>JAXLQG010000015.1:0-600000 GCA_035928285.1 Vermiconidia calcicola
GCCGTTGTCGTTGGAGAAGGCTCGCCTTATACTGTCGTTTCTTCTCATAAAGTTTTTGAGCAACTCCTAGGCCGGACGAATCTTCATATAAAGCAGGATCCTTCATAGCTTCCGAGGCGTAACGGTCTAGTTTGGCGTGTAAACTCTGGGGGAGTTCGGGGTTGTAATCATGGATTCTGTGAATCGAGAAGCCACGGAACATTTCGTGAAGTTTCGTTCCCTGTTTCTTAAGGCCGAAGAACGTAGCCTGACCATCTACGGTAGAGATGCCACTTTGATAGTACCCCCCGTACGTATTGGCGTTGATATGGTCGGCGTGTCTCATCCTTTCGTTGATGGAATAACCGTGCACTTTTTCAGAGCGCCAGTCAGTATGCATTCCCATGCGGGCAATCTCCCTTATACATTAGGTCACTCACTGTCAACTTTGAGTAGACCTTCACGACGGATCGCACCCGGCGTCGGTCTATCGCGGAAGCCTGCTCGTTCTCCCAGGTGACCTAGAGCGTTTATCATCGACGTCGCCGGTTCCCACGGGGACGCATATCTCGGGAAGACCGGCCTCTTCAGTAGATCCTCATTGTAGTGCAGCGGAACCCATTCACGGCCACCTGGCTTTTGTATAGCACGGATGTCTTGCCAGGTTTTGAAGTCACGTAGGCCGCCAAGCGCGAGGATGGGACTCACGAAGAATAACACCGTATTATAGTAAAACGGTTGGTCAACCAGTTCGTACAAGAGATGCTCTGGTCTTTAGCCCGCGGTTAGTCTCGTGTCTCCTGGTGGAAGGGGAGAGCCTACTGTTTGCGCGGGAGGTTGGCAAGTCCCTTAGTATGTTTGCGACAGAGATCGATTACAATCTGTGGTTGCGATTTATCTTCAAACCATACTTGGTAGATAGCGGTATCCTAAAGCTGTCAGCTAAGGTCGATGTCCATAAAGCTATGGTGAGGGTAGCATCATACACGATATTTCAGGTTCATTACGTATTCCGCGGTTCGAGCAGATGTATTCAGGTGTAGGAGCTGCATCAGGTGAAGACGGACGCGGTATGATTCACAGTAGAAGTCGTGCCAGTCGTTTCCCCAAAGTTGACCAACGCAAACTTTGTGGTCTATGACGGTGAAATTTCGAGCCGGACGCTGTACTGTTCTTAGGTTCAGGTAGTTGTTGTCACCCCCGTAGATAAGCTAGAGAGTATGAGGCATTGAGCATTGACCTTATGTTTGGAAGACTATCGATAGAGGAGCTTACAGTCTTGATCGTGGTCTGAATATGCTTCGGAAAGGACGTTGTCTCTCGGCGTTGCCACCCTGATAGGAAGCTCTTCCAACATGTGTAGACGGAGTCCTGCGTCATTCGAAGCTCTCTATCGGCGTCTTCGTCCCCTTCGCCGTCGTCTTCGTCGTCGTCTTTATCGTCGTCGTCCTCCGCGGGGATACGACCCTTCCGTCCGTCGCAGTACCATTTCAAGAACTGTTTGAGCGTCTTTAAGTGGAAGGGGGAGGCGCCACGGCGCCGAGCGCTAAACCTAACATCGTGTCAATACGGTCGTCTCCCAGACCGACTGGAAGTGGCTCACTTATCCCATGCGTCGAGCATCCTGTTATAACCGTTCTCGGTTTTCGGCTTGATGGGCTTCAGAACTACTTCATCCGTAGCCTGGCTTTCCCAGTGGCGGAAATTCCGCTTTTCGCGAAGCCTGTCCTGTTCCGCCTGTCTTCGAGCAGCGAGTCGATCCTCCATGGTGAACCTTGAGCACTTTAGAGGGGCCACCGAATCAATCAAGTAAGCAGGGGATAAAATGTAGGAGGCCAACGGCTCTCACGTGTCAACGAAGGCAGGACCGTACCGTATTCAGCCGGTCCCCCGATAACCCACGAAAAGGCGAGGTTCTGTAAGTTGGAAGACCAACCGACCGTTTCAGTTGCAGCGCGGGCAGATCCCCCCTTTATACGCGCGTGCGGCATCAATCGCTGGGGGAGAACAGTCGCTCGACGCTACCCTGAACACCCCCCGCCGAAAATGCAGGGTGGTCCTCGCCGGGCAGCGTCGCTGCGACCCGGTTCGACCCACGCAATGTCGAGTCCTCCGTCCCGAACCTATCATCGCCGTGGTTGTGGGTGAGTCAAGGGGACTGGTGGGTGTGAAGCGAGAGTGTTAGAGGTGTGATTGGGGTGAGCGAAAGGGCAAGAGGTGAGTACCAAAGGAGGAAGTCGACTTCTAGGAATCTGGGAGTAATTACTTTCCGCTTTAGTAAACTATAGAAGAACCTTAGTAAGAAGGTTCTTATCGAGCTTATAAGTAACTAAACTAATATAGATAAATAGAACGAACTTATTAACTAAGTATTAAGCCTTAATTTTAATTAAATAAAGGTTAATAAGGCTCCGTAACTTAATATTTATAAGCCTAAAGTATTATCTCTTATTAAGTTAATTTTGTCTCTATTAGTTAAATAAAAGAATATAAAGTATATTTTAACTAAGCTTAATTAAGAGAATAATATAAATAAGCGATAGCGATATATTATCGTCGCCTCTAATATATAGCAATTTACTTTAGCCTAGATTATTATATTAAAGTAGCTTTCTAGGGCCTTTTTCGAGGTTAATATTAATACTAAAACTATCGCGATAAGATAAGTATATAACTATTTTAGCTAAAGTTAAGTAGTGGATACTATAGTATTAGCTATATATATTATATAATAAAAGCTTAAATAATAGATATAAGCGCTAAGGAATAAGTATATTATAAAAAAGAAATCTATTATAAAGGCTAGAAAAATATATAGAGAAAGGCTATTTACGAAGAAGTGTATAATAGTTAACGATATTATTAATTAGTTAGAGGCCTTCTATATATTATATCTAGAGTATTTACCTAAGAACTATCGCCGCGACGATAACGAGAAAGGTAAGGAGAAGAATATCTAGGAGCCGCCTATAAAGAGGGCTTATCTACTACTACCTCCATCACTACTATAGGGGCGACGATAAAGTCCGTCGAGGACACTACTTAGGACATTATAATAGCTATTGTAACTATCGTAACCATCACCGTAACTACCACCGTAACCACGAGAATACTTAAGATATATAATAGATAACTACTCTTAGGGTTTAAACTAAATAATTTACTTATATCTATCGTAGGCTAAAATAGTGGAATTTTCCTCGTAACCAACGCTATTATATAGCAGTTTTAGTGGAGACGAGATACTAGATAGCTGCTATTAGGACGCAATAACTAGAGACTGAAATAGAGCCTATATCGTCGCCGTAGACGGCATGGAGGCGACGACGACATCAAATAATGCTAGGCTAAATTCGTTGAGTGGGGTAAAGTCGTTGACTGATTTTTTACGTTACCTCCGAGGCGTAATCGCGATTGAAAACTGCGTCAGGTCTCTCGACGTATCTGAAGCTATTAATCTGCGGATAATCTGCGCACCGACACCTCACGCTTCCGAAGACGCATTCACACTGCTTTCAAGTGATGTCAAATGGCAGCTGCAGAGCCGTTCTGGCGCACAGCTGTTCCAGTCCGAGCGAGAATGGTAAGTTTTCCGAGCTGGCGCAGCCAGCGGAGTATGGCGGGGTATTTGACTAAGTCCATACAAGAATGGCGCGTGCCAACAAAGAATGCCATCGCCATGCCTGGAGACACGGCCCCGGAGCACTAAATTACCTTGGTGGTTTTGGTGATACTTGCCCTTGGTGTTGTCCTTGGTGGTTATCCCCATTATTCCCTATGGTTGTCCCTGTGGTTATCCTTCTCTGTGGTTGTCCCTGTGGTTATCCTTCTCTGTGGTTGTCCCTGTGGTTATCCTTCTCTGTGGTTGTCCCTGTGGTTGTCCTTCCCTGTAGTTGTCCCTCTCTATGGTTATCTCTATAATTGTCCCTGGTGATGGTGGGGGTGGTATTAGTGATGGTACTAATAGGTGCTACCTTAGGTATTAAGGTCCTAGGTGTCCTTAAGTAGAAGTATTAAGGGCTAGTAGGGCTCACTAGGCGTCGTTCTAGGCGTCAATATACTATGTACAGGGCGGCATCACCCTCGACCGCATCGGGCGCGCGCCGGGAGCAGTTCAGGTGCTTCTCCGCAGTATTATTACACGACACTAAAATAGAACCAAAGTTGAGCCGTTGTATGCCTACGTCAGGACAAAGGCTATCAAAATGGAGAGTAATGGCGGACCGCCTGAAGTGCGAACAACGACTTTAGCCACACTCCCCTCAGACCTCGAAGAGCAAACACTTTCTATATTCGATACCTTGGTGTCTAAGGGCGAGATTATCTATGAGCCTTCCACGACCGACACAGTAGAAGATCAAGGGTTCAAGGTATGGGCACAGCAATGCACTCTCGGCCATTTACCTGTGTCAAATCACTAACCATCACCTACCTGGTCGCAGTTCGAGTTCTGTCTGGCCCCTCATCTTCGCCGCAAGCCGATCACACCCTCGGACGCTCCAGAAAGGAAAACCGGCCAAGGCAGCAATCCGTTCTTGAACCCGGATCCTAATTTTGTACTGTCAGCTGTTGGCCCGTCTCACCTACTACTACTCAACAAGTACTGCGTCTATCGACCATGCCTGCTCCTGATCACTCGGCACTTCGCTCCCCAATCCGACAGCCTTGACCGCAGCGACCTCAAAGCCGCGTGGGCACTGTTGACTCACTTCAAGCACAAACACATGATGATCTTCAATTGCGGGTACGAAGCGGGCTCCAGTCAAGGGCACAAACACATGCAGCTGTGGCGATACCCCGACGAAAGTGCCATGGGATTCGAACTGTTTCCTAGTAAGGCCACTTCGACGAGCGAGATTACTGGCGACATAGCGAATGTTCCACATCAGCATTTTGTCCTTCGGCTTCCGGCAGACGTTAATGAAGCCAAGCTTGTCGAAGCTTACAGCGAGCTTCACCAGGCAGTCCAGGAATGCCACGCGATGCACGGCGGCGGCCCAGCTTACAACGTTGTTCTCGTGAAAGAATGGATGTGCTTGATCCCCAGACGGCATTGTGGGCTGGACAAGGGAGCCGGTGCGAATGCTGCTGCAATGGTCGGCCTTGTATGGCTAATCAGTAACGCTGAGAAGCAGATCTGGTCGGCTGAGTATTTCAAGTATCTGGGTTACTCCAGATGAAGCAGCAGATATATTGTGCTACTCAGTCGGGGCCGGAGGAATCGTGCATAGACGAGCTTATCAAATGAACATAGAACATAGAATAGCGATAGACTTCTGACAAGGTTGCTGCGGTCTGCCTTCCTTGGCGGCAATCGTCGTCACCGCCCCCTGCCAGTGACTCTCCTTGCCTGAACTCAATGCTTCAACCCACAAACCCAATGCTTTCCAAAATCCCAAGAAATCAAACGGCAACACTGAGATTCGAACATGAAAAGGGCAAAAACTCAGCCACCCCCCCTAGGCTGGGCCCGGAGGTTAGAGGAGGGATCCTCTAGCCTCCTACCTAAGGGGGTATGGCCTACAAAACCGAATTTAATCGGTTTTATCAGGATGACCACAAGGTACGAACCCTGACCAACGCACCGAGTCAGGCGCAGCGCACCCGGCTCGGATTGTTGAGGAGAATTCAGCATTTGGCAATGATATGTCTTCTTTTTCGGAGGCGGCGGAGCTTGAATTATTTGAGCCAATACGCTGGGCAATGATGCTTATGGGATGTAGAGTGAAGACGGGTGTTGCGTACCTGAGTGGCAGTGAAGGTTCTCAGATGATATAGAAGGTTATCCAATCAGCAACAAAGCCTGTTCAGCCTTGTCTGAGACGAGGCTGCACCATCTTGTGGCCCGATGATTAGCCGAGTAGGCCTGCCTTTTCCAATGGCTTGCGACAATATTTCGAACTTGTGGCCGGCAACAGGCTCGATCTTAATCTGCGAAAACAAGAATGGGCAAAGGTTAGAATTACTCTCACTGCTCGCTTCAGCACGCTGACGGGCTCTCATAGGAACCGATAAACTCTATGTACGATGAACACTTCCCACCAGAACACGCCGCAACTAACACCCTCTAGATTACACACTCCGAATGGGCCTCGTCCGATGCATATTCAGCTTCAGCAGGCTCTGGTGTCCGCGCTGACACAAGCGGTCATGCGGCCTTCAGGAGACTACCCTTTAACTTCTGCGCCTTGAGCCTCCAGCCCTTCAACACTCCCGTATGCACGTCCGAAGGCATCATCTTCGACCACGAGAACATTATACGGTGGCTTCTGAAACATGACACCAACCCTACGGATGGCAAGCCGCTGAAGCAGCAAGACCTGATAAAATTGAACTTTGCGAAGAACGACGGTGGGGAATATGTCGATCCGGTCACCTACAAAGTCTTCACGGACAACACACACATCGTCGCCATTAGACATGGCGACTCGGCCAATGTCTTCGCATATGATACGGTGGAAAGGCTGAATATCAAGGCGAAAATGTGGCGCGACTTAGTCTCAGACGAGGAGTTCTCCAGAAAAGACATCATCACACTACAGGACCCACAGAACATCGAGTCCCGGAACCTCAGCTCGTTCAAGTACCTGAAAGAAGGAGAAGACTCTGGCATACCCAAAGAAGAAGCATCTATCAACTCAGCCTCATTAGGCAGTGCTGCGGATCTGAAGATCATGAAAGCCAAGGAAGCCCTGGCTAAAGCCCGAGCCGAGCGTGCAAATGCCCAATCACTCGCTTCAAAAGACAAATCACAATCCTCCAACGCCTCTAGAAATACCACAGCAGTCTCAAAGTCCAAACCGACACCCTACAATGCAACAGGACATACAAGTGGACTCGCAGCGGCATCGTTCACCTCCACGGGTGTGACGCCGCACACATCAGCCGCTCTGGCCCTGATGTCCGACGAAGAATATCTCCTGAAGCGCGGACGCGTCAAAGAGAAAGGCTATGTCCGTCTCTCTACGACAGTGGGCGACCTTGGCCTCGAACTTTACCCAGAATACGCTCCAAAAGCGGTCTGGAACTTCATTCGTTTGGCTCAAAAGGGGTACTACAACGGAATCATCTTCCACCGGAACATCCGCAACTTCATGATACAGACGGGCGACCCGACTGGGACCGGGCGCGGCGGCGCAAGCATCTGGGGCAAGAACTTCGAAGACGAGATTGAAGGCCCGCTCAAACACAATACGAGGGGCGTTGTATCGATGGCGAACAAAGGCAAAAACACGAATAGTAGTCAATTTTTCATCATCTACCGGGCCACGAGCCACCTGGACAGGAAACATACCATTTTCGGACACGTGGTCGAGGATGACGGGGCGTCAATGAACGTACTCAAGGAACTGGAAGACACACCTGTGGACGCGAACGATCGGCCGAAAGACGAGATCAAGATTCTCGACGCGGTTGTGCTTATTGATCCGTTTGAGGAGTTTTGGAAGAACAAGGCGGAAAAGGAGCAGACCGAGAAAGATAAAGAGGAGCGAAAGAGAGATGATCGGACGACGTGGACCGGGAAGCGGATACGTAATGATGGGACGATCGAGACTGATGCAGGTGGTGGTGTGGGAAAATACCTGAAAGCAGCAGCAGTGACGAAGAACATCCAGCCTGTCGAGGAGGATGAGATCGTCGAGTTCATTGATGAGCCCGAGGAACCGGTACGGAAGAAGAACAAAGGTGGTGGTTTTGGGAATTTCGATAATTGGTGATCCGAATCATAACAAATTCTACTACGCTCGGGTTCAAGGCCGACGAACTGGATTGGAGCTGCCAGTCGATACTCTATGGCTGGAATATCTCATGCGTCGGTCGTTGCTGTGAGTGCTCTCCCGTCACTACTGCAGGTGCAAGGCTACGCAAGGCCACGAAGTGAGATATATAATGTCACTGAGGACGAAATACTACCTAGGGCCGGTAAATGCAGACTTTCACTGTCCATCTAAGCGGTGAAGGATGTTTCGACACACAGTGAAGAGTTCGATTTCTTCACTTGCGGCCATGTTGTTATCTTTCATACCCGGCGGCGCTTTTCTCAACATGACCTCCTGCATGGAAGCGAGGTTTACGAAGAGTCGTTGAAGACGTTCCTGTTCAACAAAAACGGGTTTCTTCCTGTTCTCGCTCTACTCGGACTTCTGCTCATTGAGCTCTGGTTCTGTCCAAGCAAGCTTGTCTCAATCACCGTTTCTGCTGCGCCAACCGAACCTCCCACCTACTCCTTTCCCAGGTAAGCATCTACACTCCTATCATTCGTGAACGTCACACTAATTGACCACAGCCTTCCACCCAGCGGTCCACCCAGTGCAGATCAGCCGACGAGATGACAGGAACGCAGGCCTCCTATTGCGCCGGCTGCAATGCGCAGACGTCCAAGACCTGCCAAGGCTGCGCTGATGCCAGTGGCTTTGTCGACGGAGCAACAAAGACTTTTTATTGCGGCGTTCAGTGTCAAAAGGCGGACTGGCAAGCCCATAAGAAGACTTGCAAACGCTTGAAGTCACACAAGAATCTATATCAGGCAGGCAAAGTCTTGAGAGTTCTTTGGCTAGCCTTCCGCACCTACTCGATGTTCAACAACATTGATAAAGTCCAGATTGAGGGCGACAATATCACCTTTTGGCGCACACAAGGGTTCTATGCAGGAGACCTTGTCCTGGGCCCCTTTGCTCATCATCTCTTTGCCGATGAGAAGATCAAGGAAGCAGTCCTCGATTGTGGAGCATGCAGTCACGTTTACAGCATCGACTACATCGTCCGTTCGCTACTTTCTGGTGAGTGATTGATCTGGTGCTCTTGATGATGACTGGAAGGGCTAACTTCGGTCGAAGATATATGTGATGAGCTTGTAGAAGTGAATCTCGATCTCGTCAATAAGCGGTACGGCATCGTCTACTTCTACCGAAAGAATGCCTCATCACCATACAAAGAATGTACTTCCACCAACTGGTTCAAAACCCCCACTGGTGAGAGATTCCAGATACAAGCTGATGATCGGGATCCAACTATTCACCAAGTCTTCCGTGCCCGGCTCAAAGCGACAAAAGAGTATTTTGCCATCGACCTCTCCAATGCACAGTTCGGGTTCTTTGACACGGTCATCCCTTGGGAAAAGTATCTCTCAGAGCGAGTTGACGGGGTCAGGGCCATCAATCCCCTTGGCACTTATGATCCGGTCAAGTGGGTGGGCTGGGGTCTCGAAACAATCAGGGACCTCGACCTGAAGACCTTCACAGCACTCCGACTTGAACAATTACTCGAGTCCTGGCAGAGCGAGAACGACCTTACGACTGCGCGGTTGATTGCCATGAGTGGAACACCCTTTGCCGATAAATGTGCTGAGCTGGAGAAGCATCTTGACAACGGCCTGACTCAGAGTTGGAAACAAGCAGAACGATTCTGTGAGCTTGCAATGGGGGCCCGTTACGTGCCAGATGGTAATGACTCCTGGCTCGAGACGTTCCAATTTCTGCAGAAGGCTGGCCTTTTGGACAAGGCTTCCTCGCCGAACAACCATCGATGGCTTCAGTCTTCCAAGTTGCTATTTCGTCGACCTGCGCCGTCTCTACCAACTTAGAGCGGCTTGTCTGCTGTCTTGGACTAACGAATCCGCTTGCCTTGTTACAGGGTACGGCGCCGCGTTAAGCAGCGGGATGTTTGGGCGAAATGAGATGTTTGATGTGATCAGCGCGGAAAGTGATGAGGAGCAGCGTTCGAAAAACACTGGTCTACTGCTAACAAGAGTCGTTCCCTACGGTGGATGAGACTGCGGGGTTTGCTCGAATAGCTACCTAGGTAGATGAAGCGCGATGCCCGCCGTGTCGGAGTTAAATTAACTCAACGAAGAGTACACATCTCTTGTTGTTACAGCAGTGGACTCAATTCTTTCCAAATACAAGCCACGCTCATTGCAGATAATCAGATACGCCCAAGGAGTGACTCCTGCTCGTCGTTGAGCCACTCATCCAAGCACTGACACTCCCGGCACGAGGCTGAGCGGTTAAATATCGGACGCAGCCTTGCATGCACCTTGTGATTTTCATTGAGCATACTCTGCACTTTATCTACACTCAGTGTCCTGACCTCTCTTCGCCATGTCTCGCAGCTAAACAACCTCCCCTCAGACAATCCTTGTTGGCGCAAGCAAGAATGTCGCGCCTTCTCAATTTCTTCCGCCGCGCCCCGAACCGGCCACTGACCACCGCCGAATTCCTCGTCGATGCCGGCATCACCGCCGTCGCAGTGTACTCGAGCTTCGCCCTGATCGCCCATCATGTAGTTGCCGCGGCTGTATGTTCTGCCTCTATATCCCATCCCGCCTCTCTTCTCTTCTCTTCTCTCTTTTCTTCTGTGGGTTAGGGTTACTGACTCAGCCTTTGTCTTTTGTTCAAAAAACAGAACAGCGAAGGCCCCTCCATGTACCCGACCATGTCCAGCACCCTCTCATACACAATCTACCTACGACGGCACCGGCACGGCAGAAACATCCAAGTCGGCGACGTCGTCGTGTTCGAGAACCCCGTCTTTCTGCGCGAGCGGGCCATCAAGCGTGTCATCGGCATGCCGGGCGACTATGTCGTGCGCGACCCGGCGCAGAGCCCCACGGTCGGCGGCGCACCGGTTGTACCTACTACCGACATCATGACGGCGGCCGCGCGAGAAGAACCCACCATGGTCCAGGTGCCCGAAGGACATGTTTGGCTTGCGGGGGACAATCTGTCGTACAGTCGCGACTCGCGGTTCTACGGACCTCTGCCCATGGCTTTGATCCAGGGAAAATGTATTTATAATGGAGATGGGTGGTTCAACTGGACGAGTCTAAAAGGGGAAGCGCATCTTCAGCCGGTCTTGGAACCTAACCAGACTTCTCTGGAGCCTGTCAGCGCCCAGGCTGTATTGCAAGGTGCGAAGCCTGATTGAGAGTACGAGAATTGAAAAAGGAAAAGACAAAATTGTTACAGTTAGCGACCGGGGCGAAACGAGTCTCCCGGTCTTTATGTTACAGGGCATACACCAAGGCCCGACTACCTAAAGCTAGGAGGATTACGCCTCTTATACGGCAGCGGCTCGACCTTCTTCCTCTTGAGTTCGACATCGGCGCCCTCAACGCCGGCCCTTTGCATGACGGAGGCCATGGTGTCGTCCCATTGAGTCCGGAACAGGGATGCGCTGATGGGAGTCAACATGTGGCGGCTCACGAAGCTGCGGGCCGAGAAACCATCTCTTTGGACCTTGCTCTTGGCAATCTGGATGTCAATGGGGATGTTGTCTTTGTGTTGTAGGACGATGATGGACAATCTGTGGTATGGACTGCCTTTTTGCGCATAAGGTGGTAGCCATGGAAGGAGGATTTGGTCGTCGGCAGATAATTTCGAGAGGTCGACCAGAGGTTCGGTCGCGGAGATGACGATGTTGGAAGCGAGGAAGTGGCATCTCGATTCGAAGCTGTCCGCTTCTAGATTGGGCACGTCTGGATCGACGACGGCAATGGTGACCCTTTTCTCGCCGCTGTCGAAAGCTTGCAGTGTGAGCTGGCATGGGTTCTCGCTGATGTTCGATTGCACGAACTCTCCTGGTGGTATGATCTTTTTGCCAAATGCAATCTTGACGTCCAGTATAGGATCGCAGATTGGAATCACGTCGGGGACCACGTTCATCTGCGTGATTCTTTGGACTAGAATTTTCCGCGGGTAGTCTCGCCATTTTCGGTCTGCCAGGTATCTGTAGATGGGTTTGTTCATGTCGCCTACAATTGTCAGCGTAGCTCATCTCCAACTTTCGGAAGAGCACTCACCCTTGCCATCTTCAAACCGTCTTTTCACATCAGGATCATTGATGTCGGCCAATATTTTCAGTCTTTCGAGCTCCGCGTGCATGCTCTTCAATCTATTCTGCTTGTAGGTTTCACCGCCGGGGAAAGTGTTCGGATCGACCTCTTGTAGTCGAGCAATCCGAGCTCTCTCCGTTTCGATCTTTTTCAGTTTCTCTGCTCTGTCCTCGATGAGGATTTGGCGGGCTTCTTGGAAGCATTGGTACGGTAATTGATCGAAAGGGACTCCGGGCGATTGTGCAAGAGCAGCGCGACGTCTTCGAGACCCGATAGGCTGGTTTCCGGCTCGGTTGAGCTTGCGTTCGAGTCGTGGGACGAATACAGTGGCAGGATCGGGGTTCCGGTAGAAGGAGGGTCTCTGGACTTCTGCTTCCTCGCGTGCAGAGCTCGTCGTGGAAATGACACGTACAGCAGTGCTGGAGATTGGGCTTTCGATCGCCAACGACCGTAGAGAGTGCAGCAAAAGGGCACTAGGCGCTCGTGAGGGAGCCATGATGTGATGTTGTGTTCGTTGGCTGGTTCCCTTATGCAAAGGACGTACGACTCGACGAGTACTTCAGAAAAGTTTCCGTGACCAAAGCTCAGCAGTCACGCTTGGCGTCGGCATGGACGTCGCGAAGGCCGATGGGGCGGAAAGGCATCAAGCGCGAGCGAGCCGTCAGACAAGGGAATCTTTTCCTGTTAGGCGGCCTCGGCGGCCTCGGCCCCTTCTATCGAGCTGTCAGACCAAAAATCGGGCCTGCTCCTTTATTTTGAAAGTACTCCGTAATAAACCTCGTTACTCAGCGGTCAAGTCAGCAAACAACCCAGACGGTAAGCATGGTGATTCGTCCGAGCGTGCAAGCCTCTACTCTTCTGGTAAAAGGCGCCTTCTATTTGGATTCAGACATGCCTGGTAACGAGTTATGATGTCGATTCCGCGGTGTATGTCTGGGGAGACCTCATCAACATCGCCCACGCCCACGCCAATGATGCTTATGTGAACGTCTTTCGCAGTTTCCTTACCATTCTGTGCATTCCGCGGCGAGTCTAGTCAAGCTAGCAACAATGCCTTCAATCGTTGAAGAACACTCCCCTGAGTCGACAACAACAGAGCATAAGAGAGCGACAGACGATCACCAACATGGCCAGTCCGAAAGCGCGTCCCAGCGACCTAAACAGCCAGGGCTTTTCAAAAGGTTGTGTACGACAGCTGGGCTTGATGTGCCAACAGTTCTGATGATGCTGAAGTGAGAAGACCTAGTCTCTTATGGACAAAACTGATAGACCACAGGGGAGCCTTACCGCCAACAATTGCTCTCGCGGCGTAAGTCTATTAGATCTACTAAAGCGCAGTACTTACACCCGCTAGATATCAAAGTGATGCCTGGGCTCGAGAGTATGGCACGTTGGGATACCTCATCGCAATCATGTCCATTATATCGTTACCCATTCTACCACGTGCAAAATTTGCTCAAAACATAGTGACTTCGACCACTGCTATCTGTCTGTCAGCTGCCATGGCTTTGCTAACAATCCGGTGCGCCGTCTCTGCGCGAGGGACCAAGCCTCAAGCATCAGCGACAGGCACGTCCGGCGGCAAGGAATCACTGGCATACAACTCGGCCGCCAATGCCACAGCAGCTGTCTGGCTATTCTTCAACCTGTGGGTCGCCAACACAATCAGGGCTTACCGGCCCCAGCTCATGATCGTCGCCATCCAGTACACCATTTTCACTGTTGTCGCTTCCACATATGCTCCGACCTTTCCTAGTATGACTGCTGGAATCGATTTCGTGAAGAGGTTATTGAAAATCTTTCTTACTGGATTTGCCTTGGCCGCTGGAACGTCGTATTTCATCCTGCCAGTGTCCTCTCGGAAAATCTGCCAGAAGCAGATGGCTGGAGTTCTCAACCTGTTGAATGCAAGCATCAGAATCCACACAACTTATCTTCATAGTATCTCGACCCATCAGGGCGGAGTAAATACAGATCCCTATGGAGAGGACGGCGCGATGAAGCAGACGGCGGACTCGGCTGCATCTGCGAAGCATGCCCAAGAGATTGCCACCAAGCTCAAAACGACCCTTCAAGAAGCGTCGAAGCTATTTGGAATGCTAAGAATCGAGATCAGCTTTGCGAAGAAAGAAATTGGTTTCGGCAAACTGCGGCCTGAAGACTTCTCCGCGATCTGGACACGTTTGCAGCAAGTTCTTCTACCAGTGGCAGGCTTATCTACTTTCGCCGACATCCTAGAATCCGTCAGACGACACAAGGCTGAAGGAGAAAATCTGATCGAAGATGCGGCAATATTAGAATCTGTAAGGCGTCTGGAAGCCGACGAGTGGCAAGAAGTGGTGGCCATGTCCCGTGAACCTTTCCATAGGGTGAAAGAGAGCCTTGCTGATGGCATATCCCACATCCAGTACGTGCTCGAGCTCGTTCCACGGCCTAAATCTGCGAAGCAGGACGTCGAGAAAATGGCAGATGTATCGCCTGCTCCTGGAGATCCCAAATTTGCCGAGCACCTTAGGGCCGAAATCAGACTGTTTCAACAACACCGAGAAGGAACAATGCGGAGATGGTGCGAGAGGAAAGGAATCGATGTCCCCGCCAAGTTCTGGGAGGATCCATCAGCTCAATACAGCTTCAAAGACTCCGAACACCTGGATGAGATCGTACGCAACAAGCAGAACCATCAGCAGCTATATTTGATCTTGTACCTCGAGTATCTGCTTTATTCGGTGTGCCGGTCAATCCTGGCCTTGGTGCTCTTTGCAGATTCCAAGGTTCAAGATGGCACAATGAGCAGGGGACGACTCATCTTCCCAGGCTGGAAACGCACAAGGAAACTCATCCAACACATGTTCACGCAGGAGGACACCGAACCCGCTTTGCCCGATGCAGACTCTACTGGCATCATAATCTGGCCAGGCGATTCCTTCTCTAGACGAAAAGACCCAGAGCACTTATCCCCGACAAACTGGTATCAGCGCGTCACCGACCATTTACGTGTGATTCCTCGTGTCCTCGGCTCCGACCAATCTGCATACGGTTTCCGCGCGGCCGTTGCCAGTCTGTCTCTCGCGATTCTCGGCTTCCTCAAGCCTACGCACCACTTCTATCTGGAGCAGCGCGGCATCTGGGCGGTCATCATGATCGCTATCAGTATGGGTCCTACCGCTGGCGCTGGGGTGCAAGGCTTCATCTTGCGGATTGCCGGCACGGTCGCCGCTATGGTCGTTTCCATCACGATATGGTATATGGCGGACCAGAAACCAGCGGCCATTATCCCCTTGTCGTACATCGCCTTCGTATGTGGGTTTTACGTCATCCTAAAGAAGCCCAAATATCTCATCACCGGTGTGATAGCAACCGTCACTATCGTCCTGGTAGTGGGCTACGAATTGCAGAACCTCAAAATTGGGACGGCGGCCCTAACTTCCAACGGCCAGCGCTTCTACAAGGTCCAGGTGCTCGCGCCGTACCGGCTGGGCGCGGTCGTCACGGGGCTCGCGGTCGCCTTTATATGGACGTACCTGCCCTTTCCCGTAACGACGCACGCGACGCTACGAAAGGACTTGGGAGCGACCTTGTACCTGCTCGCCAACTATTACGCATGCACGCACAGCACGGTCGAGATGAAGTTACGGCTGGGGGCGCAAGCTAATGATAGTAGTAGTAGCAAGAACAGCCCGATGGGGAAACTCGATAAGGCGAGGACAAAGTGTTTCGAGAAGACGATGGGCATGATGAACCGACTGAGGGAGCACTCGAATTTCACGACGTACGAGCCCACGTTTGGCGGCAAGTTCCCGAAGCAGACGTATGACAAATTGATTGCGCATTTGCAGAGCCTGTTCAATTACATGGCGCTCATCAATTTCAGTTCGGAGGCTTTTGTCACTGGCACTGGCGAGAGTGCTGCCGGCCAGAAGGGCGGCGGAGACGCAGATGTGGGCAGACAAGCGCCGGCGCAGGACGAGAGCGAAAGCGACAGCGAGTGGTTGTCCGATTTCCGACGACTCACGGCCAATGCGCGCGTGACAAGCCACGAACTCACGAGTACACTATGTCTGGTGGCGGCGAGCATGGCAAACTCCCAACCTCTGCCGCCGTACGTGCGCGTGCCGCCGCCGATCCATCTAGCGGACCAGCTGGCCGTTATCGACCCCCAGATCCTCAGCGTGCAGCACATCAACGAGCCATGTTACGCCGCTTTTGCCGTGCTGGAAATCGCGAGCGTGCTGATCATGCAGGAGACCGCTGCAGTGTTGGGCAAGGTCAAGGAGCTGGTCGGCGAGGTGGATTTCTCGCTGCATATGATTGAGTCCGCGGGGGCGAGTAGTAGTGGTTCGATGAACGGGCTTGGGAAGGGCAAGGCGGATTGATGGAATCTGCACATCGTGTTGGCACTCTATGTGCATAGACGAGCTCCTCGGGCTCAGGCTGGTGTATTCGGATGGTGATGAATATTTCCGTGGATAGTTCCTGGTCCTGTACTCTGCAAACAATGAAAAGGTAGACGGAGAAGGAGGCTCTCGGAAGGACAATATTCTGAACAGAAGTCATCCTCTCCAACGGGATCCGTCTTGGTCGTAGTGTACATGCATGCCAGTCCCTTTTCACATCTCTTGCTATAAAATCGTGTATATAAAATATCCAGGGTATCTCAAGAAGTCAAAGACAACGCACTGAAAAACAACAGACGGACTCATTAAAGTCGTCTCAACCCACCAACGCCTCTGCTAGCATGTCAAATTCCCAGATGAACAAAAGAGAAGCAAGCAATTTTGCCCTCCAAGCTTTGCGTCCGTGGCCCCTTTTCCTTGCAAAAGTCCAGTAGAGCCAGTGGCGTATCAGATGCTCACTTTGAACATCCTCGTTCCAAATGCTCACTTTGAACATCCTCGTTCCAAATGCTCACTTGAACATCCTCGTTCCAAATGCTCACTTGAACATGCTGTCAAAGTCAAAATCCATATTTTCCATATTCTCCATATTGTCCATGTTATCTATATTGTCCATCCCGCCCATGTTCATCATACCGCTGTCGACGAAATTGACGCTGTTATCAAAGTTCATGTCGCTTGAATTGAGGAGCTCGTCGAATTCGTTTGGTCCCAAAGCTGGAAGACTGAAATCATTGGGATTGAGTGGTTGCGGCTGATTGTTGTCCATGGGTCCAGAAATTCCCATCCCAGTATCACCGCCGGAAACTATGTTGGTAGTTCCAGTCAGATTGAAACCGTCGTCGCCTGCTTGATTCGCATAAGACTCCAGACCTGGAAGGAGAGAATTCAAAGAAGCGTCTTGCACAGCAGCAGCGTCGAATCCGTCATCTAGATTACTCATGTCGAAATTCATGTCGTTGCCTGCACCTGCCATCATGTCTGCAGTGGGCTCGCCAAACATGGATACAAAACTGAAATCTTCGTTGCCACCAGCAGACATATCTTGCGGAGTAGCCTTGGGATAGTCTTCAACGTTCGGCTGAATTGTAGAAGTCACTGGGACTGTAGGCTGTTCAGGCGGCTTCTCTGGCACCTTGGCTGGCGGCATAGCTGGAGACGGGGATTTCTTGACCTTAGGCTTTGGCGGTGCCTGGGGTTTCTCGACCGGTTTGGGTACATTTGGCTTCTTTGTTGCCTTTGGAGACACCTGGGTCTTCGTACTGGGAGCTGCGATAGGGGCTTTTGGAAGCTGTGGTTGTGAAGGCTCTTTCTGCTTCTGTGGTTGCTGTGGCGGCACGGAATTCTCCAGTTCGCCGGTTTTCACGCGCTTCGTCGCATTCTCTTGATCAGTCTCTTGAGGTTTCCCTTGCGCCCCCTCGACATCGTCACGTTTTCTCTTTACACTTGCTGCACTGTCTTCCCTAGTTTTTGCTTCTCGACGCGCTCTGTTTTGCGCCAATTTGTGTTCTAGATACCACTTTGCGTCTAGGATTTGTATTTCGCAATCATCCAGCGCATCTTGAAATTTCTTTGCGGTCTCGACAAGGACGGCTCGTGTGGAGTGGGCGTAGTTCAGAGGATCTTTCATGGCATAGGCGATGCGTGTGACAGAGCCGTTGAACATGCCTTCTACCGTTTTCATCGGGTCGTAGGCGGGTTTGGTCGCAGCCATGATGACGATGGCATTCGCGAGGAGACGGCGAAAATTGCCGGGAGGAAGAAGCGAAGAAGTCGGGCGCTGTAAGACAAAGAGCTGGCTACGAAAAAAGAGACAACATGCTTTCCACCTGCAGTTTGAATAAAGTCGGGCGACTTGACCACGTTGGCGCCGGTTGGAAAAGTGTCAGTGTCAGGTTCGTGATGATGGACAGCAGTGGGGTCGAATCAACGACTGAAGTGGAAGTCCGGGCACGGAGAAGGCGCACGCCCAGAGGCGGATACAGCAAGCACAGGGGCCAGGGCCTCTTTTGGGGGCCTATAGGGTGTTTGCTGGGGGGCATGATGGGGGTTTCTAGGTGGGCTGCTTTGACTTTGGGACTAATCCCGAGCCTAAAACGACCAGCCGAGTCCCGAAGAAGCTAAGCACCCAGTGCCGCCGCTGCCACCTAAACCCAGCTGGCAGCAGCAGTCACATCACACCTTATCTGGGGCTGTGGACTGCGGCCTTGGTCCAACTTCCATCGTCTTTGCTGCTTTCTACTACTGTACACCTTTCTCATCCTATCTTCAACCACTAGCTTGTCCGTTCTTCTTCTTTCCTCTTCATCTTCGTCGAGTCGCTTGGAATTTGTGCATTGCAAGTTTGGGCGTTGGGAAAAGAATTTGAGCGATTCCTTATCTCTCTTCCTTTTCCTAAAGTCTTCATCTCATCAACTTCATCAGCCTTTTGGTGCTGGTCTGATCTGCTTTGCTGCGCATTCTCGAGTTTCAGCCGCCGCCGCCGTGCTGCCTGCCTGCTTTTGTCTCATCTCGGCGCGACCACTTTTACGACCGGCGTACAACTACCACTCATACACACAATACTACTCCTCTTTCCTCCAAGTCCTTCTGCGTTGTCAAAGCATCTCCTACTTGTTCGACATTTTGGCGCTGCTCCCTGGGTTGGCTTCTCATCTGATAGCGACTTGTCTTCGCCTTTCTCGGGCGGAATTTCATTACTTACGACTCCACCTCCCCACAATACCATCAACGCGAACTTACATCTACTACCTGAGCTCCTACCATATAATCTTGCACCAAGTCCTTTGCTCGAGCCTTGTCTGTGGTCATTTCAGCTGTCGGGAAAAGTTACACTTCTCAAAATGACGGAGAACATTACACCCTCGACACTGCCACCACCACCATCCACCGCCGGCGCTCCAGGTTATGATGGCCCACCTGGAAGCAATGGTCACACCAGTACTCCTATGGGACCACCTGCGCTACCTCCAGTCGTCATCCCTCAGAACAATAACCCTGTCCCAGCACCTGCGACCCCGGGCACTGCCGTCTCGCCTTCTTCTGGTGGGGTTGTTCGAAGAGCTGCGCCCGAACCGAACAAGAGAGCACTTTATGTGGGTGGCCTCGATCCTCGGGTTACGGAAGACGTTCTGAAGCAGATCTTTGAAACCACCGGACATGTGGTCAGCGTCAAGGTCATACCAGATAAGAATGTGAGTATGCTGGGAACGCAAGACGCCTCTCGCGTTAACGCTGAGGAGCAGTTCAACTCGAAAGGCTTGAACTACGGGTTCGTCGAATACGATGACCCTGGTGCTGCTGAACGAGCCATGACCACTCTGAACGGACGCCGAGTTCACCAAGCCGAAATTCGCGTCAACTGGGCCTATCAATCGAACAGCTCAAATAAGGAGGACACCTCGAATCATTTCCACATTTTCGTGGGTGACCTAAGTAATGAAGTCAACGACGAAGTTCTATTGCAAGCGTTTTCGGCGTTTGGCTCCGTTTCCGAAGCACGAGTCATGTGGGATATGAAAACTGGTCGCACTCGAGGCTATGGCTTTGTTGCGTTCCGTGAAAGACAAGACGCTGAGAAGGCACTCGCGTCCATGGATGGCGAATGGCTGGGCAGTCGAGCGATCCGTTGCAATTGGGCAAATCAAAAGGGCCAGCCGTCCATCTCTCAGCAGCAAGCTCTGGCTGCCATGGGCATGACTCCAACCACTCCTTTTGGTCACCACCACTTCCCCACTCAGGGGGTTCAGTCTTACGAGATGGTCGTCAATCAAACTCCCAGCTGGCAGACCACTTGCTACGTTGGAAATCTCACGCCCTACACGACACAGGCGGATCTCGTCCCGCTGTTTCAGAACTTTGGCTATGTGGTGGAGACCCGATTCCAGTCAGATCGAGGGTTTGCCTTCCTCAAAATGGATACGCACGAGAACGCAGCAATGGCGATCTGTCAATTGTCGGGCTACAATGTCAACGGGAGACCCTTGAAATGCTCTGTAAGTTGTGTCACCGTGATTCGATGGCAAATTGTCTAACGAAAGCAGTGGGGCAAAGATCGTCCTCCGACTGGCCAGTTCGATGCCTATTCACCACAAACGTCCATTGGCTCTGCGACAACTCCTGGGGGCTACAATCCAGCCTCTCCCTACTTTCCACAGTATGGTGGTCCGGGACCCATGACTCCTCAAGGTACGATAACCCCGGCAGATCCAAGAACATGGCTAAACGTTTCCTCAGGCCCAAGCCCCGGCGGACGCGGTACATGGGATTCCAACCATCTCCAAAGTCCCTACACCCAGTCCCCTCAGTCAGCTTTTGGACAAGTTCCCCATTCAGGCGGAGGATACGGTCGTGGTTCAGGTCCACCAGCTGGAATGTACCAACAACCTCCTCCGTCGTATGGCAATAACTACCCGGGGTACCAGGCATAACTTGTGACAGCGTGGGAGCATCGTTGCGTTCTCAACCAGATTGATTATTGCTATGAGCGTTCTGTTCAAGTTACGACAAGCCTCAGCGACTCTTATGAACATTAGATGGGACAGTCCAAGCGAGCACGAATGTTGGAATCGTCGTCACATTGTAGTTCAAGGAAATCAGTGATTAGCAGGATACCCCAAACAAAAGCGATGTACTTGTTCTCTCATTTGGCATATGTCCTAGTATACTGCATCATCGTAGGTAGGTAGAGGGGTCAAGTGCAGCCCTGTGCAATGGACTGCCGGTGCTTCGTAGAAGGCTGCCACCCTCGCCACTTCAGTGCACCTCTCACTCAGCCTTGCGCAGCCGTGGCAGCCTCGCATCAGCGCCAAGCCGCTAAGATTTTTCCTCCAACGCCATTTCGACGCGACACGCGTTGAGCCTCATGAGGTTGCGCTTTTAGTGTCCTGGTCCAGAGTGCGTGGTTCCAAAACCAAAACATTAGTCGTTCTTCCCTCCAAAGACCTCCCCTCCGTTTCATGCACCTTCTCTCGGCCACCAAGTTCCTGCGCTCTCCGAATGGCGCCTTGAGATCTCCTACGAGGTTCATTGATGCCATCATGTTGAATCGAGCAGTGAATCGATATGCATCAACTGCGCAAGGAGAAAAGACGCAAACACCTCTACGCTTGAATGCTGCGGCAGCCAATGTCCCTCGAGAATCTACTTCGAATGGTATGAAACGAAAGTTTGATCGAAGCATGAGTACCGCCAGCAGCTTGGGTTCGCTTCACCAACAGACGTCCTTCGACGAGAACAGTCCTCCCGGTGGCTACGTCGACCTGACCTCCCCTGAGAAGCGCTCCGACATCCGCTATCCCTCTCTTCATAATCTGGACTGTGAGGCATACCCCAAGCTTCCTCCACTGTCGAAAGGCTCTCCGGGACAGCCTCCCAGTAGCGCCCCGGTACCGTGGTCGTCGTCCCCCGAATCACACTACAATAAACCAAACACGAGTATGATGACAGAAGAGCCGCCGTCTCCGGAACCTGCCAGGCCCAAGAAACGAAAGGTGCTCCCTTCTATGTTCTCTTCGACAAGTTCAAGATATGGCACAAACGATGATAAAAGTGATCATGCGGGATACGGAGAGAAGAACAAGTGGGCAGGTACGAACCATGACAAGGAGCATACTGGCCGCTTTGACAAGTTCACTATGTCAGACATGCTAGAAAGAGCGCCTTCGGTTCGTCAGCAGTCTAACACACCCGTATCACGGCCATCAACATCTGCTGACCGAACCGTTTCATCCGTGGCCAAGTCGACCAACACCCAGAAGGTGACGAACGACAGACTACCCGAACCGTTTCTCAGCGACGAACAAAAAGCTGTCATGAAGGCTGTCATGGAGGAGGGAAAGAGTGTCTTCTTTACAGGTTCTGCTGGCACAGGAAAGTCGGTGCTCATGAGAGCCATCATTGCTCAACTGAAACACAGATTCCGGAAAGAGCCTGACCGTATCGCCATCACGGCTTCAACGGGTCTGGCGTCATGTATTCTGGAGGGCCAAACACTTCACAGTTGGTCCGGCATCGGCTTGGGCAAAGAGCCTGCACCGGAGCTCGTCAAGAAGATCAAACGGAACCAGAAGTCACGACAAAAATGGCTGAGGACGAAATATCTTATCATTGATGAGATATCCATGGTGGATGGCACGCTCTTCGACAAACTCGAGCAAGTTGCTCGAACGATACGAAACAATGGCCGGCCTTTCGGCGGTATACA
This sequence comes from Vermiconidia calcicola, assembly GCA_035928285.1. NCBI lineage: Eukaryota > Fungi > Ascomycota > Dothideomycetes > Mycosphaerellales > Extremaceae > Vermiconidia > Vermiconidia calcicola. The sequence goes on from JAXLQG010000015.1 coordinate 22,412, forward strand.
ATTGGTTGTGACTGGCGACTTTTTCCAGCTTCCTCCCGTTCCAGACAAGAACTCGACTGCCAAGTTTGTGTTCGATGCCGTGACCTGGAATACTTGCATTCAGCATACCATTCTTCTGACGCACGTCTTTCGACAAAAGGACGAGAGCTTTGCAAGGATGCTTAATGAAATGCGGCTCGGGAAAATGAGTGCCGCCACAATCCGCGAGTTCAAATCTTTGTCAAGGCCCCTCAATTTCCGGGACGAGCTGGAGGCCACTGAACTGTAAGCATGTTGTCACTGCCAAAGGTGTCCACTAACCACTGACAGGTATCCACGTCGTGAAGAAGTCGAAAATGCTAATCAGAACCGGATGCGCAAGTTGTCAGGTCAAATCATGACATACAACGCTGTCGACTCGGGTATCCAGGACCTGACTGTTCGAAAGAATCTTCTTGCCAACTTCATTGCTCCAGAAGTCCTCGAGCTCAAGAAAGGCTCCCAGGTCATGTTGATCAAAAATATCGACACGCAACTAGTGAACGGTTCTTTAGGTATTGTCCAATCTTTCATGGATGAAGGAACCTTCTTCACCTATAAAGAAGACGAGCCCTCGTTTCTCTTGGCACAAGAACCCGGCGATGGCGATGATTCAGACGACAAGGCCGCCGCACGTGAAAAGATCCAGGCTGCCCGAGTGAAGTCTCAAGCCACAGGTGCTGGTGCTGGCAGGTTGTGGCCAATGGTTCGATTCAATCTGCCTGATGGCACATCGCGCAGCATGCTTTGCTCTCCAGATGAATGGAAGACAGAATCTCAACAAGGAGAGGTTATTGCCAAACGGGTGCAGGTTCCATTGATCCTCGCATGGGCCCTGTCGATCCACAAGGCTCAAGGACAAACTCTCAGTCGAGTCAAGGTCGACCTGGGGAAGGTGTTCGAGAAGGGACAAGCCTACGTTGCGTTGAGCCGTGCGAGAAGCAAGGAAGGCCTACAAGTGCTTCGCTTTGACGAACGCAAGGTCATGGTTCACGCGAAAGTCCTTGATTTTTATTCCAAGTTGTCTGGTCATGAAACATTGGTAAAGCAAGTCACGGCCGGTGTTGGCGAGACATCCACCATTGCCAAAAAAGAGAGCGTCAAGAATGCTGGAAAACAATTTGTGGAAGAGGATGAGTTCGGGGATGATTTCTCCTACGAAGAGATGCTGGAATTAGAGTCGCAGATGATGCAGGCAAGCGGTACTGTATAGAAGAGTTTCTGCGAAAGAGCTGAGGTATCATTGCTGTGAAAGGTTGCATGTGGTAAAGCACAGAAGCCGGTACTTTGAATGTCTATAGAGTGACAAGTAGCGCGCAGTATCTGGAGCATGATTCAATGCGGTATTATCGAAGAGACCTGTACCCCAGATTCCAGATATGCACAATGCCTAGAACTTACCAGGTACCCTGTCGAGGTGGAAAGAAAGTGCTGCTGCTTATTCATTCTCGACCGATCTATAAATTCTGCGTATTGATGACGGATTGGGAAAATTCAAGAGTGGATCTGTATTTCGAGGTGAATCGCATAAGGTACTGGCAAGGCTGGTACAAGTTCACATTCACATTCACCTGTCCGCGACTTTCAACGATCATAACGATCAAACATTCCACACTTAATGTACCCTTCTTGTTAATATTCTCTCGCGTTCTCACCATGACTTTCTAGGTTTGGTCTCTCACTCTCGGCGACATGGCTTCTGAGTTCATCGGCTACACCATTCTGGTCACGCTCCGCAGTCCACCCAATGCTCAGCTGCAGGGCGTGGTCGCCGATGTCGTGAACCAGAAACTCCTTCTACAGAACGGTAGGTAGACACTCTGTCCTCAAGATCTGTGCTGATGATCTCAGTCCTGTTACTCTGGAATGGCCAGCAACTCTCATCCTATGTCATCGAATCCTCTGCGATCGCCGACCTCGAGGTAGCACCCACTCAGCAAACTGTTGTGGAAGAGGAAGAATTATCTACACCTGTGGTCGATTCCAAATCTGCGCAAGAAACCTCGTTTCAGACAATCTCACAAAGTCAGCCAAATGTCGCGACTTACATTGACCCGGCCATCATTAGTTACACGAAACCCCCAAGCAAAGGTCCAAGGCGGCCTTCAGTACAGCAAGGGCCAGTCTCTCCTATTATGATCGCTGATGGTGTGGTCAACAGCCAGTCTACACAATTGCCTCGCACTGGCACAATGCGTGGAAGTTCTGTATCTAGCATCGCTACGGCCATCCCTAAGAAGACGGAGAAGAATACCCCCTCGAGCGCGACTCTCACTGAACCCTTCGATGCATTGCGGCTGGGCAATAACGTCGTTGATGGCAAGGCGATAAGGGCAGCGAACAGTGCCACACAGAAACAGCAGCCAGTATCCCAAACAGGGCCGGGGATTATTGATATGATGGACGTGAACCAAGGCCCCTTGAAGAATCAGAAGAAAGCTGGAAAAGGCAGGGGATGGCGCCAGACACCACTGATCGAGGAGGTTCCCAAGCAAACCAAGAAAAAGGTTCAACGAGGACGGAAGACGGCTGAAGAAGTCAATGGATGGGCCACGGAAGATGCGACCGACATACAAGATCTAGGCGATTTCGACTTCGAAAGTAATCTTTCCAAATTCGATAAACGACAGGTTTTCGACGACATCCGACAGAACGATACCACTGCCGAGGCTGATCGGTTGGTCAGTTTCAACCGCAAAGCACGACCCGGGACAAATGGTGGGCGGAATCTTCACTGGACTGAAAATGTTCTCGAGACGCCCAAAGTCAAAGCTAACGATCGATGGCAAAGCGAGGCTGGAGAGACCGAGAATGACATGATTGAAGAGCATTACAGCAGTGGTAAAGGATCCAAGAGAGCCGGCTCCAGACGACCCTTGCAAGCGAGAAAGGGGAGTGTGATTCCAGGACATATCGACCGTGCCGAGTCGCCGCGGCCTTTGGCGCGCATGCAGACATCGTCACCCATGAACGGTTCTCTGTCGGGCATTCGAGCTTCTTTCAAGCTATCGAACAACAAGCCATGCCATTGCCTTTCGCCCCTACAGATGCTGGAGATTGAACAACTATGCACGTCTGAGCTCGGCCTCACCGAAGACATGCTTTCGGAAAACGCTGGTCGGAGCATAGCAATGGCTGTTTTGAAGATTCCGGATGTAAGGAATGTGGTCTTCTTGGTTGGAAATCACAAGTCCGGTGCTAGAGCCATCGCAGCGGCCAGGCATCTGCGCAACCGGAGGTTACGGGTCACGATAGTCGTCCTTGGTGGCGAGCGCGAAGAGGTCCTGCTGGAAGTGATGCGCAAACAAATCAACATCTACAAACAGGGTCAGGGGTACGTGGATCGATGGGACGAGTACCAGGCCAAAACGTCTCAAGGAGGAGCTGCTCCGGACGTGGTTGTTGATGCTCTGCTCGGCGTGCATGTTACCTTTGAGGAATTACGGACAGACGACCAAGCGACGGCGCTGGAAATGATTCGGTGGGCGAACCGAAGTTCGACGGTCCTTTCGATTGATGTCCCGAGTGGCCTGTCCGCCACGTCAGGATTAGTGACCGAGGTTGACGGACAGCTCCTGGTCATGGCCAGTAAATTCGTCGTCAGTCTGGGAGCACCGAAAAGTGGTTTACTGCATGCGATGGCTATGGATGGTGTCCAAGTGACCTGGCAAGTCTTGGTCGCCGATATTGGGATTGCTGCAGCAGCGTGGCAGAAACATGGGTCCAGAAGGAAACATGGAGTCGACTTTGGCACGGAATGGGTCGTTCCGGTCAAGTTCGCCATGGGGCCTTAGACGGTGTGACATTCGCGAAGGTTGTGGGAAAGAGTTGAAAAGTTACTCCATTATTCTTGCTGCGTTCAAGCGATCGAGGAGAGCATCCTGCTCTTCCCTCTTATTACTGTGTATTCCAAAAGAGAAGAGCCAACACTCGAGGGTGAAGTGGAAACACCCCAGACACCCATGCGGATGGTGCTGGCGGAAAAGATGCTTGCATTAGCTTAGTTGGACTGTATAAATAAGATTTTTCGATGCGATGTCTTGTTCTCTTACGATCCTTGGGTCAAAAGATGAGGGCTGAAGTGTTTGATAGACAGGCCGTGTGACGCACGAGGCGCTCTCATGGATGTCTTCCCCTGTACGTGATAGGCAAAGAATGCTCGTATAAGAAGGACTATGTAGTTGTCGTAGCCCCGAATTTAAAAATAGGTAAGCACTTTAATATATCGACCTTTGCCCGCCCACCCTCTGTGCCGCCAGGTGGTCGTTAGAGGCCAGAAACGCCACAGCTGAACCTCCTACATTCCCACACGCAGCCTGGATTAAAGAGGCTAGTTGGAGGTGGAGGAGGAGATCTCCTAGTATTACTTACTCACGACACCGTTGGACCCAACAGCGAAAAGGCGATCGTTATTCTTACCAGCACCTCGCTGACTCGGCCTCAATCCAGCCATTTCTCTACCAAAACATCGCCATCAGACGCACCGACTTGTCAACATATTGCGAAAAGTCGGCCCCATCCCAGAGCTGTTCGACACCGGGCTGGACCACGCTTCTGGGTGGTGGGATTGATTTACTACTACATTAGGGACCGGGGGCCAACGGGCCAACGGGCCAGCCACGCTTTCTCAATCATCTTACCTTTTTGCAACTGGACTTGGAGTTGGATGCGAGCAACACACTTTATGAACCGCGGACACTTGTATCTCACTTTCACTTTGAGCGCCATACTTACTGGCTAGAGACGAGAAGAGATAACGGCACCCAACACCATTCGAGCGGATTCGCCGTACCACCAACAAATAAATATCCCACACCGGGCACAGGTTGGGTTCAGCACTTGCTAGCAATTGCGACCGTCAATTCTCAAACCCCAAACCCCAAAGGTTGGGACATCCCAGTTCCAGGACCTCTTTTCCCCAGTCCACGATCACTCAAGCGTCCGGATCGGACTCTCTGGATCCGACCGCCATGATGCAGACGTCTTTCCAACAAGGCTACATCACCGACCTAGTCTGCCCTCCGCCTCCACCGGGCAAAACAGCCTCGGACGTCCTTCAAAAGGGGCTCGCGCTGGCGCTGGACATGGTCCAATCCGCCAAGATAATGTGCACGCTCAACCCTTTCGTCCAGGACGTCACGAGCATGCCCGCGGACCACCCGAAGCTCGTGGACGTACAAGCCCTCGCGGCCACTTTCGGGGTCCAGGACTACGCGGCCACCAATACCACGAACAACGCGACGAGTGCGGGTACGGGTGCGGGTGCGGGATGGGCGCAGTACGAAATCACAGACAAACTGCCCGTGTTCGCGGGCTATAGTACGACGCTCGTGTACCATACGGCGTTGAGACAGACACGGGATGGGCTCGAGAGCCTGACGAACCCGGGCAATGGCGTGACGATCCATGGACGATGGGTGATCAAGGTTGCGGACGATAGAAGGGGTGATGACGAGACCCGCGAGAGCACCGAGCAGGAGAAAGAGAGGAACAAGGCGGCGCCCCCCGAGGAGAGTGAGGATGGGAAATTCTCGCTCGGTAATGCCAGTGGGGTTATCAATCTTCTTGAGACGCAGCGGACTAGGTGTAATGTCGTGTTGAGCTGGTATATCAAGCAGAGTTTCGACAAGAGTCATCGGACGACGCATAGGCGGTTCAAGGAGCTTTGGAGGGAGAGGATGAAGATGGTTTTGTATCCGGCTAATGCCAATGCGGGTTGACCTTGATCAATCATGATGACTCCTTTACTTTCTCCTTGAGGAGCTGCTGGGGTGTTGGGGGAGATCGGGGTTTTTTGGTATGTTGCATGTTGCATGTTCTTCAAACAATGGGGCCGATGAGCATGCGGCGGTTGCTATTGACAGGGATCATCAGATGACAGGGGCTGTGGCTTTTCGTATCGCATCGTTGATAATGGAAACGTGCTTGTGCTTTGCGCTGTGCGCTGAAAGAGTGCTGCTGCCCGTGCTTGAAAATGGACGGATAGTCTGGAGTTCGGCGGCAGTAAGTTAGGATCGATCGGGCTTGTACAGCTGTATGTGATGGGTAAAAGGCCATGATTCGGTCCCAATTTCTGATTGTCATTAATGCGCAAAGAAGGATTCATAAGTATCAAGTCATTATCGCCCTCGGCATGCCATCCCCATTTCCTTCGTTCTTGACTTTGAACATGTTCTTGACACTCTTCAGCACCGGCGGGGCAAGGACTACATCCTGCAAATTCTTCTGCCGGAGCTCGCCTTCCTCTCGTCGTTTCTTCTCGAGTTGTTTCCAGGGGTCAACGTCATCGTCGCCCTTTGGCCTTTTCTTCTTCTTACCGACAGGTTTGTCCCGGTCGATCCCCGCACCGAGCCAGAGCAGTCCGTCTTCTTCGCGCTGGTCTGCCAGTTCATCATCTTGTTCCTCTTTGGCTGCGCGGCGCTTGGCTTCCGTGTTGTGCCACTCGCTTTGTAACCGGGCGAGGCGCTTGTTGTGCTTTGTCAGTGGAGTCTTGACCTTCTCAAGGCCTGGGATCGTGTTCACTCGGGTTTGGTGGCGCGGTATAGAGGTTAAAGGGAGGGATTGGTCGACTCGCGCGGCGAATTCGGAGAGGCGTTCGCCAGGGAGGATTTTGAGTTGTTTGCTGGGTTCGGTTGTGGTTTTGGTGGACCCGGCGGTTGGTTTTTGGGACTCGGAAACAGCGTTTGTCTTTGACTTTGATTTGGATTTGGATTTCTTGCTGGAAGTGGTTCCGTCGTCGAGGCCGGATGGTAAGCGTTTGCCCGCCTGTTGGAAGGCCATCAGACGGGCGAAGGACTTCGGTGTGTCATCTTCGAAGGTATTGGCTTTCTTCTTCTTATTGGCCTTCTTATGTTCGGCGTGTAATTTCTTGTTTTTCGAGGTCTCAAATATGCCTTCCGACTTCTGATGGACGGAGAGCGTGCGTGCGCGGGATGTGGGCGGGAGGTCGAAACTGCGGTGGTGAGTTAGTATGGTGTGAGCAACAGCAACCTAGGAAGGAATAGGGAACAGTGAATGCATACTTCGGGTCCTCGGTCTCGTCGTGTTTCCGCTTGTGCTTGTGAGGCATGTTTTCTCGCTGGATCAGTCAATCGTGGACAATGTTGTATGAAACTCGGAAGTCAGTCTCAGAATGAAGGTAAATGTACTCCGTACACAGGAGGAAAAAAATATTGCAACCCTGAATGCGGGGATGAACTTGGAGAACGAGGCTGCTGCTGAGCCTTGTCACGTGCCTTGACTGTCTTTGAGATACGAGGCTGAGCCTCACTAGGCCCTTGACCCTAGACTCCCATTTTTCTGCTTCATAAATCATCACACGTTTGATCTGCATCGTCGATCCTGGGATTATCACTCGAATATGTCAACAGATTTTATGGAGATGCAGTCGAGCCAGGCTTGCAAGCTGCTAGAAACATCCGAGAGTGTCATTTGAGGTGGACTTCGGGTGGTGAGTTGTAAAGTAAGCTCTTCCAAGGAGGTTACAAAACAATGAGGCTATGTCACCTGGACATCGAATCATTCACTTGGTAAGTGAAGGTGAAGCAACAACGGTTCCCGCAAAGAGCCAGATGCGAGGCAGTTGCTCGAGCACTTTGCCAACGAAGTGATGAAGAGGCAGAGGTTGCGCATTCAACTTCACACCCAACATGTAATTGCCTGTCTTTCCTTGTGGTCGCTAAGTTGTGAACATGTCTCTACCTCCTAATCGCTATTTTTCGCCTGCGACACGGTCTCCGCTTCGGTACACAGCGCTGCCAACCCTTTCGACTGATCTCAACATGTCGGGTCGATTCCCTCCAACTGACGCCCCATGCGTCTCTTCCGGCGCAGCAATGGTAAAGGTTGTCATCGGCAAATCCGATCCTCCTTACGTGAAGACAATCCATGCGGACCTTCTGTGCAAGACCTCATGGTTTTTCAAGGGCGCGCTCCGAAGCCTCTTCGCGGAAGGCCAGACAAAAGTAGTCAAACTACCTAATGAGGAACCCGAGGTGTTCGACGGACTTTGTGACTGGCTGTACGGCAAGCACCCTGGTATGGTGAGCAGCAAGATTCGAAGAACTCGCGAGAACAGCAAGAACTGGAAAAAGGGATGGTTTGAGAGAAGCGCACAAATATTGGTTCGAGGTGTTCGTGATGGCCGATCGCCTGATGGTGCCTGCATTGCAACTCTTTGCCTGGCGACAGATCGAAGGCATTTTCAATGCCCTAACGGCCGTCAAGCCACACATCGACTTCATTCACGCCATGCTGGATGAAGAGCTGCCAGACTCAGCAAACGTCGTTCGCATGTATGTTTTGCACCACTGCGCCCACTGGAACATAGTGGTGTCCGGGATGAGCAACTGGCCTTTTACGGATGCGACGGATGACGACCCCGTGACTATGGCGATGTTATCGTTACTCAAACGCAGCCCTGTGACATTTCCGCTTCGAGGTGTGATGAAGCATCCCTCGAGCAATGCCCTGTTTCCTTTCGTCCATAACTTCGACATCAATCGGTTGGGGGAACAAGCGCAGGCGTTGGTGGAGGGACCAGAAAGACATGTTGCAGCCTTGGTAAGTCACAACACCATTGATCTTGCAAATTGTTGGGAGCAGAACGTGCTAACGAGTAGCAGAAAATCATGCACCTCGATAAAGAGTCCAAAGATCAGTGAACGAGAGGAGATGTGATAGACATGTCGTCAGACGGTCGGACACCGTCATCGACGACTTGATCGGTGACCAGATAGGAGCGTTGTTGCCCAATGTCATGATAGGGAGGACTTCGTTTTTTGTGCCTTGTCACCCAGGTCAGTGGTGATCTGGCACGGATGGTTTGCATGATCGTTGGAAAGCCATGGAGAATGCTTTTTCACACGACAATTACGGAGAAAGCATGCTGGGGCGAGGTGCAGAAGCAGCAACAAAAGCCAACCGGTGCCAGGAAAGTAATTGTGTGGTTAAAACTTATGTCGAGATGTCGCATCGCACTGAAGAATCCCTGTATCAAGCAAATGGTGATGAGAACTGGCCCTTTGGACATGCGATTGAGTCTCATAAGGTCCGGATCAGTGTCAGCATTAGGACTCTCTACCCTTACTTCTAGTTCGGAATGGTGGCGGCCAGGAGATGGAGGCCTGGGGCTCGTCAGTATTCGAGAAGCTGCTTGTCGAGATGGAAACATACCGTAGCTGTGTGGTTTTGTGGACCACTCCTTCAATGGTTGCAACCCTGAATCGTGCCACAGTTTTGATCGTTGCTCTGGTCCGTACTTGTAGCTGGGTATAACAAACACTTCTTCGTCGGCTTTCAAGCAGTGACCATCACACCAAACGTCCTTCTTCGGAATCAAATATTGCTCATGTCTCTTTAGCTCATCATTCCACTTGCCACGATGTTCCCACTCGTCCTGGTAGAAGACTTCTTTACCCAGCACTCTGTTGGCGTGCGACAAGACGTTCCGGATGAATCTCTCATTGCGCTGCTCGTCATCATTATACGCAGTCCAGACCTTGTCGCCGTCCTCGCAGCCGTCCAACCCAATGAGCATCAGAGATGACTGGATATTTGACGAGTGTGGTGCCGGTAAGCTGGCAAATCTAGAAAGGAATTTTGCTGCTTCGTCTCGATTGAACCCGCCGAGCGTGCTTCCCAGAGACATAATGCATCGTGGTTTTGAGCTGATTTCGGAGCTGGTGAACCACTTCAAACCGTCATCATAGCTGCCAAAAAGACCGTGGCATCGCACATAGTGAAACTCTTGAGGCCTGATGTCGCGTAATGTGCGTTCTAGCTCGGAATAGTCGAGGTCAAGGGCATAGTAATCGACCCGTTTCTCGCTCTTTTCCAGCGCGTCCAGGAGGATCTTGACTTTCCTGAGACATCTGTAGCCCCGGTTAGAACAGAACACTCCGAAATTCAGGAGTGACCTTAATCCCACCCGCTACCCAATTCCACCAGGACACAATTCGGCTCCAGAACCTCAGCAATCTCACTGCTATGCTTCTCCAACAACTCGATTTCGCAGTTGGTCAGATAGTATTGGTCCGCATAGGTGACAGCTTCGAAGTTCTTGAGCCCCTGCTCGTCCCACAGCAGTAGCGGGTGGAATGATGCTGGCTTGGTGTGCAGGCCATCGCGCGTTTCTTGAGCCAAGGCCGTCCCCTTCGCATCAGACTTGATGTCAATAATGTCGACAGGATCTTTCGATATCATGGCTGGGCGTACAGCGTTCGCTCTTGTGAAGAGACATCCGGTGGCAACGGTACCTCGATACTAATATACCAGGGCTCTGGTGTGACGAAACCATGGCCGGGATCTCAATAAACCTGTCATCTTGCCCATGCTCCACCTTGACCGGGGAAATCTCTCCTGGGCTTCCCCATGGCGGTCCTGAATAGAACATGGTGAAGCCAATGAAAGGGAGCATCTCCTGCAGCTTGATCTACTCGTACCGGCGGCAGGCCCATAGGATGGCAGGATTCCCGTCCAACGAGTCCTGCCCTTCCGGAAACAAAGTCCTGCCTGCAACCTACGAGATTGATTTTTGGATCTTTGATCTTCGGGACATTGGTCCGGAAGCAAGACGATTTGACAGGAACCATGTCCGGAGAACTACATCCGCCCCGTCGTCTTGCCTGCCCTTTACCAGGATGGGAGATGCGAAGGGAACACCATGAAGCCATGAAGCCACTCCATCATAGAGCGTGACATCACAGTGACACGTGAGTGGGCAAGGCCCCTTTTCAGCAACCCAGCCAATCACCATAAGCCAAGATTCGCTTACTGTGTGGTACTGCACAGTACGAGGTAGATGCCCGTGATGTCCTCTTCACCATCTTCCGACCATTAAAATCAACGTGCAGTCATGACCTGATGACTCAGGTATTGAATTGTGTTGCAGGCTGGAGGTAAGCCATGTTCACTCACACAGAGTATTGATGACGCAGTGTCTTTTGCCGTCTACCACAGTAAGCTGAAGCCTGGCGAGAGGCCCAAGTATCTTCCCCGAGCACTTGCTTGATTGAACCTTCGTCTAGGTCCCCTTCCAGATGCCGGAAATCATATCCAGCGTGAACCTCGAGATGCCGTCCAGTGCCACAGGGCCAGAAGACCAACGAATATCGTACACTGACCTCTTAATCGTGGGCGCAGGCCCTGCAGGCTTGACTCTCGCGGCATGGGCTAGTCGTTTCGGACTGAAAGCTCGTATCATCGACGACAAGGCTACCCAAGTCTACCATGGTCGAGCTGACGGCCTTCATCCGAGAACAGTCGAGATTCTCGATAGCTTTGGCATCGCTACCTCGATCACCGATAAGGCCCAGCCTATACGGGAAATCTGCTCTTGGGTAGCCCACCTTAACTGGAGCCTCAGACTTCATACAAACAGCTGACATTGATGTAGAACCCTTCGGAGAAAGACGAAAGCCGTATCGAGAGGTCGCAAAGAATCCGTGACCCTGAACAAGATCTCAGCAGATATCCCCAGATGTCGCTAAAGCAAGGCTGCATCGAAGGTGCGTTTCTGGACTTGCTGCAACGAGAAGGGGTGCTTCAAGTTGAGCGCAACGTCGTCACAAAATCAATTTCCTACGATGATATCCATGAAAAGGAACGCAGTGAACATGCTATCAAGCTCAACATATCGCACAGCGACGAAACACAATTGTCCAGTACGAAGCCCTGCCAATGGCGTCATGAAGACTACTAACATACTGTATTCCAGATGGAGCTAGGCCCATACATGAGCAGATACGGACTAAGTATCTTGTCGGAGCTGATGGCGCACACAGCTGGGTGAGAGGCAAGTGTGGCTTCGAAATCGACAAGAATCGTAGCCAGAAACACTTCGGCGTCTTCGATATCGTACCATTGACAAATTTTCGTAAGCCCTCTCAACCACTTCTAATACGCGGGCGCTGACGGGGTGCAGCGGATGTTCGACTGTCCTGTGTCATACATTCTGCGCACCACGGAAGTGTGATGACCCTTCCCCGTGAAGGGCGCCTAGTTCGGTGTTACGTCCAGCTAGCGGAAACGGGTGATGGAGACGAGTCGTTCGACACCAAAAAGATATCGTTCGAGGACATTCTTGACAAGGCTCAAAAGATATTTTCTCCGTTTCAGCTGCAGAGTGCAGCGTGTGAGTGGTGGTCGGTTTATACAGTAAGTGCGCTTCTGCCACGGCCCGAAAAGTATACTGACATCGTCAGGTGGACCATCAGATCACGAAAACCACGAGCCTACACAATCGGTAAGTTGTACCCATAAGCCATTGAAACAGCGCTAAGCCATTTATCAGTGTCTTTCTGGTCGGCGATGCGGTGCATGCCCATACCCCTACTATGGGTGCCGGGATGAATGTGTCCATTCAGGACTCGTTCAATCTGGGCTGGAAATTGGGGATGGTCATCAAGGGTCTTGCTAAGCCGGACCTGCTGGACACGTATCAGTCCGAGAGACATGAAGTCGCCACAACACTTCTCGATCTCGACCGCCAGATGTCTCAATTCTTTGTTGATGGACCATGTGAAGACTCTGTCAACTACGACGAATTCAGGAAGAAATTCACCCCTTTCTTGAGCGGCATAGGTGTCACTTATGGTCCCTCCATCATCAGAGCAAAGGACGATCATGCTGAGCAGACGAATGGCGATTCCGAACCCGATACGAAAGGCCAAAGATGCAAGTTCCGATCCAAGCAGAATCTCGCTCGAAATGTTCGTACCGGCCAACGACTGAGCTCGCACTCTGTGGTCAACCAAGCCGACGCCAGCCCTCGCCATGTCCATGAATTCATGAATGCTACGGGATCTTGGAGTATAATGCTATTTGCCGGGGATCTGCGGGACGCCACACAACGAAAGCGCATAGACAAGCTTGCAGCACATTTTTCAAGCAAGAAGTCCATCGTAGGCCGATATTGTCGCCCGAAAGTCTCCGAAGCAGTGGTCGAAATCATCACCATCCATTCGGCTCCACGAGTGGAAATAGAACTTCTTGACTTGCCAGAGGTTTTGCACCCTTGCCACGAGAAATTAGGGTATGACTATTGGAAGGTGTTCACAAGCGAAAGCTCTGACGGGAAGAGCGATGTGGAGGACTCCTATCAAAGATACGGCGTTGACCCAGGCCATGGTTGCATGATTGTTTGCCGTCCGGATCAACATGTGTCCCTTATATGCGAGATCGAGGACGTCGACATGGTTGACGACTGCTTCGACCAAATTCTGACTGAGAACAGTCGGTAGCCATGACTTGGACTACTCTGGGAACCAAGTAGTCGCTTTGCTCCGGCGACCCTATTCTGTGAAGCCACCTTGGTAACATTGTGTCAGGCGAGAAGGATACTTCGCATATGACTCAGTATGTCCACCAGCACTTCTGCGTCATGTCGTCGGAGATCCGAGCCTTGACATGTGCAAAACATTCACCAGTTCTCTCGAGTTCAGCGTCATAAAAACCCGGAAGACAATCCCGAACGTACTTTCCTTGTATCACGAACGTCGAATGTGAGTAGGAGCGAATGCCCGATAGTATGACACCAACCTTATCAGCATAACCATCTCATGCCTCATCGCTGGTATTTAAGTGCCCAACCTACTACACATTGAGACCAACCCAGGCATCCGCAACATCTTCTTGAAGCAGGAGTGACAACATTGACGATGGATCACAAGCGTGAAGTCACCCAGGCCGAGAAGTCCTTCGAAATTGCCATCCCTGAGCAGCCTGTGACGGAGGAACGGAAACCGTTCAAGCCGTCCAAGTCAGAAGCGTTGGTCGATCTGGGCACTCCGAGAGCAAACATCGCCGCTGACACAAAGCACCCCGATGGCACTGTAGAAGGCGGTTTTGCCGCACGCAACAAGCACCGCACCGTCGTCCAGCAGCACTGTGACTACTTCGACCCTGATGGTGACGGCGTCATCTGGCCCTCAGATACATACCATGGCTGTAGGAAATTTGGTAAGTCAACCCGTTCAGAACACCACTGCACCAGTCATTCAGGTGTTGAGTTCAACGGCAGGATGGAATATATTTCTCAGTATTTTGGCAACATTCATCATCAACTTCAACCTGTCATATCCAACCGTACCAGGTATCTTACCTGACCCGTTCTTCCGGATCTACCTCGACAGAGTGTACAAGTGCAAGCACGGCAGTGACAGCATGACGTTCGACACCGAAGGCCGATTCACTCCACAGCATTTTGAGAACATCTTCGCCAAGTACGACCGTGACAACAAGGGCGGACTGACTTTCGGAGATGTCTGGAGCTTCTGGAAAGGTCAACGCATGGTGCTCGACGTGTTTGGGATCAATGCCACTCTTCTTGAATGTGAGTTCTTGTGGCTTTTGACCACCCAAATCACAGATCAGAACTGACCGAGTGAATAGGGACAGCGGTGTACTTGTTGCTTTGGCCGGACGATGGGATCATGAAGAAGGAAGACATTCGCGGCGTGTATGATGGCAGCATTTTCTACCGGATGGCAGACCAGCATGCGAAGAAGAGTGGGAACGTCCAGAAGAAATCGTGGTCTTTGTTCCAGCCTGCATTGCTTGTTTCAGCCTTGTGCTTGGGGATCTTCATGAGCAGCAAAGACCACCTCAAAGCCTCAACCTAGGATCCGGATCAGAAGTCGAGACTCGATATACGGTTGGCCAGCATGGACGTGCAGCATTGCAATGGGGCGACAGGGCGAGGTGGTAGAAGAATTGACGATGTTGAAACAGCTCGGATGTTGTCGGGCGAGTTGATGACATGAGGTTTCCTTCGTCCTCGAATTCTTCCCTTTCCTCCAATCCAACACCACCGTACGTTTGCCATCATGGGTAAAGTCGTCCATGGTGGTGCATCTCGCATGTTGCTGTTTTCTCATGACGTGAGCATGCGTCTCTAGTCTATGCCTTTGTCAGCCTCGCACTCCGAGAAAACACCATTCTCGCTTCTCGCAATAATGCGCAACATTTTCCCTGATGCTGGCAAAACATTAACGCGCTTTTCATTGGCTCAATCATTTCCCTGGACCAGAGACTTCGGAGTATTTTCGACTTCTTCCTTGAGATCCGGCAATGGTTTGTGTTTGTGACAAGGCTACAGGTTGCACGGAAACAACGCAGGCCCGTGAGGGCCATGGCGATGCGAGAGAGTCGTGAAAGTTCATTACCGAACATTCCTTTGAACCTGGCAGTACAAAAGGCGAGGTTTGTTCCCTTCAACTCCTCAATACACGCGCGAGATACTCGAGGACTCGCATTCATACTCACACCCAAAGCCCTCGTCTTGTCCTGACTGCCATCGATCATGATTGCTTCAGCCCCAACCAACCTCTACACCCTTGCAGAGGGAGCACCCCTGCCACGCAATGACACTGCGGTGCAAGTCCGTAACAAGCACGGTGGAGGTCTCGTCCTCCTCCAAGACACCCAATTGATCGAGACACTGGCACACTTCTCTCGAGAACGGATCCCCGAACGAGTTGTCCACGCCAAAGCGATCGGCGCTCGAGGATACTTCCAGGTGACCCACGACATCTCGGACATCACAGACGCCGACTTCCTCAATGGCATCGGCAAGAAGACAGAAGTCCTTACCCGCATATCGACTGTCGGCCCAGAGTCTGGCTCCGCAGATACCATCCGCGACGTTCATGGATGGGCCATCAAGTTCAAAACCAACCAAGGCAACAATGACTGGGTCTTCAACAACATCCCCGTCTTCTTCGTGCGCGACCCGATCAAATTCCCATCACTGAACCGCTCACACAAGCGCCATCCCGCCACCCACTCCACCGACGCCGATATGTTCTGGGACTTCCACGTCAACGCTCCCGAGTCCGTGCACGCGCTGATGTTCCTGTTCAGCGACCGTGGGACGCCAGCCTCGTTGCGCAACATCAACGGCTACTCCGGCCACACGTACAAATTCACTAAGAAAGACGGCTCCTTCCACTACGTTAAGATCCAGATCCACGCCGACGCGGGGGTCAAAACCCACACCGCAGCCGAAGCTACCTGTCTCGCCGGCACCGACCCGGACTCTCTCACGCTGGATATGTACAACGCCATCGAAGCCGGCAACTACCCAATCTACACTGTATCGATCCAGACGATCCAACCGGGACGGGACTTCGCCTCATGCCCCGTCAACATCTTCGACATGACAAAAGTCTGGCCGCACGCACAATACCCGCTCCGCCCGATCGGCAAGCTCGTCCTCGACCGCAACCCGGTCAACTACTTCGCCGAGATCGAGCAGGCGGCCTTCAGTCCCAGCACCATGGTCCCCGGCATCGAACCCAGCGCGGACCCGATGCTCCAAGCCCGTATGTTCGCGTACCCGGACGCCGCGCGCTACCGCTTGGGCGTGAATTACCAAATGCTACCGACCAACGCGGCCAAGAGTCCCGTCTATATCCCCACTGAGCGAGATGGGTCAATGAACTTTGGCGCCAATTACAGCGCAGACCCGAATTACTTGCACAGCGCGATTCAACCGACGAGTTTTGCCCATCCGGCTCTCGAGTACAAACCCACCACGGAGGACGAGGAGAGTCTCAACACCGGAGGAGGAAACCCAAACCCCGTCGCTTTCCATAGTGAAGTCACCGACGAGGACTTCAAGCAGCCTCGCGCCCTGTGGAACGATGTCATGGGCAAGCAAGAAGGTGCCCAGGAGGCCTTCATCTCCAATATATCCGAGCATGTTGCTGGCGTCAAGAGGGAATGGCTGAGAGAGAAAGTGTTTGGTAAGTTCTTTTCACACCTCATCCTACGCCAATCTCGAAAGCTTTTTGCGCGACGTTTGCTGACATTTGGGTGTCTGTCTCTCGCGTAGAATTGTTTCGCCGTGTCGAACCCTCCCTTGGTGACAGGATCGCCGATGCCGTCGTGAACAAGCTCGTCAAAGTATGAGTAAGGACATATATATCTATCTATCAAACTCCCACATCCGTTTACTACATCGAAGAGCGTCGAGCTAGTAGGCTTCTATCCCATGTCGAGATCTTGTAGGCTTCACAGGTGATACCAGTATCATCCGCGGTCCGCCTCGACTGCCAGACCGCCTCCAACTCATATAGTACACTCTCGACCACGCCGTAGCCAATGCGTCGGCGCATGCAGCGTAACAAGGACTTGATTTGCTCGATGTCATCATCATCCGTGACCACATAGCCGAAAATCAGCAGCGGCCACCAACCGAGAAAACTGCGCGTCCACGTCTCGTGCGTGCTTGGCCGGTGAAGAATCTCCAGGGCCCGCGACAGCTGCCAGCTTCGCGTAGAAAGAGGAGGTGGTGGAGGAGGAGGAGGAGGAGGAGGAGGAGGTAAGGCAGTGGGCGAGTCAAAGGGTGTATAAGACGACGCTGTTTCGGGCGTCGTCGGGCGTGACTGGGAGACGCCCATGCTAGATATACGGCCATATTGTGGGGAGGAAATGTCCACGTCACTAGTACTTCCTGGCTCGGGGAAGTCTACCATCCAGTCAAGCAGCAAGGAGCCAGCCAGCACGTACAGAGCCAGAGCTTCCGGGTGCGGATGTGGGTGCTGATGTGGCGGCGACGGCGGGCAGAGCGTTGATGCTGGGGACTGTGAGATGCGACAATCATCGTCCACTTCAATGGCCACGGTCTCCCAGTATTTCATCTCCCGTTTCAGTTTCGGAAAAGTTTGAGCATCGACGCCATGGGGAGAATTGCCCAGATGAATCACGTCCAAGATCAGTCGATAGAGTGGTAGAGGCACGCCCAGAACGGGGCTGTTCGCGGCTGACGAAGCGTCCTGGAAGGTTGGCGACTCGAGAATGTGCTCCGTGGAGGCGAGAAAATGATGGTCGATTTGAAAGTCGACGGCGAAGGGGCGTCTCATGGACAGCAGGAACGCCTGGTAGAGCACACTCTCCGCCGTGATGCGGTCGAAGGGCCGGGTCATAGACAGTGACGACGACGCATTGTTGCTGCTGTACCGGAGTTTGAGCAGATGCATGGCGCCTGCCACGTGTTTGGACGCGTCGTGTTCGAGATCTGGGCCCCACAGCTTCAGTGAGACGAAAGCTTCGGTGTCAGCTGGCAGATCCAAAGTACTCCAAAAGCAGGCGGAGGGAGTTGGAGGCGTCACGGAGCGCACATGTGGCAATGAGCGGGCCCAGGGACGCAGCAGCAGCAGCACAAGCAGAGAACCCGGGGGAAATACATACCGCATTGATGTACAGGAAGATCACGGTGGTCAGGAGGTGATCGCTGGGGCTCTCACAGGCCCAATCCGACGTGGCGAGGACCCTGTTGACTTGTCTGACGGCTTGCGTGTAGTACCTCAGCGAGACTTCTCGCAGGGAAGGATTGCTGTCAAGCATGTACCTATTGGAGGCGCAGCAAGCCAGGATGGCGCACTTGACACTGTCGCAGTTCAAGATGAGTCGACCAATGCAAGTCCGATAGTCGGCGTAGAAGCCGGGATGTGCGTTGCGCAGCATCAACACGGAGAGGAAGTAGTCGCTAAAGTACTGGAACAAGGTGACCTCTAGGTCCGACCGGATGGTCGTCTGCACGACGGGATTCTTGTTGAATCCTGCCTGGTGGAAGGCATAATCATGCCGAGACAGGTGCCAGGGAGACGACGATGACAGCGACAATGATTGCGCAAAGCTGGTCTCATCTTCAGCACCACCGGAATCACACTGCGCTAGCAGGAGGAGGTCCAGGTCGGAATCATTCACATTCACATTCACATCGTCCGTACGGAGCCACGTCGCTCCTTTATCACCCGGCGACGTGCAAGTGGTGGATGAAGCCTCCTGGTATGGGCGTGTGGAGGAGCCCGATGGCCGACGGTGCCTTCGGTCGTAGAGGTCAGTCGTCGAGGGCCAGTCGCATTGACGATGGGCTATGGAACAGTTGCGACATGACGGTCGCATCTCATCACATTTCAGTCGGCGCCGTCTACCTGTTATTGCGGACCACAAGTATCCTCATCAATGCTGCCCAACCCAAGCATAAGGGAGAGAGGGGGATGGAAGTGGCCATAGCCCTCGATGACATACAAGTTAAACAACCCGTCTTTGTTCGCAACTTCGGTTGAGGCATGGTATGATGGTACCCGTGCCGATGAGATCTCACATGGCGCCCACCACTCGACTCCGTTCGACATCCGCAATGTGCAGTAGTGTCGCATTCAGCAAGCTTTCGCGGGCTTGCTCGATCTTCTTGATTTTGGCGATGATATCTTCAGAGAGAAAGAGGCCGGGATGAGACTGGTGTTTTGGTACGTAGTTATCTCCTCCACAGCCGGGCGTGCCTTCTTATCTCTGATGAGGGCGGGAGGAAGTTCGTCAAGAACGCTAAACCACCTCCAGGATAGACCGACTACTTGTACCCTAGGAGCCTAGGTCGTTGGCACCAGCCCAAGGTCCAAGGCCCAGGCTCTATTGGCGGAACAAGACCTCGTCCGCGCTGGATCCAGGACACCAGGAGGACCAACACCCCAAATGCTCCGCTGTTACAGGCTACTTGTACAGCTCTGGTGTCGAGGCCTCGAGCAGAGATAGCGCACCAACTCTTCCAGTTGGGTTCGCATCTCAACTCAGGTGAAGCGGAGAATGACTTAGCTGGGCCCTTGGTTTGAAAACGACGTCAATGTTTGTCCTCTGTCTTCCATCTGGCTCTCCCGGCAAAAGTACTATGTACTATGAGGTCCAGAACGGTCTTTCATTAGGCTTGTGGTGCACCATCCCCCAATCTTTGGCCTACAAGTACAGCCGGAAGCACGGCATGATTCAACTACTTGGTAGTTGACACCACTTGAATGATGTTTCAATAACTCGTAACTATTCCTGAATGATCTTCGAGATCATTTCGGCTGCGGCCATGGTATCTTCGTCACGGAAATGCTTGCCTACAACTTGCAGCGCGATTGGTGCGCCGATGAATTTGTCGGGAATGTCTACTGACGTGTCAACAGCGGACTCCTTTCGGGCTGGGAATAAATGCATCAAGATGGCCTGACTTACATTTCTTGTACTCTCGTTCATCCTCTGCTGACCGTGGTGTGTAGTCGGTCTCGACCACGTCGACGTTCGGGTCCGCCTTCAATCCGGTCGGAAAGGTGACGGCGGGCTGGTCGAGAATGTTCCAAATCGCCGTGTACAGCCAGTACTGGCCGGTGGCGAGCTCAGGAGCTACACCGACGTAGGCTGGGGCGAGAAGAACGTCGACGCCTCGTTCCTTCATGACGCGATGATAACTAATGCATCGACTTAGCAGACGGCATTTTCAGGGGCTTCGGGAAAGGATGCGACTTCTTACTCTGCTCGGTAGGCTTCACGTCGCACGTTCAAATCCCAGTTCTCGGTGACGCTGATCGCCTCGGGCTTGGCCACGCTGAAGGCCCAATCCGTCAAAGGGGCGATGGGCTCGCCTCCCTTGGCCAGGAGCTCCTTTTGGTACTTGCCTGCGTCTGGGAAGTAAAGCACCTTGAGGATATCCCACCCTCGGGAATGTTCGTACGGCTCGAAGTCCACCATTTTGACTCCGGCGGCCTTGAGCTTCGACACGGCATGCTTAAGACCTCGAGTCACGGGCGGATGTGGGTGAACCACCCTGGCCAGAATTCGTCAGCTTTCAATCCATCTCCCGGTCATTGGGGGAAAGTGTCCAGCATCTCCATCTGGAGTCGGAAAATGGTAAAGGGAAAGGCTCACCCGTCATCCCATATGACGCCAACGGTGATCTGGCCGGGTTCAACGACCGGGGCACTCCTCCAGGGCAATGGGACCAGCGACGTCTCTTCCTCCCACGGTTCCTGGTCCAGGATGGCCTTTTGCACGAGGTTGATGTCTGCAAGGCTGTTGGCTAGGGGGGAAATGACGCAGCGAATGCTTTCCTGCCCGTCACCGGCAAGGAGGACACCCTTGTAAGGGTTCCTCAAGGCCGTGGTGCGAAGTCCATAAGCTCCACAGAACGCGGCGGGCACGCGCACAGAGCCCCCAATGTCGGTGCCGATGCCGATGGCGGCACAGCGGAAACCCAGGGACGCCCCTTCACCGCCACTCGAACCTCCGGAGGTGAGTTTCCGGTTGTAAGGGTTGACGGTGGGACCGTAAATGACGTTGTTACAATCAATGTGCTGCCGCAGTGTGTCAGCCATGGGTAATTGAATGGTTCGAGAAGAGCACCAGTTCGTTGCCACTACTGAGACTATATTTGTCTAACGTACCATGAGAGTCTGTGGTTCGTTTGTCCTGACGTGAATGATGGCGCCGGCATCCTTCAATAACTTCACCATCAAGGCGTCCTCGTCGGCGACGTTGTCGGTCCAGACGATGTAGCAGGAATGGCAGAGGCGGCCCTTGATGGCGACGTGTTCTTTCACCGAGATGGGCACGCCGTGCAAAGCTCCTACCAGGGACTTTGTCGAGGTAAAGTGCGCGTCGAGCTCGGCCGCCCGGGCGAGAGCCTCTTCGACCATGAATTCGGTCGCAAAGTTCAACAGCTGGTGACCCAGGTGGGCTCTCTTCAAGAAGGCCGTCGCCGTGTCCACGGCCGTCAGCGTGCCAGCCGCCATTTGAGCCACCAGGTCCGTGGCGTTGGTCTTTGTGATTTCCAACTCTCGGGGAGTCAGTAGTTTGCAGGTGTCTGCAAAGGAGTGCACGTCGAGCTGGTCAGGCGGGGGCAATTCATCGGCCGGCAGCAGCCACTCCGGGTTGAGAGAGTTCTGCAGGATCTTTCGGCATTTCTCAGCCTTGACCTGCCACGATGCTTGAACCATGTTGACGTTCCGCCAGCGAGTAGATGTTTTTTTTGAATTTCAATACTCCTAAACAGAGGCTTGGGTCCGGGTCAAGGTCAAGCTGCTGGAACGGTAAGGAGACAAAAGACGTTATGGTCTGAGATGGAAAGTAGGGTGGAGGGTGAACATGTCACTATATAGATCGTACTTTTTTTACTAGTATTCACTTACCTGAGACAATACTAGTAATCAAGTGAGTCTTCCTCAGCACTGAAGATCAGGATCGCCTCGCAACAACCAGCGACCGAGTCTTGTTCCAAGCAATCGGGCTCTGACCAACGAGCCGCATTTGCGAGAATGGCACCTGGGACTATCACGAATTCTGTCATGTTGTCGCCACTACTGATACGGACAACAAAAGTCCAGAAATGGTGGCCCCTCCGAGGGTATTGAGGGCAGCAGTGCGGTAGTCTCCATGTCGCCTTGGATGATAAGAGCCAGCAGTGCGTACTACCTACGCAGCTCCCGAAAGCAACAAGGAGATAGACAAGTGCAAGTCAGACTAGCTAGGACTACTACTCGTAGGTTCTAAACGACCTACATAGTACTACGCACCTGCAAGTAGGCCCGGGGGAGATCTCCTATCTACTTGCTCCTATCTTCCTCGGTATGGGGTCTCCACTATGGACCTCGCAATCGCATATCATTAGCCAGCCTTGCCTATACAAAGTGGTCCAACCCGCAAATACCGTTGATTGGTGGGCCCATTGCCTCGACGAGTCTCCTTGAGGCAGGTTGATCAGCATCATCATCCTTCTCACTCTATGTTCGACTCTCTGATATCTTTATCTTTACTACATCATGTTCTTCGTTATCAGGACAAACTTAGCTGAAGAAGGCGGCTTCCCATCGAGCCTAGACTACTCCCAGGGTATCTTGGGACGGTCTGTCGGTTGTGCCTATCGCGTAGTAGCGGACCAGTCACCCAGAACGTGCCGCGCATGCCATGTGCAAGAGACTGTCTACCTGTCTACCTGTATGCCGTGATACAGATACGTCGACTCAGTTCTGCGCGTTACCAGACCTATATAAAGGGGGTATGCCACGGTACTTGCTTTCCGACTTGGACTTCGAACGTGCTTCCACACCTTTTTGACACTTTTGCCCTCTCGTCTCTGCTGCCGCTTCTCACCACATACTTGATTGACAAACAGCGTAGAAGCGCCCCAACAAGCCATGACTGTCGACACGGGAATGGCCACACCGGCCCACGATTACATCCCTGGCACAGTCCATTTGGTTGACTTGCAAGGGACCATCCATGCTCGACATGCCGAGGGAGGCAAACACGACATTGTCCTTGTGCCCGCGCCGTCGGCCAACCCAGACGACCCTCTGAATTGGACTCCACGACGCAAGCTCCTATCTCTGTTCTGTCTCTCAATGTATGCAAGCCACACAGTGTGACAATATCCCGCTGCTCATGCACCCGGTCCCGTTCCCGACACGCGGTAGCTGACAATCTGTTTTGTACAGCTACATCCTTGCCGTCGGTTACGCTTCCGCCGCGATTTACTCGGTCCTGGTGCCCATCTCGGAAGCGACCAACCTTAGCGTTAGCGACCTTAACGCAGGCACAGGATACATGTTTCTCGCTTTCGGGTACGTCTCCCCGTTTCTTTTCGCTGATTGTATAGAAAAAGAAAGCCGGCGAGGCCGGGTCGGGCACAAGGATATACACCCCCCCCAAACCCTTGTCCTGCCTGCAGCAACTGGAAATCATGAAAAACTGACATCAAACTTCAACCAGCTGGGGCTGTCTCGTATGGCAGCCTCTTGCTCAGCAATACGGCAAACGGCCTGTGTACCTGTTCTCGACTCTGGCAACCATGGTAAGAGAAAAGATGAGAAGATAATAAGCCGATGGCATCGACTGCTGCGGGTATGATGTATCTGGGACCAAGGCTGACGAGTCTTCTCTCGTTGAACAGGCAATCATGATCTGGGCCCCATACACCACGAGCAATGGTCAGTGGATCGCCAACAAGATCTTACAGGGCTTCTTTGGTGCTCCCATCGAGAGTCTCTGTGAAATCTCGGTCTCAGATCTGGTGAGTCTGACACTCTGGCACAGCGAGTTCGCCCGGTTCTCCCGACTAATCGGACTCTCTTAGTACTTCACCCATGAAAGGGGTACATACATGGGTGTCTACGCACTTTTCTTGGCCGGTAGCAATTTCCTTGCGCCCATATTCTCCGGCTTCATCAACGATGGACAAGGCTGGCAGTGGGTGTTGGTACGTTGCTTCTTTCTCTTTCCCTTTCCTTTCCCGGCGGCGGTCAGATGTGATTTCAGCAGGGCTTGCTGACCGAAAGGGTATCCAGTTTTGGTGTGCGATCTTCAACGGTAGCGCTCTCATCATCCTGTTCTTCCTGATGGAGGAGACCAACTACTACCGCAAGCCTCTCCTGGCTGTTGAGCCGGACGATGAAAGCACGACCGAAGAGACGACGGCCATCAGCGCAGGATCGAAGGCGGGAGACTCTGCTGCCGATCCGGAGAAGACGGTGCAGAACATTGACAACAACAGCTCCGCGAACGTTGGAGTAGGCCATTCAGAGACATTCCACAAGAAGACGTACGTGCAGAAGTTGGCCCTCCTGCGCAAGGAAGACCTGCAGAAGAGGAACCAGTTGAAGGGCATGTTCCTCCGGCCGTTGATCTTCGCGTCGATCCCTGGCATCGCCTTTTCGGGATTCATGTACGGCTCCATCGTCTGCTACTTCAACATTCTGAACGGCACCTCTTCCCTGATCCTGGCGGATGCACCCTACAATTTCCCGTCTAGCATGGTGGGATTGTCTTATGTGTCGTGTCTGATTGGTGTTTTTCTTGGGTGAGTCTCCAGAAATTTTTCTCCTTCTCCTTCTCCTTTTGCGTGCAGCGTGTGTCACGGTGTGACTACCCCAGAGCTGAACACCCACTGAACGTCTGAACGTGTAAAAACAGTGCCTTTTACTCTGGTCCCCTCGGCGACAGGTTCATCCTCTGGAAGGCTCGAAAGAACAATGGCGTCATGGAGCCCGAGCACCGCTTGTGGCTGTACGGTGCCCTGTTCGTCCTGATTCCGGGCGGGTTCCTGATCTGGGGCCCCGGGGCGGCTCACCATATCCATTGGTTCGGTCTCGTCTTCGCCATGGGCATGCTCGCCGCCTCCATCACCATCGGCTGCCAGTTGCCCGTGAGCTACTGCATCGATTCATACAAGGACGTCAGTGGCGATGGCATGGTAACGGTCATTCTGATCCGCAACACCATGAGTTTCTCCGTGAGCTACGGGTGAGCAAGCTCCCCCCCAAAGAACCTCTTAGACAAGAGAGAGAGACAGAGAGAGAGAGAGCATGAACCGATTGGGCTGACACTGGTTCAACCTTGCAGAATCACCCCCTGGGTAACTAACATGGGCTACCAAAATGCCTTCATCACCGCCGCGTGCGTCGCCTGTGCCCAGATCTCGTTATTCTTGGTCTTCATCAAATGGGGCCGGCGGATGCGGAAAGCCAGCGCCCCCAGGTACCTGAAATACGTTAAGCAGATCGAGGATGACGGGTTGGTACATTGATCGTGGAAAGAGAAACACAGCCGGTCGAGTGTCATGGCGTCTCGAGGAACAGAAACAGAAACAGCCAGAGTCTTGCACGTTTCGCAAGAAGAGAACAATGCAGCCAGCTCCGAGGCTCGGCCGACGGCAGTACATCAGATGCCATAATCATACATTGTAATTGTTCTGTGATAATAGTAGATACATGAGGCGATTTTCCCATACGCTGACATCGAAAAAATAGCAAACCAGGCCCAGGCCGGAGGAGGCAATGTGCAAGGCGCTGAAAGGTCAAGGAACATCCACCCTTGCCACGCTTAATGCACTGTGTCGGCTTGTCGTGGCTCTGCTGGTCATGGGTCGAGAAGCTCGAGCTGTGACAGTAGTTGTACAAAGGTTGAGGGTCTTGTCGGCTAGGAGACACCGAAATGGGCTCACTGGAATAACGGGCCGGAGCGCTGACCTGGTATGGGTTGAGCAGTTCGTAGCCCGATAATACCGGCGACAAGGTCGTGCATATGGAGGCATGGCGCAATACTTGGCCGTCTGGGGGTGCTCGAACTTTCCCAGCACCACCGTGTCGCGTCCAGGGACTCGGCGGTGCCTTCGGTAGGATATGCTGTGTGCCCGGGGCCTCAGCCGGACGCTTATCAGAAGTCTGGAGCGTGAGCGACTTGACCTAATGGCGGCAACCAACAGGCACGGGCAATGCAGGTCCAGATCGCCCAATGACTAGATTCCACTGCTAACCCTATCCCAAGTGTATCGAGTGTTTGAGCATTCTCATCATCTCGGAGGCGGGTTAAAGGTCATGCCAGTCGGTGCCACATACCCTTGCTGACTGTTACCAGAGGCCACGGGTTTCCTACCTTGCTCCTCTCGGAACCGGACCTCTTTTTCATCCTGAGCAACAACACAACAGCAGCAACAAAGGCCCTTGACACAATCGCCAGGGACATTGCCTGCCTCGGTACTCATGTTGTAAGTCTTCCGTATCCGTGACCGTTGGATCGCCGCCAGAAACCCATTGACACCGCACAAGGCCGCAAATGCTATGCAGGACCCGTTGACAGCGGTGTAACCCAGCATATTGGTTGGATCTTTTCTTTCCCCTCGAAGCGCCAGTCGGTATTGCGTCCTTCCGTAAACTATGCACGGGCAGAAAAGCCCCGTGAAACAAGTGGAAGGTTCAGCACACGAGCAGAGGCCGTGCTGCCATGATCCGCCTTTTACCGCCTGTGGACTGGGCGTATATATGCCGATTGAGAAATGCGACGCATCGGGCGGCGGAGGAACGATGGCCATGTTGGTGCTTGCTCTTTGCGGCGTTCTTGGAGTGGTCCGCGTCAAAGGGTTAGCATCGGGCGCAATTGCTACTACTGCTTTGTTGTCTGACGACGGCTGCTTTACCGGTTCAGGAGGCTGAGGCAATGGAAACTGTTCTTGAGGAGGTGGTGATTGAGCGGCTAGTGTCGTCGGTACTTGTACAGGTGCTTGCTGGGCTGGATAAGCGCTTAGGTACCGCGGGTCCTGCACCTGCTGCTGCTGCTGCTGTTGTACTCCCATGGGAATCTGCATATGATATGTGTAACCCGCGGGTCCATTCCCTTGCGGTGCCATGTTCTCTACCTGCGGATTTGGTAGTCGTTGTGATGGTACTGCAGGGATTATCTCTCTTTCTCCTCTTGTGCTGTTCACCCAAGCTCGACTTTCCTCGTCTGCTGGCGTATCCATCCATGAGAATCGGGCATCGGCAGGTGGTCGAGGCGGTTGTAGAGAGGTAGGAGGACGGACTCGAGGATACTCATAGGTCTTCATGTCCCCAGCTCAAATCGGCAGCCAGCTGCCGCGTAACAATGAAGTCGTATTGCTGTCGTCAGCAGATAAGCTGAAATGGACGCCTCAGTGTTTCTGCCCATACGAAGAGTCGACTTGGTTTTCACGTCCGCAGGCACGAACTCGAGATAAAAGAGGAGGGATGGGATGGAACGATGTGCTTACCTGGTGACCTACACACCGCTTCCATCGGCGTCCGTGAGGACTCCCTCCAGGAGGTTTTCACAATTCATGTTTCCTGGGGAGTCCATCACTGGTGCTTGGGAGCCATCACCGTCAACGATTGGACTGGAAAGGTTGCAGGTCATTGACTCGGTAAGATCGGGGCGCTTACGGAGTACAGGAAACAAAAATAACCGGGGGTCAGCTGCATCCTCGGCGCAGTTGGCAACACCACGAACACCCATACTCCCATACTATCCATACCTGGTACATAGTATTGTCCAACGGTGAAACAAGCGACGAATTCATTGCTTTGCCGCCAGTCACCCACGACCTAGAGGATGAAGAGCCGTAGCAAGTTGACGGACGTCTTCTCTCACGCGTCTGTCACTCGTCCTCAAGCGCCCTGGGCAAGTGCTTTCTCGTGACGCAGGATCCAAATCGTGTCACTTCTTCATCTTCGCCTTCGAAGGCATTCCAACTTGACTATAGGCGCTTTGAAGGTCATCAAAGAAGAGGCTAACTACGTTGTGAAGAGGTCCTCGACATAGGTGAGATTTCTCTGGCTAGAGTTCTATCTGATCCGTCAAACCAGGCTTCTCACCTCCATCCTCGCCGTGCTGCCACAAGTCATGACTCCCAGGCCTCAAATCCACCGTTGGCAATTCTGCCATATGCAACTTGGCACTTCCATACGGCCTCAGTTCGACTGGGAACGCTCTCCCCGTACAATTTCGCTGGCCCTTGAGCGGAGGATTCGGGGCATATCCATCCTTCAATTGCCAGTTGATCTCACAGGCCAAGGCCGAGATACTGACAGGTGGCCGCTCCTCGTGCCATATTGGATGTGGCATCCACTCGTCGTACCGATTCGGATAATCGAAAAATCTCAGTGTCGTGATATCAATAGCCACATTCCATGGTTCTCGAGGCAGTATCGCCCAATCTCTCGCCTGGGGCGGTGCCGACAGTCCCGGATACCGTGCTGGGCGGGTATAAGAGTAGTCTCCGGCAATAGGCAATGCGTAGAGTAGCGCGCCATGATATATTGACACGGTGTCGTTCGCTCGAGGCTCGACGCGCACTGCCGCACCAAACATGACCTCAATCCGAGTGTGACCAGCAGGCACGACCATGGTGTGCAAACCCGTCGCATTATCCGGCTTGAGGTCATGAGCTTTGCCCGAGTCAACCCATACACTGCTCTCATTCAGAATTGTCCAACCAGGGACCCGGAACGAAAATCGGAACGCGGACCTCGCCTTTATCTCGTAATTGAGGTAATTTGCAAAGGGATAGTTCGTCTCACACCGAATACGGACCTTATTGCGCTTCATCAAGGTCGTGCTGACATGTGCCGGACCGAGCAACGCATGCGCAAGTCCATCCTCCCCGACCTTCACAAAGGATGCCGGCACCCATTTGGCGTACCCCTGCATGTTAACCGTACAGCACGGAAAATTTGGCTCGGTTCCATACGTCTGACCGAAGGGACCAACGTTCCAGAACGGCGAGCTTTCCAGACGATGACTTGCCGGTTGGTTCGTCTGAGCTATATATTGATGAGCCCACCAATGCGGCATGAACATGACTGGAAGAGCGTTGTAAGCGGCAAGCTCGGACTTGTCAGCAAGATCACGGTCTCCTGTAGCTTGGTAGAGGTAGTTCAACGAGAACATTGTCTCGACCACACTGCAGAGTTCGGTGCCACGGACGGGACTGAGTCCCGCCTCCCGCTCGTCGCCGATGATGGCTCCTGACGGGGTGCCATGATATTGAAACGTCCAGTTGACTCCGTTCCTGCTCGTATTGAGTAGGGAGTCGTCTTGCACTAGTCTTCGCATGACCGCGGCCCACTTCAGTCCCTGGCCCGCATTGACCCCATGAAGATACGGGAACAAGCTGTTTGTTAGTTCAACGGGATACAAATCCAAATCGTCTTTGATGTAGTTGTCCTCGTTGAACCAGTAGGCCCAGTCATAGGCCATCTCGTACATGTACACCATACAATGGTGAATCTCTTTCTCGTTGCCCATGGGATACTTCTCGTACAGCCATTGCAGGGCGAGCACCATATCTGCAGCCCTCGATCGGCCCCATTGCTCGTCGAACTGGTCGCCGGGCTTCCAGACGTAGCCTTGGTGATTGTTCGAGAGCATTTGGTACATGAGCCGCACAAACCGATGCATGGCTGGTAGGATCGTTTCCTCGCCTAGTTCGGGCTCGGCCTCCACCAATTGCATGAAGCCGAGAAACAGAGGATATCTTCCCCAGAAATTGCGTCGTGAAAGCTCTGTTTCCGGACCGAGCCAGCCGTCCTCATGTTGATGGCCGATGACCCAATCGGTGACGCGAAGAACGTGGTGCTTCAGGCGTGCGTCTCCAGTCAGCCAGGCCAACGGAACAAGTGCGTTGTACGAATATGGCCATGCTTCATTGAGCCCTGCATATGAAAAGCGTCAGTAAATACGCCGTCGTGTAAGTCTAGTCGGGAATTGAATGCCATACATGAATATTCCTGGTCGCCACCGAGCCAAGGGGCATCCTTGACGAGGCGATAAAATTCATGCAAATGACCTGGCAGGCCGTCGGCCATCAAGTCCAACTGTTGCCGAAGCCATCCCAGCGGCTTGACAGAACCTAGAGGCAATGGTTCAAATTTCAAGGGTAGCACTGCAGCGTCACGTCAGCTTTGCTTTGCTTCGGCTGACTCGTGACCAAGAATTCCGTACGGGTGGTGTTGTAAGAATTCGGCTCTCTGATCGGCTGCTGAGGGTCTTGCTTGGGAGTCCGCACATTCCATGTCGGTCTGTTTAGGATGACACGTTGATCTTTCAACCAGGATTTATGGCAACATCCTGGCACAGGATCAGCATGATGTCGTTGCTTCAAGATAAGGATCGATAGTACCTGCATCTTCCCCGCGTCGGGCGGATTCGCCTACCGCCAGTGGCTGCTGGGCGCTGAAACCATGGGCCTGGACATTGGCTAGACCCTGCAAGACGATGAAAACAAACAACCTATAGAGCAAAGCCCGCGATAGTATCATGGCTCTTGAAGGGTGTCAAGGAAAAGAGGATCTGCGCCGGCGCAGACCGTGGAACCTGGACAATAAGAAGGAGAATAAGGAATGAATAATGAATAATGAATAATGAATAAATGAAGAAGCGTATGACCTCGTGCCTTGAAGTCTCCGAAAATTGCGTGATACTGGCACCTACGTAGGTCTACCTTAGGTGGTAACGCTGCCAACTAACTACCTAGGTACTCAGGCCTCCATTGGATCCTGTTTCCAGTCATGCGGCATCGATGGCCACCATCATGCACCATCATGCACCCTCGGCACCCAACGTTACCCCAGATTTAACTTGGCAGTATGCTGGGATGATGCTGGGTATGGAGTCATCAAAACAACCATCACGAGAAGAAATAAAAAGAACAGCATTTTTGCGCATACGTGCTCTTTTGTACACACATCTTCGACAGTATAGCTACGGGTCATTTAGGAAGATATCTAACAACTTCTTGCCTTCTGGCGTCAACTCGTCCGTCTCAGTTGCACCACACGACCCCTCCCCGTCACACCCCAGCGTCGCGTGTCACCTCTCGATGCAACATTTCTGCACTAACCAGTGGGAGACTCGCAGCGCCAGGCCGACAAGTTGGGCGAGCTCTTGTACGCGTCCACCATGGTAGTGAAAGCAGCGTACAAGCCCAATATGCAGGTGACGCAAGACCCAAGGTAGTAGATCAGATCGAACAGGTTCCACCAGAGTTCCTTCTTGAAGCCCCGAATCCATCGCTTGACGCCGCTGTCGACGTGCCGGACTTGTCCGGTTGCTGGATCGTAGGTCTCTTCGGGCAAGATGGCGTCCCGCTGGACCTTGAAGCCCATCATCATAAAGGGCGGGAAAGTATAGGTGAATTGCAGGATGCATCCAGCACCAACGAGCACAATCCAGGAGTTGATCTGAGGCACCGATTGAGCGGCGATCCAGGCGAGTACCCAGTAGATGGGGACGAAGAAGACGAAAATCCATTTGCCACCCTTGCTCTCGAGTCGGGGGAACTTCAACAAGTCTCTTCCAAGATTGTTGTAGAGCACCTTGATGCCAATATTGCCGTACAGGACAGCTGCGATGAGACCAGTGATGAGTCCTATGATGTTGCCGGCGGTCTGCCACCCGTAGGGGGAGACACCTTGGTACGAGACGTTGTATGCATATTGTCCTTGCCTGAGCATCGCGTTAGCATCATGTTCCTGCTAAACTGAATTCCATTCGGTAATCACTCACATGCAGTAGGTATAAAGACCGTAGACCATGTAGCAGAGGTAGATGAGAATATCTGCGCAGACGAGGCCTTTCCAGAAGTCCATAGGCCGACGCATCTCTGACATCAACTCGACGAACAGAGTAGCCCCACCGAAGGAGAAGACGGCATTCATAAGACCATTAACATTGTCAACAATGCCGAGTCCGGGTGGTGCTGCGCCGGACACCTGAATAGGAGCCGGGCTGTTGACGTTGAAATCGGGGTGCGAGGCAGCGAAGAGCTTGTAGTTGGGAGCCGAGTGAGCCATAACGCCCATTCTGGTCATGCATTAGCCATGAATTTGACATAAAGCAAGGCGGGAATACTCACGTTGAAAAGATGATGAAAAGGTTCAGGAAAACGGCCCAAGAAGCCAGCCAGCCGAAGCGCTGAAGCGTTCGGATCTGTCCGACGATACAACCAAAGATGGTGCAAACAAACATGCACACGATGAAGCAAAGATTGCCCTTGGACAGCTGGCTGATAGATTGACCACTCGTCAAGATGATCAATGCCACGTTCAGAAAGAACTGGAATGATTGCAAAGTGTTGCAGGTATGGCGAAACCATGCTCCATAAACACGAAATCCAATGTCACCATAGCCTTTCATCGGGTAACGGTCACTGTCGAGCTGGAGATACATCCTCCACAGTTGGTAACCGCTGTAGAAACCAAGAGCACCAAAGACGGTGAAGAGGGCGACACCGGGTCCGAGACCCATTTGGCTGAAAGCATACCCCGTGCTGAAGGGACCCAGAATATCGGTGGTGATCAGATAGAATACCGCGGACCTGACCTCATGTTAGCCATGACACACGTGTCCAATAAGCAAACTCACCAAGTCGCCGTCCTTGCAGCTCGTGAAGCTTGCACCCATTCATCGTCAGAGACAGGCATGGGCTCAAACTTTCTGTCTTGCCCGGTCTTCTCGTTGCCCGACTCATTGCCCGATTCCACAGGTCGGGCGATTTGAGCCTCACCCTGGGCGCTGATGGACAGACGTGGCTGGGCGATCGAGGTACGTCGTTGAGCACGTTTGCGAAGGATCTTCTCCTTGATAAAGGCGGTGGCAGCGCCATCCGTGGCCTGATAATCACTGCCCGGGCCATACAAGCGATCCTC
Organism: Vermiconidia calcicola; assembly: GCA_035928285.1. Lineage (NCBI taxonomy): Eukaryota > Fungi > Ascomycota > Dothideomycetes > Mycosphaerellales > Extremaceae > Vermiconidia > Vermiconidia calcicola. The sequence goes on from JAXLQG010000015.1 coordinate 55,186, forward strand.
CTCCGCTCTCGTGATCTTGGCGAAATGAAGGTATTCCTCGATAGGAATGTTGGGATCGTGCAGCTTTTCCAAAACTCTTTGAGGGTAAGATATCTGATCGCCCCCTTGGCCAGAAACGGAAAGGCGAGGGTCGGCGGCAGCGCCAATGCCCGCGAGAGATCCTACTCCAGAAGCCATGTTAAAAAGGTAGTCAAAACACCAAGCGACCAAGGCTTTCCAATGCGGGCGAAACGTGGAGCTGCAGCGGTGCAACGTGCTGGGTTATATATCTCCCATCCCACACGGTTCCACTAGCCTCAGAGCAGCCAAAGCCGATTAGAGGGTTACACTCCCCAGAGAGCATATCTGGCAGAAGCGAAGCATGGCCCATACCTTGTCCAATGATTCCACAACTGATAGGTCAAGGTTGTGTAATTGGCTTTTTTCCACTTACATCCCTGGCTAGTCAGGGAGGGTAGAGCAAGGAGTGTAGCCGAAGGTTGAGATTGCGACGTCAAGCCTCAATCACTGTTGGATAGACAGTTTGATAGCCGTTCAGGGAGGAGAACATTGCCCCAAAGCAGCTCCATGTTCATGTTGCGCCAGATAGGGAACGCCGAACGCTGTGGCCAGGTATATGATTGGCTGAGAGTAGAGAGAATGATGAAATCATGGGACAACCGGCACACCAAAGGATTGATACAGTAACGCAATCCGGCAGGTAGAAGTCCACGGGTGGTTGCGATGGCGAAAATGGCTGGGGTGCGACAGGGATTTTCCGTAGTTTCATCTGATCGAAACACTTTCAAATTGCCAGCTTCGCCTCTCGGCTTGACACCTGGTCGCATGCTCATCGATACAGATTGATCGGACTTCTGATGTTCAGCTAGCCCTCACGAGTGGCGCGGATATGCAAAGAGTCGCGAGGTTAGTGATCGACGAGTAGCGCCGTGGATTATCAACGCCACTGTCGGTGACAACTGGCAGGCCACCTGGCGGCTTCTCGTTCTAGCGCTTCTGGCGCCCGCATGAGTCCAGCTTTCGTGGGCTTGACGTCTGCACAAAAGAATGCTAAGCTTCGCCGCAAAGCTTGTCGCGAGATAACAGTCGACGCAGTCTCTGTACACAGCAGCCACCTCGTCATGCTCTAAGCGAGGCCGTAGAATATCATGACAATTTGTGAAATCCTGATGTAACATCATCCGGCGAGGAGCCAACACTGACAAGATTCTCTGAATTCATTGTGTCCGTTGATGCATCAAGACGAGTTGAAGCTGTTCTGCATTTGTCCAGATACTGAACCTCGGTGCCTTCGGTCTCGTGCATGATTTCTATTACTGCACAGTATCCGTATTATTGTGGTACTCGTATGTGTTGAAGGTCCCATCTGTCATCGGGCCGAGGTATTCGTGATGTTCCCTTTTCAGTTGTGGCTCGGGGACTGCCCTTTTCTGGGAGAGCTCCGAAGCATATTGTTTTTGGCGGGTTGCATCCTTCGACGACCAGAAACACAACCATGGATGGCTAAACTGGGCGTTAACCTGCTTTCTGCTCGTCTTGCGATGCATTCTGAGACACATAGCGCAGCTGGGTATCGGCGCATTGTGACGGTTCCACCCGGCGTTCAAAGACGACACGTAACAAGTCTGCAGAGTGTGTTGCTCTAGAAGCCTTCTCCACGTCTTCCGTGCAGCGATCAACTAGGAAGGTTGCATCGCATATGGAGCCTAGTACTCATGGCCCCATGGTACCACGGTACTCCGTACATACCATAGCAGTGATTAGGCTAATGTCATAGACGACCGAGCACTAGACTTCAGAAGGGTGTGGACTGCCGGTAGCTGCCCGGGACCTCGCATCTCATACTGTACCACAGTACTTCATTCGCTTGGTAAGATTGGCGATGCAAAGGTCAGGCCGATGCCAACGGGTCATATCGTGTCTCCGGCTCCCGGCAACAGCGATTGCGCGTCGCAGATCGCGCCCAGATGTATTCCTGAAAACCGTCGGCCAGGCGGGGAGAAGCAAGGAGCATCTTGGATTGGGTCGCAGACTAGACTGGGAGTCGGCTTTGAAATATGATCCCGTTCTCAGGTTCGTAACGCGGTTCAGCGACAGTGTGTCAAACTGGGAGAAGAGAAGCTAAGCAATCAAGCGAACTTCAAAGCAAGGTGAGACGTGGTATTTGGGTGCTGACAAGACGGAACGACGCGAGGTTCAAAATGGGGCATCGTGGGCTCCAGGTGCCTCCTTCTGGCACGTTATTAGCACTTGCTGTTATGGATGGTGCTGATACCTGACTCCCCGCTGGATGCCTAACGCTTGACGAGCCATTAGGCGACACCGTGCTTGGCCGTGGTATACAGACGGCATGTTCGCCCTGGCCATCGACAATCCTCTCCTTCAAGCATTTATAATTAGGGTGCATGATGGTGCCCCGACAAAGCTCCCAATATGCCTTTGCTGATGCTGGGTGTCTCGAACCTATCCAGATCGTCCAGGCCCACCACCACAATGACCACATACCTCACAATCATCCCCAGGTCCCTCCTCCACCACTCCTACCCGACCGTTTCTGTGCACTCAATCTCCAATCGTCCTCACCAGCAAACTTATTGTGCAGAGGCTGAATCCGTTCCGCCTTCTTGCGCTTGCTCAACCGATCCGTCGGGGCGACCTTGAAAAACGTCGGCGCCGCCTCGACCAGCCACTTGGGCTCTATCACCGTCGCACAATGCATGTACTCTTTCGTCGTGAGCACGAGCGTGTGGAAAATCACATGCTCCGCAGGCTTCCCAAACAGCGCACTGCTCGGGTGCATGTACACCGGGGTTCCCTCGATGAGGGTCTTGTAGCCTTCTTGAGGATCTTTGCGTGCTGAGTTCCTGAAGAACCCAGCGCACAAAGCTTGTCGAACCTTGAGAGTGTTCCGTCCACAAGATACAATCTGGTGCTTGTACCGCGTCATGATCGACACTAGTTGTTGACGAACATCGCGACCACGCGCGATTTGCCGTTTCTGGATGAAATTCTCAAAGCACCACGGGTCACTGTAGCGAGACTGTTTCCAGGCATTGTACACATTAAGCAGAGTGAGGTGGTCGCCATGAGGATCATGGAATTTGGCTTTCTTCTGGTCGGCTTGTTGTTGTTTTTCCTTGGGTCGATAGAAGACGGTCTGTACAGACAGCATCGCGACGATGGTCAGCATTTCCTCAGAACAGCCCATGTCAACCGAAGCTATCAATGCCTTGGACAGAGATGGTTCCATGGGAAAGTCTGCCATTTTGCGACCTAGTCGTGTGAGCAGACCTTCGTCATCAAGGGCTGAAAGAGCGTAGAGCTCCTCAAGGGCAGTCAACATGGTATTGGTTGGAGGAGGATCCATGAAATCGAAGTGCAGCAGGTCGTTGATGCCCATGGCTTTGAGCATGAGAATCGTATTGGACAGATTTTGGCGCTGAATCTCGGGGATACTGGTCGGCAACATTTCAGATTGATACGCAGCTTCGGTATACAGACGGAAGCATTTTCCAGGGCCTGTTCGACCCGCACGTCCTGCCCGCTGTTTCGCTTGCGCTTGGGAGATGGGAGTGACGACGAGAGAGTCCATTCCGAGCTTAGGATCGTAGGCGTTCTGCTTCACGAAACCGGGATCAATCACATAATAAATGTGATCAATTGTGATTGACGTCTCGGCGATATTCGTGGCAATGACCACCTTTCTGCATCCAGGCGGCGCTGGGTCAAAAATCCTGCTTTGCATCTCGCTCGGCAGAGCAGAGTACACAGGCAGAATGATCAACTCAGGCACGCTGGGTCCAAGCGCTTTCATCCTCTCGTACAACACCTCACAACTGGTGTCAATCTCTTCTTGGCCAGTCAAGAACAGCAGTATATCGCCAGGGGGTTCAGTAAGATGTATCTGCATGACGGTGGTCAGAGCGGCATCCAGGTAATCCTCTTCCGGTTCTCTTGAGTACATGATCTCCACCGGGAACGTTCTGCCCGGAATGGTGAAGATAGGACACTTATTGAAAAACTCGGAAAACTTCTCTGCGTCAAGTGTTGCAGATGTGACAATGACTTTCATGTCAGGTCGTCTCTTGAGCGTCTTCTTGAGTAGGCCAAATAGAACATCAGTGGCAATGGTCCTTTCATGAGCCTCATCCAGCATGATGACACTGTACCGCTTGAGGTCTGGGTCGAGCAGAATCTCTCTCTGCAGCATACCATCCGTCATGTATTTGATTTTGGTTTGCGGTGAAGTGCGATCTTCGAAACGGATCGTGTATCCAACTTCTCTGCCAAGTTCGCACCCAACTTCTTCCGACACACGTTTGGCCACAGACATGGCAGCGACACGACGAGGCTGCGTACAACCGATCATAGCGTTGTTGGCATAACCAGCTTCGGCAAGGTATTGGGTAAGCTGGGTTGTTTTCCCTGAACCAGTGTCTCCGACAACGATGAGCAATTGGTTCTGCGCGACGGCTTCGAGAAGTTGCTTTCTGAACTTGTACACAGGGAGAGATTCTCTCTGTTGTTTGATGGTCATGTCTGTTCGGCGACCAAGAGTTTGATTCTTGCCCTGGGTTATGCGCCTCCACTCCGGTACAGCGTCGGTAGATTTAGATGCTTGTTGCTGAGCTTGTCTAAGCTCGGAAGCAAATTTTCGTTGTTCGGGATTGATCATAGGATCCTGCCATTGAGCATTCAGATCAACCTTGGATGCTTCCTCTGCTGCCTTATCAGCTGCTTCCTGCTGCTTCAGATCTCTACGTTCCTTTGCCAATGTTGTGCCTGCTTGAGCGGCTCGATTCATCGAACCTTCGGGTGCCTTGACAACACGAATAGGTGATAACTCCAGTGATTGCTTGGTCTGACCAGCCAGGAACGGCGGTTCTTCCTCTTTGACCTCAATATCGATCTCTTCCTCTTCCTCATCATCAACTTCGCCTTGGCCGTTTAGTGTAGCGGTAAAATCCTCGTCAATGTCGGGATAATCTTGCGCCGAAACTGCGCCAGACGCAATGAGCTGTTTGATTTCCCATCGTTCCGGAGAAGTCATCCGCTTTTTGTTCTTCTTGGATCTGGAGTTGTAATCGTCCTCAATCACAGGCACTGAACTGCCCAGACTACCGTAGCGGTCATCAGAAGGCAAGCCGTCCAGTCGTTCCATGTTCGCGCCAGAGGCAATGCGTCGGGCAGGTACCAAGTCTTGACCCGAATCCTGATCCACCTCCTTCATCGAGAGACTGACTTTGTTGTTCTCCATCTTGATCACTTTTACTTTGACCTGTTGCCCTCGAGACAGCAGGTCAGAAGGATGATTGACCCTTGCACCTTCTTGTATGGCCGAAACATGGATCAAACCACTCACGCGGCCTTTCACACCTTGAAGGTCTGCAAAGGCACCGAAATCCTTGACACCGTTGATTGTAGCATCGTAGACCTTGTACAAAACGGGGTATTCATCAATTTCTTTTCGAGGAGGCTTTTTAAAATCGTCCTCGGCGTCATAATCTCGCCGCCTGCCCTTGCGATCGCCATTTCGGCGGTCTTCGTGTTGGCCTCTTTTATCATCATAATCCTCGTCTCTGTCTCGGTGATGGCGGCGTGATCTCTTGTCCTCGCGCGGGCTCGGACTCCGCGACCAGTACTTCTGTCTTGGCTTCCTATCTCTTGAGTAGTCATCGCGATCCGGACTGCGAGATCTTTTCCTGCTTCTTTCTGTTGTTCCATTTGTGCCATTCTTCTTTTGCCCGGCTAGGCCTTCAAGCAGGGCAAAAGTATCATCATCGGCAGGTGTGCCAGGATCAGGGGGTCGGCTCTCGTCAATGGTCTTCTGTCCTACCATGTCGTCTTCGTAGTCGTCCCACGTCTGTTCACGGTCCGGCACAGCCAAGCCCTTGAAGACTCTCGACTTGCGACCGATGGCGTCAAGTTCTTCCAGGTCCGACTTTTCATTCTGCTGGGACTTCTTTTGAGATTTGTATTTGGGATGCATCGTCAAGATCAACCGATCCACGCTCTCCACCAGACTGTTGGGAAAGTCTGCTCCCATGGCAGCCAGAGCCGCCTTGAACTCGGGCAACTTTCCACCGCATTCTTCATGTTGATCGATGACGAACTCGGCGAGGGTTTTGTCGGTGATTCCCAGATGGTTTTGTAGTTCCGAAGTGACCTTGGACACTAAGGAGAGGAGTTCCAGGGACGTGAAGTCATCCATGGCCTTATCTGGCCGGTGTCAGGCCTGTGAAGGATAGCAGTTGGTGTCTGTACAAAAGTCACAAAATGTCGACAAACTGCGCCGAGCCGATGGACGACGTTGAGTGGACGGAATAGCGCAGGCACAAATTACCTTATGTAAGCACTAAGTTGTGGCGAGTCCATCAGCCACCATCAGCCACCATCAGCCACCATGAGCCACCGAACCCCATGGCTGGCGTTCTTGTGTGGCGTAGGTACTCCGTAGGTACCTATGTACTCATCATCAGACTCGTAGGCTTGTACTGCGAGTAAGGAGTATGTGGAGTACCAGAGTTAGGAATCGTGCCACCAAGCTACCACGTAAAGCAACACATATTCAATCATGCGTTACGAGTACACAGTAGGTGCATGGTGAAGACCGCGCTGGAGCTGACCCAGCTCGCCAGCTCGCCAACGCTCTCAGGTGGCTCTCGCTTAGACTGGCTCGATCTGTACTCGTACTCCATAACATCTACTAGTAGTAAGTGGTGGTAGTGGTGACTTCCGACCGCGGCTCAATCTCGAAATATCTGGCTTGCTGGGTCCTTGGGACGATGTCCGCTTGGTCCAGCTCCGAAGCTTCCAAGGTGGCCAGGGTCTAGAAGTCTGAAGCACTTTCCTCTGCCAATCAACCCCTCCATTAACTACTGACGTCGCTCCTTCACCCCGCCTCAGCTTCAACTTGTCTTTCTACCCATTGTTGTCCTCTTCTCCTTCTATCACCAGCCCGTTGTTTCAAGCTTGCAACTATACATATCCTTCGTTCTTTTTCAAATCAAAAGTCACTCGAGCATTTCAGCGAGAATCACTCTCCAAACCAACTCTCAAAATGGAGAACATCCGACAAAAGCTCAAGCGCAGACTCAGCCACAAGGATGATCAAGGTACGTGTCAGCCTACCAACAGCTGCCCAGTCACACATCTTCAATGGCCATCTCGGGTGAAGAAGGAGGTCCAAACGATATCTCACTATCCTACGATCCCTACATAGCACTCATTCATTGACCCTCACCGTCCCACACGTCTGCCATAAGAAGCCACTCCACTAGTTAGACAGCTCGGACTAACGAACTCGTAGCCAACTTCGATGAGCATGATTCTGCCGATGAGGAGACCATGGACTACGTGACCAAAGAAGCGGACGACGCCGAGAAAGAAGGCCACGACACTGGAAAGCCAGGCAGCTTCCTGAACCGTCTGATCACGCACGGCAACAAGAAGACCGAAGAACAACTTGCTAAGGAAGCAGCTGCTCACAACGCCCAAGGAGCTTCCGCCGATCGTGTTGTCACTCAACGATAGACAGCCGCTACCAGTGAAATGGGTCTCTGATCGAACATGGTGTTGAGAGTGTTAGACTTGGCGAATGGCTGCATCCAATCCTACATTTCTATTCATTATTGGAGAAGTCACTGAGTCCTGAACCTGTGGCAGGTATCGCACTGGTGACTGAGGCGTCAAGCTTGCAGCCGAAGGGCCTGTATCATTTTCATAGCATGAGCGTTCAACAGTGTTCATACACGAAGCTCGATTAGCACTGAAAGAATCATTACATTCAATTCAACCTTCGCTTTCTTTCCAAAGTCGACAGTGTAATCCTCCCATTGGTCGTACTGTACAATTCTTTGATGCCATACAAATGTCTCCGGCTCCAATGAGGTGAATAGCTTAATTACCAATGCGCCCAGCCATGTGCCCTTTGATGCACCCTAGTGCCATACTGTACATATCAAGCCACCGGTCACGGTCAAGGAAAACCAAATGCTGCATCAGGCCGCCGCCGCCGCCGCCGCGACGCTCTGACTCTCTCCAGACTCGGCCCCCGACGAGCCTCGCATCCAATCGACAGGCAACGCAGTCTCGTGTTCGGCGGGCAAATCCAATTGCGAACTGCTCTCCGGCAACGCGGTCCCGTCCGTCGGCACGGCTGGGATACTCATGCGTTTCTTGTACGCCAGCACGCGTTTCCTGAGGTCCGGATTCGCGGAGAACTCCACGAGACACGTATTGATCTTATCCTCGACGAGCCCTTTAGCATAGAACGCCATTTCGCGATCCTTCAGGTTCGAAATGAACCTGTAACTCAGCCACAAAAACAACACAAGGCTCTTGTGCAGATCCTCCAGGCTCTCGAGGTACGACCTGTCGCCCGAGATCGGCACTTCCAGAGCCTCCAGGTCAATCTCGGGCACGTCGATGATACTGATCTCGCGTTTCTGGGCGATGCACCGGGCGAGGGCCTGCGCGACGGCGTTGACGCGCGTCGAGCCCTTCGACCACGGCGCCGCCACGAAGATGATCCGGTCCGTGACGCTGAGACCCCGGACGGACTCGATGCTACGGGCAATGTCGCTCTGGTCGCGGATGCTGCACATCTTGAAGCGTCGATGCATCGCGGCCGAGTCGGCGACCCGTCGGAGGATGTACTCATAAGGTATGCCCTTGGGTAATCGCGCGGCAAGGTCTTCCATGAAGTCGCCTGGCGGGAGGAGGCCAGCCACTTTGAGCGGCGGAGCTTCTGCGTTCATAGCCTGGCGAACGATGGGCAGATCCTCCTCATTCAGGGTGGTTACCAAGCCGACGCTGACTTCTGACGAACTTTTCGACTTTCCATCACTCATTTGCTGGTGTGCGCTTCGGTATCGTCCGGCGCGGCCACCGATTTGCTTGATTTGAGGCACGGAGAGTTGCTCATGGCTAACTCCATTGAATTTATGCACCCGGTGGAAAATGATTCTTTTCACGCTCCTGTTGGTTCGTTAGGATTGATTGAGAATGCATAACGTGGAAAGGGAACTTACAGGTTCAGCCCCATACCAATGGCATCGCTCGCCACAAGAAAGTCATAGTCGTTGTCCGGATCGTTGAATAACGCCGCCTGCGCCGCCCTCGTCTCAGGCGGCAAGCTTCCGTACACAATCGCGCAGTGCCGCCCTGTGTCTAGCTCAATCTGTTTCTTCAAAGCGTGGATGTTCATCACGGAGAACGTGACGATGCAATCGGCCTTCCTGAGATTCTTCAGATCGCCACCCAGACTCTTGGTCATGACCTTCAACGGATTCAGCCTCTTATACTCGTGTACTTGCAGAGTGTCACCCGTGGCAGCACACAGCTCGCGAACGAGCGGGAGTACTCTTGTTTCTCCACAGAGATGAACTTCCTTTGCATTCGCACCGAGGAACGCCCTCGTCCATGCCCATCCTCGGTCCTCCGAAGCTATCATTTGAATCTCATCAATGACCGCGACTTCGACCGGCGTCGAAACATCCACCATCTCCACAGTCGAAGCGTACAGACTGACATTGGGATCGTCATCACGTCGAATATCGTCACCAGTGACCAAATCGCACTTTGCGCCCTTCGCCTTGAACCGCGAGTAGACTTCGTGCGCCAACAGCCGCAATGGACCTGCATAGAACCCATTGCCTTTCTCCTCAAGTCTTTTCAACGCATTGTACGTCTTGCCCGAATTCGTCGGCCCAATGTGAAGATGTACATTCCTCTGAATTTGTCTCGCCGCTGTATACCACTCCGTCGGGTACCGCAAATCCGTGATGGCTGATTTACTCAGGGTCCCGTCCTCCACGTTCTTGACCAGGGCGAAGTCGATGAAACCGTAATGCAGGACTCTCTGGAGATCTTGCGTCGACGATTTATTACTCTGCGCAGATCCGATCTCGTATAACAATCTCTCCTCCTGCGCTGTCGCCTTTTCGCCGCGGAACTCCAAGATATCCCTCAACCTCGTGGTATAGTCCGGCCAGTGTGTGCCTCCAGGATCGAGTGCTTCCAACGGCGAAGGCTCGGAATCGGAGACGTCTTCGCGCGAGGATAGGTCCTTCTTTAGGTCTTTCAAGGCTAGTTGTACTCGTTTTAATACGTTCTCGTCGGAGAATGAAAAGTCCTGTGAGCCCGGCGTCTTTCGAACATGCCGCCGTATTCGTACCGCCGCGGCGGGTGCACTTCCTGGGGGGTTGGTCTTCCTGACCTCACGAGCCCGTGGGGTGCTGATGAAAGTTCTTTGTACATTGTAAATAGGCTTGGGTGTCCGGGCGACCAAGGCTCGAAAGGAACAGAACAGGCATTGTCCTCGCTGGGTCGAGGGGGCGAGCATCGCCCTGTGGACTGCGTGCGGTCTTGGTGGGAAAGACCGCTGGGGAGGAGGAGGTAGGGGGCCGAAGCGAAGGAGAGGGACTTTGACGGAGTATAGTCTTGTCACATCTAGGGAATGCCAACTCTGGGTGATGAGGGAAGTCTGTCGGAAAGCAAAGATACAGGCAGGATGATGGCAAAAAAGTTTGGACGCATACCGGGACTTCTCCGCAATTCGTTTCACTTGGTTGGCGGCTCAGCAGGAGACCAGGCTTGCTTACTTAATCTCGTCCATCATCCTCCGTACCATATCATGCATACTAGGTATTGCATGAGTAGTAACACCCAGCCCGATCAGAGCGTACCGTCACAGCTCAGACTTATGCTCTCAAGAGCGTGCATGGAGACACGAAGCCAATGCGGTGCGATGAGAGAGATCTCTTTGCAATGGGGTTCTACCTAATGATACAAGCCATTCGAGCGTAAAGCCACCGACGTGACGCTCAGGACATTCTGGACTCGACTTCCATCAAAAGTTCTCCTTTCCCCACACGAAACTGAAGCCTTTGTCGCCTGCTTCCGTATACATATTGCACTTGATGTGCAAATCGGCACCCAACCCTTTCGGCCCGCAAAAGAAGACGCCGCACTCACCCGGCCAATGGAGCTTGCGGATTCCACGGAACACCATATCCCAGTTGGGGCGTCCAAAACTCGTGGGTGTACGGAGAGCTGTGATGGCGTCTGTGTCCCCGGAGTTGAGGACAATGTTGGAAGCCTGAGCTGATGTGATTTTTGCTGTCAGGTACTTGTTTAGGTAGGTCAGTCACCATGCTTCGAAAGGGTGGAAGTAGGAGGAAATGCTTACTGCATGAATCTCGATAGCATGGCTCTTATCCTCGCTCTCGATGGCTGTAAGCAAAGACTTGAACCACTCCAGCGACCCAAAGTCTCGACACACCCAGAAGAAGTACACCTTCCGCAGCCGTGTTTTGCTTGCAGAAGGATCCTTCATGCGGTACCAGATCGATTTCAGGATCGATGCAAACGGTGTGACGCCGATACCCGCGCCAATCAGCAACACTGTCTCAAACTTGAAGACGTCTTCTGAAGCGGAGCCGAAGGGCCCGTCGATGTATAGACGCGGAAGGAGTATGCTGAGTTTCACGTTGTCTTCGTCGGATATAAGTCTTGCTGAGTCATTCACTCTCTTGGGTTCATTTTTGTCTAAACCCTCGCATCCAAGGACTCTACCGAGCTGTTTGGTGAAGTCCCCAACCATACGAATATGCACGGAGATATAGTCTTCTTCTGGCGCTGAGGTCAGAGTGAAAGGGTGATACTGCCAAATGGAAACTTCTGGGCAGCAGAGGAAAATATATCTGTACCGTCAGAAAGTGTGCTCATAGTTCGGAAGAGGTACTCACTGGCCTGCGCGGGTCTTGGTGTGATCTTTCTTGATCTGTATCTCGACAACATTTGAGGGATGATGAATAACCTTGGTTATGTAGGTCTTGTGGGTGCCACGAATCTCGCGCATGATAAGCTCGGCAAGATAGGTGAAGCCACCCAGCATCCATCACTGGTAGAAAGAGCCATTGCCAAAACAGGTGGGCTTCGTGTCCGCAGGGATCATGCAGAAGATTCCGTGAGTTGACCACATGATGAAGAACAGGACAAAGAGGTGGTGGGTATTCCAGAAGCGTTCGTAATTAGCCCGTCGGGGCTTGTCAAGTGCGGTAAAGAACATGGCCATAATGGAGATGGTCAAAACGTAGCCTGTCCAGCCGGGACCCGTCAGGAAGTTGAGCTTGACAAAGCCTATGAATCCTCCGTGGCCCTTCGCGGAGAGCTGAGCCACATTGTGTAAATGGGCGATAGTATGGACCCATGTAAAGATGACCAGTGAGTAGCCCACGAGCTTGTGGAATGTTATGTTTTTGTCAAAGGGAATAATTCCATTGAGTGGTGTCTGTCGAGCGAGGGAGATCAGAGTGCGGCAGACCGGCAGAAGGATACAGGCGACATCGAAGTGGAGGACCAACGCGGCGGATCGAGCAATTGGATACCCGTAGCCATAGGTGGCACGGGCTTGAGAGAGGTTGTCCTTTAAGGTGTAGTTCATGAAACCAAATCCGTACAGCATACAATGCACGAGGATGAAGGTGCCTACGAAGAGGCGTCGCGATCCCTCGTTGACCATCCATCTGCGGAATTTCTCCCTGGGCGTCAATTCTCTGGGCGCTTCTCCGCTGACCTCTCCCGATAGTAATATCCTCATCAACTCCGTTGACCTTGTACGTTCCACAATAGTTGTAGTTGTCGTGGAAGTATGGAAACCCATCGTTGCAGATCTAGTTAGCACCTTCTTCGAAGACTCGTCGATCCTGCGTGATCAGTAGTACGCTGACGCTATGGCAAAGCTAGGAAGGAGCCGGACCCGCGGCGTACTCGAAGCCCTGTCGGGTTTGATATAGTGATCTGGATTTGAACGTACAGTAAAGAGTGGTAAGAACCGAGCCGGCGGTCGAAGTTGGGCGATGAAGAAGGAGTTGTAGGACGAGCCATCGGATACATGACATCTCCTATATGCCAGGTGATTCCTCCAGTGTGCCAGAGCACTTGCTGTCTGCCACGCCGGCCATGATGAGTGCAGTGGTGTGATATGGGTGGTATGATAAGGAGTTAGAGGTGCTATGGCTGCGTGAAGTCAATCTGACACAGACTGGCCGCAGGTCTGAGACGGAAGACCAGAAGGGGCGCCACGTGGACTGAGAAGCCAGAAAAATGGTAAGGACACAAGCGATAACGGCGGAAATAAGCATAAGTAGCTACAGGGAGAGATGACTGTGAACCAAATGATACGTACCGAGGCTGGAGGTGGCATGATTGCTTCGAGTACTCCGTAGAGCCTCAGGGGCCAGACTGGCGAGGCTGCGGAGCGCGTTTCAAATGAATGAGCCAGCGCGACTGGCGAGAGGTACCGGTAGCTGTTTCGTGCACCTAGTTCGTTTCACCCTGTTCATCCTACGCTCGAGGGTATCCCGTAGCCACGCGTTGGGCTTAGAGATACACGAGGAATTGAAAGAGAGCATGAAGAAACAGTGTGATCCTGGCTCGCGATAAAGGTAGCCTCGTCAGCCTCGTCAGCATCGTCAGACTCACAAGGCTGGAAATGTGCTGTGCCCTAATCCTTCAATTGCAGGGGTCAAATGATAGCAGGTACTATGAGTAGGTACCTTAGTGATGCTCAACTTAGGTTTCCTACATGGCCGCGTCTAAAGCACGGACAGTCAATGATTTCGCATACCTTGTGAATGCAGCCGTTGGCAGTGTATGACAGGTCCAATCCTATGACAGACCCTCCTTCCACATCAACCAGGTCGAACCTTCCACCAACAGTCCGTTGTCAACTGGGGACGGTTTAGCCTGAGTATCTGCGGAGCTCCAAAGTTGGGTATGCCCACGAGGAAATCATACTCCATGTCAGTGTCCGGAACCACGTAGAATTCCGGGTGGAACATGACATGTGGAGTGTCTGGGTGATAGCCTTCAAGAATGATACCGCCCAGTACCTGCAGATATCCCGAGTCCTCATGGATGCCGGGGAGCTGCATGACGAAGTCTCGTTGCTGGGTCGAGAAGCGTTCTATGGGCACATACGTCTCGAAAAGGTCGCTGACCACTGATTCTCTTATCAGCGAGTAGCCCCTGGACCCAGTCTCAACCATCCCCTTGAATCCCTGAGTTCCTTTGTCGCAGACATTGTTTGGAGGGACATGTAATTCATAAGGAGGCTCTTTCGGCACAATTCCAGGATGTATGACCTTGCGAACAATGGTTCTTAGGGCCTTCCAAACTCCTTTATCGCCAGTGAAGTGCTCGAAGTAAGGGTGTCGTTCTCTGGATTGACGGCCAAGTCTGTACTTGGCTTTGTGTAGAATATTCTTGAGCCTTGAAAGTATAGATTGGCGATGCACAGCGCCTGGAGAAACTTGATCATCGTTGGTTGACGTTGAACTCAGGGATCTGTAGCGTCTCTCCGAACCGGACACGCTTGGGCGGAGAGAGCCAACCTGTCTCCTGTCAGTGACATGATGAAGAGATACCGACAGAAGGGCACACACATCTGTCCTGGGCACGACCCCAGTTTTCTCTGGTTCTGGAAACGTGCGAACAGCCGCAGTATCTGTCGCTGGGTCTCCGAAGGTAATGTTGACCATGGTGGAGCTGTACAATGGCTTCGTCGAGCTGTGTCAGTAATTCATAGTGAGCGTCACTTACTAAGAGAGTACTGGAAGAATGGTTGGTGACAACAAGTCCAAGCAAACTGAATGATTGAAGGGCTGTTTCCATGTTTGTCGCAAGGTTGAGGGCCCTCCGGAAGTGAACGACTGAGACCGCAGGGCGACCTGTAGGCCGGCACCTATGTGTTTCGTGGCTTAGCTATATCGAGGCTTCGGCTTACCAGGCCCAATCGTCGCCTACGGGCGCGTCTTTGCAGAATTACCATCATGGCGCACTGCCACCAAAACCCGAGGGTTGCGGCCTAAGGTATCTTCGAAGGGGGATGGTCGCGAACGAGGATGCTTTGGTGACATTGCCGGCATGAGAGGATTTCTAAGCGCTCTGCAATGCGGCGATGGCAGTGAAATGACCTTTATCAAGTGGGAAGAGCTGTCCACCTCGCGCGAGAGAGGGCAAAGCAAATGCAAACCGATCTCCAAAACTGGTCAGTATGTATCCCTCTGACCCTAAGTGCGCGGCCAAGCCAACACGCAGAGGGAATGAGGAGGAAGAATGCCTCATGGTCATTACCGATTCCTGCGCCTTGGTAGGTGCCAGTCGTTGTTTATCTACAGCCTGTCATGCCCGTAGCGACTAGGGAGGCTTGTTGCTCTCCACTGATGCTGGTGAGGCTCTAACTGTGGGAAATAGAGTTTCGGCCTGCATCATTGGCTGCGGAGTGCCCCTCGATCCACTTCCACGCTTCGGGCACCAGCTGCAGCCGGTGTCATGCATCGCACTTACAGGTACACCATAGTTGTAAGAACCATATCTTCCTCATATCCTGTGTTCACCAAGTCAAGCGGCTGAGTCGGGCAGCCGCAGCATATTCCGTACCGACGTCTGTCCTCTCTAGTATGCGATCTCCATCCTACCTCGACCCGCCTTGAAACCGCCATGGCCACCTCCGTCATTGATATCCAACGAAACATCATTCTAGACACCCTTCGAGCGACAAGCGGACGAGACTGGAAGGTATTGGTCTTGGACGAAGAGAGCAAGCGACTGGTGTACAATGTCACCAGAGAAGACGATATCCTCAACGCCAACATCACAAACATCGAACTTCTCGAGGACCGCAGGCAGACACTCTCCGACACGGACGCAATCTACCTTCTCTCCCCACAACCACATATCGTCGAATGCCTCAAGGCTGATCTGAGCCGGAAGAGATATCGTCGGTCACATCTGATCTGGACATCACAGTTACCGCGGGCGCTGGGGGAAGAGATCTTTCGGTCAGAATCACGGACAAGGCTCATTGCCGAGAACCGAACACTGAACATCGAATTCTTCCCTCGAGAGTCGAACCTAATTACCTTTCGAGAACCATGGAGTTTCCATCTTCTCTTCCACCCAGCCTGCGACGGTCTGGTTAAGAACCACCTGGACGCATTGACACAGAAGATCGTTTCAATATGTGTCTCCCTGGGAGAATACCCCCTCATCAGGTTCTACAAGCCCAGGGAAAGCGAGAGGCACGCTGCAGACGTCCTCTGTTATCATCTCGCCAGCTTTGTGCAAGTGGCACTGGACAACTACGCTCGCGATGAACGGAACAATTTCCCTCCACAGAACCAGTCTAGCCGACCTCGAGCCGTGCTCCTAATCACCGACAGATCCATGGATCTGATGACACCGTTCGTACACGAGCTCACATATCAGGCAATGGCTATGGACCTGCTGCCCATCAGAGACGACGAGGACAAAATCACCTACAGGAACATCATCAGACGAGGTCAACCCGACCAGGAAGAAAAAGACGTGCAGATCACCGACAAGGATAACCTCTGGGTCGCCCACCGACATATGCACATGAAGGATCTCCTCGTGGAACTCAGTGAAGCGTTCAGGAAATTCCAAGCGAAGAATCCTCAATTCGCCGACACCGATGGCCAACCTGCAAGTATCAACACAATCAAAGATATGTTAGCGGGACTCCCCGAGTTCCAAGAAGGCAAGGAAGCGTTCTCCTTGCACATCGACATGGCGGAACGGTGCGCCAAAATCTTTGCAGACCACAAACTTCTAGACGTAGTGTCTGTTGAACAATCACTGTCTACCGGAACAGACGAAGACAACAGGAAGCCCAAAAATTTGGCTGACCAGCTTGTTCGGCTACTGGATGATGATAGTGTCATTCACGAAGACCGCGTCAGACTCTTGATTTTGTACGTACTGTACAGACATGGCGTTCTGCGAGGCGATATTGAGAAACTACGTTGTCATGGCCAATTGTCTCCCATGGATGGGGAGATCATTTATAACCTGATCACGCTCGGCGCCAAAGTCGAAAAGCAACTAAATGACATGCTTGTGCCTCCACCACCGATCTTCCCACCTCGCCAACGAGAAATCAACAACAACAACGAAGAAGTCAGTCTGTCAAGGTTTGAACCTGCCCTGAGATATATGCTCGAAGAGCAGTGCCAGGGCACATTGGACCAGACCGTGTTCCCACCTCTCAAACCTCACCTTAACGATCCGAATAGCCAGGGCATGGTATCTCAAACGTCACTCAGAAACGCAGGAAAACCCACCTGGGCACAGACACGGTCTCAGTCGAACAAACCTCGTCAACGCATCATCGTATTCATGGGCGGCGGCGCCACGTATGCCGAAGCACGCGCGTGCTACGAAGTATCGCGCATGGCCGGCAAGGAAATCTTCCTCGCGACCACACACATGATCACACCCAAGAACTTCCTGAGACAGGTGAGCCTCCTCAGTGCCGGGAGAAAGCAATTAGATCTCCCTGTCGACCGAGCGCAGCCGAAGTTACCAGCCTGGATGTCCGAACCGCCTCCGCAGGCTCTGCAACCGAAGCCACAAGCACCCAACGGAAGCAGTAGGCCGGTTGATAATATGAGGCCGCCGACAGAAGCGATGCAGCGGATGAATATTAGTGGTGGGAGAACGGAGAATGGTGTGCGTCCGGGCGCGGGGACGGTCCCGTCGCGGCCGCAGCAGCCGACGAACCCGGCGCCGGCAGCAGCGCCACATCAGTCTCCTTCGACGTCGAGCGACAGTCATGGCAAGCTGAAGAAGGAGAAGAAGCACCATTTGGGCTTGTTCAAGAAGCATTAGCGCATGCTTCATGGGAAGTAGACTTGGATGCCTTTTTGGCTTGGCTTGACTGGAATTAGCGTGGCGTCGGCGTTGACATGTAGGCATCAGCCAGAGGTTGTGGATAGGCATGTAGGCTTTTGTAGCCCGGTATGAGGTTCTTGCAGCATAGCGTGGATATACGTACTCGCACGAGACTGTGGTTGGTGTGCACAGGATCAACGTTGAGTCGAAGTCAGCTGTTCAGCCCAAGATACTTGTCCAGATCAGGCCCGTAGAATGACTGTCTTAGTCTGTCCGCTTTTCTCTTCGCCTCCGTGTCTTGGATCCTGACTTGTTTCGCATTCAGCTTGACGACTTTGTCCTCTTTTCTCCTGGGCGTCGCTTTCTTCTTGATGATGGCCCTGCTATCGTCGGGTAGGCTTTCTCTAAGCCCCTCGGTGTCGTGCTTCTCCTTGGGCTTGACGGGGATACGAATGCCTTCCTGCCTTGCGCCGAGACCGAGTTGACTATCTGGATCCCATCCATGCGTGGTAAGGTACCGAAGACCCACATGTGAGCGATCGAGGTGCGAAGGTGGGTGGACGTGAGTGAGACAGACTTGGTGCGCAAGCGAGGATTCGTGTTTGTCCGTGACGGAGGCGACGATGGGCTGATGGCAGACTGAGCAGATTGTTGGGTCGGTGGAAGTGGAAGCGGAACCGGGAGGGGCTGAGGAAGAGCGTCCAGGAGGAGGCGTTTGTGACGGAGACAGGAACGGAGACTGAGAGTCCTTGGGCAGGACGATGGAAAGGTAACGCGATGCAATGTCTGATGTTGGTGGTTTAGTCGTGGTTAGAGGGAGAGAGGACTCGGTTGATGAGGCAGGCACGAAAGCGATTCTTTTGCGGTTGATGCCGGCGCCGAAGACACGCTGGTCTTGTAGTGGGAGATGGTAGTCTTCGTCGTCTTCTTCATCTGACATGTTGCCACGAGAATCAGCGGCGGCGGTGAGTCAGATGATGGTCCAGGGGGAGATCTACGAGATATCAGAATGTAAATATACAGACGAGATGAGATGGTGGTGTGGCGTCATACCGAAAAAGAAATTCCGTCCAGGCACCACAACCACCCACCGAGCCACCAAGGCCACCACCAGTCTTCCCGGTCGCCGGACACTGCGATAGGCGCGTTTTTTATTCTGGCTCGCGAGACAGACAGAGACCACGTACCTAAGTCACCATTGTATTTCCACCAGCGACACTATGCCTATCCCTCTGCTGGCGGAGGGCTTTGGGCGAGGATGGTCCAGTATCCCCTACTTGTCCACCATTCTTCAAAGTGCAGTGATCATTGGCGTGATCACACTGCTGAAGCTGTACTTTGGCGGAGCGAAATGTCGTGCCGAACGGGTCATGCATGGAAAGGTTGTGATGGTCACGGTATGTATATACCCTCGAATATCTCATACGCAGGCCTCGACTGATGAGAGATTAGGGAGGCACATCAGGCGTCGGCGCCGCGGTCGTGCAAGAACTAGCTACACGAGGCGCCCAGATCATCCTACTCACGCATCATGCACCCTCTGACCCCTTTCTGGTGGACTACATCGAAGACCTCCGGACCGTGACGAACAACGAGTTGATATACGCCGAGCAGGTCGATCTGTCGTCCTTGCATTCCATACGACTCTTTGCGACAAAGTGGGTGGACAACGCACCGGCGCGACGACTGGACATGGTCATTCTCTGCGCCAATGTGATGACACCGTACTTCGGGACCGGACAGAAGACGACAGACGGACTCGAAGCGGAATGGATGATCAACTATCTCAGCAATTTCCACCTCCTAAGTATACTATCGCCGGCTATCCGGGCGCAGCCACCGGACCGAGATGTGAGAATTTTGTTCAGCACGTGCAGCAGTTATATCGGTGGGAAATTGGATCTCAAGGAAACCGAGTCTGTCACAAAGTCTGGCAGTTCTTCCTATGCGCGAAGTAAATTGGCAACCATGACGTTTGCGCATGCTTTCCAGAAACATCTCGACTCGTACAAGAGGCCGGACAATGCGACCAACAATGCCAGAGCTTTCATCATTGACCCGGGATTCTGTCGAACTCCGGGCACACGAAGATGGCTGTCAGGAGGTCTGGTATGGGGACTGCTTTGGTACCTTATTACATGGCCCTTCTGGTGGCTTGTTCTCAAATCCCCGTTCCAGGGTGCTCAGAGTTATCTCCTAGCGGCGATGGAAGCTGAATATGCAAGAGGCGCTGGCGGGAAAATGTTCAAGGAATGTCGAGAGCTTGAACCATTCAGGCCGGAAGTCAAGAATGAAGAGGTCGCAAAGAGGCTTTGGGAATTCAGTGAGAAACAGATTGAGCAGCTGGAGAAAGAAGGTGCTATTAAACGAGCTCTGGCGAAGAAGGAGGCCGAAAAGAACGAGAAGAATAAGAAGAAGAATGAGGACACGACGGCTGCTGATGGTGCTGCCCCTTCGACGGGTAAGAAGGAACCTACTCCTGGGTCGAGGAAGAGTCGAAAAGCGAAATGAGTTGTGTTGGTCAAAGAGTCCTCGCTCATGTGCGCGGCGTCGTGAGGGCCATGTGGTTGAGTTGATGAATCCAACATTGACCCAGAAACATACCACGTCGGCGTAACAAATGACTTGGATTATGCCTGCGAAGACATCTGAGATACCTGCAGTGACCTGCAGTGACCTGCACATGGAAAAAGTACTAGCGAGCCAGGTACCAACATACCCACGGAAGCGGTGGTAATTCCGCTCGCCAGGGACGGCGGAATGATGCTACAAGGATTCGGCAAATGAATCGTCGCCCGTCTCCCCCATACTTCCCCAATCCCTCCCTCATAAGGTCAGGTATGGAATGCCGGAGTGGGATCTTTATATCACCTTTGTCAATCCATCTGTTTGTCTTCGTTCTTGAACTGTACATATTGCATCTTCCTTGTCATATCCAGTTGTTTGTTCCTTGTTTCTATTCCAGCATCACAACATGATCGACAACGCCCTCTCCATCATCGTGGGCACGGCCCAGAACTCCCCGCTCTCATTCCTGGCCTACTTCGCCGCGGCCTCGGCACTGCTATACCTGGTCTTCACCGAGTTCCAACGATCCCAAGTCCGAATACCAGGCTTCAATGGTCCCCGGGGACTTCCCATGATCGGAAACATCCACCAAATCCGGGTCAACGCCGCAGAGCAATACCGGCAATGGGCCAAGAAATTCGGCCCTGTCTACCAGATCATGCTGGGCAACGTGCCCGTCATCGTGGTCAACTCGGCCAAGTCGGCGCGCGAGATCTTCGGCGCCAACTCCCAGGCGCTGGCCTCGCGACCTGAGTTCTACACGTTCCACAAAGTCGTCAGCTCGACCGCGGGGACTACGATCGGCACCTCGCCGTTCACCGACAGCCTGAAGCGCCGGAGGAAGGGCGCCGCCAGCGCGCTCAACAAACCCAGTGTCGCGACGTACATTCCACACATTGACGTCGAGACGCGGGACTTTCTCAACGAGTTCCTCACGTACGGCGACGGCGGCCGCACGCCCGTCGACCCGATGCCCATGATCCAACGGCTCAGCTTGTCCCTGGCGCTGACCCTGAATTGGGGCACGCGCATGGCGAGTCAGAACGACGAGTTGTTCGGCGAGATCACCCACGTCGAGGAGGAAGTGTCCAAGTTCCGCTCCACCACGGGCAATCTGCAGGACTACATCCCCCTCCTGCGGTTGAATCCGTTCAGCACGGGCAAAGCGAAAGCCAAGGACATGCGGCGACGAAGGGATGTCTATCTCAAGAAACTCAATGAAGACCTCGACGACCGAATGGCCAAGGGCACGCACCAACCCTGTATCCAGGCCAATGTGATCCAGGACAAGGAGGCGAAACTGAACCACGAAGAATTGGTCTCGATCAGTCTGACCATGTTATCCGGCGGTCTCGACACGCTGACGACGCTGGTCGCCTGGAGCATGGCCCTTCTCGCGCAGCGGCCGGAGATCCAACAAAAAGCCCTAATGGAGATCCGCGCCGTGTACCCGGACGACCAAATCCTATGCGACGCCAACGACGACCAGAGTATCCCGTACATCGTGGCCCTGGTGCGCGAGTTGTTGCGCTACTACACCGTTCTCCGACTCGCGTTGCCGCGCGCGACGGTCAAGGATATCGTGTACAACGGCCATACCATCCCCGCCGGCAGCGTGGTGTTTTTGAACGCCTGGGCGTGTAACATGGACGACGAGGTCTGGCATGACCCGGAGGTGTTCCGGCCCGAGCGCTGGCTGGAGCAGCCCGACGCGCCCATGTTCACGTACGGCCTGGGCTACAGGATGTGTGCGGGCAGTCTGCTGGCGAACCGGGAGATGTACACGATTTATCTGCGGTTGCTTTCGGCGTTTGAGATCGCCGACGTCAAGGCTCTCGATGGCGGCGAGATGAATACGCACCCTGTCAAGGGCGTCATTGATCCCACGCAGCTTGTCAGTGTGCCGAAGCGGTATACCGTTAGATTGGTGCCGAGGGATGAAGCTGGATTGAGGAAGGCGTTGAATGAGTATGAGGAAAAACATTGATTTCAAAATGTGCAGACGGAGAACGGAATTGGTCGTGGTCGTGGTCATGGTCGTGGTCATGGATGCATAATATGTGATCCGTAACCACCATGCACGGTTTGCTTCTTAGCTGCAGTAGGTCTATGTATCTATACGTCTATGCCAGCGGGCCTTTTACGTTCGTCCCTTTCCATTCATGTCGCCGTCTATCGGATCGTTCCCTACATCTCATGTTTTCAGTACGCCGACTGATGCTTTGACTTTCCCGAAAATACGACCGCCGCTATTATTGAACACTTGATCATCGTCCAGCAACTAGTGAGTCGTCGGCTTCATTTTCTCGCCCTGCTCGATCGAATTCGTCCTATGCCTCTTTAGGCCTTCCTCGGCAATTTTCTTCACGCTGCGGTTGCCGTCGTAAATATCCTGCGTCGCTTGCAGAATGGTCTCCCAGCTGTCGAATTCGGTGAATGGAATGCCTTCACGCTCACAGTAAGTGATCAAGTCCTGGCCCGACCGAGCGAACAGCAAATCCGTCTCTCTTGCGGCGCTGAGATCGCTGACCCCGTCACCGGCATAAAGTAGCGTCGGTCTCTCGCTCTGAGGCATCTTGGCGATTGCATCTGCATAGGGCCGGATTGTCAAGGACTTGTCGTGCCCAAAGCCCGAGTCGTCGTGGAACTTGATGGTCCACCCATCGGCCTTGTCGAGGGAGTTACCAGGAGCGCGGAGTTGTGTCTCGTTGGCGACAATCTCGATGTCCTGCATCAGCTCCTCACCCAGCAAGTGCTTCAGGAGAGTCTCGATCACAGGGATCATACCCGAGCTGAGCACGACCACGGGGACGTGATGGGCCCGAGCCCAGACCATAAAGTCCTTGAAATATGGGTCGAGAGAGATGCTCTCGCGTAGGATGTCGAGGACTTGGGGAAATGGCATCTTCCACGAATCAAGCATTTTTTGGAATGTATTGCGGAAGGTATCAGTCTCGTCGATGACGGCGTGAAACAGCTGGCGTCGTTCGGCTTTGCCCATGCCATAGTTGTCCGTGATAAAGTCATTGGTGTCCTGAAGGGTGATGGTGCCGTCGAAGTCGGTGAAGAAGATTACGCGGGGCTTCGCGTTGAGAGTCTCTGGGAAGGGCATGATGAGAAATGGAAGAACAAAACCAAGTTTCTATAGGAGAATAGGTCTACCAAAAGAAACCAGAACAACAACACTGCACATGAATTCAGGCCAACGCTGGAGACCCAATTCTTTCAGATATTTTCTTTTTGGCGGGAAGTCGGGACAGATGCCCATCACTGCCTCAACCGGGGATCCTAAGATCCCGCGCCAAATGACGTCGGCGAGAGATTGGCCGCTTTTCCGTGTCGGGCTCGGCTAACCTTCCTCGCAACAGCGGTACCTCCATTGCGGCTCCAAGTGAATACTTGGTAGGTTTCGAAGCTGCGTTTTTCGGAGTGTCGAGACAGCTCCTGTTCTTTTGGGAGCTCCTCGGTCTGGCGTGTCGAGTTGCTGTGGTCGAGATGCAGCCAGCTCCCTTGCGACTGTCCCAGACGATATGGTCTGCTTTTCGAGCCGCGAAACCAGCTCGTACACCCGTCACTCGCCAATTTTCCTCGGTGGTGCGACACACCCAGACCCCACAGCGATGGACATGTTCACGGCCGAGAATAGGTGTCCAAGTTCGATTTTATAGCGACAGCAAGCACGAAGTCGACCGAAAAGTGGAAGACGCAAAGAGCAGGATAGAGGATAGCCTCGATGCTCGAGCAGACCAAGCTGCGGAGGGTGAAAAGAAGCTCAAAAACGCTCGAGATGAGACCATCGTCCACACGATACCAGAATCGTCCTCGATCGTCTATACTTCCACCGGAGAGGAAGCGGCGGCAGCTCAGAAACCTCAAGATGACCAACCCGCTTCTACACCCACCGGCAGGTCCTTACCCTCCGACTTCTCCGACCGCTACTCTCAGATGCGGAAACGCTTTTCAGATTTCATGGACAATTTCCAAACGCACGTCTTCGTGGCATCTAGGCGGTTGAACGACCTGACAGGCTACTCAGGCATCGAAGAACTCAAGAACGAGATCGAACACCAAGAATCCGTCGTCCAAGAGTCTCGCCGCGCAGTTAAAGAAGCCCGCTCAAAGTACAGCGACGCCATAGCGACACGGAGCCAGACGCAACGTGAAGTGAACGACCTGCTACACCGCAAGCACACATGGTCAGCGACGGACCTCGAGCGCTTCACCAGCCTATACCGGTCGGACCACGCAAATGAGCAGGGCGAGGCCGCGGCGCAGAAAGACGTCCAGGATGCCGAAACACGGTACGAAGAGGCTTCGACGAAGCTTGCAAAGGCAATACTGGCGCGCTATCATGAAGAACAGATCTGGAGCGACAAGATACGGCAGATGTCCACATGGGGAACGTGGGGCCTGATGGGCCTGAACGTGCTGCTCTTTGTCGTCTTCCAGATTGCGATTGAGCCGTGGCGGCGGAGACGGCTCGTCAAGGGCTTCGAAGAGAAGGTCGAGCTCGCGCTGAAAGAGACGCGAGAAGAGAACTCTAAACAGGTCGCTGCAATGGCCCCCGCTCTGCAGCCGAACCAGACAGGCGCGGCGGCGACAGTGATCTCCGCGGGCGAGAAAGTCGACGCCGTCGCGGACAGCATAGCGGAGCAGATCGTCGATGCCGTATCTGGGACGACTACTACGGACCAAGCTGAACAGCCTCTGTTGTCCCAGGATGCCATAGAAGAGGCAGCGGAGAAGGTGACTAGCGACGAGATTGCAGCGGAGGAGGAAGACAGTCGGGGCGCGCCAGAGACCGCTGTGCCTGTGCCAGACGAGCCAATGCCGCCGCCGCCATCTCCAGTACGAGCGATGGACCTTTCCGAAGAATCGCGCTGGACATCCCCTGACTCACCACTGGCATGGTACGAAGATGCGATCCGCACACGATGGAGTGAGGAGTCCAGAGTCACACTCACGCAGCGCGAGTTGACCACCGTTGCCATGGAAGGTGTCGCTGGGGGTATGGCCCTTATGGGACTGCTGTTTGTGCTCCTGAGGCCAAGATGAAACGAATCCTGCATCTTGGTGCTTTACTCTCTGCTACAACCGTCAAGCCTTTGCACGCACGCACGCACGCACCCCGCCTGAGACACGAGCTGCTCTGACCTTTGTATATACCTGTAAGATATGAGAATATAGCTTGCAGACTCTGATACAACCACACAGTTCAAGTTTTAGTGCATTCCTGATCAGCTTGGATAGACCTTGTCTGATTCAAACGTAGTGTTGCGAGCCTCTTCGACTTCACGCAGATGCGGGCAAAAAAGGCCCATCTGGCCGTCGCACGATGGTCGAGAAACAGCTCCGACGAAATGAGCAAATCGATAGTATCTGCGACATGTTTAGGTCATTGGTTATTTGTTCTTTTCCTGTCTTGACCGCCTCAGCACCTCGAACAACGGCATCGGAATCGCCCGTCTCTAATATGTACAGAGCTCAAGCTGCAGCTTTTACGGGTAGCAGCCGATCAAGCTTTCAGCTCCGCTAACCTCCCCTCCGCCCAACGTACAACCAGTAGTGAATCTCGTTTAGCCGATGATGAGCTTGTCTTCCTCAGGGAAATCATACTCGGGGATTTCCAAGTTCAATGGCGCAGGACCTTTCCTCACTCGTCCAGAGATATCGTAGTGCGAACCGTGGCACGGGCAGAACCAACCACCGAAATCACCGGCTTCGCCAATCGGGACACAACCCAAGTGTGTGCAGACGCCCAACATGATGAGCCACTCGGGTTTCTTTACACGGTCCTCGTCTTTTTGAGGGTCGCGAAGGACGGAAAGACTGGGAAGAATATCAGCATCGCACTGTGGACGCGGCAGAGGCCAGAAGTAGTGGAGTGGTATAGGCATACTTGACAGCTTCGGCCTCCTTGATCTCGTCTTCAGTTCTGTGACGGATGAAAACAGGCTTGCCTCGCCACTTGATAATGACGTTCTTGCCCTCCGGAATAGCAGCAAGGTCAATCTCAACTTTGGCCATGGCCAGGACATCGGCGGATGCGGACATGTTGACGAGGAAATCTGTGCGAAGCCGTCGTTGTCAGTTCATCGTCATCTTTTTCATGGCCACAATTGGCCGCACAAGCTTAGGGGTTCAATCTGCATACCCTG
Source organism: Vermiconidia calcicola (assembly GCA_035928285.1). Lineage (NCBI taxonomy): Eukaryota > Fungi > Ascomycota > Dothideomycetes > Mycosphaerellales > Extremaceae > Vermiconidia > Vermiconidia calcicola. The sequence continues at coordinate 81,612 of JAXLQG010000015.1, forward strand.
CACAGTGTTTTTCGCACCCGCTGCTGCGAGCAGACCCATTGAGCCGGCCATGAAATATTGGAAAACCCGATTCGTAACTTCAGACCGGGGCGAGGCATATGCCTTGAAGCTAGGAATCTTAGTGGTGTCTTTCTTATCTGGGCCCCCGGCTCTGTGGGCGTTGAAGGGGCTATGGAAGCTCGAGCTCGCTACGGCATTGGGGGGTTCGCTGGACTGTAGCCGTCGCTGTGAACTTGGGGATGAAGCTGTAGTGGCGGAGGCTGCGGCCAAGCGGGAAGACGAGGATGTCGAGGTAGGGAGGGAGTGTCGAGTCCAGCTGCGCAGGGCAGAGCCTGCGGAAGTTGAGACTGGACGCATTGCGAGGAGTGGTGAGCAGAGAGGCTTTTTGTTCGAGGAGGTGGAAGCTTGGAATTGAGGTTGTTCAATGCTGTGATGGAAGTCGCAGAAGGTGCAGTCCCAATGGGGCTTAGCGTGAATGATTTTATGTGTCTGTCGTGATTGGTCGAACTCATCAGGGCTGGCTCCCTTCGACCACGATGATGCTCAGCACACCTTTGGCTGTATCTCAATTCTATCATACTAAAATTGTCTACCAGCAGCTGTTCTGCATTGACCGCACAGGACTCAAAAGGTGTTTAACCCCGTTAGCCGTGCGCTTCCCAATAAATCAAACGCAAGTTGAAGGTCGAATGCCATTGAAGACGATCCAAAGCCAGCAATGGTCATCCTGCTTTGCTTTTGTTTCGATCGCCATAACGCAGCCATTCCTCATCCACTGAAATAACTTCAATGCATTTTTATGTTCCGGTAATGACACGCTTGCATCCCATCAATTCGGGTTCAGTCAGTCATCTCAATGTCTCGGATCGGGTCTGGATGACTATGTTTCCGCGAGTGAGCTGATCTGTGAGCCATAGGACTACCCGATATGTCGTTCGAGGACCCATTAACTCCATTGACGCCGTTCTGTTGCTGATTCTTCATCATGGCTTCTATTGACACAGAGCCACCGTCGCCGTTGACTCCATTAGCCGTGGCTGCTGCTGACGAGGCTGCTTTTGCTGCAGCTTCCTGAGCCTTTTCTTCTCGAAACTGTCGATAGGTCTTTGTCTTTGGCACCGTGTCTGACAAGAACTCGAGATTGTCAATTCTGGATATTGCCGTGGCTGCACAAAAGGTTCGTTAGACACAGTTGGCCCAGTGCCAGGATAGTGCCCTACCAATGTCTTTATACGCGATATTCCTTCGCGGTTTTCGTTCGGATTTCACGACATTGTGTGACTGTTCGGCTAAGTAGCGGATAAACTCTTCCTGCATGCCGTTCAGCATCTTGCGTAAAGGGGTCTTTGCCCACATAACCTACCGTCGCTATTGAGATCGCAAAAGCAGCCGTGCTGGAGCATTGAGCAACGTCTTCGTCCATAGCAATGATCTTCTTGACCCGGGCAACTGATCTGTGTCAGTGAAGAGTCCCGGAGAGCAGAGCACATTGAACAGTGACTGACGAGGAAGAACCGACGAGCCAGTCACCTCTTCCGGTGGCTCGATAGGCGCATTGTTGTAAGGCATCGTGTCGTGTCGAGGTCAGTGTCTGGATGCACCACCAATTTCAGACCGGATCCTGCCTAATAAGGATCCAGGTTCGACTCCTGCGCAAAGAAATGTCGTCTCTAATAGCCGCCGAATGAGGCACAAAAGTATCCTGATGAGCCTCGCCTTTACCAGATATCCAGTCGCGCACCGACTTAGTATGTACAAGATCACGGAGATCCGGTAGTCGCGAGTGTGTGTTTTGACGCGTTCCTGACTGCTTGGAATGACAGTACAATGTTGCTTATGATACTATCTTAAAGTAGCAGCAATAAATGGGCAGAAAGTCGCGTCGAGGACATTGATATGTCACTGTTCTGGGCACGTCCGAAAATGGGAACGGCTCTCGATCGGAGGACAGTTTATCTCGCCCACTCCTACCACTCTACCACTCCAACACCCCAGCGTGCGAAGAGTCTATACCTCTTGTCACGACCATGATAGATAGTCCGATGTTATGACCTCGCGCGTTTCCACTTCCGCTGCTGCTGCCACCTCCTCTGCTCGACCCTCCTACTCCGGCCGACGTCTATCGAGGCGCCTGTCTACAGTCTCCAGTCTCGAACATGGAGAGCCTATTCCTCAGATCACGCCGGCGGAACAGGCTATCACCGAAGAGATTGCAGAAATAAAACGGTATGAAGACTTCACGACGATTGATTGGGTTCAAGATGCGGCTCAAGCACAAGTGAGGAGACGCGCAAGGCGGAAAGAGTCCAGATTCTTCGAAAGAGATGGAGTGCTAGGATGGCGTCGCAGAGTCTGGGAATCCTACGATGCGGCTCAAGCATGGATTGTTATAACGCTGGTCGGGGTGGTTATCGGCCTCAATGCTGCCGCTTTGAGCATTGTCACAGAATGGCTGTCAGATATCAAGATGGGCTACTGCACAACTGCCTGGTATCTCAATGAGGGCTTCTGCTGTTTTGGCTCCGAGTCAGGATGTGATGAGTGGAAGAGATGGAGTTCATTTGGCATTGCCAACTACTTCATATACGCCATCTTTGCCGTCCTTTTGTGCTTCGTATCCGCCTACCTGGTCAAAAATTACGCTCCCTATGCGGCCGGTTCGGGTATCTCGGAAATCAAATGCATCATTGCTGGATTCGTCATGAAAGGCTTCCTCGGATTCTGGACCTTCTTGATAAAGTCAATCTGTCTACCTCTGGCCATCGCATCAGGACTGTCAGTCGGCAAAGAAGGCCCAAGTGTACATTACGCGGTCTGCGTTGGTAATGTCATCTCGCGGTTCTTCGACAAATACAAACGGAGCGCATCGAAGACCCGAGAGATCTTGACCGCGACAGCAGGAGCAGGAGTGGCGGTGGCTTTTGGAAGTCCTATAGGTGGAGTTTTATTCTCGCTTGAGGAAATGGCCTCACACTTTCCACTCAAAACACTATGGCGGAGTTACTTTTGTGCTCTTGTGGCGACGGCAGTTCTGAGTGCCATGAACCCCTTCCGGACAGGTCAACTTGTCATGTTCTCAGTGAAGTACGACAGAGACTGGCATTTTTTCGAGATTGTCTTCTACATCATCCTGGGTATATTTGGTGGACTCTACGGCGCCTTCGTTATCAACTGGAACCTCAAAGCTCAAGCATTCCGAAAGAAGTACCTCTCGAAACACGCCATCCCGGAAGCTGTAATCCTTGCTGGGGCTACAGCTCTTCTATGCTACCCGAATATGTTCCTCAGGATCGATATGACTGAGATGATGGAGACGTTGTTCCGAGAATGCGAAGGTGATTATGATTATGATGGGCTTTGCGATAGGCGAAATAGGTGGTCTCTCATTATGTCTTTGGCGGCTGCCACCGTGATGAGGACTCTTCTTTTCATCGTCTCCTATGGCTGTAAGGTACCAAGCGGTGCGGTAAGAGAGCCCGTTTCCTGGTGTGTATTTTGGTGCTAACGACACGAACAGTTCGTGCCATCAATGGCTATCGGCGCCTCATTCGGAAGAATGCTAGGGATCATCGTTCAGTGGCTCCACGAATCATTTCCAGACTCTCGATTCTTCTCAGCGTGTCAACCGGATGTACCCTGCATCACTCCTGGCACATACGCTTTCCTAGGTGCCGGAGCTGCTCTCAGTGGGATCATGCACCTCACGATCTCAGTCACAGTCATCATGTTCGAACTCACAGGGGCTCTGACTTACATCCTGCCGACTATGATCGTGGTTGGTGTGACGAAAGCGGTAGGAGACAGATTCAGCAAGGCCGGCATCGCTGATCAAATGATATGGTTTAACGGCTTCCCATTCCTCGATAACAAGGAGGAACATACTTTTGGGGTTTCCGTGTCGCAGGTAATGACCGGAAACATCAGTATGCTTTCCGCGACAGGGATGGAAGTCAAAGCCGTACAAAAGCTACTCAACGACACGACGTACTCCGGCTTTCCTATCGTTGAAGACAAAGACGCCAGGATCTTGATCGGGTACATTGGACGTACTGAGCTTCAATTCGCTATCGACCGAGCCAAGAAGCAGGGCATGCTCGCACCAGATGCAACATGTACCTTCGCCATGGAACGCGAGGAGAGCGCAGAAACACCAGCACCACTCAGTCCAACGGTCACATTCGACTCCATGGCCTTACATACCGTTGATTTCAGCACCTTCGTCGACTCGACCCCGATCACCGTGCATCCTCGCCTGCCCCTCGAAACCGTGATGGAGCTCTTCAAGAAAATGGGCCCACGGGTAATCCTTGTCGAACACCACGGTCGTCTCGAAGGCCTTGTCACTGTGAAAGACTGCTTGAAATACCAATTCAAGGTCGAAGCCCAAGAGCATGCAGCCGCGCTGAGAGACGATTCGAACGGGCAGAATGAGCGCTTCGCCGATGTGCTGACCAAGATTGGCGAATATATCGCCGACAGGATCAATAATTTGTCACAAGGAAAGCTGAGATTAAGCCCTCGCATCACGAATAGATGGGTTAGGGTGGCTCGAGATGAGAGCAGACACGATTTCGCTGATGACTATCATAACGAGCATGAGATCCTGGACGGGACCGAGACGGAAGATGTTGATATTGTCGACCATGAAAGAGATGGCGTTGAGATGCATCCGAGATGAGGCGAGTATACTACTGTATATTATCTTTTGAGAGTGGCAGGATGTCGCTGGTGTGTCTTCTACACTCTGTCGCTCTATCCTTTCTCACTTCTACCAACCTTGCTCTCAGGTTGCAGGTCTATACTTTCCGATCTAACATCGAGGTCTCGATCTAACTTGGCCGCCTCGCTACAGACTACCTTACATACAGGCATTCCGTGTTTCCCGTTTCCATTTATCGATCTGCTTTTCTACCACTTCAATTCGCTCACTACTACCAGACTGTACTTACTCTACGAGTAAGGCGCACCACGTCGCTCGCTCTCTCACACACACACACACACTCACTCACTACCTGTCATTTGCCAAACTCGCAATTACCAAACTCGCAATTGCCACTTTATCATCCAGAATATATCCACAGCCAGAAGCTTGATGTGAGCAGCAGATCGACGATGCCTTCTCCACCATTTACGCGCGAAGAGCCTGTTCTCGCTCAAGGCCATGGTGAAGAGCACTCCCATGTTGAAGATCGGCAGTTTCAGGCAGGGGCCCCTGATCGAGACCAAGTCGTCGCCAATATCTCACCACAACACCACCAAACATTCCCTTCGCTTTCGCTGCAGCGCCGCAAGACTCTGACTCTCAAAGACGAGCTGTCCGCCCTCAATGCAAGCGCAAGCACAAGCACAAGCACATTCTTCGATCCCAGTGAAAGTATAATCGGTCCGATCGATCCTGGCATCAACTGCGGACGTGGAACAGGCGCCAGCTCGGCGGTCTCAGAGCCCAATTCTCACAAACGGCTTGACCACGACGGCCATGTTCAACACGAAGATGATGCAGAAGAAGAAGAAGAGGAAGAAGCTGACGACGGAGCCGGCAACCTCATTGATGACCATGACCATACCCTCTTGCCATTCTTGCACCGCCGTCGGACGCTCGAAGACGAACTCTCAGCTGTGGGTGTGGGTGTGGGTGCAGGTGGCACTGACTTGACAGATTTCGACTTCGACGGAAGCACATTGATCGACAACGAAGACGACTGTAATGAGCATGAGCATGAGCAATGGCAGCACATGAAGATCGGTGTTGTTTCTTCTGCTCTGGCGTGTGATGGTGATGGTGATGACCAGCAGCAGCTCCTGAATGACACCAGCAGTGAGGTGACGATGACTGGTACCGGAACCGGAAGCTCATTGGAGGAGGAAGAAGAAGAAGAAGAAGAAGACGACGACGACCGAGACTGTTCTGGTTCTGGCTCTGGTTCTGGTTCGACGACATCATCTGTTCTTCTCGTCTCAAACGAATCGAACAATATCACAAAGAACACTCATACTCACATTCACACTCACCTCACCTCCACCGTTCCCGACCTCGCCCTCGACTTCAAACTCAACATCAACCCGCCATCATCCCCTTCTCACAGCCAGGACTCCCAGACAATTCCATCACCACCCGTAACAACACCCTTTCTCGAATTGAACCAAGCCGACCTCCTCTCCTGGCACGCTCACCTCACCTCGTTGTCTTCCCATCTCCTCCCACCCACGCCCACGCCCACGCCCACGCCAACAACGCCAACCACGCCAACCACGCCAACCACGCACACGCAGCACGTAGTGGCTCTTGCGACCGCGACTCACGCCGACGCACTGTACCGCTGGATCCTATCGTCCGCTCTTCCATACATAGCCGCCATGGAGAGATACACGCACACCATTGCCGAGGATAACGAGAAATTGATGGCCCACCTAGATTTGCTGAGGACGCAAGTCGAAGAACTGAGTGCATGCTACGAGAGAGAAGTCGATGCCAACGAAAAGAAGAGCAAGGTTTTGGACGAGGTCGGCGATATGCTGGGTTCTGCTGCTGCTGCTGCTGCTGCTGCTACTGCTGCTGCTGCTGCCGCCGCCGCTTTGCGTGAGTGAAAGTGGGAAATTCCGCTGCTGAGCGATGAGCGATGAGCGATGAATCATTAAACGTCTTGAACCCTCCTTACCTTGCCTTACCTAGGTACCGTAGGTAGCGACTACGATTGAGTGACAAAAGTCAAAGTCAAAGTCAGGAGAGACGGTGAGAGCATTGGGGTAAATACCTAGGTACTAGTATGCATGGGCCTTGGACAAACTGGCATAATCGCTGGGCCGCTTGGAACGGACTGGGTGGACTTAATTACTTGCACGACTTGGTCAATCAATGGACGGGCCGACGAATTTGCAAGTCGTCGAAGCATTGGAGAGATGCTGCGATATAGAAAAGAAAACCGCCGAGTTTGAGAAACAATTGATCAGAACATGAATCGGAATATGAATATGGAACTCCATTGCCATTACACAATGGTATGGCAATGTCAATGTTTTGTCATCTGGAGCATGGTGCACCCCAAGTCTAGTCTACAGCAATCTAACAATCAGCTCAGCTCATCACCTCTCGCGTTGAACAGTCATCAGTCTTCGCTGACCACCTCAAGCTTACCAGGTATCTCATGTCGTCTTCTCTCGTTCGTATGCTCCTGACCACAAGCACCAATTGCCTCCCTCACCTTCATGATAACACAGTCAACATCTGTTTTTGTCTCAACGCCCGCCATAATACCCCCCTTGACTGTCGCCGCCGTACTGTCCTTGTCCCTGTCCCTGACTCGGACCTCCGTACTGGTAAGGATCCTGATAATTCGTCTGGTACTGATACCCGCCTTCTTGACCATCTCCATAGCCTTCTCCCGCTCCAGGCTGCGAGCCGTACTGCTCATACCCACTGGGCGCCTGCATAGGCATGGGGCTGGGTGCCCTGGCATCATTACTGGTAATGTCTCTCGCGCCTCCGACCTCGCTCCCAGCAAAGGCTGCAAACTCATCTGGCCCGTCGTTGTCGTCATCGTCGAGACCCCGTCGGCCGTCAAGATCTCGTTTGCCGCCGCCGCCGCCAAACCCTCCTAGGAATTTCGAGTATTTGGCTGCGCTCTGGGCGCCCGGAACATGAAACTTCTGTGCCATGTTGAGCACGTCACCCAGCCCACCACCAGAGCCACCATGCCCGCCTTGCTGATGGCCTTGCCCACTGCCAGTGAAGCTGCCTATCACATTGCCCACCATCCCGAATGGACTATTATTAGCACCATGTTGTTGCTGGCCGTGCTGTCCTGGCAGGAAACTGCTCGCAAATCCACCTAGTCCGCCGCCTCCAGCATGACCCTGTTGTTGTTGCTGCTGAGGTGCATGCGTTTGCTGCATATGAGGATTAACCCCCGCCTTATGATTCTTCCCAGCCCTCACAGACTCCGAGCCAAGGACATCGTCGAGAATGCGACCTCTGTCCGACATGCCGTCGACCCATCTTTTCACCGCGGCAAACATGTTGCGATGGACTTCGGTACGCTCGTTTCGAATGGCGGGATGATGGAAGATACTCTCTACATCACGCATGACTTGTTCCACGGGGACATCCGGCTGTTCATGTCGTTAGCACTGCGACCGTACACCAGGAAAGATGGAAGCCTTTGCAAGTTTTGCGCTAAAGTAGAGAGGGTATGAGACTTACATGTTCCCAAGCATATAAAACTCTCGGAGCGATGAATTTAAGGATCTCGGCCGCAACATTACCAGCAGGCGTATTGAGAATGTTGCTGAAATGGTCCTTACTCAGCATGGAATGGGTGGGATCAGAACAATGCGCATCGGTCCAGGGTCCATACTGGTGTTTACCTGACGAGCTGATGACGCCTTCACTGCCCGTCTGAAGGGCTTTGGAGATGGCGTTGATGACTGGGCGGACGAATGGAGCGAGCAGCGAGAGGATGAATACGGTGAGCGTCTCGGTGATGCGGTCGACCAGAGCCTCCAGACCAGGGATTTTCTCGATGACGGCACTGATTGTACGGACGACCTTGTCTCGGAACACGAGTATGGGGTAGATCTGGGCGATCGTCTTTGCTGGGTCAAAATCAGGTAGACCTGGGAGCCCAGCTGGAGCGGACGACGATTGCTGAGGTGCTTGGTTCGGTGCAGCCTGTTGCGTTGGTGCCGGCTGTTGCGATTGATTCCAATGTTCTGGCTGTGCATTCTGGTCCCATGCTGAAGCTGCTGGCTGTTGTTGCCAATTGTGCTGCGCTCCTGGGAACTGGTCATGAGGATTGAAGTTTTGCGGTGCGGGATCTTGCCACTGCTGATGTTGAGGCTGGCCCCAATTCTGTTGAGATTGCTGATAGCCCTGTTGTGGACCGTTCCAACCGTTATCATAACCTTGCTGCCCTGGAAACTGTGAAGCACGGCTGGCCTCCCAGTCATCCGCTCCACGTGTTGAGCCACCGGAGTCATCTGCACCTCGAAACCCTCCTTGTCCGCCGAAGCCTGGGTCAAGTCCACGAGCTTGAGCTTGAGAATTCGCTTGAAGTCGCTCGGCTTCATCGCACAGATCTCTCGTTCCAGGGACTTTTGATAGCAGCTTAACGAGGGTCATCAATGGATTGGACGACTGCGCCGCCTGTTGCGCAGTCCCTAGCGCATTATCCATCTCATTGACTTCACTTTGTGTGAAGTGGTCCGTAGCTTCGCCCAAAACAGAATGATAGAAATCAACCATCCCGAATGTTCCAGTAACCAGAGGGAAGACATGCTTGCCGTGAAGATTTATTCCTGTGGCAGTGCCAACATGAGGAAAGACGTTGTGGAAGCCCATTTCTCTCAACGCCAGCTCAACATAGTTCGTGTGAGCGCCGAAGTCTTCAAGTGTATGAAGACCTTGGCCTAGGCAACGCAATGCTTCCGCCAGATCCTCATCTTTGCCCTTGAAGAAGCCGTGTCCATTCAGGTAGAGACGACCGTGGTGTATACTGCGCTCGAAACTGTACTTCACGAACGCAGCACTGGTGGCCCAGTCACCTTTGCCATTGGCAATGTAGTTCTTCATGCCAGTCTCGGGATCGATTTGTAGCTCGATATCACAGACGGGGGCTCGTAGGCGAGCATCATATTTCCGAGCATCTTCGTTGTCGTTGTAATCTTTGGGATTGTCAATATGCTCCTCCGGACGATAGACACCAAGTCTCTCTGATGTGACTTCGAACTCAGCGGTAGCATATCCGAATCCGAGGAATGACAATAACCACACCAAGATGCGAATGGTCTCTGGTTGTGCTTTCTTCAGGGCTCCGGTATCCATAGCCTGGCTGCAAGTAGTCAGAAAGCTGTACCAACCATGGCCGGGTTCAGATCGAAGAGCTCAATCGAAAATGGCACGGCCTCTCTGAGGATGTTTTCACTTACGAGTAATCTCTAAGCCAGTTTCCGAAATAGACACGCTTGATCATCCTGTTATGTCGTTAGCATGCAGTAAAATGGCTCATTGCTAATGGAAGCTCTAGAGGCTCCAAAAATGCTCAACGAGACTCACATAGAGTTCCATTTATGATGCTTGATGCAAGCCACCGTCTTGAGCACATCCTCAATATCTCCATGACGCCAGTTCTTGCCTTCGACCGCCGAGATGGAGGCGATATTTCCAGCGCCAAAAGCATGTGCCCTGCATGTGAACAATATCAATCCGAGGAGGAGTATCAACAGGACGTTTCTACTGAAAGACATTTTGATTGTCGATACCTCCTGCTATCTCTGGCGAGGCCCAATGGATCAAAGGTGTGTTGAAATGAAATAAGGTGATGAAGGAACAATGGTGGGACGTTGAATATCTGACCTGGCCAAGAATATAAGTGACCTCTAAGTTTTGTGCTTGTCAGGACAGATGACAGAACCAGTATTCAATCGCTCCTTCACTTCAGTCTACAAGACCGAGTCTGAATGGATGTAGTTTTATTTCTCTCTCTCGTAACTGTGATAGCTTTGGAAAGAATGATGCCTGCAGCTACACGACCCCCCAGCTGGAATGCCTGATATTGTCGCACTCTTTACCTGAATCGGCACAGGCTCGGCTCAGCCATCGTCACTTGAAGTACGGAATACTTGTAGTGGGGTCGAATGCTTCAGCACTGCCACATATCAGCCTCTTTTCATGATGCTGCATGACCCCATATCAGCGGTGTACCTTGCAGAGCTGATTGAATGAACGGAGCATTGATGAGATGCGGTGTCCGGCGAGCAGCAAGCATGCAAGACACGACGATTGAGGCAATCCATACACCAGATAACGTAAGAAGGATCAAGTATAACGATAAACAGAATGAAGAATCGTATTTTCAGTGTCTAGGACTAGAAATACACCTCATCGGTGGTGGTATTATCAACCATCCAATATTTGCTGGACAACGATAAGATTCCCCATGAAACCTCGAGATATCATTTTAGTAACCAGCCATTCAACCCATGAGATGTGCATTTGATTCACGCGCTGGCATCATCATAACCCAGCCCAAAGCCACATCAAACCATCTGGTATCTTTGTATTCTCTCATCTCCCATATCCCAAGCATGAAACCGAGTGTGCAAGCAAATAAAAACTCCCAAAAATCAGAATGTACGCAAACACCGCCAATGATGCAGATGATAGCCGTCGTCTTCTATCGTGATCTCTTGACCGAACCTTGAATATGCTCGATAACTCCATGCTCAAAACAGAATTGTCTTTTTGAATCGCTGTGCCACCATACTCCCATTCCTGTTCTTAAGTCTCAACAGACCTGCTGGTATCGTGATGTCAAAAGTCGTCAAAGTCGCCATGCCTTTCTTTCGCTCGATGAAATAATAGATTTTCGAAGGTCGTCAAATACATATGTACATAGCAAAGAGGTAAAAAGTGGAGAGGAATTGTCGTTACACCGGCAAAGCAAAGGCGGACGACCGAACATCAGAGACCAGCCCAGGAATGAAGACAGCAACGCAGCGACCAGCACGGAGGAGAGAGCACCAAAGGACTCTTACCACCGACGGGCGGCAGTTGCTTGCTGCATCATGCCTGGGGAGATGGATGATGGCGGGCTTGCAATGCGGGTACCGGTGGATGGGTTGACAATAGGAATGGCGTTGGTGCGAGAACGGAGTGCCGATGGTTGATGGATCTTGAGGTTGTTGTTGTTGCTCATGAATGTCGGAGGAGACACATATGCTGACGTAGCAGCGGAGGAGATGGAGAGAGAGGGAGTTATTTGTTGAGGTTGAATCTGGGACTGCAGGGGCGAGGAACCTGGAGAACCGCTCGACAAGGACGATCGGTCAGAGCCTGAAGTGACTGACTGGCGCTTGTTGTAGTCAGTAAGGGATGCCGATGAGAAAAGAGGTTCCAAACCAACCTCGTCGTAACTCAGGAGGTTCGGGCAAAATTCTAGATCATCGTCAAGGTCGAATGATCGTCCTGCCTCGAACCTTTGTCGGTAGGCCGTCAGAGTGGGAGCTTCGGTGAGAACGGCCTCTTTAGCCATCTTTGGTACCCGGTATTGTCTTTGACTGTTTTGAGCCGATGAGATGCGAGGAGCCCTTCGTGAGCGGCCATGATGGCTATGAGATTGAGGCATGGGGTGCGGGTTCTGAGCCTGATGTTGCTGATGACCACCGTAGTAAAAAGTCGACATGATTACAGTTCGATCTGATTCGCAGAAGCTCGTAAGAGGGAGAGATGGAGAGAGGGAGAAAATGCGCAGTCGAAGTGGTGGGAGCTGAACAGCTAATCAAAGGGTGGCAAAACAATGACGGGACGTCAGCTGATCAGGTTGGTTGCCGGTTCTGGTCTATGCTGCGCAAATTTGGTCGGCGAGAATGTAAAGGCGACGCAGGAGGAATACAACGGTAATAATAATAGAGCGAAGATGAGTGTAGTGCGGGTGGCAGGTAGTTAGTTAGAAAAGTCCTTGTGTATCGAAGAGGCGGTGATGGATGAGTGGTAGAGGGATTGATGAGTGCAAATAAGCGGTGGGATAGAATGGACAAGGCAGGCAGGAGATGCGGGAAGAGGAAGGGCAGGAAGGAGCTAGATACTAGTATGCTGGGTCACCTCTGGGTACGAGTACTTTACGAGTTAGCTCGTACAAGTAGTGCAAGTTGGTGCTCCGCGTGCCATTCTCAAAACTGGGGCCTGCAGGTGCCTGCAGATGGCCTTGATTGGTTGATTCAGCATTGTCCAAGCGGGCATTGTCGACTAATGAAGCCGCTAGTCGATGCACCTGGGGCGGTCGACGCCGGGAACAGGGACGAAAGAGGGACGAAAGAGCCCATCTGTGCCCGTCCAGGTTGCCTCGTTGATCCCTCGCCACCTGTGCAGTATTTCTCAGACCAGCCACGGGCATGCGCGCGCATCTCTCAGCACAGCAACACCCACCAGCGGCAACCTTGGCCTTATCCACATTCCAACCAGCTAATCTGCTTCTGGCACAAGTTCGAACGCTTTGTCGACGAATCGAACACTGCCTGAGGCTGCGCCCTCCACAGCCTGAACAAACAGATGCTTTCCCACACACCACACACCACACACCGCCCCCTGTCCATGTCATGGTGCACCATAGTCTCCATCTCCATCCATCTCACCACTTCAACAAATCAGCTGTCCTGAATGCCTTGCTTGACGTCGTCCCTGCGCTACTAAACTCCGTCTCCAAAGAAGCAAAAGAGCCCAACCATGATTCTGGCCCTGCAGATCAAACTCTTCCTCGCAGCTGCTGTTCACTAATTTACCACAGTACTACTCGTAGAACTTCAGCCTCGATTGTTCGATCGTGCTCCTTGAAACCCTCATCTCATTTCCGGCTTCCGGATCGAACTGCAATGATCCAACAGACAAGAATAGACGATGAGGATTCTTGTTCTAGGTATGAAATAACGAGTAGAGATCCAGCTTCATACCTCATACTCGCTAGTATACCTACCTTTGGTACGAGTACCAATGCTCACGATCCAACTCTACTATAGTATGCATAAATTGCACAGGTACGCAGTAACTGTGCAGTCGTCAGTGAGACCGCCAATTGTCTCAGCAATCAAAAAGGCCCCAACCCCACATACTGATGTTCAGTGCACGACTCCTGAAGGCTGGAGGTGAGGACCACTTCATCATCTCCTGTCTCAAGCAATTTCGTCAATGTAAACATTAGCCGACAGCTGTTTCTCCTGGTGAACATTGAGATAAGTGAACACTCACTGACACTGAACAGGTTGTCGTAGAAAATCCTTCGTCGATCTCTGGTGCGGTCTCGCCACGAGGAATAGACTTGGGTCAAACCCGGCACCGGACGGAATAGATCAACGATTCCCTTCCAGCTTCCTTCGCATCCGTTGCCCACGTTTCAACTGCATCTGTAGCCGAAAGCGTCGACGCTATGACGAATCAAAGCCTCTGACAGTCCAACTGACCCCTGAACGACTCGCGATTCGCATCCAATCTGAAGCTCTACTCGTAACTGACGCCACCAGCATCTGCACTCCATTCCGCAAATAACTCACCTGGATCATAGTTTTTCCGCCTCGAATCCTTCTAGAACGTCGTCATTTCATGCACACCACAAACCACAACCTCAACCAAGCTGACGCCAGCGAGCCGCGAAATCCGCCCGACGTGGAATTTCGATTCGTCCCCACTGACCACTGAATGCTCGGCAGACCTCCCGACACTGTCTTTTACTCACCCGAATGCCGCCAGAGAGTAGGCAAATCGCCGGCTATACGAGGTCTTGGAAAACACCGTCGGTGATTCAGACGGAACTTTGTGTGTATGACAACAGATGTGAACAACCGAATGGTGCCTGCTAAGTGGCCACTACTTGTCGGGAAATAACTTCCAGTGGCGCCCTTCTTTCATCATCGTCCGCACAGCACGTTGTTAGCAAGAAACTGGCCAACCTCATCACCTCAGGACGCAGGTAGACATCTCATGACTTGAAGGGGATATGTCGGCAGTGGCTCGAATACATTTCCTCCTTTCATCAGACTCTCTCACAGTCACAACGTGGTGGTTCTACAAGAGCCGAGCCGATTTCAATGTCGAGACGTCTCATGACCTGGAGAAAAACGTCAACATCGACTTTATCTCGCTGTCTCTTGTCGAACGTGGCTTCTAAGGATTCCAACTTCGCCTCAAGGAGCTCTTGTCTTCTTTCTATCAGGAGATTGTTACATCCTTCCAACGACAGTCGCAGGATGGATATCGTGTCGTGCCAGCTAATCTCATTCTTTCATGTCCCCTTTGCTCCATCCCCTTGACCTACCGAGCACATCTCCTCTCCACCACACACCACACCAGCACATTGCCCAAAAAGACAAAAACAATCAACAGCAGGAATTCGCTAATGGTCACCCACTTAACTACTAATCTGCCGGCCTGTGGCTTAAGTACGGCTGAGCGGACGGGAAGCCCTGTAGTTACACAGCCTATGGTCGATTGCGAAAGCAAACCGAGTTGTGTCAGATATATACCTCTATTTTTCACACTCGCGTGACGTCGAGGTCCATCCTTCCAATAGGCTGCGCAATCTCGGAGATCGGAGGAGCCATTTCGAAGGAAACACCCGTCCATACAAGCTGGTGATCAGGGTAATGCCACGTTGTGGAGGCCAACGAAAGCTCTTTTTGCCATGTCCAACTACTAATATGGGGAAAGGATGGAAAAAGACGGCTTCTGAGAAGCTGGGCCGCCTTTTGCTGAGGATCTGGCTTCTTTCAGACTGATGTCGCCCTCCCCATGTCGCACATTGCAATTGTGCAGTCGAATGTTCCCTGCTTATGGATAAGTAGAGAGCCAATGCCTGCCTGCCTGAACTGTTCCTGATTGTTTTCGCGAATACAGGCGCCCTGGCAAACACTATTGGAGGTCAAGATCAAACTTTCCATACCTGGAGACAGCCGTTTGCAAGTCACGAAGTGCGGATGCTTTCCAACACCACAACCGAAATGCTGGACCACTTCCAGCGGCGCCTTCTTTAATATCCTTCGTACGACAGGCTCTTAGCAAGAAACTGGCGAACCTCATTACCTCCGGACGTAGGTAAACCATCGAGAAACATCGCGCGTTCTGTCACAGGAAGGTCGTTAGGAGACCTTCCGCTCGACCAGGCGCTTCCCACCCATACAGATCAGCCACAAGCCGCATCTTGGTTGACGCAAATGCAGCCCGATGAGAAATAAGGCTGGGAGGGTTACGAATTCAAAGTAGATGATGTGCAAGGCGCAGTGAGCAAAAGAACACGACACGTGACCGAGCTGGAACGGCGAGGCGGCCCGCCCCACGGCCATGCGCTCTCGATCTTTTTTGTTGTCTTCTCCTTTGCAATCTCAAGTTCTTTTGAGGTATCTATTGCATATAAACACAACATTTCTTCGCAATCGACCATAGGATGTGAGAAATCGGGCTCGCCGTTTTCTCAGCCGTGCTTAGGCCATGTGCCGGCCAGATGGTACCAAAAGGTTTACAGCCGTCGAACCGCTCTGAACAGAAATCGGAATTCGCGAGACCTGCCTCTTCAATTCTGAAGCCATCCTCGAGCCACAGGGGAGCACGCTAACTGCACAAGCTCCAGCTCAGCCCTCCATTCCACAAGATTCATAACAAAGCAGAACCATCATCTCGATGGTGGGAATACCTGCCTGGAGACAGGGAGGTCTTCGCTGCTCATATCGTCTGTCCCAGGATAGCTTATGCAGGCAAATCAATGCTCCAAATGGCGTGATGAGCTATGATCGAGTCCAGAATAACCACCTTCCCTACACGTTGTCGGCTTGGAGGATTTGACATGCCCCTGCTCGATCAGTACTGTATAATTCGCCTCCGTGTGGACATGAGCAGATGACCCTGTATTCGGGAGGATTGCCAACCAGTGCATCCTGCCACTTGGCTGCTGCGGAAGCTCTTGGATCGACCAGTCTGCTGATGCCCACCATTCTACTTGTATCCTGCCAACCTGCGACGCGATCACTGGCAAGACGCAGTGTTGCACCTGCATGGGAGTCTAACTCTAGCAAGTCTAGATCTGTGTCCGATGCCTCATTGCGAAATCATCCCACGAGATGTCGTGCCATGCCGAGAAATCTCGACCAGCATTGCAAGATATTCAGCTCAGATGTCGCGATATGGCCAAGCCAGAGGGCGCTGTGCAAATAACGACGACCAGAACCCTCGACCAATATCTAGATTGCCTCAACCCTGGTGGGAAGCCTGTACTTGCGCGAAAGTTCACGAAAAACAATCAAGTATCTCATAGATTGTGTTTCCAGCAATGGCGACCATCATTTCCCGGCCTATCCACGCGGAGAAAAACGAGCTGATTGTGACATCTAATGGCATAGCAAGCAGTCCCTCCGACCCTAAGGAAGAAATCCGTTTGAGCAACTCGGCTATCGAAGCTCTGAACCTTGGCATTCCGGCCGACGAGAAGAAATTCTGGTGGCAGAGAGGCAAAGGATACGATGCCGATGCCACTGCGACGATGCCTTCTGTCTTCGATGACCCGGAAACAGCCAAGCATTATCAACCTCGGGCTGATTGGGAGAACTTACATCGATTTGATCCTTCTGCGAGATGGACGTGGCGTGAAGAGTACGCCATCATCCGCAAGATCGATTGGCGCATCATGATATTTGCCTGTGTCATGTTCATGTCCCTGGAGCTGGACCGAGCAAACTTGACACAGGCTGTTACTGACAACTTTTTGGGCGATCTGGGAATGAACACAAATGGTACGTGGCATCACGGCTTCTTTGACACCATCTGGCTCACTGATGTTGGATAGATTACAACTGGGGAAACACTGTCTTCAAGCTTAGCTTTCTCTGTGCCGAACTGCCATCTCAGCTCGTTTCCAAATGGATGGGTCCGGATCGCTGGATACCAACTCAGATGGTCCTGTGGTCAATTGTGGCGGGCTCACAATTCTGGCTTTCCGGACGTTCCAGCTTCCTTGCTTGCAGAGCTCTGCTTGCGATCTTGCAGGGCGGCTTCATACCTGATGTATCTCATCCCCTCATGGCTTTCGTACATGTACTCACCTCGTGCAGATGATCCTGTATCTCTCCTACTTCTACAAACATGGCGAATTGTCCCTACGATTGGGATTCTGGTGGACAGCTATGTCCATCGCCGACATCATTGCCAGCTTTCTCGGAGCAGGCTTACTCAATCTCCGCGGACACTTGGGTTATGCTGGTTGGAGATGGCTGTTCTTGATAGAGGTAAGAACTGCAAATTCGCTGTCCCTCCACTGTTGATCTGACTATGTGCAAGGGGCTGTTGACTCTCACCCTCGGGCTCATTGCATTTGTGTTGATGCCGCCAAGTCCGACGCAGACAGCGAACTGGGCAAGAGGGAAAAAGGGCTGGTTCACAGAGCGGTAAGCACCTTTCTGCATTGTACTCATCTCCCGAAATGACTGAGCTGACAACATCCCAGAGAGGAAATCATCATGGTCAACAGGATCATCAGGGAGGATCCGAGCAAGAGTACCATGCACAACAGGCAGCCCATTACTCCGAAGTTGCTTTGGCAAAGCTTGACCGATTATGACTTGTGGCCGCTGTATCTAATCGGCCTAACTTTCCAGATTCCAATGAGTAAGTTTCATTCCACAATTTCCGTAGCGCTTTACTGACCTTTCAGCCACGCCAACCCAGTACCTAACACTCACACTGAAACAATTGGGCTTCGGCACAATCAAGACGAACCTACTGGTCGTGCCCTCCACGGTTGGTCACATCATCACCATGTTGACAGTTACATACCTCGCCGAGATATCTAGCCAGCTCTGGCTCTGGGGATTGATCGGACAGCTCTGGGCTTTGCCATGTCTCGCCTATATCTATGCAGTCGACATCAATTCGATCCCCAAGTGGTCGGCGTTCGGCGTGATGACAGTGCTGCTCTCCTATCCGAACACTCATGCAATCCAAGTGGGGTGGAATTCCCGGAATTCCAACTCTGTTCGCAGTCGCACCGTGAGCGCCGCGATGTACAACATGTGTTGTCAAGCTGGCGGGATCATTGCAAGTAATGTCTATCGACAAGGTGCGTTTTGAGCTCTCTAAGCTCTCGTGCTGTCCAACAACTTACCCTCCTCTTAGATGATCGGCCGCGTTATCTGCGTGGGAACCGCGTGCTTGTCTCAATCACCGTCGTCAACATCGCGATCTACATCCTTGCGAAGCTTTACTACGTGCTGCGGAACAGGCGTAGGGACACAACTTGGAATGCGATGACTGAGGAGCAGCGGGCCGAATATCTGGCCACAACGACGGATAAGGGTAACAAGCGTCTTGATTTTCGTTTCGCAAGCTAAAGGGCGCTTTACATGGGGGGACGAAAGCGGGTCGTGGCAAGCATGAAGACGGGTATCCAGACAGAACAGCTGCAGTAAAGGGTGGAGGTGTGTGGTTGTACACGTTTATGGAAATGATTTCGACGTGGTCGTTGCCGCTGACTGGGGTTCGGATCAGTACTGTTGGCGGCCACCGTTTTGCAAGGCGCTTACTTGTTGTCTTTCCCTGTCAAGAGATTCTGTTCGAATGTCGTCAGATGCACTGACGATTCCAATGTATCACGCCATATGCAGAATCAGCCACAAGAGGAGAGGTCGAAGTAATCTTCCATCAAAGCGGGCTTAATAGAGGGAGCCGTCTAAGGCCAATGTCCTTCTGCAACAGCGTGGACATGCCAACTCATCAGCATTCATCTGATTCGTCAATGTCCAACGACAAGGCCTCGAGCCCCGTTTCTCCGCTTCCACGACTCCCTGCTCTCTAAGGTACGGATGAATCTTCTCACACTGTATCTCCTGCCCCCCTCGTGTCGATGAGCAGTACGGCGAATACCCGTCAAACACGAATTGCACTGTATGGCACCATTTCCATAGGTGTTCTCGTGCTTCACTGACGACAAGTGATGCAATCCGGTCCCATGCTGACGGAACACTCGACCAGTAGAGATTTGCTCGACTGTACCAGATCTACCCCGGGCCCATGAAATTGCGCCATCAAATCCCGAATGGTGCAAAAGATTGCAAGGACACTGTCTCGATCATGGGACACTCCCCCCACGAACTATGGGTCTCGGCTGCTTGATATGCTGCATCGAAGTTGGTGAATCGCGTATGCTCTGCTCCTCGGGTCCAGAATAACGAGGTCTTGACGAACCAGCTGTTCGTAAGAACTCAGCAGAGCGTTGCTGGAATGGCGCAGGAATGCGACTGCATGGCGTAATCCATGGTCTTTCTGCCGACTGGAATGAAGACGTTCCTCCGCAACAGACGCTAAAGGATAACACCACTGAGCCTGACATATCACAATGCAGCACACTGTTCATCTCAATCGCAAGCTTGTCTCGGATTCCCTGGAAAGAGCGTCAGCGAGAGAAGACACCGGAAGACCGGCACAGACGCACTCTAGGAGGAGAAAGCACTCAAGGTCGCAATCGAGATTGTCGACTCACCAGATATGTGAGCCCCAAAATCGTATATCAAGTCGCATCTGCTCCTTCTCTTGAGCTCTTTCATCTCCCAATTACTCTCCCCGTTACCTTTCCACTTCACATCATCCACGCTTCTCGTTTGACTTTGACCACCGAACAGTGCCAACACGGTCCCGCTATCTTGCAGTATGGCTCCCCCAGCAGCAGACGTCGACCTCATCTCCCACACCCACACAAGCGACGGCCCGATCCAGGTGAAGAAGGTCGTCGCCCAGAACACTCTCCCCACTCCACTGAAGTACTCTGGCTCCCTGGATCAGTACACCTCCTTCGACGTGACGAAAGTCATCGGCCGAGAATTCCCGGACCTGCAAATCAGCGATATCTTGGAGGACGATGCGAAGATTCGTGACTTGGCCATTACAGGTACGTATTGGGGGAGTCGTAAAGCCGATTGGCGTGGAACTGCAGCGGCAGCGAGATCGTAAGTGAGCTGTTCCCAGACTGATATCGTCAACGTGTAGTGTCTCAAAGAGGAGTTGTTTTCTTCCGCAATCAGAATCTCAACATCGAGGAGCAGAAGGTCTTGGGCACCAAGTTGGGCGAACTTACTGGCAAACCTGAGACGTCCAAGGTATGAATCCTGCAGTCTCTTTGCCAGTGAAACCAACTCGAATTGGCTTTTATTTGCTGAGCTCTGCTGAGCACAATCAATGACTGACGAGCCCTCTCCGAAAAGCTCCATCGCCATGCTCTGAGCAACAGCAAACGCGGAATTGCGGTTGATGAGAACGGCAAACTCGACGACGAGATCTCAGTCATCTCCTCCGAGGTATGTCCAGTCGCAGCATCCAAAGCAGATGATGTGTGGAATCGACACTCGCTGACGCCATCAACAGCAAAATCGCAAGTTCTACAAGGACCGATTTTCCACGCAGTCCAAACTCCTTGCCAGCCAAGGATGGCACGCCGAGTAAGTCTCCCACCACCGCGCTTTACTCTCCATCTCGACTTTGCTCACTCACCTTTTCCGCTTTTCCAAGCATAACCTTCGAGCGCATTCCCTCGGACTACGCCATCCTTAAAATCATCAAGAAGCCCGAAGACGCCGGCGGCGACACCCTGTGGGCTTCCGGCTACGAGCTGTACGACCGCCTGTCGCCCGAGTTTCAGAAACTCGCCGAAGGATTGACGGCGACGCACCATCAGCCCGGTTTCGTCAAGGTGGCCAACGAATTTGGGGAAGCGCTGATCGAGCAGGATCGAGGGGCTCCAGAGAACACCGGGCTTGATTTCAAGGCATCGCAGTAAGTCCGTCCTCTTTTTTATTATTGTCATATCCCCCGTAAACCAGCGCTCGCGCAGCTCTTTCCTCTTCTCTCCACTCACTTAGTTACTGTGCCCCTCCGACATGGCTCGCAGACTCACACACATGTTGTACAGCCCCGTCGTCCGCACCAACCCGGTGACAGGCTGGAAATCGCTGTTCGGGGCCGGCCACCAGATCGAGCACGGATGGATTGACAATGTCACACCGCGCGAGTCGGAGATCCTGAAAGCCTACTTTCTGCAGCTGATCACGGACAACCATGACTTGCAGGTGCGCTTCCGCTGGAATGAGAACGACCTGGCCATCTGGGATAATCGGTCGGTGTTCCATACTGCCACCAACGATTACGAGGGCAAGAGGCAGGGGAATCGGGTTGTGAGTCTCGGGGAACGGCCGTACTTCGATCCGGAGAGTGTCTCGAGGCGTGAGGCTCTAGCGAGAGCGTGAGCGTGAGGATATTGAGGACAAGCCAAGCTCGAGGCTGGAGATGTGAAGTTGGTTCGAATTGGATGGGTGGAGAAGCAAAGCTGAAAGTGAGTACTGTCGAGCTGTGTAGACCGTTAGTTCTTAGTTGTCCCGTGCTGTACTCCTGCTGAGGAGGCAGGGGAGGAAATTATGATCTCCTCACCTAGAACCTCATCATACCAAACTGGGAATTGGAAGAAGCCACTCGCCTCATGGACACACTATCGAGGTTGAACCTGAGATGTCAGCCCAAAGCCTGAAACAAACCTGCAGATGTGCAAATGCTGTACAATCCAGCCCCAGTATCCCAGTCTGAACTGCCCGTGGTCATCGTCGTATTCCCAAAGAAGCCGTCGGCGGAAGGCGGCACGCTCGTTGTCACGTCTTGCGTTAGCACCTTTCTGGACGATTGGAACCTGTTTGTTGCAACCCGCCCGTTGAAATAGAGCAATATGTACCTGAACCTGGTATCATCATATAGGATCATCAACTTCGACACCCCTCTTCACCCTCTCTCGATCCCTCCCGGCTTCTTCACTACTCCTTCTTCGCAGGAGACCTCCCTCGCTCTCATCCAGTTCCACCTCCTCTGCTCTTCCTCTTCCTCTTCCTCCGCCTCGCCCAAGTAACCCCTCGGCCTCTTCTTCTCCCCGTAGCTCCGCCTCACCGACGCTCTCATCGAGTCCCATACTCCCGCCCGGCTTCTTCCCTTCCTCTCTCCGTCCAATAACCACGTTCCCAACCGCCAGTAGGCCTGCGCCCAGAAACCACAGACCACTCAACTTCTCGCCAAACACCATCCAGCCCAGCATGGCAGTGACGACGAAATTCGCACTGACATTCACTATGCTCACGCGCGTCGTGCTATCCGCGCGGGTCAGCGCGGCGGTGAAGAGCGCCCACATCGCGGCGTTGAACGCGAGGTTCAAGAGGAAAAATGTGCCCCTCACGAGGAATTCGACGATCCGGTTCGAAGGAGACAAGGAGAGGAATGTGGCGATGTGCGAGGACAGGGTCGATGTTAACGCCGTGGTTGTACTAGAATCGGGGCACAGGTTGGTCAGTAAAGAGAGTCCCCTGGCAACGACCAACTACGAGTGAACCTGGTAACGTGTACGTGTACGTGCAACGTGCAACGTGTACTCGGGTATTTAGTATTGGGGCTTGTTTGTGTATGTGCTTGTGTGTGTGTGTGTGGGTGTATTTACAGCTTCGCAAAGACGCCATTGAACGCGGCGCAGGCGCCGGATGAGACGGCCAGAATTATCCAGACGGGCTGCCGGCGCAATGCGGATAGAAGAGACGTAGGATCCTGCATGATGTCTTCTGCCGGCTGCGATGCCGGAGTCTTGACAACAGATGAGGATGGCTCGTCGGATTGATTGTTTGGTATGCGGCGTTGTCGTGGTTGGGACATAATCATTATGTTGTCAAAGACAAGGAAATACTACTGGACTGAGGTCACCGTACTCCGTACAGGGACCGGAGAAATCATTGGCGGACACGCCGCTAAAGGAAGCGCACGAGGCTGAGGTGGAGAGCTTGGAATAATGGGCAGTGGTTGGCTGGCACGTTAGGAAGACGGAGCCTTGCAGGGGCTACACAGTACGAGAAATGGTCTTTGCCTCAGTAGGTACCTAATGCATGGTAGGCGTCTACTACGTAGTAGGAAGTGAGTCGTGGAGGTGTCTGAGGTACTTATTTATTGAACAATACCAGGTAAGCCACATTCTGGTCACTGCAACCGCATCTGTGTGTCCTAGGCCCGTGTCTGGGAGTTTGGTATAATCATTGCCGACTCATGCCCAAAGCCTTAGAGCTAGCCCTTCACTACTTCGCCTTGCCATTCACCGCCGCCGCCGTAGTTTGCGACTTGGTAGGCTGAGCACCTTTCTCTTCAGCCTTCTGCTTGCCCTTAACATCCTCACCATCCTCGCTCCCCTGTATAGGTGGTATCTGCTTGCTTAACGAGCCTTCCTCATAACCTAACGACTTAACAATACCCAGCCCCTTGGTCCTGCCCTCTCGGAACAGTATGCGTTGGCCCACAGCCAGAAACTCGGGACGCTGGACGAACCGGAACGCCACTGTAGCCCGGTCACCGGTCCGTATGTACTCGCGGTCAATGTCAATGATAGCGCATGTCTGACTGACAGGGCCGACGTGCAGCATCGCTTGGTACTTCGGACGGATGGTCGTAGCATGGGATAGGATGAGGACCTCAGCCACGAACTCTCTGTACACCTTTGGCAACGATTCAGTCTTCGGCAACACAACCATGCCCTTGCGAACTTCTTTTCGTCGAATGCGCTTCAACGCGAAAGACGCAGATTGACCGGCACTGCAACCTGGGACCTGGATTCTTTTCCGCTCGATGGATCGTATGCTGGTTGTCTCGAACTGGCCCAAGGAGTTAGGCCCGACAAGGACAGTGTCTCCTACATGGATGACGCCAGACTTGACCACGCCAGACACGACTGTGCCCACGAAGGGGACGGAGAATGTGTCGTTGATGTGGAACTCGAAAGGAGCATCACTGTCATAGTGGCCGTGATGAGGCAGGATGTTCAGGAACGTTCGAACTAGGTCCAAGCTTTCTCCGGTGACGTTAGAGACCTGGAAGATCGGGCATATTCGCTGAGACACGAATTGAGTTGCTGTCATGACAGTCTCTTCATGGTTCCTGATGAAGATCGGTATCTTTCGAGCACCAGGAGATTTGAGGATCTTGGTCAACTGGGATATCGTCTGTTCGAGGATCTGAGGTGGGCAGATGTCGATCTTGGTTATGACCACCATCACAGGGACGTTCAGGGCAAGCGCGATCCCAAGATGTTCCTTGGACATGCCTATCAGGCCATTGTTGGCTGCGACCATGAGTAGGCAGTAGTTCGGCTCGGAAGAGAGCAGCCCAAACACAGTTGTGCGAAGGTACTTCTCGTGACCGGCAAGGTCGGTGAACGTGATGACCTTGGCAGATCGTGTGCCAATTTCGGCCCATGTCAACTTGCGGCCTGGCACGCTCGAGGTGACGACGTCGCCGTGGGTGTCGAAGCCCATGATTTCCATGCCCACAGACGAAGTGCGGCCGGACTCGATCTCGTGCTTGTGGCGGAATAGGTTGACTCGAGCCTTGCCACGGCCATCGTCCAGATTACCCTTGACCAGAACACCTAGCATAGTCGACTTTCCAGCATCGACATTTCCGACCACAGCTATTCGAGTCTCGATGACCTCTTCCGCGGTCGAGGGAGCCTGTCGGATAAGTAGCTTGCCGTGGCATGACTGGTCCTTGGGGTTCTTTGATCCGGCTTCTTCTGTACCACCGACATTGAACGTCAGAAGGACTTTCACAGCAGCCTTGACCATGCCTGCAGCCTCGGTTATCCTTTGCAACGCAAGATCCCATTGCTCTTTTGTGAAGCCCATTGATTCGCCACTGTCCTGCAACCCCAAGTCGAACAGTGTCTCGCCATGGCCCTCATCTATTCTGGACTGTATCAGCCCTGCCAGCTCTTGAAGTGTTACAGATGCATCTTCCGAGTCATCCACTAGCCAATCTTTCAACTTCGCCTGCGAGGGAACGTCGGCAAGACCTAAGTGATCGAGGATGTCGAGTTCTGCGTGGTCTTCTGTGATGGATGAACGAGGAGCAGACGCGTAGCCGCTGTCGCTGGCGATTGAGCCAGGTGGTTTGGCCCGAGTCTTCGCCTGCTGCTTTTCGACATAATCCGCAAAATCGGAAAGGGCCTGAGATGGAGGTGTGAGGGAGAGTGGTACGGTGCCTAAGGAAGATAGGTACTTACAAGCTCGCCCTTTCGCCGCTCCTGCAGCGTCTGCTTCATACGGGTTGCCATGGCGAAGTAGCGGTATCAATGAAATCGATAGTCTCAAGTCAACCAACTGATTGTGAATGTCGCCCCCGCGCTCTTCAAGGTATTCGAGTTATCATCGTTCAGAAAAGGGTGGAGGATAGGGAGATGGATTGATATTACTATGATCGTGCCATATTGATTCGAGTTGAGGATAGGCTAATGGAAAACGAAGAGCGCGAGGCGAGAGTCGTTTATCTTTAAACGCCACTCGTTCGAGTCTCTAGAGTCATGATTGTGACTGTACTGTGGTGTGCAGCGGGGAACGTGTCGCTGATCGAGTCCGAGTCATCCCCTCATTGCACCCACTCATCCACCCTCCACCCAGCTCGCCTAACCCCACCTAAGTTAGAGCCAGCCTTGTGCCTGGTGTGCCTCTTTTCCAAGTGTCATGAGGCTTCCACGGCTCCCTAGCCAGCAGCATGCGCTCTCTGCACAATACAGTTCAGGCTCAAATGATTCATTCCATCCGGTGTGCTGTTTTGAAGCATCATGTTAGGTCCCTCGAAAGCGGCCTTCTCAACCCAAAGCTGTCCTCTCGTGACTCATTCCTTGTCACTGTAGATCCTGCCCAATAGCAAAGCCATGTTTGAGTTTTATGCTCTTCTTATTTCGCGGAAGTTGGGATGGGTATGACGAATTGCTCAGTCATAGCAAGTTGTGGACTTGCCCTAAGGCTTCGCGGTCGCTACATGTCTGATGGAAGATTGTGCTTCTCAAGACACAGGCTGCGGAGAGATGAGGACAACAGAGTCTCCTAGTAAATATTAACAGAGACGACCGAGCTGTAGATGGGAGATACATGCCTCGCACAAACAGCATATCTGACTGTTTCTTCGTCGTCTATACCTCTTGTAAGCCTCCAGGATACTTTTCCCATACAAATGTGTACCGACCTTTACAGACTCTTCTCCATCATCATCCTCCTCAATGGTGTATATTGATTCTTCAACTTCTCCCAGTACGAGATTGCAGTGGCTGTCGTAGGCCTGCATATGACTTAGTACAATCCTTTGCGCGACTCGCGGTGTGAAGGGGCGTACGTGTAGTCTTCCCTTGAGCTCGCGATCGCCTCGTAGCCGAACAAAGACAATCTCGTCGAGTGACAAGCGGACCAAGTCGAGGGGTTCTGAGACAGCTGTCGCCGCTTCGTCCACTGTGTCTGCCATGACAGTGAGTTTGGGGTCTAAGAGAACCGCACAACCAAGAGCATGCTAGAGTTGGTGGATGGCTTCGAGAATGCGGTGCTTGATGACCTTTCCCTGCGCGAATCGGGGCTTGGCAATACAAGATGATCTCGGAGTCTCACGTGCCGACTCACCCCGAGCGTGCCGCTTTTAGAGCCACTCACCCTCGAATTAAGTAATCAGCAAAGAATGACCCACCCGAGGTCAGGTCTGGAAACGGAAATGGACTTTAAAGAGGTCAAGATTCGCCGCTGAGTATGGTGGGATACCGTAGAAAAAATGCACGATCACCGACAAAGAAGTGCTAAATCATCTTTTGGCGGCTCTACTCCACTTCACAGTCTAAATAGCACCTGGACAGGTGATGAAGTCTCTCAGAATCATTACGGAACGCCGCCGTCATCAGTGTGCATTGAAGACTTGATCGATCCCGCGATCCTCACCGGGATGACAGATTCGCTCATGGAGTAAGACTCGACACCCCCCTCGCTATTCCATCGCTGCGACGTCTCAAAATGCCAGATGCCCCGATCATCGCGCTCCAACTTGACATTGAGTTTCTTGCATAAAGCTCCATAGCATCGACATCTTCCAGGTCCTTCTCGTTTGCGAATTCATCAATCTCTGCATTCCTCCCACAGAATATGAGGGGTAGCACTCGATTCTTCCACACCATCGCACGATTGCGCTGAGTGTCAAGCATGACCCATAGCAGGAAAGCCCCTGTAAGAGTAATGACAAGTGCGGGAAATGCGAGCCATCGCCATTGCACTTCGAGAACGGTAGCAATATCGAAGATCGTACCGACTGCGGAGATATTGGTGGGACAGCCCTGACGCATAGTGTTCGAAATTCCCATTGTTATGTTAGTGAACAGCTCACCAACGTCCTGGTTAGCGCCCGGTGCAGCCAGGTTGTCGAACAAATGCCTGATAAGATCATCACTTTATTCGTCGTGGTCGTGCCCCCGAATTCCTCGACTGTCCCGTCTAGTTCTCCAGCAATCCATTGAGGGACTTGTTCGTAGGTGTACGAATCAATCGTAAAGTTGGTCGGTTCAGTCAAATTCAGTGATTCCCAGGTGCTTCGAGGTGGACTGAACACGAGTCTGTCCACGAGTCTGTCATTGACAAGAGACTTGGTTCCAAACCACGTCGTGGTCACATTTTGTTGCAGAACGACATTTTGGACGGCAGATTGGTACGCTCTCACACAATAGAAGAATGCGCATTCTGTTGCATGAGCAACATGTGCGTAATCGTATCTGAGCATGCGGAACGCAGCAATCCCAGAGTCGCCATAGGCGTCAAGTCGTGGGATGCCGTTGTATTCGTAGCCAATCGAGTTCATCACGGTGTGGTTGTCTATCCAAATGTCTGTATTGTCGTCCTTGAAAGTAGCTGTGCAAATGGTACCAGTATCCGCATCAGTACCACAAGTCTCAGCGAGAAGACCCGTGATGTTGCCGCAGCTACTGCATATACCAAGAGAGCTGAATATAGGGAAAGTACATTTGCCAGTAGAACAGTCAGTATTTAGCTCTTGTAGATTCTGGTCAGCTATACCGCCCATTGGAGATTTTGCTGACTCGATGATACCGTGGAACGTGTTGTACATTCCCTGCCCCATCAAGAAAGAGGTCGACTCGCAGCGCAGTAAGGATGCCTTTCCGTCGACGTTGACGTAGTCTATAGTTTCTTGCAGGAATGGGCCAATGCCCACCGTAAGCAGACCAACCATGGCCCCAAAATAGGCCTTCATACTAAAGTACGCATTAGAACCATGGCCTCATGAGATACGTACGCACATACCTTTTGTGCCGCTGAAACAATATGCTGAACTCACCCAAGGGACCACGGCTCGCACGATCAAACATGGTAATATCGTTCAAAGCTCGATGTTTCTGGTGGTATCTTATCCACATGATCTGACCAAGCCCAGCGGCAAGTGGTACTGCCACGAGCGCTTCAATGGCGTTTGCCAAGATCGATAGAGCAGTCGTCAACTTGATCTGAAGAGGAAGTCCATGGAATGGATGGTGGTCGGCAGTCCTGAGGATAACGCATACAATCACCAAGGATGCGACGGCTAGGACCAGACTGAGCAGTTCCCATAACCATGCATTGTGTGTGACTGGTAATGCGGTCCTACGAATCGTAGACTGTGGTCCTTTCTTATTCTCAGTCCGGCGGTCGAAATCTGTGGCCAGACTGACCGTGGCATTGGGTTCTTCTGAGGCCATTGGGACTGGACGACTCGATCTTGGGGCTTGTTGCAGTGATATAACAATAATGGCGGTGGAGATAGGCGAGTCCTCTACTTATCTGTTACCATACCACGGCAAATCGGAGAGCAACTGGGATTCAAAGCTGGTTGGCACATGGAGCAAGAGGTCGCGCCAAAAGACAGGCACCAGGCTGCATGAGGAGGCTGTGGGCCGAAGGAGGCTTGCTCGAGGTGGCGTCCAAGAACGCAAGGATGTGCGAATCATTGGCTCCGAGTTTCAGAAAAAGGTCCCCGATGGGGCTTCAGAAATAAAACACCAACGGTGACAATTCCTTACTGTGTTTTTTTGGACCAATATTTCTATGATATATCGAAGCACCTATTCAGATAGTGAATCTGTTAACAAAGGCTGTTCACAAGGCTCATATGGCCTATATGAAGTGCCGCGATCAGATTGAAAATCTCTCCTCGACCACGGTCTGACGCACGCCTGTTGAGCAACAGAGGAGACTGTTGAGTCTTAGGCCACCAGGCCTGGCCTACATAGTACACCCATATCCGTTTTAGCAAAAGGCGCGAGCTGCAAGCGAAAAGGCCGGGCAGCTGAACAAGAAAGCGTCGAATCGCGCAGCACACCAGCCCCAATACTTCTAAACTGGTCTGGCTGTTGCATCGTACCTTGTAGTGAGACATTATTGGTTCTCGCTTCCTGTGCCCATGCCCTGGTTTTGATTGGGGCTCCTCTATCCGACCGGCGACTTTACCTTTGTGATAGGCGCCGATGCCATACGTGGTACAGTAGGCAGCTTGCTGAAATGGAACAGCCACAACAGCACACATTGCACCGCCCCCGATCGAGGTGAAATTTGTGGTCGAGCAGGCCCAGACGTGTTTGCTTCCCCACTCACCCCTGGCTGGCTGCCTTTTTGGTGCGGTTTCAAGGTTGGGAAGCATCCCCCTCTCGAGACATCTAGCCTTGAGAACGAGCGAGCGAGCCAGCCCCAATTTTGGGCCACGAGCCAGTAATCTAGCGAGTGGCTAAGCTCTTGGGATCTCAAAATTGAAACTCGTAATATTGTACACAGCAGATGCCTGGCGAAGTCTCCCTACGATCGTAATCATTATGCTTGAATGTGGATGTCGAGCCAATCTTCAGAACCGCACATTGGGTTCTGGTCCGTCCCTTCCGTGAAAGCTACAGTACCGGACCGATAGGCCTAAGTTGTCTAGGCCTCTTCCTCAAATACCCCAGATTCTGAATTTCTCGTGTCCCTACACTTGGCCATTCAGAGTTGTACATTGCAACTACAGTACAATCAGGCACATGCAGGCCAATTCCATGCCATGAGCGCCACCAAGAGCAGGACCACATGCTTCTGAGTCCACGACCAATTCAATGGGTCGTTAGGATCCTTGGAAGGTCTAGGAAGTATCTCGCGGTAATCTGTACCGTCTATTTCGACACTTCCCTGGGTCAGGACCTGTTTCAGGTCTGTCGAAGCCTCCATGGAAGGGTGAGGGTCCTCGAGAAGTGCGGCGCGGACAGGGTAAGCGGTCGCGATCTGGTCTGACATTGTGGGAGAGAATAATCCAGCATATCACACCACGAACAAATTAAGGGAGTAGGCTTCATTATATACTGTATGTTCGAGATTGCAGGGTTTCTTTTCTGGGGAAAAAGAAGCACAAGGTGTCGCGGCAGTGCAGCCGAAAGTTGGGGCAGGGGAGTGTCTGGGGAAATGCACAAGGGCCACATCTGAATGGTTAATGTTTGAACTCCGACAAGGCCTCAGAATTGAGGACTGCACGTATGAGTCCTGCTCGGAAAGACCATACGCCTAGGCGGGATCGCTGCCGAAACGATGGAATGTAAGCGGTGAAGTGGCTAGTTTCACTGACCACGATCAACGAATGTTTCCTCCGTCTCGGTGCTGTCGATGCTGCTACAATACACGTACAGACCGTGTGCACCGGCTATTGATCTCGGACGCGGGGGGGTTTTTTTGCTGTATGGAAATCGCTTCGGTGTACTCCGTAAGGGGGGTCCAAATCTTCCAGGAGTCTCGGGATTTACTTTCTTTGGTCGTGGCTCTGCGAGTAAATTCATTTTCTTAGGCTCGGCCGATATGTTAAGGTGATTACGCATAGCGATGAGAAATAGCTATAGAACTCTCAGGTTCATTTGATCGGCCTCAGTTCCTAACTTAGAAACGAAAGTATGATCAGGTTTCTGGATCCTGGCAAGCACTGGCCGGTTCGCTGGTTAGCACCGGTGACAACGTGCTGTCCAAGTGCGCGGAGGACGGGATGGTGTGTTCGGGTGATAGAGGTATTAACCGTACTAAAACAACGCCACTTTTATATAGCTATATTAGGGGGTGTCTAATTAATAAAGAGCTTAGGGATGTATTATTTACCGACGAAGCGGTAGTGTCGCACTATTACAGCGTCAATACCTAGTCATCACGTGCTACCTAAATTTCGCCCCCACGACCGGCGAGTCGAGGGTGAGCAAGGGCGGCATCACCCTGTTTCCCGATCGGGGGTGAGCCGCGAGCCGTTTTTACTGTGTACTCACCTTAGCAGCAATTGGAGGAAAAACTACGAGTACTGGTCTCTCACTCCTTCCCGCGCCGCAGCTGTAGATATAACTTTTCTCGACATTCCACCAAGCTTGCATTCTTTATGTTTCACTCACCTTTGGCGTTCGGGCTACTTTATGCATGGCTCAGTCCCTTTTTCCAGGCTCCTCAATGGTGTCCTACAGCCTTCGTCTAGCCGAATTCCCCATTTGAGCCTTCACATCCTTCGACGACAAACTCGTGCTACAGCGCATTGCCCGTCGGAATGGCAGCCTCGGAATCTTCAGCATCAACGACGATTTCAGTCCAGCATTGCCGTTGGCACGACTTTCTTTCCGGTTGACTCCACTGCCAGCAACTATGAACACAATGATACCCCTACCAACACCCCCAGACTCGAGCCCACGAGCGCATCGGCTCCCGACGCTGGGTCTGCTTCCCAGAGCACCTTAAAAAGACAGGTGTCGATGGAGGAACTGTTGGAAGAGAATCACCCCGAGAGAATATTCTTGGGCTTTGTCACTCCCTCGGTTGGCGATACCTTTGTCGCGAATGCGGACGACGAGACTTTTGCCCAAGCTATATGCGCTCTCGATCCAGACTACTTCATCATCCCATACAGAGACATCCATCATCATATAAAACCTACTTTGGAGACCGAGCCACGTTTTAGGTACGTGAAATCTTTCGAAGAACGAGTCGGCACCTTCTATCATGTCTTGGACTCGTTGGTCACGCTTCGGCAAGAGCGTGGCCATGCCATCACCCTTGATGTCTATCGACATTTGCTGCGTTGCGCAGCTGCTGGAGGATATGCGAACATGGCAAGGATTGTATTTCGCACCCTGATGCCAGAGAAAGAAATCGTCCCCGATGTGGACTGCTACAACTATTTCATGGAAGCCCTCAACTGGAACCTTGCATATGGTAGATTTGAACGATATACCCTGAGAGTTGTTCCGAGGCATATGCAACTTCGCGCTCAGAAAGTAAGGCCACCAGGCTTCCACGGTCACACAGTTGCTTCGCCGATGCTACCAGATAACGAGCAGTCACTCCGGCTAGAAGTCCTGAGGACTTTCAACGAACTCGTCAGACAAGGCCTGAAGGGCGACGAAGCTACCTTTTGCAACCTGATAACTGCGATGGGTCGTGAAGGAGATATCTCTAGCGTGAGAAGTGTGCTCAAATCGGTCTGGAACATCGACCTTGATGCACTTGAGAGATACGATGAAGAAGAGGTCGAAAGTCCGACTTTCTACAATGCCGATTCTCCGTTGAAACCCACCGAACGACTCCTTCGGACAGTAGTTCATACCTTCTCCACCAATAACCAAGTCGACAAAGCAGGGATGCTGGTTGATTACATCTCTCGCAACTACAACATGCAGATTGCGGCAAGTGTGTGGTCGTACCTCCTCGAATGGACGACCTTCCTCTCCATCCAGTATGGCGGGTACAAGTTGCGTAATGGGGAGACTGTCGGTCGGGTATCCTACAGAGCAGTTGAAATCCTGTGGAGAGCCTTTCATGATGAACCCTACAATGTACCTGTAACAATTGAGGATCAGATCTTCAGAGTGAAAAGCAGAATCCGAGGAAAGAGACTGGAACTAGCGTTGCACGATCTTCGGGTGTGCGCAGAATTGCTCGACCAAGATCGGACCAAAGTCTCTCAGATGTACGACAAAATGCGGGCGTATCTCAAAACAAATTACGACCATATCTTCGAAGCTGGAGTACCGTCGTGTGAATTTCTTCAATTGAGGAGGGAGTTCTTGTTTGCTTCAATAAGGCTCGACTGTCATATCCAGCTCATCATCACCGCTCTTCGGAATGTGTTCAGAGAGAAATGGTGGAACGTTACATCCCACTCCTGGTTCTTTCGAGATGTCACATGGCCCTTACGATTGGTACCTGATTTGGTTCAGGAGTGGCAGGAGTTCCTCCCGAATATCGTTCCCTACTATACGCGGACGGGCCATGTCACGATAGACGGCCGGGAACATAGAGAGAAAGCGCTGATGTCGGCGCATTCGGCGCAGACTACCTTTGCCGGTTCGATGAGGGCGATGTTTGACACCTACAGTCCGGCCCGTTTACGCCATTCCGTGGACTATGTATCTCGTGGTCCGAAGGGTTTGGCAGACTTCGATGCAGAGGCGGCGTCTGCCGAGGAAGATGGTGACGAGAGGTATATTGATTGGGTTCTCCGGGAGGAGAAAGCGCAGCGCGAAGAGCGTTTGAGCAAGCGCAGACACGGAAAGCTGAATCGTCCTGGGCCGGATTGGCGCATGGATGAATGGCACCCGTGGGCTGGCGCACCCATAAACTGACGCTCAGATAAGTTGGTTCGTGAAGCTTGAAGAAGCCACTGCTTCTCGACGAGGTTGTTCAACATGTGTAGCCTTGTATAGATATGTATTACCATTGTGCCGGAATCAGATCACTCTGTACACTTGAACCTGCCTTCCAGAGGGCTGACATTGAACCACCGACTTGAACAAGAGGTATTGAACCGTAAATCGACATCACCTCCTTGTAACGGGGTATCTTGGGTAAATAAGACAGTAAGCCTTAGCCAATGCAACTGTTAAACACACGTCTCCGCCACGAAAGTAATTGGGAAATTCGTCGCTCAACTTCGCCATATGCAATATGCAATTTTTGATCCCTGCCATCCTCATCAAACCACTCAAAGATGGTCAGGTCATGATGCAGCAATTTTCTCAGCCCTTAGGTCATTCACGACCATATACCGTCCCAGGCCAATCCAACCCCACCTGAACCAGACCATCTGACTCGCGTGGCCTTGCACCATGGCGCCGCGGGCCTTCCAATAGCGTGGAAAGTCGTTAATAAAGACTACTCTGTCTTGCTTCTTCCCCGTTATTGGCGTTGTCGTTGCGCGGCCGGAATTTGACATATTGCTGAGCATGTTTGACATATTGGCGAAGACGACGCTGTAGATCCCGCCTAGCATGGTTGGCACTGCATCCAGAATGAAAGAATATTTGCGGACGATGTTGACTGTAGGCAGTGTGTACAGGGCCACTGGGCATGCGTAACCATTGTGGCCATGCATGACCCGCCGGACGAACAGACTCGCGCCGTGGAAGAGGGCGATGTGGTTGGGGTGCGAGGATATTCCGTGCGAGTCGAATGTTATTAACACATCGATGGATGCTAGGGGGCCGAATTGAGATGATGCCGTAGGTGCTGCACTCGGTGCTGTCGCTGTGGATGAGGTCTTGCTAGACGAGTTTGACTTTGACTTTGATTTCCGGCGATCTTTGTCTTTCTGTCCTGTCGGCGTAGACGTAGAGGATGGTTGAGAACTGTTAACATTGTTCAGATGCGGCGCAAAGGCACTCGCGAGCACGCGCACGATGTCTTCTGGTTTCCAGTCCTCGTCCATGCCGTCCTTGAACCTCTCGTCGTCTAATACAAAGACGTCCTCGCGCCTACGCAGGCCCAGGTGAACTGCCGCCTTCTCGAGCTCTACGCGGCGAGTCTCGCCGATGCCGTCCGCGTTGCCTGTTGACATGCATAGGATCTTCAAGTGGTTTTGGAGCGATGGATGTGTGAGGGCTTGTAGGGTCGGGTTGAAGAACATAGACTCGTCGTCTGGATGGGCAATGAGCAGGATGATGCGCTTGCCGCGTAGGGACGGCGGTATAGGAGGGACGGACGAGGCGGTGATATGCCAGAGGCCGAAGAGGAGAAATGGAAGGATGGTGAGGGTCAGCAAGGTGGTGGTGTTCATCTTGCTGGTGTCTGGGTTCGTCCGTGTGCGCGCCAGTTGAGAATGCTATGGGTTCGTCTCGTTGGAGGATTACGACGAGGGTTAGGGGTTTTCGTCTGTTGAACCGCTGACTCTTCGTGGTAATCCTGCTGTAATTTTCGTCTTGATCCGCCTTGCAGCGCAATTGTTGGAGGAAGCTTTGTTTCGCTCGCCTGCTTAATGCAGGTTCATGTGCGGCCGATCACACAGCGGAGAAGGAATTGCGGGGGATGTTGGCCCAAGCGGACTGCTTCACAGCCGCAAGTTGAAAGCTCATACTCATGGGAAAGGTCATAAATCGGATTGACATGCTAAAGAAGAGCTCGCATGAACCAGTGGAGAATGCGAAAAAGCGGTCTAGGTGGCCGGATCTGTTGCAGTTTGTGGTTGCAGTTCGAGTGGTTCGGTCATGCGATCGTACCTAGGTAGTCTGGAAGTGAAAAGGGATTCCTCGGCCTCGCTTCGTTAGGGCTTCCTTCCTCATCTCCGAATGGCATCACCGCTTGTCCATCTCCACGCAACTAAATAATGTTCTGAGATCTGTAGCGGTGGATGGTCTTTGAATTGGGCACGACTGGGGTTAGAACAAATGTTTTAGCTGTTGTTAAGACTCTAAACACCAGCGTCTACAACGCTGAAGGGGGGCTCACGCGGACGGCAGATGTAAAAGGTTGTATTGTTCTTACTGAAAATACAGCTCTTGAGGCGAGACTTGATGCACTACGAGCAGCCTGGCATCATGACGAAGGCGTGAGCACTACGACAAGCAATTATATCTGGGCAACCCAAAGCCGGACGAACTGCAGAGGGGTCCTCCCAGGCATAGGTTCGCTGCGATGACATTCAGTAATGGTCGCGAAGGCCCGAAGAGCATTGCACCGCATCAGGGCCCCCGAGGCTTTGAGAAAGTGTCTCTTGGGGAGGGGCGAATGTTCGAAACTCTGCATAAGTGCAAAGGCCGAAAGGTCTGTCGTGGCTTGTGGGTTCGGGCAGAGAATGCGCCTCACATCGATGGATCGCAAGACCTGGAATGAGATGAGTATCTTGAAGATGAATTCGTGTCAGCAAATTGTCATTGAACAATGCATAGTTTAGTGAGACCAACCAACTGATCCCGAGTCCCAATCTTAACGCCCAGCCTCAAGGTGTAGGGTGTGTTTAATGTGCATCAAGTCCAGAGCAGCCCTAGCTGTCAAGAACCTTTGCCTGATGTCGTATGATCTTGAATATGATGATCGAGGAGCGGACTTTGCGATCAGATCTGCGGTCCGTTACCGACCATGAACATGTCCGGAGGTGACCTCAGTATTTGTATCTGGTCGAATAGTCTTTTGGTGAGACGACCAAACCTCTGCCCTTCTTCGCACCCTTATAGATAGTCTCGATGATGTCAATCAGCTCTTGCTTGTCTTCCAGGACCCAATTCAGCTTGTTGTTGTTACCAGTCCCGAAATCGCACATCATGTGTTTGTTGCGGAAGAAGAACATGAGGGTAACGGGGTCGTAGAGTTCGTACATCTGGTTGAAGTCCGGGACCTGGTCGATATCGCAGACGTAAATGACGGCAAAGTTCTTGACGCGCTCAGCTATCTTGAACAGAGTCTCATCTTGACGCATGCAGTCGGGATCCCAGTCACGACCGAAGCGT
This sequence comes from Vermiconidia calcicola, assembly GCA_035928285.1. Taxonomy (NCBI): domain Eukaryota; kingdom Fungi; phylum Ascomycota; class Dothideomycetes; order Mycosphaerellales; family Extremaceae; genus Vermiconidia; species Vermiconidia calcicola. Next base: position 118,691 of record JAXLQG010000015.1, read on the forward strand.
ATAATGACCAACCTCTCATCTTCGGAAAGAATGGCTTGATCGACATGCCAGGCTGAGGGAAGATGAGGAATGACGACAGAACCCATGATGAGAGAAATCTGCCTTTTGGCAAGCGACTTGATGAAAGAAGATGTTATGTTCCGCGTTATCGTAGAGGAGCGATGTATTGCTGAACAGCCCCGACAGATGCAACCTGCAGGCGAGATGGAAGACAAAAGAAATGACTGCGGCTCTTGCTTGGCAAGGCTGTAATTTAGTGGTCGCAAGGCTGGCGCTAAGATAAGGTGGCCGATAGTGCCGATCTAGGCGCAATCTTTTACCCCAGAACAATTTTTGGAGATTTTCTGCTGTCCGTCTCGTCGTGCTCGTCCTGTGTATCTCCGTCCTGCCTGCAGTCACTGTCTAAGCAACCTCATTATTTTGAGATTCGAGACTATACTGACTTTAAGGATGGCGCCAGCTGCGACTGAGGCTATATCATCCACCATTGACCCTACAATCCTCGTCCTGCGGAAAGACCTGACCTCCGAACATGTCCCTCTGGCACGTCGATTCCGGGCCCTCTTCTCCCTCAAACACCTCGCTTCACAGTCTCCTGGTCCACAGGCTACAGCTGCCATCGAGGCCATCGCTGCCGCATTTGCCTCACCTTCTGCACTGTTGAAACATGAACTTGCATATTGCTTGGGCCAGACGAAAAACCTTGTGGCGGTACCCTTTCTGAGAGGAGTGCTCGAGAACAGGTCAGAAGATGCAATGTGCAGGCACGAAGCGGCAGAAGCTCTGGGAGCATTGAACGATTTGTCTAGTCTGGAACTCATGAAACAGATGAAGGACGACAAGAAGGAGCCAGTGGTAGTGAGGGAAACCTGCGACATTGCAGTCGATCGCATTCAATGGGCACATTCTGAGAGCAGGAAAGCAGAGGCACTCAAATCAAGCGACTTTGCATCTATTGACCCTGCCCCTCCTATGCCTTTGGCAACAGAGACACCTTCGATTCCTGACCTCCAAAATAAACTTCTCGACACCTCTCTCCCTCTATTCCAACGATACAGAGCCATGTTTGCTCTCCGAGATCTGGCTTCTCCGCCCGATCTTCCAACTGCTGAAGCAGCAGTTCACGCCCTTGCCTCCGGATTTATCGACCCATCGGCTCTTTTCAGACACGAAGTAGCATTTGTCTTCGGTCAGCTGTCACATCCGGCGTCAATACCAGCTTTGTTCTCTGTCCTCGAGAATAGCAAAGAGGAAAGCATGGTTCGTCATGAGGCAGCCGAGGCCCTAGGTAGCCTGGGAGAAGAACCAGGGGTGGAGAACATGCTGAGGAAATTCATCGATGACCCTGAGCAGGTTGTCCGTGAAAGTGTAATTGTGGCTCTTGATATGGCGGAGTATGAGAAAAATGGCGAGATGGAGTACGCCACGATTCCGGAACCGCTTGCTGCATAATGGGAATTCTTCAGATAGCGTGCATTCCAGGCGTTGGTACACTAGGACTGGAAGAATATTTCAATTGTTCTGAACATCCTTGAACCCGCATTCGCATCTGTAAAAGACAGTAGTGCCCTCGTCGGCGCTACGTAGCTGTTTTGTATGATAAAACATTTCGGGCCGGTGGCATTCTGGACATTCTCGTGCTATCACAGCTTCCACCTGTAAGTCTTCTGCGTTGATGTTTTGCACTTCGGAATGTTTCGATCTTAGGGCCGAGGGAAATGCGCTTGGCTTAGAGGTTGACGTTATCACCGTGGATGAGGTATCCTTGGTGTACTGGAAACAATCGTCACATTTGACCATGTCATCTTCGTTTTGCCCGGGCACAGTGCGTGGCAGTAGCGAGCCACAGACATCGCAAAATAGGAGACTCCCTATGGCGACCATCTTGAAGACAGGGAGGAAATTGTGAACTTGACCGGGTGCCTCAGAGTTGAGTGACGAGACATCCTGAAAGACAAATTTTATTTCGTCGCTTGCTTATGCAAGCAAGGCTGGCTCTGCAAGCGACAATAAGTCCCCGCACTAGACTAAAGAAGTTAGTCCGAGCCTCATCTTCTCGCATTTAGCCTTCTCTTCTCTTTGAAGTCACTGCCGCATGCGCAATACCAACTACCACCATAACCCCAGCTTCTATCCCTATTTCTTTCACTTACCTTGCAGGTATGGTTCCGACCACCATTGTGCTTCCGGAACCATCGCCAACCCGATGTCTATTCCGTCCTTGAGTAAACCTCGTCCTTCTGGGTGCAGTTCTCGCATGTAGTGTGGGACAATCAATCACAATGGCGATGAACGACACAATTGAGGTCTCCGTACCTCGACGATCTCAATATGGACGCAATTCAAGGCAATTCACGGTGGATGAGGCGATACAATATACCCCCATGACCACCTCAATTCTGCCTGCGCATGGTGAGTCTATCACCCAGTCGTTGTCACCTTGCTAAGAAAGTGAGATCGCATTCCTATACCACAATTACGACGTGTCCAAGATGCAAGGCTCACGAATTCTGCCGAAAGAGCGTCTGCATACCGAAGTGATCTCTATACGGCTAGAGCAAAAGAACGCCTGGCTGTCCTACTAGATCCGAGTAGACTTTCAGAAATGTATGACTAGCACTTCACCTCACTTGGACGCTCGTTCTGACAGTGATAGAAAATTCAAACGGCCTCCGATACAGAATGACGCCCCAGCTGAGGTTGGCCTGAACCCTGTCCAAAAGATGGTCTTGGGTTTAACGAAGATTGACTATACCTATCCCTCCACCAAACCTCTAAAGTCGCCCGTCAAAAGGTCTACCGCTAAGACATCTCCTTCGAAGCCAATCACCCCTGGTCTTGTCGTCGAAGTTCCTCAGCCACCTTCGTCCTTTCGCCGACAGGAATATGTCGCCATGCCTGGGTCTCCCAAGAGACGAAAGCTGAGTGATCCTCAGATCAATGGCAAGGTCTCTCTGGCGGCCAAATCCAAGAAAGAGAAAGAAGACATGCTCTTGAATACCTTAGAGAACTTTTTGTCTGAGATCTTTGAGGCTCAAGATCGTTTGACCCCAGACACGTCAGCCTCGACAGCTGCCAGAAGCTCCATATTCGAATTACCGGACGATGAAGATGAATCCGAGCCTCGCCTTTCCGCTCAGACACAGGAAAAGCTGCAGAGCATTTTGAGCCAACTCGTTTCTGTCGGTCGTCTAATGGATGCACCCCTGGAATATCTTCAACGACTCCAGCGGATTTGCGACCCTGCCATCGAAGCAGCGCAAACTGTCAATCTTAGATTACCCCAAGATCCCTCAGAAGACGACATAACGACGTGGTTGACCAAACTCCACAAGGGAGAGATTGGAGCCGTCTCTGCTTGCACCTTGATTTACACTGTGCTCGGTGCTTCGCAGCATCAGGACCTTGTGAACCTTGAGGTGCTCCAATGGCTTCCCAATGTGCTAGTCAACCTGTTCGAGAACTGCTTGATCCCCGTCGTTGAGGCTCGACCGGAGGGACAGGACAGTAAGCCGTTTAGTATCGCGACAGAGAACAGTGAAATTCTCAAGAGACTGCTCGATGTTGGCCGAAAGCTCCTCGATCTCGTGGCAAAAGTATGCATTCAGATCAAAGGTGCTGGGTCTATTGTCAACTCGACCGAGTTTCTTGCTGCCAAGCTTCTTTTTGTGCAGAATGCCTACAACGATAAGGCCTCGGCGATCGGTTCACAAGCTTACGAGCGGTTGAGAAAGCAGGCTATGGCAGCCCTTGCGAAGCTATATGCCGCATTTCCTGCCGAAAGAGGACCAATCCTCGATGAGGTCTTGACATCCTTAGATAAACTGCCATCGAACAGTCGAAGTGCGAGGCAGTACAAGTTGGGATCTGGCAAGAATATCCAACTTGTCTCTGCATTGTTCATGCTACTAGTCCAGACACCGGCTATGCAGTCAGGAAAAGCTGCAACACACATAAAGCATCGTGCACGGCGCAACCTGTCACAAGATCCTGAAAGTTCTGGTGATGAGGACGAAGAAAGCGATATGGAGGTCGATGTCTCCAATCACCTTGAACAAGACCCTGTCTCACGCCTAAGTCGGACTGCGGACAATCTCTTCGAGGACGCTTTAAAGAGTGCGCAGCATATCGTGGGTTGGATGGTTGACAAAGCTTCCAAAGTCACCAAGACCGGGGATTCACCCTACCGTAACATCCTTGACTTATTTGTTGAAGATTTGACAATAGTGCTTCCATCAACAGATTGGCCCGCATCAGAATTGTTGCTCACAGTTTTGGCTATGCGTATGATTTCCCTGGCCAAAAACGACAAGGCTGCATCCATCAAGAACATGGCTCTGGAGTGTCTCGGAGTTATGGGCTCTGCGATCTCTGTGACTAGAGCATCCGCACGGAGCCTCTTATCATCCATTGTACGCGATGGAGATTCGGGTTCTTCGATTGGCCAGAACCTTGCTGAGATCGTCAAGGATCAGGCACATTTCCGCATCGAACCTGATGAGCTGATCTCACCAGATGGTCCTTTTTTGATTGTTCACTCATACATGAGTGCCCAGAAAGGTGAAGGCCTGAGAACGAAGTCTGCCAAGGCATATTTTCTCGTGCAATATGCCACATTTATATCTCGGACACTGCGCGGGCCACAAGCCGCTGAGTATGACAATGGACTCGAGTCGAGGCTTGCAGGCGTGGTTTCCCTTATCACACATCAGCTCTCGGAGCCCGACGAGGTTCACGAGGCAGTGAATGATCATCTCAACGTCACCCAGCAAGGCGCACAGTTGGCTTACCTGTTGACCATTCTCAACATGCGTTTCTGCCGGCATTTCGCCGGAATCGCTAAGACACTTGCCTCATCTCTTTCGAGCGACCAGGCTCAGGTCCGAAGTCGCAGCTTGAAAAGTGTAGTTACCATTCTCGAAACGGATGCGAGCCTTCTGGACTGGGACCCCACGATCGCAGATGATGTCTTCAAGTGTGCGTCGGACGATTCTTCCCTCGTACGAGATTCGGCTTTGTCTCTGATTGCCAAGTTCATCATGCCTCGGCCAGCACTCGAGGAGAAGGCGTTTAAGCGACTGCTGAAGTGTGTTGTGGACTCCAATGTGGGAGTGCAAAAGCGAGCCATGGGCCATCTCAAGGATGTCTACTTGAGGGAGTCCAGGCAAGGTATGAAGGTGACAATCGCCATTGAGTTTCTTCGACGAACGGCCGACCTGGAAGCTTCAGTGGCCGACCTAGCGAAGAAAACCTTGTCTGAGATCTGGTTTCAGCCCAAGCTGACCCTTCTTGCCAATACAAACGAGTCAGCTCATGTTGAAGTTGCCATTGAAGACCTCAAAGCACATATTGTCGCCTGTATTAGCAACGATACTGAAGCTATGGCTGCGCTGCTGAAGAGTTTTCTGGTATGGAGGCTCAAAGATTCCAAGAATGTTGATCCAGTGCACGATCTCTACGCACGCATCGTGAAGAAGCTTCTGGACGATGCAAATGGGTCCGAGGCAGGTCCCGCAGAGTTGACGACACTCGTTTCATTTGCGGAGGCCCGTCCACAAACCGTGGTAGCTGCTGATCTGACCAGTCTCAAGAGCTACTTAAAGGACCTTTCTAAGTCGGATAATATCCTGAAGTTCAAATCTGTGGTTGCGATCTTCCGGAGTGTGCTTCCAAATTTGTCCAAGACGCAAGAACCCTTTTTGCTGGAAGTGCAACTAGACCTTATGAAAGCTGCCAAAAGTCTCGCTCGTCGTCAAGAGCTGGAGGAAGTCATGTCCTGCCTGAGAAGCATTGATGGCGTCTTACACAACACCGGCAAGATCATTGTGTTCACGAAGTCGGTGCTGCAGAATGTTCTCAGTCCTAGTATCGCCCCAGCTCTGAGAGAGAGACTGATGAAAGAGAACAAGATGCAGGAACTCCAGATCAGAGAGAACAAGGTTAGAGAACAGTCCCTGCGACTTGCTGGAGTGGTTGCAAAGCACATTGATCTTGAAAGCTATCGCGGAACGTTTCAGAGAGATTTCCCCACGTTTACGGCTGGATCGTCCGTCGCAGGCTTCATTGCTGACAGCATCGTCCCCTTTACTCTACAGAGGGCGCCTATCGAGATACGACTGAAAGCATTGGAAAGCTTGGGATTGATCTGTCAGGCTTGGCCAGGACAATTCAATAAGAAGCACGTTCGTGAGACCTTTTTCCAAGTCTTGGAAGGCACTTCATTCGCTTCTCTGAGTGAGAACGATGTCTTGAAGATGCAGGTCATGGTTCTTGGAGTCTTCGATGAACTCTATGCCAAGCGCGCCAACGAGAAGGAGAACACCACCAAAGGTGAAGCAAATGGCGATGTCCAGGCGCTGAAGAACATCGGTGGCGACAGTAAGACTCGCGAGGATGACAGTGCAATATCTATCATCACCAACCCGCTGGTCGACCACCTCCTTCGAATCGTCATGTCCGAGAGTGGTGAAAAGGCTCTGCTTGCAGCTCAGACACTGGCCAGCATTGATCACAAAGGAATGACGCATCCAAAACAGACTACGGCGGCTTTTGTGGCTCTGGAAAGCAGCACTGATCCGAGGGTCTCTCACGTTGCCAGGATTGCCCACGAACATCTTCACCAACAACATGAGTCTGTTTGTGAAAGAGAATACATCAATGCAGTGATCGAAGCCTTTAAATACCAAAGCGAGGTTTTCAAGGATCCCACTGGTGGCACTATGCCGGGTTACAAGGCTAAACTTGCACCAGCGTTCACCATTATCAGCACCAGCGGCTCGAAGTATGTCAAGAAGTTCCTGAGCAATCTGATCTCGAAACTCAGTACCGAACACTCGAAATTGAGTGTCGGCGAGGGAGAAATTCCTGAGCATGTCCTTTTTGTTCTATTCGTCACCCAGAACCTTGCATTTTTCGAGTACAAGAAGATGGATGAACTCCTCCACACCGTATTGCAACTGGAATTGGCGTTTGGTAAGAACGGTGGTGAGCTTGCGCAGGCCATAGAGTCCAACCTTCAGCAGGTTCTGGTCCCTCATGCGACTGATGGTGTAACAGACGAGGGGGCACCGACGTGCCAACCCACTGTCACGCCCCAAGTCGACCTGGGGGTGTTAAAGAGATTGGCTGCGGCTGCATGCGCCATCACTCTAATATCCGAGGCCAGGAACTACCTGAAGAGACAGTACGGCGTTTCTCGGGATGTCAAAATGGCAATGCTACAGAATAAGCAGACCAAGGAATCCACAAAAGAACCTGTCAAGGTCCACGGCATTACAGGTGAAAGGTATTGGACTGCGACCAAGACGGTGCTGGAGTCTCTCAGCGACAAAGAGGGCATGATACAGCGATGTCAAGACTTTGTCACCCTTGTGGCCGTCGATGATGAAGTGAAGATTGCAGAAGAAGAGGAAGAACTGTCCATGATGGCCATGCCTCCCGAGCAGCCGATGAGCGCTCCCCGAGGGCGAAAGCGTAAGAGTATTAATGGATCTGTTGGTGGGACGCCAAAGAAACCTAGAGGTCGACCACCAAAGACTCCAACTGCAAGACGGTCTTTGAGTGTGTCATCGATGGACGACGACCCTGATGGCGACTTTGCTGGTTGAGGCGATAATACTGGAAGTGCCACTCACCTCTTGGGGCCCCTGGGGCCGTGACACGAATTTGGGGTCAGGCATTTGATGATGGAATGAAGCAAAAGAGATAAGGAGCTATTCTGAAGGGAGCCTTCGTCTGCTCGATCATGAGGTTGAGGCTGTTTATTAGTGATTTGATACATTGATACCCCACATAGTTATTGACTGGCCGTTAGAGACTGAGAATTCAAAAGCAATGTTATGCCTGTGTTATACTGGTGAGCAATGATATCGAGATAAGAGTAGACAAGCGAGGCCAGCTCCTTCGAGCGGTAACTTGGGCTACGGAAGCGATTGGATAGGAAGGGCGCAGGTTTGGCCAAGTCGACGACGAGATGAGATGTGAAGAGGCAATATCTCTGTTGTTGTTACGGAGTATGTGAGACGTTGTGGTGTACCGTGGAACAGTCCTTGAGTGGTTATTGTTTGCTCATGCTCGCTGCCATCATCTTCCCTGCCGACGCTGCCGAAGCTGTCCTCCTGTCGTCGACTGATGCCGTCATACCCAGATACCGCAGATCATCTCTACTACGCTACCAGCAGTCTTCCATTCCCTCGCTTTCTTGATCAATCTTTCATCGCTGCACCCACACAGTAGATTGTTTTCGTTGAGCTACCTCTGCACCATCTATCGTTAAGCATGAGGTGAATCTGTCAACCACTCCTCTTAACCTATGGAGGCATTCCCTCGATTGGCCCGCACTGGCCTGCGTCCTCTTCGCCTTAACAACCTCCCTTACCACCGTTCCCCTAAGCTTCTGAAACCCTTCCACCAGCCTACACGACCGCTATCGATTCTGCGACAGACTCGCTTCTCGTCCAGACACCCTCGCCATGTCGTCGGTCAGCTATCCTTCCGTCAAGTCGGAGTTCCAGTTGGATCAATTCGCTTCATTTCTACCAAACAACTCCCAAACCATCATGGCCCTTTCGCTCGATTCATGTACCGAATTTTTGCCTGGACCGGCATCTTTATCGTATTCTCTGGCAGTCTGGTATTAGCCTTCTTTGTGTATGATGCTTCGACCTACCAAGAAGCTCCCGACAAAGTGGGTGATATCCCCGTGAACGAGAAAGCTCTGTTTCCAAGAAGAGGAGGACCAAAGAATCTGCCCATAGCAGAGGTCTTGATTGATGACGAGGATTGTGATCCTATGCGAGAACAGAAAGAGAAGCCCAAATTGGTGATACTGGGAACAGGATGGGGCAGCGTTGCCATGTTGAAAGAGCTCAACCCAGGGGATTACCATGTCACTGTGGTCTCGCCCTCGAACTACTTTCTCTTCACACCCATGCTACCCTCTGCCACTGTGGGTACTCTCGAATTCCGGTCCTTGACCGAGCCGATTCGCAAGATAGTCAACCGAGTGAGAGGGCATTTCCTAAGAGCCGAAGCCGTGGATGTAGACTTCACCGAAAAGCTGGTCGAAGTCAAGGCGATCGATGCCCGGGGACAGGAACAGTGCTTCTACCTGCCATATGACAAACTGATCGTCGGCGTGGGTGCGACAACAAACCCGCATGGTGTCAAGGGCTTGGAGAATTGCAATTTCCTGAAGTCAATCGAAGACGCTCGTCTGATCAAGCAAAAGATCCTGCGGAATTTAGAAGTGGCATGTCTACCTACTACAACTGATGAGGAGCGGCGAAGACTCCTCTCCTTTGTCGTTAGCGGTGGAGGTCCTACCGGTGTTGAATTTGCCGCGGAGCTGTATGACATGCTGAACGAAGATCTCTTGCGCTCCTTCCCACGGATTCTGCGGAATGAGATCTCCGTACACATCATCCAGTCCCGAGGCCACATTCTAAACACCTACGACGAAGCCTTGTCTGTTTATGCGGAGAAACGGTTTGAGCACGACCAGGTCGAAGTCCTGACGAATGCACGTGTCAAAGAAGTCCAGCCCGACAAGATCTTGTTCACGCAAACAGAAGACGGACATGCTGTGGTCAAGGAACTTCCCATGGGCTTCTGCTTATGGTCGACCGGAGTCGCTCAGACAGAGCTGAGCAGCAAGATCGCTGCAAAACTGGGAGACTTCCAAACGAACAAACATGCACTCGAGACTGACACGCATCTTCGACTGCTTGGAGCCCCTCTCGGCGATGTTTACGCCATTGGAGATTGCTCCACCGTTCAAAACAACATAGCTGACCATATCACCACGTTCCTGCGCGGCGTCGCCTGGGAAAAAGGCAAAGACCCAGATAAAGTGCATCTGACTTTTCAAGAATGGCGCAACGTGGCTCAGAGAATTCGGAAGCGGTTTCCTCAGGCTGCAGGCCACCTCAAACGTGTCGACCGCCTGTTCGAAGAATACGACAAGGACAAGTCGGGCACGCTGGATTTTGGCGAATTGCATGAACTCATGGTTCAGATCGACAGCAAATTGACTTCATTGCCTGCGACAGCCCAGCGAGCTAACCAACAAGGTCAGTACCTCGGTCGGAAATTCAACAAGATTGCCCTCGCTATTCCGGGCTTCAAGGCGAATGAAGTCGACTTCGGCGACCTCGACGAAGCGGTGTACAAGGCATTCGAGTATCATCACCTTGGTAGTCTGGCTTATATTGGTAATGCGGCGATTTTCGACTTCAATGGGTTGAATTTCAGTGGTGGCTTGATGGCCGTGTACCTCTGGCGAAGTATTTATTTCGCACAGAGCGTAAGTCTGAGGACGAGACTTCTTCTCGCCATGGATTGGACGAAAAGGGCACTCTTTGGAAGAGGTAAGTTATCACAAAACCTGGAGCTAAACGTCGTTTCTAACGAATGGTCAGATTTGATGAGCACCTAATACAATTTGGAGCTGGAAGCTCGATGGTGATAGGATAGCCACACACAAGCAAGCAAAGGACCGAACTGTACAAGAGATGCAAACTTCCTGGACATGGCCCACGGCTGCTCGAACCTGAGATGGTCGGTGACATTCTGACACAGTGAACGAAGATCATCGTCGCTTCAAGTAAAGAAAGCGGGCTATTTGCTTCAAGACAAGACCAGCCTGGCTGGGGTATATTAGAAAGAATCAGAACAAAACAGGGTTGGAAACGGGAATAGAGGTGACAAGTGACAAAGAAGCCTTGCAGTGAGGTATATAGAAGCTGTGGTCGGATCCGTTGTGTACAGACGAGAGTACCGAGTATCCGAAGTTGATGTCTGGTTTTCAGCGAGTTCAGATAGCGACTTGGTCCAATTGATATTTATATTGCTATTGCTTTTCGATGCGCAACAAGAATGCCGAAATCGGTCATTCTTCCACCTCCACATCACTGTCCGCATTCCCCTGCTCTCGCACACCACCATCCCCAGCGCCAGCCCTTTCAAGAGATCCATGTTCTTTCAAATCCCCAGCCGTGCCAGTCCTGAAGATCGGCCTATCCATTTCCCACCGCCCGACCGCCTCTTTGTCGGCATTCTCTTCGACTTCCTTCCTCACCACCTCCACCAGCCTGCGGATCTCAGGATCAACTTTCCCCGCCGTACTCATGCCGTGCCCACTATGATCTCTCACCTCTGCCGCCACATCAAGCCACTCCCTCACACCAGCGCGGGTGATCAACGTCTCTGAACTCCCACTCCCGCTCCCACTCCCGCTCCCACTCCCGCTCCCACTCCCGCTCCCGCTGCCCTTGACGACGCCGACGCCGACTCCATTGACGCCATGGACGCCCACGCCAGCCGAGCGGGTCGCTACCGTGGCGCGATGCACGACACCCAGAATCTTCTTCCTCGCGACCTTCGAGCACACGGGCGCCAAGAAATAACTGAATAACCGCGTAAACACGTGTCCGCGCCGGAAGAGGTCCAAGTCCGTGGCCGATCGGAGCGAGTTGCTCAAAAGGTCGAGGAGGCGCTCGATCTCGAGAGCTTGTGCGTTCGCATTTGCGTTTGCGTTCGCGGTCGGATTACCACTACCACCGCCGAGACCCACAAGGAGGTCGGTGTCGTCTGCTTCGGGTTCGGACAGGAAGGTGTGATTTAGCCAGTAGGGCAGGATCCGAGAAAGAGACCAGCTTGGGGTGGCGAGCAGAAATTCGTTCGTTTTGCGGTAGTAAGCGGAGCTTGGGTCGGCGATGACAGGAAGCATGTGCACTGCTAATTCGGCGATGATGGATGGTGGTGGTGGTGGTTGTTGCTGTGGCGAAGAAGATGAAGAAGAAATGGTGGTGGTGGTGGTCGTGGTGATGGTGGTCAATGAGCATTGGCGAACGGTCTCGCTGGCTTCGCCCAGCAAGAGATAGAGTTGTGTCTTTTCGGGATAGGTCGATTGTTCGACGGCGTGGATGACGGTCTGGAGCGTGTGGAATGCTTGGAGGCGGGTCTCTTGGTCGGGGCTGATGAGGCATCGCAACAAATTGGACAGACGACCGGATTCGATCTCGGTCTCGAAGTCTGGGTCCGTCCAGCGGTCGAGGCCGGAGAGGGACGATGGGATGCGTGGTGGGGGAGGGAAGACCTCGTCCAGGTCCTGGTCCAGGTCCAGGTCGACGGTGGGTTGTTGTCCTTCTGAGGCCGAAAGAAGAGCGGGCGGGTTGGTGCTGGAGAGCTTTTCGGCTGTGCCTGCTGTGTCTGCTGGAAGATCTTCTGGCTCGGGCAGGGTTGTCGGCTTTTTGCGCTGCTTTTCAAAGGCCTTTTCAAGGATTGCTTTGGACTTCTCGTCGCGTTCGTGTCCTGAATGTTGTTTTTGTTCCATCATGCTTTGTTTCAGAGCAGTCATGACACGATAGTTTTCGCCGGCAGCGTCGAGCGCCGAGAAGAGTCTGGCTATCCATTCCGCAATGTTCTTCTTGGCTCCCTTTTCATTCTCGTCCTTGTTCTTGCCGACGAAAGACCATTGTTCGGCGATGCAGCAAGCAAGGAGGCTGAGAGGTCTCGCATCGGATGCTGTCTGCTGTTCCTGCTCAAGTTGATCGAGGTATTTGACCGGCCGCTGCATCGTTCTGGTCATGCAGTTGTCCAGGAACTGGTATGTTGGATCTTCAGGTTGCCATTTCTTGGTAGCGGTCAAGCTCGCCAGTAGAGCTTCTAGAGACCTAGTATGCGTGCTGTTGATTATGCCTTTACTGCACAGCAACGCCTTCACAACGGGCATCGCTTGCCTTGTGAAGATCTCCTCGGGCCGAGGAACACAGTACTTGAGCAGTTCTGCCATAAGTGAGAGTGTGTCCGCAGTCGGTCGATGGAACCACTTTGTCGTAGGCGAGATCTCGGCGATTTCCAGAAGGTGTGGCAGCTGTTCCTCAAATGCCTCCTTCTCCTCATCCTCTTCCAGAGCGTCCGAACCTCCCAATCTCTGTAGAATCTGAATTAGAGTTGGTCCGATGTCGAATTTCGACCCCGCGGCTAGAGATGGCAATACCCTGTGGTAGGTAGCTATGCATTCGAGTACCGCTGTCCGCACTCGCTCTTGGTCCTTTGCAAGGCTTTGCAGTGCTGTTATTGTATCCTGCAACTGCGGTATCCGTTCGAGGAATAATTTGATCAGCCTAGTGCAAGCTTGAGCCCACAAACGGGACTTGGTTTGTGCTAGCTCGAACATTTTCAGCACAGAATCAAGCTTTTCAAGGGCTACTGTGAGCAAGCGGGCAGCAGAAATGGTCATGATGTCTTCTTTCATGTGCAGACATTTTGTTATGGTGGCCCGGTCCAGAGGTCGGGGAAGGATGCTCTCAATGACGACTGACAGTGGAGGAGGCATATCAGGAGGCGACCCTTCGTGCCAGCCACAACTTGCTGGAACAGGGATTTGAACAACAGAGAACAAAAAGGCAAACTGCCCTCGCCATATCGGGTCGTCGGACGGAGATACCAAAAACTTTCGCTTTTTGGTGAAGTAGTCGGCGACCAGCTCAGGAGCAGCGGCAAATATCGAAGTGATCAGATTAGCCTGCAAGACGTCTTTCTCTGGATGGAGGGTTTGGATAAATGTCGCAATGGTGTTGTTCTTCACCGGGACTTTGTCATGGTAGTCGTCAGAGTAGTATGGTGAATCTAAGCCCAAATCGATCATCTCGTCGTCCACTTGGAGAACTTCCGGGCTAAAGCCGGCGGGATACCATCCTGTTTGTGGAAGCAATACGCCTTTCGTATTCGCGCAGACTTGAAGCAGTAGATGATGTAAAGCATCACGAACAGCCTGGTGGCTGCTGTTGTCCTCGTCGTGTTCCGATCCCTCTTCAGCAACATCATAAACCTTCGCCAGAGCCGAGAGATTGCCAGAATTGAAACATCGAATCTTCAATTGTTTTGACAAATTTGTATCACCAAGGACCCGCTTCTCGAGAGAAAGAAGAGTTTCGATGATAACATTCGGACGCTGGTTTGGCAAGCTGCGGATGGCCACGTGCAGGGTCTTTCCCTGACTGATGAGCTCGCTCTTTGAAGCTGTATCTAGATACTTTAGGTTGGCTACAAGGAACTCCAGGGCGGCTGCGTGAGCCGTAGTGGCTCGCTGTTCATCGCCTCGGTGCTGCGCTTGACTGAGGATGCCATCGAGGCGCCTATAAAGCAAATCTCGTCGTCCAAAGACATTGCTGGCAAGGGCACCGGCATCAAAGCTGACGACCTCGGTCAGTAATTGTAGACAGCAGGTTATAAGATGATCTTTGGTCCGCGGTGATGACAAGCCTCTATCGAACAGTCGAAGCTGATCTCGTTTCAGCAAGCTGTGACAAAGTGACAACCCGAATTCGCGGAATTCCAGATTGCCTGATACCGCACGAAAGAACTGGGTGAGAGCGGCAGGGACAGCAGTAAGAACAGAGTCGTCATTCGACTGACTAGCATTCGTCCAAGCGGTCAATAAGTCGGGAAAATCAACCTGATCGTGGGATGAAGAAAACTGTTCGTCACAGTAGGTTTTCAGGATCTTGAGTTGTTGTTGTTTGGCTTCCCACTGTTGCTCTTCGGAGATTCCAGACAGGAAATGCGAGAACCTGTCAATAGCTGGAGATGTTTAGAGGGGCATTCCGACATTGATTGGGGATGTCGTACCTGTTTTGGTCTCGGAGGGAGCCTTTTCTGAAAGTTGAAGAAGATTTCTCAATTGGGCGGCAGAGGCGAAAGAAGAGTCGTGAAAGGGTGTGCCATCCTCCACTTTCCTCCTCTTCCTTGACCTTTCTTCAATAACAGCCATTGCTGGTGAAGTAAATATGGATTTCGAGACTGAGGATGAGCTACTTAATGCACAATGTAAGTCGGTCGATGGATGATGTTGTTCTGAATCCGGTTAGCTTGGTATAAATTTGCGACTAAAGCATTCAGACATGCTATGCTGTACGGAGTACGGAGTAGGTACAATTTGAATCTTCTCATGGACTCTGCTTCAATGGCAAGCTTATTTGACTGCCAAGAAATCACCAAAAAAACACTCGACTTATTTGTCCGCCGCAACTAAACTCCTTTCAATTTTCAAGCGGAACAAAAACAAAAGCACCCAACCTGGGTTGTAGAGGTCTTGCCCGGATTCGAACCGGGGTTAGCGGAACATCCAAATGAATCAGAATCCGCTGTGATAACCACTACACTACAAAACCGCGAAGGCCTTCGAAAAGCTGTATCGAAGTTGGGAGGTGATTTCGAAGCAAAAAATTGCCGAAAGGGTATATGTTAGTGCAATTGGTCCAGGTGGGGCGTTTCGGGCTTCTGGTCACCATCGAGGCAGCTATTGGGTGCCAGCACATCTGTCAAAGCCGTGTTTAGTCATCGCGGCACGACAACCAAATCGGAAGACGACGAAACGATACCCTGGTGTGAGACTGTCTTCATGTTGATGAGGCCAAAGACCAGCATGCATGGGTAGATGTTGGATTGGTTTTATTTGTTCATGGGTTCTCAGAATCAAGCCTACTAGTAGTACCTGGTCCGTACGACGCGGTGGTACATCAAGTCGACCATATTCGAAATCAATATCAAAGGTTCGTGATTGTGTTGCATACATTGCACGATCCATCCACCCATCTACAACACCAAAACTAATCACAGTAGAGTTCATTTACTCCCGTCAAAACATGATTCTCAAATTCCTCGCTCAAGACCTCTTCTTCATCATTTCTCTCAACCTCCGCGCAGCACCTACGATGGGATCGCCTGCATAAATGTCCTGGGGATCTTTCTCCTTCCTCTCCTTCTCTCTGCCATGCTCACCACCCCACTGAATCTTGGGCCGCGGCGATGGTTCACTCATCACAGGCTCTTGCACAGCAGCACTGGCGTGACGCGGTTCGTCCTCCTCGTCACTCTCGCTACTGTCGTCCTCATCTTCGGCCCCCAATCCCAGAGCAGCCAGGCGACGCCTCTTTTCTGCAGCGGTTTCCTCACCAGGAGCCTCCTCTTCATCCTCTGATCGGATGCGGGCTAGCTGACGTCTTCGTAACTCTGCTGCAGTTTGACCACCCCCATGCCTGGCAATACTCGAACGAACATTGTGTGTCGGGATATTGACTTCCTCTTCCTCTTCTTCGCTCTCTTCCTCCAGTGGCCGATTCAGGTCCACGGTGGGAATACCTTCAACAGTAGGACCTTGATGCGGACTGAAGTAGTCGTCGTCTTCGGCGGACATATCGGTCCTGATCGTCCTGCTACCGCCATCTGGATGGGGAACGTTCACTGTACCAGGATTCGTCTCTGATCGATAGCGTCCAGGCCTTTCAGCAGAAGCTTCATCCTTAGCGGCTCTACGCAACTCACGTTTGACGTCCTCAGGGGCATCGCTCTCGTTGACTTCCTTGATCTTGTTCTTCGGTTCCAGCTGTTGCATTTGCTTGATAAAGTCCTTAGTCGATAACCGTCTTCCAGACCCAAGGGCGATCGTGCCAGGGGCGTTACGGACTTTCTTCTGGCCGGTAAGACCATACCGATCAGTCGATGAAATGATCATCCTCAAGCCATCATCTGATCCTGTGGAAGAGCGACGTTCCTTGGGGTTCGGCCTGTCAGACTCTGTCTTCATGGCTTCATTCGCGTCCACCTGGACGGGAACAGCAGTGCTCGGGCCAGCAGCGCCTTGACGACCTAAGCCAACCCAAGTGCTCATCCGGCGTATACCTCCTCGTAATTGCTGTTCCCGGTCGCCACCAGCGCCCTCGCTTGGAATGGTGTATGTCTTGATAACTTCACCATCTTCATCTTCCACAATGACGGTGTTGCCAAATTGATAAGCATGAGCAGGACCCCTCTTGCGTTCTGGTTGCTTCGGTGGCTCAGATGGCCCGGACTCTTCGTCTTTACGTCTACCAAAGCCGCGCCACTGATCGAATTTCTGGCGCATTTTCTTCTGGGGCTGGCCAATAGCCTCTGCCGCTTCTTTTTCTATCTCCTCACCTTCCGTCTTGGGATGTGGCCGATGTTTGTGTTTAGTGAATTTGCCACTTTCGTCTTTCGTCAAACGATTTCGTGCTTCTTCAATTGCTTGTACCTTATCTTCCTCTGTCATGTTGTGCGTATCGAGAGTATCTACCACGTTACCCTCCTCATCTTCAACGACAATGTGGGCGCCTTCTTCGTATGCTTCGACATCTGCGGGCCTTTCCGGTGATGGCGATCGCGGCCGTTCTTGTTCCTCTGCTTCGGCTTCTTGTTCAGCCTCCAATTTGTCGCGCTCGCGACTAGAGACTGGCTCGAGGCGGTGCGGAGGGCTTTCGGGGGAAGGCTCTCCAGACTTCTCGAACAAGGTATCTGAGCCTGACTCCTGTTGGGATAGAACACCTTCCGATCGTCTCTGTGGTGCGATAGCACTCTGGCTGATAGGACCGCCAGGCCGATTTGCCAGGTCGCTGCGCCGCTTCCTTCTGCGTGACCTTCCGACGCTTGAAGAACGAGATCCCGTGGTTTTCTCATATTCGTCCTCACGCTGTCTTCTCAGGTGGAGTTTAGGGATACCGATTGGTGGTAGCTCTCCCGGAGGCACATCTAGCTTTTCGTCCGTCTCAAATTCCGAGCTGTACGTTCGTGCCATTGATCTTGACTGAGAAGTGATTCTTGGTAGCCTGTTCATCCATGCTGGGCCTTTGTCATTGTCTTGGGTGTATGACAGCGTGATTGTCAAGGTGTTGATACGTTTACCCAGGGTAAACACGGCGATGGATGAGCCGTGGACAAGAATGGACGAGATGACCAGGAAAGTGACCACCGGCCACACCAGGTATATTAACGCGTAATCTTTTGTCGATGGTGATGGCAGGTCCGCCAAAGGTTGCGTAGAATCGGTTTCCAACTCTGCGCGGGCTAGGATTGCTGCAAAGATAGCTCCAACCCCAATGGGACCGAAATGACCTGCAAACAATGCCTCGCGCCAGGTTTTGACATCCGGAATGAGAGGTTTCAGCAGCATCATAGCTGGTATTCGACGGAAAAGAATGACGAAGATGGCGATGACGACAAGTCTCCATGGGACCAAGCCGTGCTCTGGCGCGTTGTACTGGTCCCAAGGTATGATTGTACCGAAGTAGACAAAGTAGCCCAAGTTGAGGAGCAAGTCAATAACGTTGGAAACATGTGACTCTTCCGTCTTCTCGGTAAACCAGCCATCGTTTGAAAAGCCTACTCCAGCTGCAAACCCGATAAGAAGATCGTCCATACCTAACAGACTGCCTGAACCCGCGCAGAACAAGGCGAGGACGAAGTAAAACACCAAGAAGCTTTCTCGGTCAATCAAGCCTCTTCGCTCCGCCATCTTGATCGCATGACGGCCAATATAGCCTACCATGACTCCATAAAACGCACCAAAGATGCATTCGTACAAGATCGTATAGCATGTCCAGTGGAAGACCACGTGGCGAGCATCCAGATCGTACCTCAGTAGATAGAGCGAGAGGTAGATGAATGGGAAAGCCATGCCATCATTACATCCCGATTCGGCTGACAGAATATCTCGAAGATGCTTTGGCACTCGTTTTGCGAACTTGCCCTTGCCAACCACGGACGACGCCAGAACAGGGTCAGTGGCGGTAACGCAAGCTGCGATGGCCAGAGACTCCAACCAAGAGAGAGTGGGAATCATCCACCAAATGAAAAGACTGGTGACGAGCCATCCAAAGGTCATGACCGGAACCAGCAAGAACACGACCGATTTCCAGTGCCTCTCCATGTACGCCTTGGGCAATTCGACACCGACGGCAAAACATTGCACCACGAGTACAATGCGAGAGAATTCGAGGGTGATCTTGTCGGTGTTGCCCCAGGTGAGAGGGTTGATGAGGTTGGCTGCATGAGGACCGAAGATGACACCACAAATGGTGGCCACAGTGGCTTCACCAATATAGAGCTTTTCCTTGATGAACAGAGAGCATAGCATGAATATACTCGTGAAACCGCCGAGAATGATATAGACCAGATGCGGTTTGTCGATTGCCAACTGGTCCCATGCCATGGCGAAAACTCGTGCACAACTTGCACACTCCTGGTTGCTCTTCGACGCGCAGGTTGTGGTCAGTATGGAAAGGGTGACAGCCTCCTCCTAAGTCTCGTTATAAAATGGTGATAGCGACCGATGTCTTTTAACGCAGGTTTTGCGAAAGTGCAACGACAAGCTCCAAGTAGTGACAGACTCCTCCGTTGTATCTCAACCTTATCGTGTTCAATTCACAAAAGCCAGCAAGAGTTTCAAAGTATTACCCCCAATCGTTGCTTTGTCTAGGTGTCAGGTCGTGGTGTAGTATCCGAAGCATTCAGGTAGGAGACCGGTCACGTCAGAGGTAGAGAATTTCTCGAAGGAAGCGTGGGAGCGAGGCTCGAGGATTGCGTTCAGGTTCAGGAACGGTGTCCGTAGGAGATGGAAGGAAGCAAGTCGGGAAAGTCGGAGCAGCAATGCTGCCAGATGGGCGTACGGATGCCGAGAAGTAAGATGCTGGCCCTAAGGTAAGTTAACAGACCTGGACGGCCTAGTGAAGCACACTTCAACAGATTGTTCGAGCTCAGCAGTCCACACTTGTCTTTGCACCAGAACGAAGCACTCCTGCCAAGTTCTAACAGAGGCGGAAATGAGGAACGACAAGGCTCGGCGTCAGGATAACAGGTGGGCCGTTTGTACAGTGTTGTGGAAATCGGAGCGGGTGTCGATGAAATCGCAGCCGAAAATGTGATGCGGTGTTTTATTATGGGTTGAAGGACCGACTCAAAGATCCAAGATCCCTGCACAGGGCTGGAACGTGGGCTTGAAGAGCCAACCACAACTGCACGGTCAAGGCGACTCCAGATCGCCGGAGACTCGGATATTTCGTACTAAGTTGATTTCGGCCTTGGTCGATGGTAGAATGGGGACTCACACTCGCTTTGATTCTCGTGGCGAGAGTGATGGAGGCAGGAGAGGAGGTTCTCGAACAGCGGATGCGATCAAGCTGTTAATTACGCTGGAGTCAGTTGCTTTTTACTCGCCTTTCGTAAAAGAAAGATGCAGTGAGTCCACTGTTGAGCACCTCGAGCAAGCATGAATGGATAAGCAGAGGACGTTGGAGGACGTGGTTGGTGAGGACCTGCGCGCCGGCGGCTACAAGGCACATTAGAGGCCAAAAAACTTCACCCGGGCTGACTTGGCCTTCAAGTACTGGCCTTGACATATCTTGGCGGATATTGGCGGCAGATGCAGGTGATGCAGACCAAGTTGACTCAGTTGTACGGATACGAGTCCTCGTATCAACATCGACACTCTCAAGATAACTAACACCGACTGATGGTCGATCGAGTCACTACGCCACCCGTAGACCGTCGACACGCCAGTACCACCCATCCGAGGTTTCGCACTCTATAACGCGCGGTTCATGAACGGCGAGGGCGGCAGGGGAATTGATCATCAGACATGTGCATGACAGAAGTCACTGGTCTTGTCACGCTTGTCTGACTTTCGAACCAACACTGCGCAGAGAATGTGAGCATAAGCCTCGAACCGTTCATTGATTATTTTAGGCGGC
Source organism: Vermiconidia calcicola (assembly GCA_035928285.1). Taxonomy (NCBI): domain Eukaryota; kingdom Fungi; phylum Ascomycota; class Dothideomycetes; order Mycosphaerellales; family Extremaceae; genus Vermiconidia; species Vermiconidia calcicola. The sequence continues at coordinate 139,237 of JAXLQG010000015.1, forward strand.
ACTGAAAGACCTAACAACTCCAGCACCCTTACGCTCTTGCCGTTACTGCCAAACGGTTTTGGTTCTTTTTTACCCATCATCATCGCGTCCTTCTCCAGAACAGCTATCAGTCCGAGACGTAGCCAGACAGCAGTGCCGTTGTGGTCTTCGATCTGATACCAGACAACTTCCGGCACTGCATGAAATCCAGCGCGTCCACATCACTGCCAGCGCGTCGAATCCTCCCATCATGGGCCAGTGCCCTTCCGTGAGGTTGTCCCAGAACGCAAAACTGAAAAAGTAAACCATCCCATTGCTTTTGAATCCCAGACAAATGGTGGATGCAACAGCAGATTCTCGTAACTGTTTTCGTGTCTGGGGGGATATTTTGATCATATGCCCTCACAAGTCATATATACCAACGCAATCGCGACTAAAGCCACAATCAAACGTATTAAATGCTGCAATGACAGCCTCAAGAAGAAATGCCAGCGAAATCATGATTCGGGCGTGGAAGTCGAGATTGAACAATGCTGAATAGCGTTAAGAGCCTGAAACCGAGGCTAAAGCTCGGTCTCTGATGTGGCTGGCTTGGGTTTCGAGTGACCTCGCCATCAACTTGAAAACTAGAATCAGGTATCAGTATCCATCGTTGACTCATGACTCTCCCTCACTCACCTGGCCAGACGGCGTCTCTTTCCAGCAGGTATGCTGTCAGCCCAAGTATCCTGCTGCCGTGTCCACCATCTCGAGCCGCGCTAAGGTCGAAGCCGTCGCATGCCTCGACTTTTTGTTCCGCGCTGATTAGGACTTCGTCGATTTTTTGGATCAACTTGCGGTCCTCGTCCTCAAGTAGCAGGATACCAGGAACTTCCATCAAGTTCATTTCGTCCCTGCCGATCACGCCAATGTATTTTCCAACACGTTCCTGCACAGTCGTGACCCACTCTGCCAGTACCTGTGCACAATCGAAGGCACACATGGCGGACTGCACAGGTAGCTCACGAGAAGTATCTTCCGCATAGGTCAGCCCAAGCTTATCAGACATGGACAAGGAATCAGCAGCGTAAAACGCTGCCTTGCGCAGATGTCTTTCTCGTCGCGACGAAATGGCCTGGTGGAGCTCTTGATCCGGAACTTCCTGCATCTCCGATCCAGTGTTGTCATTTGGAGGCGTGGTCATCTGTTCTTGTACCTTGCCATCTGGCGTAGTCATTGGCGAGCCATTTTCCTTACGGCCACTGGGTGCCTCGCGGTTTGGCATGGCCTCGGAGCCCTTCGCAAGCTCCGCTGCCATGGCATCGTAGTCGCGTTGCCAGAAGGCTTCTTTTGACCTACCAAAATTGATAAACAGTCGGACATATGCAAGGTCAAGTAATGGGATGCAATCGGCGGACAATGGTCCCGCACCAAAAGGGTTTGGACGTTCCAGACTGTGCGTAGGATTACTGGCCCATGCAGCTTGCCATGCACGAAGCGCTGGCTCGATATGAGCATGCATTTGTTCTGTCTCACTGGTGGTCCATTGCCGCCCGAGATGCCTCTGACGCGTCTCCCAGATGTAATTGTGCAAAGCGTTAACGAGGATCAAGCAGCCAAATGTGCTGGGCCTCAGCTCCGGCTCACCTCCCGTGGCGAATGAAGGGATGGAACTGCTCCGCCGTCTCTCTCGTTGTGCTGCCATGAGCAGGTGTGTGAAAGACTCTGCAAACGTGGTAGAGTTCGCCTGGGCGCCGGCTACTCCTCCAAAGCTCCGCCATATCTGTCCTGATTCGGCTGCCCACAGCTGTTCGTCGCAAGGCAGATTCAACCGAATCTCAGAGTTGGTCAAAGCTGGAGGATGATTGTACGCGGTCACAAGCATGCTTGAGAGAATGAAGACTGCATAGAGAGTCCGCTTGCGCTCTTCCGTCGCTTTCCATTCGTACCAGTCGGAATCGTCCAGTTCATTGGTCATGTGGGTCCAATTATGGGATGGCATGCCACCCATCTGAACATTAGGAGGCTGCATGCTGGATGTTTGTCCACTGTGTCCTTGAATCGGTCGAGCGAGTTCCGCACCTCGCGCCAGGCTTACCAAAGCGGCACAATGGTTGCTGGCAAGTTCAGCAGCAGTCTTGTCGCCACAATTATGTCCGTAGATCACATTCAACAGCATAGCCTGGACCAACCACAAGGGCGTGTCTTCCCGCTCTGTAGAATGTCTCGGAGCGAATTGTGTCTTGGTCATGTTTGCCTTACGTCGCTCCTCGAGGTAGCTGCTGATCAGACGCTTGGCACACTCGAAGAGGTCTTTGGAATGAGACATCTCATGTTCATATAGGGCTCCAATGGCGGCGATCGACAGAATCAGGCAGCTTCCTCCTCCAGCAACAGTCGGCTGACCGTGAGGTGGATGGCCTGAGACCAGTCGGACTGGCGTGGTGTACTCGGGGGACTCGAAGTTGAGGGTTGCGATATGAAGGAAAGGTAAATGGGGATGGAAATATCGGATATATGACGCCACGTACCGCTGCAGCTCGGTCGTGGAGGGAAAAGTAGTTGCGTTAAAGCCTCTTGTGCGTGAAGAGACGCCTGGAGACAATGGCGAACTAATTGCTGGCTGAGAATACTTACGCTGTCCGAACCCAGTAGTTTGGGACAGGCCTGCAATCAAGACGCTTCGGATATGGTCGGTCACCAGGTCAGAGGACGTGGTCGTCACTGAGCTTTGACGCAAACTGGAATCCATCGACGCGGTGGAACTTGTAGATGCAGGGCCATCTCTGCTGAGCGGCAGGTGAAAGGCATTCAGGTGCATGTTTGCTTGCATACCAGAAGGATCCAGAGAAACCATATCTGGAGGAGTTGACAGGCTTAAATCCATGGGTCCTCCTTGGGCGAGGAGAGACTTTGGCGAGATAGTACCCATCGGAGGATGGATCATCTCAGTGAAGGTGGACATGAGATCCATAGTCACGGGACTATTGACCATCGCCGCTTGATTTGCAAGGCTACCAGACCACATAGGAGCCCCTGATGCAGCAGCCTGTTGCAGGGCGCCGATGGCGCGGTCTCCTGTCATTTCGTTAATGCCCGCTGGACTATTAGTGCTCATAGCCGAAGGCGAAGAATCGTCGATGGCGTTCTCGTTGGCTTGTGCGAAAGACATATGGTTTTCGAAGCCATGCGCCATCCAGTCGAATGTTGCATCATCGTCGTCATCATCATTCATCACTTGAGAAGCTGCTATGCCGTTGAACAGCTGCTGGAATTGGGCGTGCGAAGTGTCCAGTCCCATGCCGGACATGTGGAGAGCATGAGGATTGATCGTATCGCCGTGATCTACTCCAAAGTCCATGGGACCCATATCGAATTCGGCTCCAAACCCTCCGAATGGAGGTGCAGTGCGCAGACCATTTGACAGGTCTACTGGAAGGCCGGTCTCCAGTTTCGGCAAGCTGAAGGAGTGATGATTCGTCGACATCGCACGGGGATGGTACCCTTGCGTACCACCAAGCACGCTCATACTATTATGGTGAGCGTGGGTTGGTACAAACGGGCGGCCATAACTTCCAGCAGAGTTGGCCAACATTCCGAGTGTTGTGGAATCAACATGACTGAGAGTATTTGCCCTGGGTCTCATAGTTGTAGGAGCGTTGGTCGTCGAATTCTTGCGTACTCTGCCGGTGGCAACGCCAGCAACGCTTTCGCGCCGGCTCCCTCTCGGTCTCGATGCTGGCGTGGTGGATGCATGCAGCTTCTGCTGGTGCCGGAGCAGAAGATCTCGTCTGGCAAAGCATCGCGTACATTCTGGACATTCGAACGGCTTCTCCTTCGTATGAGATCGTTCATGGCGTTTCAGATGTTCTAGTCGAGCAAAGCACCGTCTACAAGTCAAGCACAGGTGCGGGCGAGGCTTGTCTGTCTTTGGAGGCGGTACGTTAGGGTCACCCGGGGCATTGGACGCAGCAGTAGGCTTTTTTGACGGCTTTTTGATATCTAGGTGTAGGTACGGAGTCAGCGTCGAACACAAAAAGTGGAAGAGCCACTTACCAGTACCAGGGCCTGTCACGTCCGTTGCCTCACGGGTGACAGCCTCTGATGCAGCCATGCTCGTGGAGTGTGTCCGGCTTTCGTGCTCACCGACTGCGGATACCTTCTGTATTGTACCTTTGAGTCAGGGCCTCCTGTGTTCTCTGACGCTGGCCCAATGGCGCCTCGGCTTCTTCACTGATGGTCGACTTATTGCAGCACACAAGCGGTGTTCTGGTCCAATATAACAACCGCCGGCTTCTCTTTGCTGCTTCAGAATGATCACGGCCACTGTGCTTCCTTCTTCAATTCTTTGTAGGGTGCAAGCAGTATTTCATGTACTTTTTAACCGTATAACCACAGAATAAGTATTCGTCGCAAGAACTTTTGCAAGTATGACAGGTTCGAAAGAAAAGGCTCGATGGGACAGGACTGGAGCCTCGCATAGAAGTAGCCAAGATAATCAGAAATCGAGTCGTATGGAATAGGTGAGTCTGTCGAAAGATGAGGGAGTCATGTACAAGAAGACCGTATTTACTCGCCTGCCTGAGGAGCTTTAGTATACTTCTTGACTGGCTGAACAAGGCATTGGGGATCTGGGAAGTTGAATACTACGGCCTCAGGTTCAGGAACTCACCTGGCAGGTATAGCAGATATATTGGTAAAGGTACAAGAAGTCAATGGCAGAGGGGGGGGCGAGTATTCGGGATAGAGACAATGCGAGCACAGCAGTAGCAGCGGACTCTCAGCCTTTGACCGTCACTGGTGGGTGGCTGTCGATGGTGGTTGGCGCTCGAGTCTGCAGGGTGGGAGCTGGGAAGCAGTAGGATTGGTAGAGTGCCCGTTCCGGCAGGTCGAGGTGTTGTTCTGGAACCCTGTTGGTCGATCGGTCGGAGCTTGCGAAGCTGTCAATAGGCGGGAGACAAAACGGCCGAGGACTCAGCGTGGGCAAGTCTGGGGTATATCGAGGGCAAAGAGTGGTCGGTTTTCGAACAAGGTAGTGAATGGTGGGCGGGGAGGGTGACAAGGTAAAATGCGGACTGGATGAGAGATCTTGATTAACGGCTATAATCAGCGCTCGAAGAAAAATAAGCGCAGCCTGAGGTTGTACTCGAGTCTGCGAAAGAAGAAGAAGGGCCCGGCCGGAGGATTGCTCGTATGCAATGGCGACAGAGAAAGAAAGCAGCTGTGCTTGTGTTTGTCTGTGAGTGCGCAGAGAGAGAGACAGAGGGTCGTGGAGGGTCGACGCTCATTGCCGCTTGGGGGATGATGGGGGCAAGGATTTGCAAGCCCACAGCGGGCGCTTGCCGCAATCATACTCGCACTTACCACAGTACCCCGTGGGTCAACGCACAGGGGTTGCGGTTATGGGCCTGTCTAGCCTAGCCACGCCTAGCGCCTGTGAGCCTTCTTGTTTGAAACTAAGGGCTGATGCGCCTAGAAGCTAATGAACTCGAGAGGCATGCCAAAAGCATCCTGCCGTTGCCGCTGCCGTGCTCCGGTTTACTCTTAGCGCTCTGGATTGCATACGAGTACAGCTTCAAGCTGCACAATTAAGTACGAGTACCACAGCGACAAACAACTACTTGTGTCGGTTGCAGGAAGGACCTCATATTTCGCTTCGAGACAGTTACTTACAACGAGCAACATACATGATGGGTAGACCAATAGCGGTGGGTTGGATGTCAGAGCTCGTAGAGACGGACTAATCAGATACCAGTAGTAACGGAGACTATGCGGGCTTCTTGCTCTTGCCCTCTTCACTGCACCTTACAGAGTAACATGCAGCATTGTACACTGGCACAGCAGGCACGACTGTCAAGCAGCGGGTCCTCCAGCTGCTTCCCAGCAGTTCCGAAATATTCGCTCTCGGCGACATCCCTCAAGCGACGGACGAAAGAGAAGAGAGCGGCATTTTGGAAGATTTGCAGAACGGTCGACAGCACAGAACTAACTAGTTGCTTTTGCTGTCTGCACACTTGTCCGGGAGCTGCATAGTGATGCATCCATCCACAGCCAGCTCGCCCAGGGCCATGTCCTCAACTCCACAGTTTCCAGCAATCGTAGGTGTCGAGGACCTTCGAGAGACCATTGACCCCCGGTACTGGTACGCAGCAAGTGTGTATGCGCCTCACTGCTGGGGTACTACAAGTAAGATCAACGCCCGGACTGTCAATCATTTTGTCAGTCCAGCAAAGAGATTGTCCATGATATTCGCGTGGTGTGTCAGCTAATGAAAACCCTACCTAGAGATCTACTTCGAGATCTACCTGTCAATTGTCAATGCATTGTCACAAACGTCGGAAATGCTAGCCAGACCATGGCATTCGTTCACGTACCTCGAAGGTACTCTTCTAGTTACCTAACTACGGCTGCTAGGCACGGAGGAAAGACGGAACATACGAGTACTTCCAGCGTGCACGTTCGTCGAGCTCTCAACGCACCCCGGTGTGCGACTAGGTTGCAGCTCTGCTCAAACCCTTGTGTGGCCACCGTCACGGCTCGTTTCCAAATCTTGAGGCCACTAACTTATTGTTGCCGAGTGCTTTCATGTCACATGAATGTCCAGACCACGGCATTAGACACCTTGGAAAAGCCATCGAAGCATATACAATGTCCGTGTTGACTTCCCGTCTACCAAGAGTAGGATTGATTATACGAGCACACCACGAGAGATCTTGCAAGCTTTAGAGCGTTTCAAGGTTCTCAATTAAGTTCGAAGCCCCGGACCTATCTGGCTATACAGTGTGAATATTATATCCCAGCCGTTGTCAGATCCTTCTGGACGTGGCGACCCCAGAAGTGCTGTTCGCTCCTCGTACATCATCGGCCTCAGATCGATTTTCGATCGAAAACTGTCGAGCTGTCTACCTCGTCTACCTTGAACGGTGGAAAACTTCTATTGCCACTTTCAAGCCACCTGTGCATTGAATGCAGATCCCAACGATCAGCGCCCGTCGTACGGAGTACTCGGCGAGACAAAAAAAAAGGGACAAGCTTGCAAGGCACAGCGCCCGCTCCTCGAAAGAACGCTGGTGGCCCGAGTGCCATAGCTAACCCACAGACCAAGTGCAAATCTGGGGAGGTCATGAGACGGCACGTTCAAGGATGCGCTCGTTGCGCTGCAGTTGGTAAAAGTCAACTCGTGCCCGTCCCCACAATCGGCCGTCTTACCCATGCCGCGAGCTTGCCTCGAGCTTGCCTCGAGCTTGCCTGAGACCCCGAACACTCCTAACGCGATCTAGACGGACGGCTTCTCATCGCTGATGCCTCAGTGGCACTCCAGGCTCACTAGGCCTTGCCAGGCCAATACCCACGAGGGTGCACTGACACCTGTCGCCTGTCCGCTCTTCCTCGTGACAAGGACCGGTACTTGGGGGGAACCGCCGGATCGCGTAAGTGGCACCGTGATTTATCCAGTACCGACAGCATTGTACGTACAGGAGTCAGGAATTATTTATGCGCAGCAATGCATCGTCCCTGAAGGCTAAGAGCATCACTAAGGCTTAAGTGTGCTGAGAAACACCGTTGACAGAGGTGGAAGCTACCTCAAGTACCTCAGAGTGTGCTCAGTCACCTGAGTCTGAGAGCTGTTGTCCCTCTCTTCGATAGACACGATCATGAGTGCCTCTCAGATCAGTGCATATCACCTGAGTCCAATCTACAATATTCTCGGCATTTCTGACAGAATGAAGAAGCGTGCGTGAGCGTGCAATCGAGATATGTCTTCTCGCCACGACATGGCTATATTCAATCATCGAATAGATCGAGCAAGCTGCTCTAGACTCGGCATTGCTTTTGCGCGAAGTACGTTAGCTTTCTGAGAGCTTGCTTGCTTGCAGCTTGGGTCACGATTATTAATTGGTTCGAAAAGGACAACTCTCGCTACGAGTACTCTATGACCATGCACAGCAGGCATATCGACTATTACTGGTCACCTTTCAAGCGGCAATGGGAGTCAAGTACAGCAAAAGTCACTGAGCGGGCCCTGACAGAAAGAACATTGTCGCTAGCACATCGGTCTCTCGACTCTTGGAACCTGTGTGGCAATGAACTGATTCCACCTTTTCGTACTTGCCTGTTGACTTGCCTGACTCGTGTACTCGTACTATGAGCCACTCTATGTGCCAGCATCTTGTAACTTTACTGAGTCTTGTTCAGCCGCCTACATGAATAGTAATCGCGTCAGTGGCTCGCCTTTTTGCATGTTTTGTACACTATCAATCTGGGTCCCAATCTAGCCATTGCACTGCACTCACCAGACCCTTCATCTGGATGACGTCTCATGGCTGTGGCAATTCCCAAACATGGGTGAATATAATGTCTATCTCCAGCCACTCTTTGCAGATCAGGCTGGCCAGACGATCCATGCGTGTTTGGTGCCGCATTAGACGATTTGCGTTCTGGGCAGTTCTCACTCAACGGGCAGCTGTGGCTGCTAGAAGGAATTGCAGACCCCTTCTCGAACGCGTCACCTTGCAGGTGAGAAGGGAAGCACCTGGGGAATCGAGGGTATTTGCCACGCCCGGCATATCTCCTGTAGCGGGCCTCTTTGGCCGCGTGTTCATGCATGCACGCAAGCATTGACCTGACGTCCCAGAGCCTCGGAATGGCACCACCTGTCAAAGAATAATCATGCCGCCTGCTACGTGCAATGGATGCCAGTACCACAGTACGAGCTCGTGGTATACGATTCGCAAGACCGTACCTTGGTAAGAAGGGTGTGTGGGTGTGGAGGGGCACTCCATGGAGGGGCATGATTCACCAGGCTTATCGCTATCATTATTGGCTGTGTTGGCAACGATGCGCAACATCGATGGGGCCCCCGGGGTCCAGGCTAGTGACGCCCAGGCCAAAGGAGGTCCACTGACTGTCCTGGTCCAACGCCTAAAACGGCCACATCGAACTCCACCTGCATAAGGCTGGAGGAAGTCCCGCTGTTCGAGGAGGCCGGACCTAATTCGGACGAGACTTCACACTCACAACCAGCCTGTTGCGATGCCGTCTCCCTGGAATCGCCCTCATCCCCCGCGAATGAAAGACATCAACGAAAATGCAGGACCGGCAGGATCCGCAGAAACGTGTCCGTTGTGCAGCACAGCGAGCGTAGCGTCCTTGAAAAAGCCCGGGGGCGTGCCTGCCTTGTGTCGATGGGCGCGGCCTCTCTCCATCGAACAGCCGACCACATGCTGCTCGTCTCTTCTCAGAACAAGCGGCTCAACAATCTACAGATGCAGGAAGTTGCAGTAGTCTTGATATCTTGCAATTGCTCGAAGCCACCGGCATCGTCGTCCGAGCCCACAACACCAGAGGTTCAGGCCACGTGCATTTCTGCGCGCTCCGACGCTCGATACTTGGTGGGAATACTTGATGTTTTGGAGCCTCCCAGTCTCCGCGACTACAAGTCAACGATCCCCTGTTGAATAAATTAAAATATAACCAATCCAGCGCGGTCATTGCAGCGCCGCGCAATTTCAGGTTTAACCTGCATGGCCCAGAGTCTCGTATTTACAGTAACGTTGCAGGTGGCAGCTGCCAAACCCGTATCCTGGTGGCTGGCGACAACCATGGGTACTGTGGTACGCTGCCCTTCCCGGCCTTCCTGTTTTGGCAGTCGCTGGTCTATGATATCGTATTAATGTTGAGACCGATTATCCCCGATTATCCCGATTATCAACTGATTCTGTAACAGTGGCTCCGGGGTCCTTGGCCGCTTTGACTGCAGTCGCTCGCAGTAGGCGTCGCTGTGATAGTAGTAGTGACACAAGCTCCGTCTTGAGCCGCATCGCCAGAAGACTGTCATATTATAAGATCATCCTTGGTCAGCAATCATTTTTGCCTCTGTCGTCCGGATCTTCCCATCCCCTGAGCCACCAATGGTGGGGATACTTGCTCAGGGATTGCCCAAATCCTAACGCCCGAGTCAAGCTCCCTACCGGCCTAACGTTGCACGCCTGCAACGAGTGGAGTGCAAAGGCTTCCCAAGGTGTAATTGTTTAAGATGATCGATGCCACCAATACTGTAGACGACATGCTGGGGTCAAGTACCCCTGCTCAACAAAACCGGGGCAGCCGCTCGATTTCCGATCTTCGATCTTTGTGTTTTTTGAATCGTGATGAGAAGGCACAGTTCGTTATTAGGCTGTTACAATGATTTGTCCCAGAGGGTTTCCCTTCAGATTGCACATGCCAAGATCATGGACGTTCCGTCACACTCCAAGGTGTCATCCGTGATGGAGAGCCTGACAGACAACCGGCGTACGTTGGATGAGACCAACGGACGGTGAGTGTAGAAAGACAACTCGCGAGAAGCATCCCTCTCAGATGGTGGTTCCAAATAGGCGAAAGACCCTGTCATACTCTGAGGTGCCCTTGACTTGCTCGTCAGAATTACGGATAGGCACGCCGTACTCTTTGATGAGGCACTCAAATGGTCTCGCGCTCGGCTTGACACTCGAAGCTTCAGCTGTGCTCGATATTTCTTCTTTCTTCTCTTGAAGATCGCCCCAGAGAATGAACAACTTCTCTTTTAATGCCGCAAGCTGTTGTGCGTGCTTATTGTCCCGCAGGTTGCAGGCCGTCATGTTCAAGAGAAAATCGCCATCGGTATCGGCCACCAAAAGTTCCATTCGTGTAGGCCGTTCACCTGGAGCTGTAGGTTGCCGAGCATCCTCGACAAGAAGGAAAAATCGCCACTCCCATCCTATCCTGTCTCCGTGGTCTTGACTTAGATCAATACCGGAAAGGTCTTCACCGGCCTCGTCGTCCGATAATAGGTCCATGTCGGTGTTTCGAGGAACGGCAAAATCCGCAATATTGTCGGGAAAGAAGTCCACAACTCGCACATGAGACTTGTACTTGCAGTTCTGGAATGGGAGTTTATACAGATTGCCCTCGGGAGTCCTCCGTTCGAGAGAAATGGTGTCAAGGATATCGACGATGGATTTACGAGGGACTTCGTATGAGTTGCATCGAACATTGGTGTTCGACTTGCTTTCAACGTTGGTCTCACCGACACCAGCTTGGCCTTCCTGTCGCGTTGTGCCGGCCTTCGTTCTGTTTTCCTTTTTTCTCCGTTTTGCGTTCTTCCCGGGCTTGCTCTTCTGTTCTTCCTCAACCACGTTGATTTCGTCGGCTTTTCTCTTGAGCGGCATGTCGAGTGGGGACCAATAGAATACCTTGCCTTCTGCTTTGGCCTGTTTCTCGTATTGCTGTTTCCTTGTGATGAGGGATCTTGCTCGTTCATCGTCTTTTTGCGGTTTAATGACTTCGACGTTCACCTTATCAGGGTAGTATCTATCTGTGCGACAGACCCCTTCTAGCTTCGTGCCATTTGGGTCCATCTTGATTTGGACATTGCGGAGAAGTACAAGACACCCTGGTTTAATGATTTTCCTCGCCTCACTGGAATGGGGGTCATAAAGCAGGACTTCAATTGTCATCCGGCCCCAAGGACCTGGCCATTTTGACGGCGCCGGATTCGCCAGATCTTCGGTATACCCGTATTGGTCACCGTCAAGGCCACCTGCATTGCTCTCAGAGGTTCTGTTGTACAAGGCCTGCTGCGAAGTGTAGTCGGTCACATGGACTTCAGTCTTGGGGAAGTTGTCCTTGAAATGTATCTTACGCACTTCTCCAAAGATGTCGGCGAACTTGCCCAGCTGAAGGTCCTGTATTAGACGGAACTTGTCAGCTAAAGCGGGTGCCTGGCCACCGCTGCCCTCCATTATTGCTTTCATTTGCGGCCGCGTGGTGGTAGCCAGTGGGCGCCAACTCATTGTATCCTCCGAGGCTGCAATGTATTTGGCATACTTGAGTTCAGCCGCGTTCGGAAGAGCCGCCTGAGGGTAGTGGTTGGGAATTCCTTTTCCGAACCATTCTGCTTTTGTTTGAAGATCCTGGAAGGACTCTAATTCTCGCAATGCGGAGCACGGAAGAACAACCCAATTCGAGGCAGAGTTTGAGATTCCAACGAGCTCGCCTTTCACATTCATAGTCTTGACGTTGCGCAGAATTACGACATCACCCTGGTTTTCAACTTTCGGCAACAACTTTTCTGTCTTGGAGAAGAAACGGAATTTCATGCCAGTGCCAGAAGGCCCCGTCCACCAAGGATCATGTAGGGTGAACGTGAACATGTCGTCTCCTGTACGAGATTTGGTAGGATCAAGATAGTCAATGCATACACCGATGACATTGTACTGTTGGTTGGTGCCAACTTTGCTCGAAGCCTCGGACAGAATGATGAAATTTGGCAGGACCGGACTGGGATCCATCTTGTCAAACGTATTTGTCGGACGAAGCCTCACATTAAGGAGAGAAGTCGATGAATCACCGCACGCATCTGTGTATTTTTCGGCAACGACTCGAGAGGATGAGCAGTCGTGATCGCAGCCCGTTCGATGTTGTTCGGCCGATGGACAGACTACGGGTGGAATACGGAACTTGGACGTGCCTGAAGCTGGCCGTTTGAGGTCGTCTTGTAAACGCCAGGCAAACGCGTCAAGGGCGCCTTACGCGACATCACGTGAGCACTAGCGACCGCCAAGCGAAACTTCAAGACCAGATCTGAGCAAGTGGCATGCCCCCAAAAGCAGCCACTGCGTCCTTGCGACTTGCACTTCATTAATTTGCCCACTACCCGCACTGGGCGCATTTTCATCTCTGTCAGTCTCCGCAGATAAACATCAATTGTTGACATTGCAGGGTTCTTCTCATCCGCACTGCTTGAGGCAACCCAATTTTTGATCGGATTGCAGACCTCCATTTGACCTATTGCCTATCCTTGAGACGTCATTCATCATGGCGGAAAGATACATCCCAGAACATCGCCGTACCCAGTTCAAGGCAAAGGGCAGTTTCAAGCCAGATGAACTACGACGTCGACGTGAGGAACAACAGGTTGAAATCCGTCGTCAAAAAAGAGAGGAGAATTTGGCTAAGCGGAGAGGAGTTCAACGTGGTAATGGAGAGATCGGTATTGGTGGGCTCGCAGACCAGGATAGCGACGATGAGGCCGGCAACATTGAGAGCGAGGTAAGGGTGGCAATATCTATAGTAGACGTCTTTCCTAACAAATTTTGCAGTTGAGCACGGAACTGCCAGAAATGGTACGAGGAGTCTTCTCAGATCAGATTGACCTTCAAATTCAAGCGACGACAAAATTCCGGAAACTCCTCTCGAAAGAACGCAACCCTCCTATCGAAAAAGTCATCGAGACTGGCGTCGTCAGCCGCTTTGTCGAGTTCCTCCGTTCTCCTCACACTCTCGTCCAATTCGAAGCAGCCTGGGCTTTGACAAACATTGCCTCTGGATCGGCAGCACAAACACAAGTGGTCATCGAGGCAGGCGCCGTACCAATCTTTGTTGAACTCCTGAGTAGCCCTGAGCCAGATGTCCGTGAACAAGCAGTGTGGGCTCTGGGGAATATTGCTGGTGACAGCCCTGCATGCCGTGACTACGTGCTCAGTCAGGGCGCTTTGAAGCCTCTTCTCAACCTCATCGCCGATGGCCGCAAACTGAGCATGCTTCGAAACGCTACGTGGACTTTGAGCAACTTTTGTCGTGGCAAGACCCCTCAACCAGATTGGAACACGGTAAGTGCGTTGAATCAGGTTTCAAACATTGTACTGACGGGCCGCAGATCCAACCTGCCCTACCCGTGTTGTCGAAGCTCGTCTACATGCTTGACGATGAAGTTCTGATCGACGCCTGCTGGGCTATCTCCTACCTCTCTGATGGTTCCAATGACAAGATCCAGGCGGTCATTGAAGCAGGCATCCCTCGACGACTCGTTGAACTCCTTATGCATGCGTCTACCTCCGTGCAAACGCCGGCCCTTCGTTCTGTCGGTAACATTGTTACCGGCGACGATGTCCAAACACAGGTCATAATCAATTGCGGCGCTCTCGCTGCGCTGCTATCTCTACTCAGTTCTCAGAAAGACGGGATCCGCAAGGAAGCATGTTGGACAATCTCGAACATCACCGCAGGCAACTCGACTCAAATCCAGGCTGTTGTAGACGCCGGTATCATACCTCCTTTGATTCACCTGCTCTCTAATGGAGACTTCAAGACTCGAAAGGAGGCCTGCTGGGCCATCTCGAATGCTACCTCTGGCGGTTTGCAAAAACCAGATCAGATCAGATACCTCGTCTCTCAAGGCTGCATCAAGCCACTTTGTGACTTGCTCGCCTGCCCTGATAATAAGATCATCCAGGTGGCATTGGACGGACTGGAGAATATACTCAAGGTGGGAGAAATGGACAAAGAGGCTGCTGATGCTCGAGCCCCCGAGGCACAAGTCAACCGATATGCTTTGTTCATTGAAGAGGCGGGTGGTATGGAGAAGATCCATGATTGCCAAAACAACGCCAACGAAGAGATCTACATGAAGGCCTACAACATCATAGAGCGGTATTTCTCGGATGAAGAGGACGCTGGGGCTGATATTGAGGAATTGGCACCGCAAGCCAATGCCACTGGCTTCACACTCGGCACGAACCAACCCCAGGGACAGTTCAACTTCGCCAACGGAAATGACTCCATGGACATGTAGGCAATGGACATGTGAAAACAGTCACCAATGGACAGTCTGTCACTCAAAACGAGTCTTGCGTGTCATGGGTAACATGCTCGTCCCAGCTGGCCTAGACTCAACAATGCAAAGCACAATTCAACGTCATCTCAAAGTTGGCAAGCCGTCAAACACAGTCCTAGGCTGTACAGTGCTGCCCGCTTGAATAAACCCTCATCCCAGCACCCGAGATTCCATTATTAACCACTCATCACCCTCCACTTGCTCGAACCCGAACCCAAGCTGCCCTCGGAACAATTCAGTACGATTACAAGAATCACCCACGACCACAACCAGATGCACCATCATGTATACCCCTTTCAAACATTCGACATAGCCCGACACCTTGACACAGCATGCGATAGAGGCGTTGTTTTCGGCGAAGGATTTCAAGGCTTTTATGCTCGGTTCTTGTGTCAAAGGAGGGCAGAGAAGAAGAGGGAGCACGAGAGATAACCGAACACCAGGCAGGATAGTCTCGAGAGAACAACTCCTTTACTTTGACCACGCCGATGCCAATGTACGTCGAATGCTTTTTAGTCCCAATGCTCAGCAATTTAGAACCCCGATCCCCCCAAGTGTCTCATGATCGCTGCACGTCGCTCTTTTGATCCCGAATTTGGTAAGCTTCGATGGAGATGTATCGACAACAAGTGGTCTAGACTTGAGGGAGCTCGGGATCTGAAGCCCAGGGTGCCGTAAGCAGGCCTTGGATCGGTACCCTCTTATGAAGTCTTTGCTAGGACACATGCATGATACATTTCGAAATCGCGAGCGCTTTCTGGCCAGTAAGAGCACGATCCCCCGTTTGCCGATACGTCGTTCGACAATTACTGAGCAACCTACTGAGGGGCTTGAGGAGGAGCCGGTCAGCCCCTCGTGTTCCGGTGCATGGAGCTCCTCTTCGTCTGTCTGCTGGTCGAGTTTGCCAGATTGCCAGTGCTCTCGCTCGTACCACCATTACCCCGCAAATATGGAGTGAGACTCACAGTCCCGGAGGTCCGTATCAGTGGCACTGTCACTAGGTAGCGTTGATGACGCTTCGCTACGTAACGACTCACGACTCAGCAACAGCGACTGGGCACCTCCGCACCACGCTGGAGCCCCGCGAGATTATGATTATGCACGAGGGAAAGGAAATCCACCGAGATCGAGCAGGGTCGCACCGAGGGGTGGGTGAGAAAGACTACCAGGTATATATATTCAGCTGAGGTACCCATTGAATTGGATGATACCTGATTACCTTCAAGTTTCCTTTCCTCCTTTGGTAACTACGACTAATCATCACCGAATCGAATTGCAACTAAACTTACCGTACACCAAAACCAGTCAGACATAATCGGACCAGGACAGTTATCCAAGCGAGATTGACCGAAAAAGAGCGAAGTCAAGTCAAGTGGAAACCAAAGGACTACGACTACGACTACGACTACGACTACGACTACGATTCCAAACGAGATGTCTACCACACAAACGATGAAAGCGGTGAATTACCAGGGGGCATTCAAGATCAAGGTCGAAGACGTGCCGAAGCCAGCGATCGAACATCCGGACGATGTCATCGTCAAGGTGACCACGGCTGGTAAGTCAGAACGGATCGAAAGACCGATGGCGTCGTTGTCGTTGTGATTGCAGGCCCATCGTGTTCTTTTCTTGGAACAGTGAACGCAGAGTATACGAAGATGAGGAGTTGGCTGACCAAGAGACCATGTGTCGATTAGCGATTTGTGGCTCAGACTTGCACATGGTGAGTACCTTTATATCTCACGGCGTTGGGACGCAGACGCCTTCGGAAGACACACGAGTAGGGGGCCGGCTAACGTCTTGCAGTACGAAGGACGAACTGGCGCCCAGGCTGGCATTACCTTCGGTAAGTACCGTACCTTAGGCGCCCATTGGTGTGTGTCCGGGCTGGGAGAGCAATATGCTGATCATACGGTTGCGGAAAAAGGCCATGAGAACATGGGCATTGTCGAGGAAGTCGGCGCCGGCGTCACTCTGCTGAGCAAAGGCGACCGTGTCGTCATGCCGTTCAACGTCGCTGACGGACGTTGTCGCAACTGCGAGGAAGGCAAGACCGCCTTCTGCACGGGCGTCAATCCGGGCTTTGCGGGCGGTGCGTATGGCTACGTGGCCATGGGTCCTTATCGAGGTAAGTCAACCAACCTGCCTCCAGCTTTGCTTTCGTCTGGTCGAGAGATTGCTCGTAGTTGGGGTTGCTGACAGTATATGGTGACGGCGCACAGGCGGTCAAGCACAATACATCCGCATCCCGTACGCCGACTTCAACGCCCTGAAGCTCCCGCCCGGCACCGAACATGAGAGTGACTTCATCCTGTTGGCGGACATTTTCCCGACGGGCTGGCATGGCGTGACTCTCAGCGGGTTCAACCCTGGCGAGACTGTCGCTGTCTGGGGTGCGGGACCTGTGGGTCTGATGGCGGCGTATTCTGCCGTGTTGAGGGGCGCGAGTAAAGTGTACGTTGTGGACAGAGTGCCCGAACGTTTGGCCGCTGCGGAGAAGATTGGGTGTGTTCCCATCGACTTCAGCAAGGGCGATGCGGCGGACCAGATCATCGAGAAGAACGGCGGGATGGTCGATCGCGCTGTTGATGCCGTGGGGTATCAGGCTGTTGACACCGGAGGCAAAAAGGAGCAGCCCAATATCGTTTTGGAGAATATGATCAAAGCCACCAGGGCGTGCGGTGGGTTGGGTATTCCTGGTAAGTTCGATATCTCAAAAGTGAGAAAAAGGCGAGAAATTGACCATGGACGATAGGATTGTACGTGCCAACCGATCCTGGTGCGCCGGATGAGGCGAGTGGGAAAGGGATGATCAGTGTGAGCTTCGGAAAGCTGTTTGAGAAGGTAACGAAATCTATCTCCGAAAACCGGAAACTGGTGATGGTGAGATATTCGCTAACACTGACACAGGGTCTCTCGCTGGCAACGGGTCAGTGCAATGTCAAGCAATACAACAGGTACCTGCGAGACTTGATCATCTCGGGTCGAGCGAAACCGTCGTTCGTGGTCAGCCACGAGATTGGAATTGACGATGCTGAAATGGCATATGATAAGTTTGATAAGAGGATCGACGGGTATACCAAGGTGTTGATCCATCCTAATGGACCTCTGTAAATTTCTGGACTGTGTTGGAGCATAGGGAAGGTCAGAATGTAGGGTTATGAATCGTCCAGAAAGCAGGGTTATCTCATAGTGGATGATGTTCAAGCGGTGTAACATGTCAATATGTTTGGAATATGGGTATGGCAAAATGGATGTTGACCATTGTGAATTGTATTGGCCCATGTGTCCGAGTTGGCTCTTTTGCAGGACAAGTCAAGGCTGACGAGGCTGACGTGGCACATATTGTCATTGGCACCACGGACAGCTGAATCGGGTGAGTTGAAGGTATAGGAAGGAGACACTCGAAGAACATCCCATCCTCTAGATGCTCTTGATAACGTACTCGCTGGTGCTGTCGTGTGGATAGCAGCCGATGGCATTGGCATGGGACATACCGCTTTCAGCCAGGTGAGTTCGTAGCTCCGCACCCGATGAAAGTACACACAGTACTCGGTATCATGTAAGGCGTGGTAGCGATATACTAGTACATTGTAGTGGCTCGCTGTCTCGTTGTTAAGGACTTGTTTTTAGAGTGGCTGAAAAGCACGGCGTGGGCACGGGCATTTCTCCGTCTTGCCATTCGCCGTGTAGCTGCCAGCAGAGCATCGAGCAGTACAGCACCCATGGACCATATTCCAAGAGTCGTTGTGAGCCAGCCAATGACATGCACGTGTGTTGAAGCAAATATGCGATTTGCAGAACAGTTTTTCGGTGAAGATCATGGTCTTAACCTCAACATCTCTTGTTCCACCGCTAAAGACCAGTCCCTGGAGACCACCAGGCTGTTCGGTTGCTCGAGTGGCTCTATCCACAGGTCGAAGTCATGCGCTGAATGACTGCTTCAAGAGTAGGGACGAATTGGCGGACGATATCGTCCCACGGGTAATAGGGAGACTTTGAGTCAGTGCCGGGTTTGCCCGCTCATTCGAGACCATATTTTCGATAGCTTTCGAGTGCTAGATGGAGGGTGATGGGGTAATGCACGGGCAATGAATGCAGAGCTTGAGACCCTGTTGTCAATATCCACCAATGCAAGGCTCAAAGCAAGGGGTTCAGGCGTTGTCTATTGCTTCATTAGTGCAGCCATGGTGAGCTGAGATTCCAGGTCATCTGAACCACGGGGGAGAGGGATTGGTTGAATCATGACGAGATGTGGTCGATCTGTCGGATGGCCTTTACTCCTCATAAACCAAGTGCCACAGTAGTACTGTAGGGAGAAGACTCGGGGTTTTGGGCAGCTCGTAGCAAATGATGGCAGTAAATAGTCCTCGATCCAATTGCGACGGGCAGTGACAGACATGTGGGAAAGATGGTTGAAGACGCGTAGATGGGTGACAGATCTGTGGCAGAGGGTTGGTAGACACCATCAACACTCTCGTTCACTGCCTAGAACAGACTTGTGTGCACGGCTGCAAATACCTGATACTATCTATATCTAGCCTGGCAACCACCAAAATCACCTTCGAACAAAGACCATCTCGAAGCTATTGAAAAATCATCCTCAAAAAATCGATCCATGCCGTAGATTCACTGTCGCTACCATCACCTTCAACCGCCTGCACGACCTATCTCGCTATATCCCCTAGGTATAGATACCTTGCCGCGACCCCTCCCTCCACCTCAGATCCATCGATACTATCCTCGCCTCCCATCCTTTCTAGCCTGTGACGCCTGTGACGCCTGTGCGGGCCACCCACCAACACACGCCTCGGCTCTCCGATCTCGCGGGTTGCTCCATCGAATCCCACGCTCCCACTACTCGTATGATCCTGGTCCCTGGCTAGATCTTTGATAAGTAACGAGACACCCCTCGCCCTTTCTAACCCGTGCTCGGGCTTGGGCGCTTTTTGCAGCCTCGAGGCTCACCAGACAATGCCTCATTTTCCCTCCGCAGGCATCCGGCCCTTCCGCAGTGAGCAAAATACATCTCGAAATCACGAACCATCTACCGATTCGGAACGTGTACCTTTTTTGACGCAGGAACAGGCGTTCGCCGCCTGTACGGACCTGGAAGATGGAGCACTCAATGACGCATCTGCCGCCAGAACCGATACCGATAAATCTCCCTCAGTCACTGTCTCTTCTCTCTCGGCATCAGACGACTCCTTTGATCATGTCAGCACTCGATTTTCTTCCAGATGGCGCTGGATAGAAAGAATGCCTTCATTGAGTCGGTGGTTTGCTCGGAATTACTCGGTGGCACATAAAGAATACACCGTTGAGACGCCCTTCTTGAGAACTCCATTGAGGAGGGTTCTTCGCTTGCTGGCATTTTCGCTGATGTTGCTGTAAGTAATCATCTCTGTGTCGGTCAGATCTTGTTCTATTCTAATCTTCTTCGCAGTGGTCTGCTTGAATTCACAGCCCTAGCATGCAGTGTCCTCTTTTCCTTCTTCCCCAGCGAGGCGACCGATGAGCTTGAGGGATGGAATTCAGCAAGCGATGTTCCATCCGAACTAAGCCAATGGCCTACAGACTTTTCAGCTGACATTCATCCTGTTGCTTGTCATTCTCACAATGACTACTGGCGCAAAGAACCTCTCTTCTCGGCACTGAAAGCTGGTTGCAGCGGAGTTGAGGCTGACGTTTGGCTATATGGTGAAGAGTTATATGTGGGCCACACCAGTGCTTCGCTTTCTCCTCAACGGACCCTTCGCAGCCTCTACATTGATCCTTTGGTGAAGATCTTGGATCGGCAAAACCCAATAACCTCGTTCCATCCCTCTGTTGAAACTCCTCGAAGCGGTGCTTTCGACACAAAACCTGCCCAGACACTTGTCCTTTTGATCGACTTCAAGAACGATGGCGCAGCAATCTGGCCATACGTCGCTGACCAGCTAGAACCCCTCCGACAAAAGAATTACCTTACCCATTTCAACGGGACCGACACGATCGACGGGCCGATCACCGTTGTCGTCACAGGAAATGCGCCTTACATGAATGTGGTAGCAAGCCCACACTACCGAGACATGTTTTTCGACGCACCATTGAATATCCTCGAAAAATTGGACCTGGAGACGCCTGCGATCCGTCACCCTCGCATCTCTACCGATGAATCTCGTCATGCTCTGGATAAGCGCGGAGTCATCAACCAAGGCCAAGGCCACTCAGGCGGCGCTCCGTCAGACGCAGCCATCTACTCTCCCGCCAACTCGTATTATGCCTCGGTGAATTTCAAGAGCAGTATTGGTTGGCCATGGCGCGGCAAACTTTCTTCCACTCAAATCGAGAAGATTCGCAAACAGATCGATGGGGCGCACAGGCGCGGCCTTAAAGTCAGATACTGGGGCGTCCCCAGCTGGCCGAGGGGCATGAGAAACTACCTCTGGCGGGTTCTTTACCAAGAAGGTGTGGACTATTTGAACGTCGATGATCTGCGCTCCGCCACCCAGGGCACCTGGAATTGGGACCGGAAATCATCGTGGTTCAGTGGACCTTGGCGATTTTGGTCAGGCTAAGGCAGACACGCCGTCTGCCTTGGGAAAGCTTTGACCGGCAATATACGAGGTTATGAATATGGAACGAGATCAAGAATGGCCGCACGAGTTTTTATGAACGTTGGAAAAGATTGTCCTACCCAGCTGGCGTGGCAAGGCGAAATATGAAATGATAAAGTCTTCCGAGACTTTTATGGGCATACGGTACGTGGCATAGAGCAAGGCGTTTGACATATACTTGAGAAGACTTTGGGAAAGATTTGCGGTCGCAGAGGCGGCAGCACATACAGCATTTCTCATGATACCCCGGCTTCTAGGTATGGAGCCACGTTCATCATTTTTAAAGAATTGATTGAACAATCAGATTTCGTTGTTCTTTCCCGTCCAATTTTTTCAAACATTATATTCGGAATACGCCCTTTTTCTCCCTCATCAGTCTGCCTTGCCAGACCACCCTTGGGCAGCCATGGTAGTTGGCGATCATGGTGGGACCACCGAGCAAAATCTGTGGTTCATCCATAGAATGCGCAACTGCCCGAGCCAAAAGTTTACTGAGGATCTATATCCTCCAACCTTATAAAACTTCTGTCTCCCCCGTCGGCCGTCCTATTCTTTCTGCCATGAAGCCGAGTTCCCCTTGGTAGAATTCAACTACTCTCACTACACCCCATGACTCAACACCGTCATCCTCGAGGCATCGACGCACCTCCCGCCGGTGGCCGACCTCCGAAAAAGAGTCTCGTTGGCCAACTCAGGTCGACTCAGTCCAAAGCCGACAAAGAAGCTCAGTTTCACGAGATGGATTCGGACTCGCGACCCCCGTCTTATCGCTCAAGGCCCGAACGCGAAGACGACATCGAGTCTCGAGCCGCTGAAAGCGCGGAAAATGTCGCAACCAGAAATGCTTCCACGACTACCGGGTCGACCCAGGCTAGTGGCACCGTGAACGCACCGACCGAACGGACCGCAGCTCCTACAACTCGGACTCCCAACAGGGATGGCGGCAAGTTTCGTCTCGCTGAGCATATGTTCACCATCGCGGTCATTCTAGCAATGATCGAACTGGTCGGCTTCTCGGCCTTTTTTATGAACTTCAGTCACTCGTGGTGGCCTGTCGAATATCCCGGAGTCATCATCGCCGTGCTTTCCTTCGGCCATTACTGGTTCGTGCAGGGCATCGTGACCACCTTGAAGAAGAGACCTTTCACGAGAGACAATGGGACGATCGATCTCAGCGTAAGACGTTGGGGCATGCTGTATGTGGAGTGGGTGTGGTTCCTGGATATTGTGGCGCCGTTCATCTCGGCAGGAGTTGCTATCGTGGTATATATAGGTCTTGACGCGAAACAGAAAGAAGTGATTCGGACATGATTCCTGTGTTGTTCGGTACTGGAGAAGAAGAAGAAGAAGCAGCCAGATATGTGCATGAAGAAACGGCTCGGGTTGAAGCTATACTGAACACTGGCGTGTTGGCTGATATCACCTCAGCATCCATCGCAGATTGTGAGAGGACGAAGAAGGTGTAAATGATGAGGCTTGCACTGACTGGGCTGAGTATGTCGTTCTTCGTTTCGTTCCAGTAGAATGACAGCTGACCCGAAATGTTCCACACTTTCACTCTTGTGCTCACCTGGCTAGCCCGCGCGCAATCATGGCTCTGCTGCTGTCTCATGCTTGGTCTATGCTGCAAATGTTCGACTCCAGGTGGGGCTTGGAAGATGCAGAACAAAGTGCCGTGTTCGATAAAACTGACCTCTACAAGCACTCATTCGTACACGGAACCTATCCGAGTCGTCACTTGCTCATATGGGGTAATAAATACTGGTTGAGTCCCTTTGGTAGCTCGGTACCTAAAGTAGGTACGGAAGGTGTCTGGCAAAGTGAGACGAGGCTGTAACGCAGCCTTGCCAGTTGCCAAGAGATTCTCAACTCACCTCACCTCATAAACCCTCACTTCTCTCTCTGTCTCTCTCGAATTGTTTCTCTTCCTCAAGTTTCGGCCACTTCATTGTGTGCTGTCTCTTCCATGCTGCAGAACCGTCGCGATTGCTCGATCGTGCGTCTGTTTCTGTCAGCATGCTACTCAGCGGCCACAATATGGCAAACCTGAAAACTGTCGACCTTTCAGCCAGGCCATCGGGAGACCTTGGGACTCTTCGAGGAGCCTGAGGTCCTGGACCGTCATTTTCAGACACTTCGTTGTCAATCATTATTCAGTCACAACAACACCGTGGTATCATTCAATCATCAGGCCGTCATGCCGTGCCTAGCTTGAATTTTACTCTCACCACGGCCTCACTCGGAAAGAATGTACCGGAGGTGTCCAAGATAGGCACCACCAGCAAACTACTCAAGTTTCTCACAAACATCTTGTCCAACTATCAAGGAGATGTGAGGAAAATCTCATCTGGCAGACTCGTGCGAGTATCACTTTCCAAGCCATATCTAGTTGACTGAAAAAAAGGAAGAAAAATCCATGTACCGAAAGTGAAGAAAGAAATGAAGATATCATGAAAAATGGAGGCCGGAACTCGACCTCATCCACACCTGGCCAGAACTCACAACCTTACGCGAAGTCGCTAAGCCACAGCGGCAGCGGCGGCGGCACCTTGATGGACTCCAAGAAAGAGGTAAGTGCGCAACCTGGCCATTTCCCTTTCATGAGCGTTGTGTCTGACTAATTCATTAGAAGCCACAGGCTGTGAATCTCACAAACTCAACACGACAAAATGTCGAACAGAGCTCTCTTCCGTCTTCGACAGTCCTAGGACAATCGAAAGATATGTGCTCAACTACAACGGACGTAAGTATCGACAGGGGAAACACTTGATCCATCATCAAATGGAAATAGAAAGGAAAAAGAGCGGGAAAAGAGCAAGAGAAACAGAAAAAATGGGGAACCGAAAGTAATCCATGCAATGGAAAGAAAAAGGAGAATCGCAATCCCAACCCCAACACCAAGCCAACACCAACATAACACCAATCCAAGATATGAAAAATCGAATTACCTCGCAGGAATGAAAATCAAGGGGGGTTTCATAGCGCTTGCTTGCAATGAAAAACCCAGCCGGCCTCACAAGAAGGGTCGGCTGAGGGAAACGGCCAGGATCTGCGTACAATGCAGCGCGAAGCATTGTATTTGAACATCGAAAAAAGGGCCACATGGTAACATGGAGTGAAAGCCAGAAAAAGAATCTCGATCCTGTGTACGAGTCAACCCCGCCATTTGGCGTTTGTATGAAACAATGTGAATGTGAGAGGACACAAGGGTGATTGATCTGTCAGTGTACTGCAGAAAAGTCGAAAGTTATGGAAGGAAACAGAAACACAAAGTCCAGCGGAGAGAAAACACGAAATCGAGATACTAGTCAGATGTGAAGCACCACCCTAAGTTCAGCATGATCACAGTGTCTCTGAGTTTTCTGTGTGCGTGCATTGGAGCCCTCATGTATGGTATACCAGCACCAAGACGGGATCTAGTGGCTCTGCCTCGTCAACACCAGCGTTGTCCTGATCGAAGGGACTCTATGCTGATTTCTACCTACCAATGGAGCCCGGGCCAGTACGAGCGCCGAGCATCGACGTCGGTTCAAGGAACGCATCTTCTCTCAGTCTTTCTCCGCTGTAGCTGTTGTGCTACTCACTACACGCTCCTTCTCGAAACCAGCCTGCTCCTCTTCTGCATGCTCGCACGACTCAATCATGCACGGCACAAGGGACTCCTTTGCAGGCCAGATTAAGCTGAGCCCAGCATACGCCCCAAACGCGACCACGATACCGTAGTACCAATTGAACTGCACAAGGTAAATCGCGCCACCGATCTGCACGTCCGGATTCACGCTATTCGCCAGACCCGGCAACGCAGGAACAATCGACACCAGCAACGCCACGAGTGCCCGCCAGTTGACACCCGCATGATATCGGTAGCGGCCGTGCGGCTGATACAAAGCCGGGATGTCGAGATGCTGCTTCTTGACGACGAAAAAGTCGGCGATTTGAATGCCCTTTGCCGCCCCCGTTCATGTCAGCAGCAGTAGTGCTTCGGGTCTGAAGAATGGAGAAAGTGGCATCAAGCACCGTGGACTCGGACTCACCATTGTAGGAGCAAGGAAGATGCCCAGATTATTCATGAAACTCAGCAGCGAACCTGCGCTGTGCAGGATCTTCCAAGGGACCATGGCCCAGCCACCGATGATTGTGATGACAATTGCCCCACGCCGGATGTTGATCCATTTTGGGAACAGATTTGCCAGATCATTTGCGCCAGAGATCACGGTCGCAGACATGTTGACACAGATCTGAGCAATGACCCAGGACAGACCGGCAAAGAAAGCAGCAGCGCGTCCAGCCGGTCCTTCCCAGGAGTCAATGATGGCGATCGGGTCCCAAACGTATTCGTGGTATATCATGTATGATGCCGATGCCACCACAACACCAATGATAGCCACCCAGCAGGCGATCATAGGAAAGAATATGGCCTGCGTCAATGCAGATCTAGGCTTGCTAAGGTATCGAGTAAAGTCGGGTCTGGAAGCCATCAGCATCTGTAGGTAGCTAGCACATGGAATGGCAACATTTGTCCATGGCCGCGCAGTATTTCTCGTCCCTTGGATCAGGGGTTGTCAAGAACTTACATGTTCACCCCAACCGTACTCCACGATGCCGTACAACTGTTCAGAGACCACATAATCAGCCAGGACTTAGTCGAGCCCGACACAGTAGCTTGCTGATCCCAGATATTTCCGCTGCCGCCGCTACGTGTGCAAGTCCAGATTGCCATTCCGACAATCGTGCCCACACACATGACAACTTTCACAAAGAAGAGCCATTTCATCCGGTGTGGTGGAATCAGCAGGATGGGGAACTGAACGGTCCATACGACGAAGTACGCGATCATCTGTTGACTGGTGATGCCCGCAGATGCAGGAATGCTATTAGGCACAGTCCGGAACGAAGGCCAGATTGCCCTGATAACCTGTATCATCGGTCCAACAGCGAGAAAGTTGGTGATCGAATGCCAGAAGAGCGCGGTGATAAAGCGGACAATGACTGGAAATTTCGCCAGATGGTATCCGAATGACCCTCGAGCCAGAATTGGGAACGGAGCGTGTGTCTTAGCCCCAGTGTAGCCATTCAATGCCATCGGCACCCCCATCACGAATGAGCCAAAGACAATGGCGAATATAGCCTCGCGCCTGGTGGTCGTCAACAAAGAAACTCTCGCCGGGCAGGATACATACCAAGTCAGTCCCAGAGCCAATATGGTACTGCCAGTCTGCCAGCTCTGAATGCTGATGATGTCGCTGAACCAGTATCCAAAGATGGTCCAGCTCGTCCATGTCCGCCTCTCGACTGGCGTCACATCCAGGTCAATGTTGGACCATGTTCCAGCAGGAGCCCAACTGGATTCCTGCTTCTCAAGAACCCAGCCATTGATGTGCTTCTTCTTCCTCACTTCATCACGGACTTGGTCCAGACGAAGAGACGGCATTGTTTCTCGCAGCGCAGTGATAGACAGAGCAAGTGAACACCGAAAGGAGACTGGATTCGCCGTGTTTGTTGCAGCCTGACATCTTATGCTCGTCAATCATGGCACGGCCTAGACATCGAACCCAGGATAAGTCTGGTGCATCCTGACCGCGGAGTTCAGCTATCACTAGGACGCAGCTAGACAGCATGCTCCACAATTCCTCGCAAAGATTCGGATGCCGTTTTAAGGCAGGCTTGAAAGACAAAACAGAAGATATAGAAAAAAGCCAAGAGATATCGCTGCAGTCAAATGTTGACCATTCGCAGGCGGTTCAACACCATTCGTTGGAGATAAGGACAGGCAGCCTGTCATTTCCTGTAGTGAATCGAGCGGTCTAGCCCAGAGGTATCTGTCAGTGTAGCTCTTTCCTGCTTATCAGTTTCAAGGGCTTCTGTTTTCCTTCAAGCCCAATTCCGATATTGGCGGCTTAGGCCAGAAGGCGCCGAAATCCGGGTCGAGCTAGCGACCATCGCTGTTTGTCCACATTGACAAGACTTGGTCAGGCGGACCAGTCGACGAGAGTGTCGGAGCGATCTAAGTTTCCACAGCTTTTGTTGACATCTGGGGCAGCACAGTGTACTGCTTCAAATATCAGACTTCCACAAGCTACCCTTTTCTGAACCCAAAAAGCATTGAGTATGGGTTCCCTACCTGAATCCATCAGAGTCGAGGTCCCGGTAATAGACATTTCGGGGTATCTCAAGGGGGACAAAGCCCAAGCAGCAAAGGTTGCCAATGAATTGCGATCCGCGTGCCAATCTCCAGGATTCTTCCAAATCATAGGACACAAAGTATCTGCAGACTTGCGAACACGATTGCTTGTAAAACTTGCCGAGTTCTTCGCTCTGCCCGCAACAGCAAAAAAAGAACTTCACAGGAGCCAGTCGAAATGCCTGCGAGGCTATGAGAGTGTCGGTGAGCAGAGACTGGAGTCCACCTTTTCCGACCAAAAGGAGGGCTTTATGATCGGTCCAGAACTTCCAGCAGATGCACGATTTCTCCAAGGGCCCAATCAATGGCCAAGCGAGGAGATGATCCCTGGTTTTCGTGAGATCTTCACGACCTATTTCGACCAAGTCCTTGAGCTTAGTAAGACAATGTTCAGGTTGATGGCATTAAGCCTAGACCTGGATGAGAAATACTTTGACAATTTCGTGGGCAGCAGAAATTGTAGGACGACTCACTATGGAGCTCTTTTGCAATGGAACTGATCATGGTGTGAACAGCAATTCCAATGTGCCGAGCTCATCGCTATCCACCAACGACTTCCGAGATGGCTCAAAGAACTCGAGGAATCGGCGCGCATAGCGATTTTGGAGCCTTGACGCTCCTGCTCCAGGACAGCAGTATGTCAGTTGTGGTGTATGCCCGTTCTCCCACTGATTTGCTCTACAGTTGGTGGGCTTGAAGTGTTTCACAAACCCACACAATCGTGGCATAGTGTCCCACCAGTCAAGGACGCCTTTGTCGTTAATATTGGAGATATGATGGGTGAGTAGCTCCAATCCTACACCCGAGTGTAGCTAAGCCATTTCTCAGAGAGATGGACAAACAACATGTACACCTCGACGTTGCACCGAGTCATCTCACCTGTGACCAGCAAGGATCGATATTCTGTGGCATTCTTCAATGAAGGCCTGTTGGACCAGATCATCGAATGCATCCCAACTTGCTTGAGACCAGGGGAGCAACCACTGTACGAGCCTATCAGGGCTGAAGACCACTTGCGCCAGCGATATGGCACCAGCTACTGACAGAATGATGAGCCGTCAGCCTCCAGCAACTAGTCTGGCCCATAGCACGATCGCATAATGGGCGTATGACCAGAGCAGTAAAATAAATCGTCGCCCGTCCTGAATGCAGTACTCAACTGTGAATGGTGAACGTTCATGGGCGGTCAACGATTCGAGATGCTGCGAACGGTGACCATGAGCTCGGATGTCAGTCGTGCTTGCGAGAAATGAGCAAGTTCCTACGTACGTCAGGCAACGCACCGAAAATGGTACAGGCAAGCACGACCTCAGACGCCGATCCCTCATTGATCTGACTTCTTTTGGAGTGTTGCCGGTCGATATACCGGCGTTGCTGATGCAGTAGCTAGAATATTCTTCAAACCAGATCAATATTCTGCACGTCACCGATTCGTACCCTCTCGACCCGATCGCCGCACCAGATGCGCGAGTACCCAATTCGGCGCCATCTTGTTGGAGAGTCATCATAGGGTTCCAGGATGAGAAGGTGGATTCCATTATCATCAATTGTCCATTGCAAAGCCCAAATATGTTCAGAAGATGCAATTTCTGTGGTATCAGGCAACCATCTGCCGTCTTCAATGCATTGACGTGTCACTTCATCAAGTCGTCCAGAATTAATGCGGAACCAGCCCATATTTTTGCCATTCGGCTTGACACGCATGCGGCATTTGAGCAATGGTGCGCGGAGTTTGATAGCGAGCTGCTCTGGATCATGAGACCTAGGGCTACCCAGGTCGTCGAATTGTTCTGGTGCTGGTTGACTCATTACCTCAGCAAGAAATTTGGAATTGTCCCAGTCCTTCAATAAGCCATCACTAAGCCTGACTGAGTGATTATTTGAAAGCCACGACCATGATGGGAAGCCCGGGTTGACGTGGTGTCGCGAGGCCTCCGTGTCCCAAGGATTCGAGGTTTGCCACAGCATCTCCTTCATGATCTGCGCCCGCCACAACCCGCACATCAGGGGCGACTCGCTCACTAATAGAAACATGGTAGCTAGACCAGATATTGCAGGCCAGCGATCCGTGCTGTACGAAAGGTCGGACCCAGTGTAATAGTCAACGAGGTGCCACGATTGGTCATGCCACGGAGGGCCGCCGTTGCTGCTGCGCAATGTTTGGCTGATGTCGGACTTGACCTTTCCATGCGCAAAGTAGTCGGCATGGTCTCTGTGAACGGAGTGCTCAGTCTCCATGGAATCTTGGCTGCAACACTCCCAGAAGATATCAATCGAACTGAAATATAAGGTCCTTGGCGAGAGCGCTCGCTCTTGATTCACCCAGCCTCGAGTGTGTAGTTGGGGTCTGCCTCTGATCCCTCTGACTCGTGCGACCATTTCATCTTTCTGTGACGCGAAGAAGACAACTTCGCCTTTGGCTGTTTGTATTCTGCACGGGACAAGTGCGAGAGGTTCTCTTCTAGCATAAATGCCACTATCACTGTGCATTCCCGTCAAGGACGCAATGGTGCAGACACTGTTGCCGTAGATATGGCCCATCTTTGCTGATTCCGCCTTCCAATCATCATCATCATCTTGTACGATACATAAAGCATCAATCCAGATTGCCTGATATCCTAGACGCCAGGTTATGTCGATCGCGTCCTTCAATGTCAGCGGAAGATCCGCTATAGGAATCTGCTCATGAAAGGTATCGTAAGTAGAACGGTTTAGTTTCAGCCTTTTGGCTTTTCCCCAGCTGTAGGATAGGGTCAAATACTCTATCTCCGGACCAGTGTCTGGTTGCTCGCATACACGCGCAACCATTTTGTTGGTGGGAGACCTCGACAATACAACAAGTCGCTTCGGTCCAGAAGTGGAAAAGACACCTCGTCCAGAGCATCCATTATGCTGACTGCGACATTCCTCGAGCCAGTGGCGTGCTTTCTCTACGGTGGTTCTGGAGGCTGTGGAGATGCTCCGCCAAGAACCGTGGAGTTCTCGCTCTTTGATCGCTTCCTGCACGATCGAAGCATGGGTGACGGGGGAGTCACATAAACCATGTTTGTTCAGCAGACCACACGCGACTGCCGGGTAGCTCTTGGTTCCATAAGCAAGTACGAGTGTCTGCTGGTCGGGTGGCAAGTCCGCCGCTTGTACCTTTAGCAGAGAGCACAAATGGCATCCGAGAGATGCTGCATTGGCCACTGCTTGTCTGGTGGTATGATGAGGCCACTGTTCTATGACAACGTCCACGACGCTCTTGCCGGTCTCACTTGCGTCGAACAAAGCAGTCTGCTGCATGATGTTGGAACATACTTCGCAAAGGATGTCTAATGGGGGTTCGTAATCAGCATCGCAGTCTGCCGTAGGAAAGAACCGCGGCGGGTTCACCGTCGCACAGTGTTCCAAGGGAACACTTGCCATGGCCACTTCGTGGTTGCACAGTTCAATAGCTCTGCACTGTCAGCCCTGCAGGCAACCCTGGGAAAGCACTCAATGAGACGACAGAATTGAGACCTTTGGCTGCTGTTGGCTGCTCGATCTCCCAACAGGTACCATCTCCCTCCCATACTTCATCGAAACACGGATATGGATGTCGCGAAAAAGAACAATCGTCAGTGCAGTGAGCAGCCGCTTTTGGTTGACATCACCGGTCCTTGTTGGCAGGAGCGAGTCAGATCATCGCAGTAAATAGCAGCCTACATGAGACACTGAAACTTGCAACAGATTGCCGGGGCTGAGGTTCAGCGGCGATGCTATTTAACAGTGTTTCAGCGTACTAGGCGAGGAGGTAAGAACGGATTGACGCAAGTACTTAAAATCCAGAAACGCGCTTGCACTCCCGCTGTTTAACGAACGCGCTCAGGATCCAATGAACAGGAGGAGGGACTGATTCTGCTCAAAGCAGCAACCTAATCGTTCTCAAAACGGACTTTTGTCTTGGATGATGCCTTGGCGCCGCTGAGGTGGTTGCTGAGGCAGCGACAAGGGAAATTGAAGAACGTCATTCACCATCCCTCTGGTGGTCCGAACATCAGACAAATCCTCAGCACATACTGTGTACAGCGACAACATCAATTACTAGCCGAGTCATTCCTACCATCACCGTATACGTCACAGCATCTCACACACACTTCGACCTCGACAAACACGATGCCTCGCGGCCGCAAAGCCAAAGGCGCAGCAGCCTCCTTCAATGCTCAGTCAAGACTCTCATTCAACAACTCGGCTCGAGTGACCAAGCCCGGAACCAGACAAGACGATGCAGCGAAGAAAGCCGCTTCAAAACTCTCTGACCCGGCACAAGCGCAGATCGAAGATGAAGTGAAAGCAATTGAGACACCTGAGGCGGAAGACGAGCCAGAAGAAGCAACTGAAGTCCAGATCACGCCAGAGCCGGAGTCGAAGAAAGTCGATGTAGCTATTCGAGAGTCACCGTTGAAACCGAAAACGACAAATCCAAAAACCAAAAAGAACACTGTACCGAGCAAAGATGAGCGAGAACTTGCGGCGGAGAAGGTCACCGATGCTCAACTGAGAAAATACTGGAGAGCCGAGGAGGATGGTCGGCTTGCTCCTAGAAGTGCGTAATTCCCTCTACCCTCGGGGCGAGCCCTGCCTCTTCTTAGAATGCACCATCTGTCTCCTCAGTTTGGACCGTGCTAACCCTTGATCCTCCACAGTTCACCAAGAGTCACTTTCCCTCCATGAAAAGATCCTACGACACTTCGACCTCTCTTCCCAATATGGACCCTGCATCGGCATACAGAGGCTTCAGCGCTGGAAGAGGGCAAACATGCTGGGTCTTCAGCCTCCTGTCGAAGTCCTCGCCGTTCTGCTACGTGAAGAGGACAAGAAGACGAGCCAAGGGTGTGGCAAGCTGGCCTACATTGACGAGTTGGCAGGTGGTAGAGTCGTTCTTGTCGAGTGATATGCTATGACTGATGTCGATGCGTTATGTAATTGGCGAAACCTCCGTTTCAAGACGAGCTCGTGCTGGGTGGTCATTTGAGCGACGATGGGATAAAATGGCGTTGGGAGTTCTGGCAGCTTAGGGTGCTACAAAACGAGGAGACCGGATCGAAAAGATTTATGGGTTCATTATACAGCACTGATTGCTGGGGCCAGAGGTTGCGAATCCTCCATGCAATCATCGGATGTACGAGACTTGAATCGGACTCGACGATGAAAATGTTGCGGCTAGCATATTCTGAAGCCCATCTTCTGATTGCGTGAATTTGTCATTACCATCAGGCTCTAAACTTGGATATTTACGCTCGTCTGTCTCGAGTTCAATCCGACCCAACAGGGAAGGTTGTCACTCGTTGTACATCACACACAGAATGTTCCCTTCGCAGTCATCAGGCCAACTCCGCAAATGAAAACCTAGCCCCCTTTTCCGATTGCCCAGGTGCATACCAACCTATCAAAATTGCTTGACAGTGAATACTCTAGATCAAACCACACAAGAAATGCCTCGACGATCGTTTACTGGCCGCCGAATTCAGGAATGGTAGACTTCTTGCCGAGCAAAGCCAACGGCACAATACCGCTGACGTGCATTTCAGGACCGTAAACATGCATGTCAAGTTTGAGCTCTTCACCCACGGCCTTGATGTTCTTGAGACCTTCTTGGTAGTTGGGACCAGCACGACGGACCCAGATTTGGACCTTGTGCTCATTGAGAACGGGAGCAACCTCTCTTAGGGCGCGAATGACGCCCTTGAACGTTGAGGCGACATTGGTAAAGTTAGCGATACCGCCACCAATGAACAAGACTTTGCCTTCCTGGTGCATTGGTGCTCGCAGCATCAGGTCAAGAACGGTTCGGGCGTAGTTGTAGGTTTGCGTCTCACTTGGGGCGCCTGAGTATTCACCATAGTTGGCCAGCTCGCTGACGAAGCCGGCGGAGGCAATGGCGTCAGCGTAGACAACCGACGCACCACCACCCGCAACCAAAGTCCAAATGCGCCCCTGGGAGTTCAAAACCGTGAGCTTGAGGGAGGCACCGGTCTTCGCATCCATGTCCGCGATGTACTTCTCTTCCTTGGTGAGTTCGCGACCGAAGGGTGCGGGGAACTCCATTGGAGGACCAACGTCGATGGTGACCTTGCCATCGGACTTGGTTCCGGGCATACCAAGAGCAGCCGGGCTTCGTGCAATGGCCCATTTTGTGCCGCATTCAAAGTCAGCTGTCTGGTCGAGTTTCGCAGCAAGATCGAGGAAGTGGACTTCGGCCGAGGTTCCCGCTTCATTAGGGATGACAACCAAGGGGTTAATTTCGAGGTAGGTGAATTGGCAGTCCACGTAGACAGAGTAGAGTCGGACGATGAAGTCGAGCAGGACGTTGTGAACGCCCTTGGGGACTTTCTTGAGGAGTGACGAGGCCAACTCTTGGTTTGAAGGGAAGTTCTTCAGGTCAACTGGAATGAGGACCTTCTCGGCCTTTGCATCGACATCACCGACGTCGACACCACCTTCATGTGTAAAGAGAATCCAGTCGCCCTAGCCTCGAATTAGTCTGGGAATCTGTCACTAATAGCCTGTAAGACTCACATCTCTGACAGAGTTGATGTTGATGTAGTATTCGGTGTCTTGAGGATGAGGGACAAAGGGCTCGACCAGGAATTGTCTGAGGAAGCCAGAAACGGTCTCGACCTTCTGTTCCTTGCCAGCTCTGGCCTCGATCCACGCTCTAGCCTCTGGCCATGTCTTGTTCAGGGCCAACAGGCCACTCTTCCCTCTTCTCTTGATCAATTGATCTGGTTTTGCGACGAATTTGGCGCCCTGGGCAAGCAGCCAGGGATAGGTGGCCTCAGCTTGGTCCAAAACTGTTTGTACCGATTCGTCTTCAGGGAAGTAGAGAGAAGCTAGTTTTGCAGGAGGGTTGTGGACGCCAGAAGCTTTCAGAGGAGTTGGCTTTACGACTGGAGCCCGTGTAAGGTGGTAGTTGAGAATGGCCTTTCCATCAGCCTCGAGAATGGATTTCGCTGACATGGCTGCGGCGGTGAGGGGTAAACAGAGGGAGATTTAGGGCGAGTCGACGCTTTGAAAGGGGGATGTATCAAGTTGTGAAGGTACAAAGTGTCAGAGGAGAAATCTAGATATGGAGAAAGATCAATGGACACCTTGTCAACCTGCTGAATGAAGCGTGAGACCGTGGTAGTGCCAGAATTCCGAACAGCTGGGGGCAGAATTATTGCTGGATTGGGTTTCGACACAATATTGAATATTGTTGGCGTTCGGAGAGCGGCTGCACAATAAAATTTTGGCGGAGAACGTTGTTGGGAGAGTCCGCAGGTGTCCCTTAGCCTGGTGAGCCCCTACTTGCCCTATAGCAGGTTGCTAAACTTAACAAGGGGGCCCGTCACGCCCGTGGCTCGGGTGGATCTGATCAAGCTAAAGCCCACCAACGCCAGGATTATCCTCAGTGATCCTCCCAAAGTCCAAATGAGTGACCGAGCCTACCACAGTAAGGTACACAGTAAGCTCTTCATCGGTCACCGCCTTCTCAGCCATTGCTGATCCCTGTGACGATGAAGGATACTGCCATGCCACATACGGAGGTACTATTTGCTCTTTGCTATTTGTTGGATTCGCAGTTTCAATGCCGAGTGCGTGCTGCTGTCTCCAGGGCCGTCGTCCTACACAAAAGACCGAAAGGAGACAGTAATTTCCTGTCGACCCAGTCCAAGTCCCGATAGTTGCCATGATACTCTTGTATATTCGCCGGATGTATAGACCCAAAGATCGTGCCACCTGGGGGATACGAGATACGACGTCCACCGGACTCCGAAGAGCAGAGCAGCGTCAACGAGGCACGCGAGGAGCTCAGGAAGCCGGGACAGGGATTAGGCCCGCCAAAAAATGTTTGGTGGCGGCGATTCAGCATCTTCAGCCTTTCCGATGCTGCGGGCCGCAAAAGATCAATGGCGCGAGGCCTGATAGCGATGCCAAAAATCCACCAAAAATCTCACCGTAACGCAGGGATGGACAAGTTGGGGGCCGCCAGTCTATTTTCGGGGGAGCCCCTACTGCAACTCCTGCAACACGTTAGCACCCGGAGCTCAACAACAGCTGAGCTGCGAAATACTGTGTACAATCTGGCATTTCCGAGCCCCTCAGCATCATCTCACACTCCACACTAAACAACCACCAATTCAACTCGACAGCATTTTCTCGCGTCGGTATTGTCCTCTGTGCTGGATTTCAACCGACAGTCTTTCTCCCTCATACAACTCCCAACAACCACTATTGCCCGAATGTAAGTCACCAGAAGATCCAAGTCAATCGCAATATCCCCCTACCTTACACAATTTGTCTTCCGGTCATACAATTTTCTATACACGACTACCGTTTTTTGTATTGTCTTCCCCCTGCTAACACAATGGGACTTCCAGTTCATCAAGACCCTCCTACAATGCCTACTGCCATGGACGGGACTGCGCCCCTCGCCAACGGAGTGCCCAAGGTCAACATCCCAGAAGGCACTGATTCCCCTGGGTCAGAAGCACCCTTCTCTGCCAACGACAACATCCGCCGATTCGATCCTCCTTCAAGAGTATTGAGCCCTGTCCAACATGCTTTGTTCCACAACAAGACGAGATGTTTTGTTTAGTAAGTAGCTGGGGACTCAAGGATAGGAGAAGAAGTGACACTGACAATCGAAACAGTGGTATGCAGCCCAAGGCCGTCCAGGGCATGCTCGACTTTGACTTCATCTGCAAGCGATCAACACCCTCCGTAGCCGGTATCATCTACACCTTTGGCGGTCAATTCGTCAGCAAGATGTACTGGGGTACCAGTGAAACCCTCCTGCCAGTCTATCAATCCGTGGACAAGGCTTTCGAGAAGCACCCTGACGTTGACACGATTGTGAACTTTGCCTCTTCTCGATCAGTCTACACCTCGACCATGGAGCTCATGGACATTCCTCAAGTCCGCTCGATTGCGATCATTGCAGAAGGTGTCCCCGAGAGACGCGCGCGTGAGATTATGATCAAGTCAAAAGAGAAGGGGATCACCATCATTGGACCTGCCACTGTTGGTGGTATCAAGCCAGGTGCCTTCAAGATTGGCAACACCGGTGGCATGATGGACAACATTGTGGCTTCGAAGCTGTACCGCAAAGGTTCGGTTGGCTACGTCTCGAAATCGGGCGGTATGTCCAACGAACTCAACAATATCATCTCCCAGAACACCGATGGTGTTTACGAGGGTATTGCCATTGGTGGAGACAGATATCCCGGAACCAGTTTCATCGACCATCTGCTCCGATACCAGAGCGAGCCCGATTGCAAGATCCTAGTGCTTCTGGGCGAAGTCGGTGGTGTTGAGGAGTACCGAGTCATCGAGGCGGTGAAGAAGGGCCAGATCACCAAGCCAATCGTTGCTTGGGCTATTGGTACTTGCGCAAGCATGTTCAAGACCGAGGTCCAGTTCGGTCACGCCGGTGCTTCTGCAAACTCACAACTCGAGACCGCTGTTGTCAAGAACCAGTCTATGAAGGAAGCTGGCTTTTTCGTCCCAGACACGTTCGAGGAGATGCCTCAGGTGCTTGCCGAAGTCTACCAGAAACTTGTCAAACAAGGAGCGATCAAGCCGGCTCCAGAACCAATTCCACCCAAGATTCCTATCGATTATGCTTGGGCACAGGAATTGGGCCTGATTCGAAAGCCTGCTGCTTTTATCTCTACCATCTCCGACGACAGAGGTCAAGAGCTGCTCTACGCCGGCATGCCCATCTCAGATGTCTTCAAGGAGGACATTGGTATTGGTGGTGTCATGTCTCTGCTGTGGTTCCGTCGCCGATTCCCCCCATACGCCAGCAAATTCTTAGAGATGGTTCTCATGTTGACTGCCGATCACGGTCCGGCCGTGTCTGGTGCAATGAACACGATTGTCACTACCCGTGCCGGCAAGGATCTGATTTCCTCGCTCGTCGCCGGTCTCCTTACCATTGGTTCTCGATTTGGTGGTGCACTTGATGGTGCCGCCGAGGAGTTCTCAAAGGCCTTTGACAAGGGCTGGTCGCCTCGACAGTTTGTCGACACCATGAGAAAAGAGAACAAGCTCAGTATGTATCTACTTCGACCGTCTGCATGGTCAAGCTAACTAGGTGTGCAGTTCCCGGTATCGGCCATCGAATCAAGTCCCGAAACAACCCCGATCTACGTGTCGAGCTTGTCAAGGAGTATGTCCTCAAGCACTTCCCCTCTCACAAGCTCCTCGACTATGCTATCGCTGTCGAGACTGTCACTACATCGAAAAAGGATAATCTTATCCTTAATGTTGGTTCGTATTTTAGTCCCCATTTACAGAGACATTCTCCTAACATGTGCAGATGGATGCATTGCTGTCTGCTTCGTCGATCTCATGCGGTAAGTTGCTTTATTTCTAGGTGTCACGGTACCGCCTTACTGACCATTCGCAGGAGCTCGGGAGTCTTCAGTTCCGAGGAGGCTGAGGATTACATGAAAATGGGTGTTCTCAACGGCTTGTTCGTCTTGGGTCGCTCCATCGGTCTCATCGCCCATCACCTGGATCAAAAACGAGTAAGTCTGACCCCCTTGTGATTTACGCCTAGACTAACGGCCTTGAAGCTCCGGACCGGTCTCTACAGACATCCTTGGGATGACATCACTTATCTTCTGCCTCAATTAGCGAAGGGTGGTGCTACGGAAGGACGTGTCGAAGTCTCAATGTAAAACGGTTTCTGCGGAAGCAAAAGCGGGTTGGGATGTGAGGTAGGGGTTCTTGATTCGGCGTTTTTGAAGTGCCTAGAGGCGTGGAATCGTAGAAGCAGATTCCTCGCCCGAGGGCTTGGTTATCGACACCGTAAATACCTAGGTATGAAAGGATCATTATGAGCGTAATGCAAAGGCATCTACTGCAAGTTTAGAGAAATGTGTATTGACTCTATGCGCAATAGCAGACTGAAGTATCCCATCAAACTCATCGTGGGCTCCATCAGCCTCAGACCGTTTGTCTCCGTTGTCATCAGTGTTATACCTGGCGAATTGACCTGCCTACTCTCCTGCCGGTTTCGTGGCCCTTTTTTCCTGTTCTGCAAGGGAAGAGGCATACCCATCTAGGGCCCGGGGTACCTCTCTCACCTCTCCGAGGCCTCTCGTACTCACCCCTTGGTAGTTCGCAATGCCTCACCAGCCTCTCTTATCGGGATTCAATTGCCGGGAAGGCGGACTATCGCGCCACAAGGGTCCTACTGGCAGGCGGTCGATATGTGAAGAATTACGATTCCCTCTTCAAGCATCCTTCAATGCGTTTGCAACGACTTCACACATTTCCAAGACCTTTTCTTCTTCGAGTCTCTTCCCAACAATCTGCAAAGCCACCGGGGCGCCATGGTAGAAATCTGCGTCATAATCGGCTTGGATCCGGCCGTCGATCTCACTTAACTGTCTGAAGGTCTTCATGTCGCGTGGCCGGTCGAGTGCCCTGTCCGCAAAGGTCACGGGGAACGTGCAAGCCGGGAAATCTAAGAAAAGAGTATATCAGCCAAGCGACCTTTCTTTAGTCGGACGGGAATGAAATGGGTGGATGGGGACCAAGAGGTCTTCTTTACCTAAGTAGTTCACGAATCCTGTCCAGCCCACGTAGAGATTCTGTTGAGTCTGGCCGAGCCTGGGAGGTGCCCAGGGCGAGGTCGCGCAGATGATGCCGTCCATCCTTGGTTTCCCATCGGCCGTGGCGGTGGCATTCCACCTATCCAGGTAAGCTTTCTGCAGCTCGTTTCGTTTGAGCGTCATCATGCGCATTTTCGTCGGGCCAAGATCGCCTTCTCCAGCACCGGCTGCTTGAACATAGCCTCTCATGCAGGGGAAGATGGGTTCATCCCAGGGTTTTAAAAGTTCCGTAATAGCTGCGCCGCCCAGGTCGAAGAAAGCTGCCTGGAGGTTCTGTGCCAGTGCATATGTCAGTGCTGTGGAAGAAATTGTAGATTGTTGATCCAAATAAGGAGGGACATTACCTTGACAATCACTGGGTGATCTTCCGCTGCTGACCAAGTGAAGACTTCATGACCCTGCTTTTCCAGCGCTTGCTTGGTCATTTTCAATGCTCGCTCGACTGGAGGGTGCACTGTGACGAGTCCGTCATCAATGCCGATGATACCGAATCTGAGTTTGCGGCCGGGTGGCTGTATGACGTTCTTCCTCCATGGGATGGGGACTAATTTGTGATCCTGTAGATGTGGTGGTCAGAAGGTCTTTTCCGTTGTGCAAAAGACTAGGTACCAACCAACTTACCAGTTCCCAGGGTGCCACTTGTTCTGACAAGACGGCTTCAGAGTATAGCTGGAGTGACTTCAACGATCTTGACATAGGTCCATTGACGGCCAAAACAAGCTCTTGCCCAGGGATTCCAGATCTACCACCATAAACGGGATAGCGGCCGAAAGAGGGCTTCAATCCGTACAGGTTGGACCAGGCAGACGGAATACGTATTGAGCCTCCAATGTCAGTGCCCACACCGAGAGGAGAGGCTTTGAAGGCTATCAAAGCACCTTCCCCGCCGCTGGAACCTCCAGGGCTAAGGTGTTTGTGCAGAGGGTTGCGACATTCTCCCCAGATATTGTTGTTAGTCTCGGCCATCATCATGGCAGTGGGAACGTTCGTCTTAATGTAGAAGACAGCCCCTAGGTTTCGAAGAATAGTTACTAGCAAAGTGTCTTTCTCCAAGGGCTCGTTGGCGTATGCAGCCATGCCGATTGATGAAGGGTGAGGAGCAGTGATAAAGCAATCCTTGAGAGATATCGGCAGCCCATGAAGAGGGCCGATCGTCTTGCCTGTGCGTGCAAGATAGTCATCTAGGTACTTTGCTCTCTCGTGTGCTTCCACGTATAAAACCTCGGTGACGCAGTTCGTCAATTCTTGCGCCAAAGCAGATGCCTTGCAGAAAGCCTGGGTTACTCGAAGAGCCGTCCACGCCTTGGTTTTAATCTTCTCCAGGATGACATCTGCTTCAGATTGGATGATGGCCAGCTCATCACGGGTGTAGTAGCCGGATTTGAGGGCGAAATCCGTGAGATTTTGAGGCAGGCCGGCCTCGTTCCAGGTTGGAGTTTTGTAGAAGGCAGCGATATTGGCAGCTCTTCTCTTTCGGGCTATGGCCGAGGCTTCTCTGTAGTCGAGCGTCGCCATGATGCGGGATGTTTATCACTGGATAGATCAATATGACAAAAGAAGAGAGAGAAGTAGACCTGAGGGAGCCGTACGTGCCCAAAGAGCATTTCAAGAACAGCGTAACAACGGATTAGAGCGCATCTCGGTTTGATATTGACTTACAATGCGGAGGTGTAAAGACGGCGACGGAGGCAATCTGGGAACGCATCTATTGGAGACTGAAAGGTACCGAGGCGACAGAGAGGACCGTACAAGTCCGATGATGCCCGACGTGAGATCAGGTTCGCTATCGGTCTGATACATCCTAGCAAGCTGGAATGGCGTGGATGGCAAGAGAGGAGACGTGGGACAATGTGGCTAGTGGTTGCGGCTGTGCTATTCACGTGACTTGACTCGACTCCGCCACAAGTGCCGTTCGGCTTTATCGGTTCACGGAAGGACGGCGAGACGGTTCTGAGTTGGTGGTGAATTGGACCCGGAATTGGTTAAGACAAGCACCAAGGGCCTCACTGGGGGTGCGTGATTCGTTGGGCCTCACCTATGAGAGTCACTGAGGGTCAAGTCCAGGCCCACCTAACGAATTCCCCCTCATGCCGCCGCGGGGCTGAGCTGACACTGCTGATGAATTGTGAATGACTGAGGTGCTGAGAAGTGCAGCTGGACACACCATGTGAGCTGCGCCATCCTCAGCTCTTCCGGGTGCTCAATCTAGTCTATAAATCCTTCCTCCTTCATCCTCACCGCGTCTCTATCTTCATCGAAACTTACCTTTCCTGACAAGCCACACCCTCGACTACCTCACTTATTCACACACCAACCCCATACACAGTC
This sequence comes from Vermiconidia calcicola, assembly GCA_035928285.1. Lineage (NCBI taxonomy): Eukaryota > Fungi > Ascomycota > Dothideomycetes > Mycosphaerellales > Extremaceae > Vermiconidia > Vermiconidia calcicola. Next base: position 180,568 of record JAXLQG010000015.1, read on the forward strand.
CTCACAATGTCCGGACCCTACGATTCCTACTCTGGCTACAATCAGCAGTCACAGTATCCTCAGCAAGGCTACAGCGGTGGCGGCGGTGGCGGCGGCTATCCTCCTCAACAAGGCTACGATCAAGGTGGCTACCGTGGCCAGCAACAGCAATACCCTCAGCAGAGCTACTCACAGTATCCTCCTCAGGATCAAGGCTTCGGCCCTCCACACCGTCAAGACTCCTTCGGTCCACCTCAGCAGGGCGGTTTCCAACACGGCCAAGCCGGCGGCCAATACGGTGCCTACGACAATAGCAACCCACAAGGTCATCCGGGCTACTACGGCCAGGAGCAGCAACAAGGCTACGGCGGCAGCAATGACGCCTACTCTCAAAATCAAGCATACCAGCAACAATTGGGTCAAGGTGGCCAACAACAGGGTGGTCAGCCCGCTGGCCAATATCCGGATGCTAGCCAACACCAGTTCTCTCCACAGTCGACCGACCCCAACGCTCCCAACTACGACCCCAATGCGCCAGCAATGAACGAGACCGACCGAGGCTTACTTGGAGCTATTGGCGGTGGGTTCGGCGGTCATTTCATGGGCAAGAAGGCAGGACACGGCTTCTTGGGTACCGTGGGCGGTGCTATCTTGGGCTCGCTGGCTGAAGACTTCGTGAGAGACAAGAAGAAGAAGCCACACCAGAGCTCGCAGAGCAGCTGGGGTGGCAGCAGATACTAGCTGACTGGAAGCGACGGCCAAAAACATTGCTGACAGCATGACCGGTCGTGGCCTTTCATGAATGGAATTGGCCGCAACACCGGTAGACCGATTACGACGACTCATGACTCTTTGTTTGAGATCATTGCTACGTGGCATCCTAATGGTGCCTCCTTTCTTTTCAGGTTAGAATAGGACTATCGAGCAGATACGGCATATGTTATCTGAATTGAAGAAAAATTGATACTAGTACTTGTGCGTTTCCGTTCCAACATCCATCGACTTCGGTCTGTTGTATCCCAATGCACACAATCGAATCCATCCTCTCGTGCGGGATCGACCAAATACGAGGACTTCATAAGCGTGCAGACATACCCTGGTCAACCATCTTGCCGTCCTCGGTCGGTTGTCCTTGATCTAGAGGCTTGATAGCCAACGGTTTGAACCCAGCATAGTCGTTATCAATGACGCGTTGAACAGCTTCATTGAACGCCTTGAGCCCGCCAAAGTAGAAGCGCAAGGCAAATTTCTTGCCCGGCACGTTCTGTCCAAAGATCCACGATGCCGTCTCCTTGAAGAGATTCCCCTCCGCCATGCGCTCACACTCATCCAGCCATTCCTGCTCTGCCTCGGGAAGGGTTTCGATGACCGGCGCAGCTACAGCGCCACCGCCGCTCTGCTTTCGTGCCTTCTCCGCCCGAGCGATGAGCCCTGAGATCATGTCCACGTGTGCCTCAATAGCCGGCGGCATGTTGGTAAAGGGGCCCTGAGGACCGCTGATCATCAACAGATTGGGGAAGCTGGGCACTGAAACGCCGAGATAGGCTGTCGGTCCCTTGGGGTCCCAGTAGTCCTTGAGCGTAAGACCCTGGCGACCTCGGATTCGGATTCTGTTGTAATTCCCTTCGATTGCGTCGAACCCGGTGGCGAATACGATCACGTCCAATTCGTGCAGACCTTCGGTGGTCTGGATCCCTTTCGGCGTGATGCTCGTGATGGGCGTTTCTTGCAGATGCACCACGTCGACGTTGGGCCTGTTGAATTGGTCAAAGTAGCCGCCGTCACAGAGCGGGCGACGGGCGTAGGCGTCATGCGGCGAGAGTTTGCGAGCCTTCTCGGGATCCTTGACGATTTGCGATATCTTCTTCCGAACGAACGCGCAGGCGGCTTCGTTGGCTTCTTTGTTGGTCGCGACGTCGCTGAACCCATCGAACATGAACTTGAATCCGTTGCCTTGCTTCCACAGCCGCTCGAAGATGGCTTCGCGCTCTTCAGCGGACTGGACGGAATCGAAAGGCACAGTGGACTCGACGAACCCGAAGCCGACGATCGACTTCTTGACTTGGTCGAAGATCTCGTCGTAGTGCTCGTTCACCCATTCTCGGTAGGCCGGCTCGACGGGTCGGTCACCGCTGGGGACCGTGTACTGAGGATGCCGTTGGAAACAGGTGAGTGATTTGACGCGTTGAGCTATGTCGGTGATGACTTGGACACCCGTGGAGCCACAGCCGATAACGCCAACCCGCTTGTTAGTTACATCGAGGTCCTCGGGCCAGGCTGCCGTGTGGCACAGTCGGCCTTGGAATGTGTTGATGCCTGGAATATCCGGGTAGTTGGCTTTGGAAAGGAGCCCGAGTGCGGTAACCAAATATCGCACGTGGTAGGTCTTGCCGGTGCTGAGCTCTATTCGCCAGTGGTTAGTAGATTCATCCCAGTCTGCAGAGAGGAGTTCGGTGTTGAATTGCATGTCTTTCCGAAGGTCGTGTCGCTGGACAACGTGCCGTAGGTATGCTAGAACATCCGGTTGTTTGACATAATGATGTGTCCACGGATATGTGACTAAGTCCTCTTTGTCCCATGAATATCGATATACGAAGCTCTCCGTATCGCTCATGGCTCCGGGGTACCGGTTCCAATACCATGTGCCCCCAACGTCGCCGGCCATGTCAATAACTTTGGCATTGAGACCTAGTTGTCGCAGACGGTATAGTTGATAAATACCTCCAAACCCGGCGCCAATGATCAGAGCATCTAGCTCTGCAGGGGAATCTCCCATTATTGTAAACCGATGTCGGTGCTGTAGCGCTCAAGAGCAAACGCAAGAGCACACAGATCAGTAAAGTAGTCGTTATCAATGCATGCTGTCGAAGAGTCAGAAGAGATTTGGCATCTTGATGGAGTTAGAACTTACCCGGGGGATCTAATGCGGAGAGAGACTGGGGTTGATTCCACGGAAATCAAAATGCGAGGAGCCCCATCATGATCATGGCCCCTCTCGGATATGTGATAGAAACTTGTCACCCGTCCAGTCATTGGAGTGTCGAGCCTGCGACAAGCCCTTTAGTCGCAGGTCAACGACACAATTGGGAGTCTCTCAGCCGCCGGCTCAATATGCTGGACGTCTGTGTCAGTCCCCACAGTTTGACCTCGGTTGAGGGTCGTCGCTCTGGCGGAATACTAGTATGATTGTGTGGACTTTAGAGAGCTAACCCCCAGTGCCTCCGTGCCACTTCAGACTGTAAACTGGGGGCTTCACCGAGTGCGCTGATGAAGAGTCCATTCTTGGATTAATAGTGAGAAATCGCTCCGTGGATGTCTGTGGTTGCCGAAGGCTCATTGTCGTGATCCATCGGGGAATACACAATACTTCCCCCCTCGCCCTTTCTCACATCTTCTCCGCACTCGCCAACGAGGCGAAGGAATACCAATTCCATGCTCTTGCCAGAGCAGACAAGGTAATCCCGTGGAACTGTCGTGCGCGTGACTGACCTGCAGCTCCAGCGTGAGTCTCCTTCCATCCAGCTCCCTTGGCCAACAGTAGGTTTCTTTGCCAGTAAACAAGATTGTTCTCAGCTCGCACTCAAACATGACCGCCATGGCCGGGAGAGTGGCTATGATCACTGGTGCTGCAGGCGGCATCGGCAAGGCTACTGCTCACAAACTTGCTAGCCGTGGTATATCTGTCATCATTGTCGACATGAACGACAACGACGGCCCGGCAGTAGCCAACGAAGTCGCGAAACAGTGGAATGTCCGCAGCAAGTTCCTCAAGGTCGATATAACCCAAGAACAACAGGTCAAGGATGCAATAGCTTCCACTACCGAATGGACTGGAAGGCTCGACTATGCTGCCAACTGTGCTGGTATTTGTGAATCCATCTGGGCGGAAGAGGAGAGCATCACCACGGAGCTTTTTGAGAGGTAAGTACCGGCAGTCTTTCCCAGGATGATTGCCCGACTGAGATCTGATCTCAGGACTCATGCCATCAACACTCGTGGACTTTGGCTATGTCAGAAATATCAAGCCTTCCAGATGAAGACCCAGGAGCCTCGTCCGGTCTCCTTCTCTCCTGCATGTCGACATACAATACCCGGACAGCGGGGATCCATCGCTAACGTCGTCTCGATATCCGGACTCCACGCGGCTGGTCTGGCTGCGTACACACCGAGCAAGTATGCAGCCGTAGGAGTCACCAAGAACGGAGCCAAGTTCTATGGCCCAAGTGGTGTTCGCGTGAACGCTCTCTGTCCGGGATGGACCTTGACGGCAATGATCGAACATAGCATGGGGAAGGAAGGCACGATTGGCACACAGGAGAACAATGATTCTGCGGTAAGCAAGCAGATCGGACTCCGAAGGATGGCTTTTGCCGAGGAGCAAGCGAACGTGCTGAGTTTCTTGCTGAGTGATGAGAGCTCGTATATCAATGGAAGTCTCCTGGTGAACGATGGAGGATTTCACGACATCAGGTAGTCTGTTGTTAATACTACCTATGGTACCTAGGTACTAAAGGTATCTCCCTCGCAGCCAAATCTTTGGGTTAAAGTCTTGGCATAAGCTTGTATGGAAACCCTACCAAATGTGCTACATTTTGAGAGACAATTTCTCACAACGTTGATAGTAGCGATTAAATGTAAGTATTGAGAGTCTCGCAGAAGGTATCAGAGAGAATAACAGTCCAAAGATTTTCGGAGATTTCCCAAAGTGATGGATGGGAACTACCTTAGTTAGGAACGTAGTTTAGTTGGGGCCCTTACCTAAAGTTCTTAACTAGAAGTATACCTAAAATATCTTTAGGCTGTCCTTCTAGGTATACATTAGTTAAGAATTAATGCCAAGATTTTAACGCAACCATTTAACTGGAGCCCGGCTCCTTGTCTAGACTTCTACCCCAGATGTTCTCCCCATTTCTTCATCTTGTTTCATCGGATCGTCAGCATGTCCAAAGAAAAGGCCGAAAGAAAGTACACCTCACTGGCTTGTCTAGAATGTAGGAAGCGCAAAATTAAGGTAAGCTTCATTCTAGCAACCCTCATTTATCCTAATTCGCCCGGTGGATACAGTGCAACGGCGAGCGGCCCAGCTGCTCCAATTGTACTTTGTACGTGGTCGAATGTGCCTACGGTCAAGATAGACGAAGGCAAGTGCACCACTCTACACTGACTGCCTCGCTCATGCTGTCAGGCTATCGGAGATTGTTCGCCGCAGAGGCAGTACCTCAAAGGATACCGCCAAAAATGTGGAATCTAGCAACCACATCGGCACCAGGAATGAAGGTTCGTTAACAGTCGAAAACGGCGTGGTTGACGTGCAGCTGCCATGGACTGATCTCGACTTATCGAGCTTGATGGATGAAACTCAGCAGTCAGGACTTGTCGACCACGGTGCTCAACATGGATGGGACCTCCCGTCCACCGCTTTTGACTCGATTGGAGCTATGTCTTTCTTCGCGGAAGACTCATTCAACCAAGCAAACACTTCCACGCCTGGTCCGATGCAAGCCGGCCTAGGAGGCCAATTCTCCACGAACGTTGCCCATTTCGACTGGCATTCTCAGGAGCAAAGCCAGGTAGTGGTGGATATACCCAGGTTCAAGGTACCCGGTGATGCGCTTGAGACGTCTCCTGGCAGTGTAGGAACTTCATCATCCAATGTGGAAGTCAGCAGCAGTCTCGGACCGAAGTCAAAACTTTGCACGAGTAGACCAGAGCGCGATGCGGCATCCCTGAACGACGTTACTCGTCAGCTTACCAGCCGTCTTGGACGACTCCAAATCACCGAAGGTGGACAGGCTCGCTACTATGGTGCTACGTCGAATCTGCATCTACTGCACGGTAGTCCCAACTCTCTCGTTCAGCCGAGCATCCGCGACGTTGTTCGTCATGGGGATGCGGCTATTGCCCAGGCCGGTCTTCGGTGGCAAGGGGATCCAGCTTACGAAGAACACTTGATTAATCTTTTCTTCTCCTGGCACAATGCCTTGATGTACGTCCTGGACAAAGATATTTTCCTCAACGAACGGCAAAAGTTCCAAGATGGTCGGCGTACCAATCTTTACTCGCCATCACTGGAGAATGCAGTGTAAGTTCGTGTCTTGATCAGAGGTCTTTGTCCATGAAGGCCATGCCAGAGCCGTCAACTTCTCAAACAATCGTTCAGGTGTGGAGATCCTGATATGGAACAGATTTACCATAGGGTCAGCATACACTGATCGGACTCACCCTGGAGTCAATGACGCTACGGACGAATTTTTTGCTTTTCGGAGCAAGATATACCTCGAGATCGAGATCGACAGCCCTACAATTGCAACTGCTCAAGCACTATTAATCCTTTCGTCTCATGAAGCCGCCCATGCGCGCGAGTCGCGGGGCTGGATTTACTCCGGAATGGCTGTGCAGATTATGACTGATCTTGGGCTTCACCTGGACCTCAAGCAGGATCATCCTCGACTCGATACAAGGAGTTTGACCGGCCCCAGCGATGTTTTGATCTTACGTCGAAATCTATTTTGGTCCATCAATACAATTGATACGCTCTGGAGCGCACACTGTGGAAGGCCTTCACTAATGAAGAATCTCCGACACAACGTACAAGAACCGCTTCCTTCGAGAACATACCAATGGGAGTACTACACTGATCCATATAGCAGTCTCAAGTTCCCACCGGACTTCGATTTCACTGCGGCTGCTCATGTTCATGTCCATCTAGCCTCCCTCATGAGAATTTTGGCTCGGGTATCTGACGTCTTATACTCAGGTGTACCAGACATCTCCGATGACATTCAAGCGTTCGTCGCTCAGGCAGACCATGATTTCCAAGACTGGTCATCGTCTTTGCCACAGAATTTACAGCTTGACATGACAGGGGCCACCCCATTCCATATACCAGCCGTTCTTGAGCTTCATTTGAGTTACCACGAATGCATCATCCTACTGCATAGGCCGCTCATTGCTCCGGAAGATATGGTATTCCACGACAGGGCTACCTCCCTCAGCAGATGCATCGAAAATGCTGAGCAAATCTGCAAAATCCTTGTCCTTTTCCGCCGAATGTACGGCCTGAGGCGACCACATCACCACATGTGCCATATAACGATGACAGCCGCGCTGATACATATATTCTGTCTTTGTGTTACAGATGGGAAGCACGAAAACAAAGAGAGCGCACAAAAACACTTCTTGACTTGCATTCAAGCTCTTGGGGAAATGGGTCAGACATACAAGAGTGCCTCCAGGGGTCTCGACGTGATTACCTCCCTCCGTCAAAGCTGGCAAGACGACACATTTGCTGGGAACAGGTTCAAGAGGGCCAAGCTCGGTTAAAACGAATATTGGGTTCAAATGTGTAGATGGCCACCAGCGCTTCCACCAACTGAATTACAGTGCCCGATTTGAATGACCAGTCTCCAATGTCATTCACCACGGGAGTCCATTACGCCGGCCGAGAAGGCTGAGGAATGGTATCTGAGCCAACTTCGAGCCATGGAGAACACACAAGGCCCAACGGAAAGATACCACGTTGCGACATCACAGCGAAAATGCCGACCTTGGACTCCGCACGTATCTCCTTCTCGGCACGAACGTTGACTTAGGAATCACTACCATCATAGCCTACATATTACAGTAGGCCAGAGTCCCCAGTCCCCGCACGATGTTCCGGCGGGTGGATGGGGTAGACTGGAAAGGCAAGGCCCACGAATCTAACTGGTTCGCTCCTGCAGCTTCTTAACGAATTCGGCATGACGGCCTCACCAGCTTGAAGACTGATTGGCTACGAAAAGGACTACTATGCTGGGAGGCTGGCGTGCCATAGCAAAACCAATCGTCCGCGTTCTAATCTCTGCAGAGTCGGTTCCTACCAAGTGCAAGCATAATTCCGTGGAATCGTAAGATCTACAAGCAAATATCATCCCCAGTTCCTCCACATTTTCAAGAGATGCCCTTTCATCTGCAATCAACGACGTTACCAGAAGGAATATATATCACAACATACAGTTGCATGCGACATGGGTGCCTTCAACAGAGGTTACGCTCAGTCTTTGCACGGGTTTCCCTTGCAAGCAGCCATCACGCTTTGCTCAGCATGGGCGTTTACATTGTTTGGTTGGTTCCCAAATATGGACCCGGACTGCCTGTGTGACTGATGTTGCCGCCTCAGGATACGATCAGGGTGTCCTTGGTGGCTTGATCGCGCTCCCGAGTTTCCTGAAAGCAAACCATATCAGTGCGAACGATGCTGATTTGCAGGGCACAATCGTGGCGATATACGACATTGGGTGTCTCACAGGGTGCATCATTGCCGGGTTCGTCGGCCAGAAGCTCGGCCGTCGCATATATATCGCGCTCGGGGGGGTCTTCCTAGTCGTCGGAGCCGGGTTGCAGGCTGGAGCACGTGGTAGCAGCTATCTGATAGCAGGTCGTGTCATTGGAGGCATCGGAATGGGTATGTCCTGTTGATGAGATGGCCTTGATACTACATTCTGACGGGTTCTCGTCAAGGCCTCACAACAACAATGGTACCCATATGGGTCGCGGAAACATCCAAAGCTCATTCTCGGGGGGCGCTGATCGCCACGCAGCTCACAATCGTCATCCTGGGACTGACTATTGCTTACTGGGTGAACAAGATCTTTGATGCGGCAAGGCGGTCCCTGCTAATGTTTCGCAGTTTGACTATGGCATGCTTCAACACCACCCTAATACTGACGTTGTCTGGAGACTGCCGATCGCTTTTCAGGTTGTCTTCATTCTACTGGCGTGGGCGACCATTTTCTTCCTTCCAGAGTCACCCAGATATCTCTATGCCTGCGGAGCAGTAGAGGATGCCGACAATATCATGGCTCGCATCTACTCTGTTCCCGTGGATAGCGCGGAAGTTGCCAAGCACCGTGCTGATGTCTTTGCCGCTCTCGAGATGGAAAAAGAGTACAAATTCAGCTTTAAGAATCTCTTCTACGACACCTCACCAGTCAACACAACATGGCGACTCTGGTTAGGCGTCCTATGCCAACTCTTGCAACAAATGGATGGAAACAACATCGTCAGCTATGTCGGTCCGCCCCTTTTCCGTCCTTCCGGCATTCCCACTGCCTCTCCCGTTCAAAGACGGCTCTGCTGACGAGATTAGTATGCGACATATCTCTTCATCCATTCTCTCGGAATGTCTCAAAATCAAGCCGCCATCACCTCAGGTGGCGTGACTCTTCTGTTCCTTGGTGGTACTGCAACAACCATCTGGACCGTTGAGCATCTGGGCCGTCGCACGGTCATGTTGTACGGCGCGGTCTTCTGCTCAGTCTTCATGATTCTCTTCACGATTGGTCTCGGAGTCAACACTGATACCTCACTGAAGCTTTCCGTGGCAAGCATCTTCTTGTTCGAGCTTTCGTTTGGCGCGAGTTGGTGTGGTTTGCCTTGGATTTACGTTGTAAGTGTGGAGTTAGTGGGATGCCGGCTTACTTTGGAACGAGTCATTCGTGCTTTTTCTTGATACGTTGAACTCTTGTGTACATCTTGCTGACGCAGCAACCACTTGCAGCCGGAAATTGCTCCGCTCCACGTCCGACACGTGGGGACCAGCATGGGTGTCTTTACCCAATGGTTCATCACCTTCATCGTGGTCAAATTCGGACCTATGGGGATACAGGACATTGGCTATAAGTTCTACATCCTGTTCTGCGTGTTCAACGTCCTCGCGATCCCTTTTGTCTATTTTTGCGTCAAAGAGACCAAAGGGCTCAGTCTGGAAGAGATCGACATCCTGTTCGCGCGACCGGAATACAAACACGTCCTGCAGGCCAGGCTTCGGGGAGACCACGAAGCGTCAGACAAGGGAAATGTGCGCCAGAGCGAGGTCCTTCTGGATACGGTGGAGGCAAAGTAGAACTAGTCGCATGAGAGTCGAGGTCAATCAAGAGCTGCTTCGGCAATTGATACCTCGCACAAATGGGTACCTTGCCACGTCAAGGAGGCAGGTCAATGAGTTTTAGAAATGAGTTGTGGCGCCACCCTGCACTACGTTGGAGGTGTCGTAGCTAGGTATGACTCTTCCGGGCAGAGACAATGTCATCCCCAGATCAGTCTCGCATCTGTCGCCAAAGCCAATTGCGTGAGTCGGAGCGGCCCGAGGCCGCTTTTGGTCCAGCCCATACATAGCCGGCGAGGCTGACCACAGGGTTTTTGGTTTGACCCACTTTCAAGGGGATCTCAGCCTCGTCCTTCGGCCGCCATGACTCTACAATGAAGTTAATCTGACTCTACAGTGAAGTCAATCTTGATGAGTCACAGTTGTGCTGGAGTAGATTCTCAATGCTTACAGATCTGTCAACTGCTTCTGAACTATCTGCGATTAGCGATCAAAAGAGATACTGGCTCGACATATGCAGGGTTTATTTCGCAACAAATCCATTGCGGCTCGTGAAACTGTACAAATCACAATTGTCTTCTCGCCTCAGCACAATGTTGATCCGGAGTTCAGATTTGAGCGACGAGATAGACGCTCTCAATGCGATCTATGGCGAGAACACCGTTACAGTCACATTCCACAACCATCATCACACTACTATTGTTCTGAAACTTCCCGATCTAACATATGGCTTCCTACTCCAGATCCCAGGTACCTACCCCAACTCTATCCCAAGAGTGATGGGAGTGGACGACCTAGTCCAGAGCCGCGAGTTCGGTGTTCAAGAATCTGCTACCTACCTTCATGCCTGCATCTCCGGAGTCTATCAGCATGGCTCGGTTTGTTTGTACGACGCGATCGACGAGTTGGCACCAATGTTGGATCGGCAGAAGCAGCAACGTCAGTATAAGAACCGTGAGGATGCCACGGAAGTTCTCACTCAACAGTCCATGGCATTGAGGGATCTGGCCGTCAGAGCAAGACGCAGATCACTCCAATTCCAAGACGGCATTGACGACAACTTCCCGGGCGTGTCAGATTGTGCCGCATGCATGGAACCTTTTTTCAAGATCCTGATGACGCATCTTCAATGCCAGCACTCGTTCTGTCCAAACTGTCTCTATGGTGAGCCATCTCTCTACTCAGCCAGCTTAGGCGCCTTGCTGACAATTGATCAACTCCTAGAAGGTATTTTGAGTGCATTGCGCGGGCAGACCGAATTCAAGTGCTGCGGCAAATCGATCCCTCTTAGAGAATTCCGCAAGATCAGCAACCTGGACGACGACTTCGTCAATAACTATTCCAAATGGTTGCAAGAATTACACTGCCCAAACCCCCTTTACTGTCCGTGGGAAAAATGCTCCGCCTTCATTCCCCGGTTTTTTGTCCGGCAAGACTTCGTCGGGTGTCCGTTTTGCAAGAGGCTGCTGTGTATGGGTTGTGGTGGGAAAGGACATCGAGGCGTATGCGCCAATGACGGAGCTTTGCAGCAGATGATCAAAGAAGGTGGATGGAAGTTCTGTCCGAACTGCTCACATCTGGTTGAAAGAGTTACCGGATGTAACCATATAACATGCAGATGCGGCTCTGATTTTTGCTACAATTGTGGCGAGGAACATGATGAATGGAATGGTTGCGATTGCGAAGATTATGACTGACCGGTAGTAGAAGAAGGCACGTGGCTGGGCTCTCCTGGGGATATTCGCCTGCCCAACCATTTATCACGCGGGCAAGGGGTGGCTTCCCAAATATCAGACACCCTCAGGCAACGGTGCTCCGATCGTCGGGGTCAAAGCAAGCAGCAAGGCACGAAAGTCAGGAGCACATGATGTCCTTGTCCGCATTCAGCAAGGACGATATTTCAACGACATATGTGCGAGGGAAGGCTCTTTTACGCTTCCGAAGAAGGCCAACACGTCCTGACTCTTCGCAGCGTTGCACATATTGTGGTTGGGAGTTCACTTTCAGCATACAGTTAACAGTTTGCGGAGCACTATTCGTAAGGCTGAGAATTGCCGCAGACTTGGGTCGATTTCAGCACAGCATGAGGTACGGAGTATGAGGTGAAGCTATTAACGCCAGGTCAAGCCTGCTGCCCCAACCTTGGCAACCAGGGACTAGAGTTAGGGAGATGGTGAAATACGCAGGCACTTTTGGCAGAATCAGAGGGACTTTGGTCTACAGGAGCTAGGCAAGGATTATGGTCATCTTACGATTGGCCTCAGCGGCCTGTTCGCTTAGAGAGGAGAGGCACAGTTTGAGGCGCAGCAGGCATTCCCCGCCTCCCTCCTTCACTTATCACGCCGACCTCCAATGCATGGACTCTCTCCTTCTCTTTCTTTCATACTGCCTCCCTCCTTGCTCATTGCTGTTGTACCATGAAGAAACACGCACATCTTTGGCATTTCTGACTATCTCATCCATCAAACGTCCGCCTATGTCTGGTATCGTGAATGGGGTGTCTAGTATCGCGACTTCGCGAGGCAGGCGAGGCAGGCGAGGCTGACGCTACAACTTTCTACACTCCCTGCAACGATGGCTTCCCCTACCACAGAGTCTATTCGCCATTCCCGGCCGACCGGCAATCTATACGCCTAGTACGTCTCCTACCAGGCTCAGGCTGCGATACAGTATGTTGCGAAGTAGTGGGAAACATCACCCTGGTGTCTGAGAACGGAAAAGCTTCCGCCGCCTATGAAGCCCTTTCCTACGCTTCCGGTGACCCAAAAGACACGAAGGAGATACAACTGAACGGCTGGTCTTTCACAGTCTTTGGAAATCTTTTTCTCGCATTGTCCCAACTTCGGTTTCCGGAAACAGAACGGCTGCTATGGGTCGACCAACTGTGCATCAATCAGATCGATATTCCCGAGCGAAACTCATCCGTTTTGCTCATGTGTGACATCTATCGACAAGCAACAAGCACTGTGGTATGGCTTGGCCCGGCTAAAGACGGGACGATACAAGCCGTCCAGTTCGTGAACGAATTTCTCGAACTACATAGAGAGGATCTTCGTCAACACCTTTTGCGCTATGTACATGAAACCTGGAGTCGCGAACGTGCAACGCTCAAAGAGCAGACGCAATTCAGTGATGAGGGTGTTGACTTCTTGCTCAGCAAATGGTTTTGGCAGGGACTCCCACGTAGCTATGGCTTGGAAAACAGCGAGTTTCGCGATTATCCCGTGGCCAAAGCTATCCACTGGATGAAGAATTTTCGCGGAGATGCAAGCAAGAAGACGATCATTCTGAGCATAGATGAAATGCTGTCAAGAGACTGGTGGAAGCGCTGCTGGACATTGCAGGAAGCGGTTGTCTCCGAGACGCTTGTGTTGCAATGCGGATCAAGCTGTCTTCGGTGGGATGACCTCACCTTGTTCTCAGACGTGTTTACAGTCATCTCGACCTGGCAGGTCACCGAAAAAGGCGAGGGTGCGATGGCGGACATCTCGCCATTCCTGAACTCAACACTTTCAGGGAGGTCATTAATGCGATCACTTGTCGTAAAAAGAAGACTTCTGGACTTGCTCCACGAAACACGGGATTTACGGGCTTCTGATCGTCGAGATCAAGTGTACTCGGTCCTCGGCATTCTCGGCAAGCAGAAGCGACGAGCGTATGGTATCAAGCCCAATTATTCTGACACTAACAGAGTTGCGGACGTTATGGCCACGGTGGCGAAAGCTGCTGTTCAAACCGATCATAAATGGCCTTTCGCATATCTAAGTGGTCAGGAAGCGGGAACAGACTTTCCTACATGGGTACCGGATTTCCACGAGACCGAGTACTCGTATAACGGATTGGTGGCCAACTTACACCGCTTTCAGGCTGGCAAGAATCTATGGCTCAACCCTTCCTTCTTCGACAATGGCAGGAGAATGAAGGTCTCGGCTATCAAGCTAGGGATCGTCGAGGTCATTCACAAACCGAGTACGAGTAAACAGAAATCTGAAAACGTCCTACAAGAATGGTATCGACTTGTCATGAAGAGAGCCAGAGATCATGAAGAACCCTGTTCCTTGCGATTGTTGAAGGAGTTCTTGGAAGTGGTCTACAACTTAGACCCAGCCCACCAGGGCCCTGAAGGAGAACTCCGACTGCCTAAACAGCATGACTGGCAGTCTCCCACAAATTTAGATCAGGAGGCACTGGACAGGATTTTCACGCAAGTTCGATCCTTTGAGAGCCAAGGTGGGGAGCCCAAGACTATCAAGTGGAGGTCTGACTTCTTCATTCTCCAAGACGGTTCCATGGGCTTAATACCCTTACAATTTGAATCGGAGAGGTTACCCGGCGAAGTTGGCGACATTGTTTACGTGTTGCCTAGTCTCAATACTCCATTGATGGTACGCGCTGCTACCAAAGCCAAAGGCTGCTTCACCGTGGTACGGCTATGCCTTGTTCAAGGAGTCATGGACGGCGAAGTCATTGACATGGTGGAACAGGGCGAGAAGATGCTCGAGGAGATAGACTTGATATAGGAGCACATCGACCTTGCCAGAATGCCAGTCTTTGGACAAGTTCTCAGAACTGATGAGCAGCCAAAACTGTGGCCATCCTGATGGAGCTCAGCCGAGACCATAGTGCTTCAAGTTCTTACTACAGGGGCTCATCAGCATGTTGGAAATCGCCCTACTCCTTGCCATTCGAGCGGAGTTTCTTCACAGCTGGTATAAGTAGGGGAGTTTGCATCGACCTCTCTCCCATATACTAGAAGTGAAAGCGTCTACATCGCAGCAACACTACTACTATGAGCGTGGAAATTGAACCTAATCCTGCATACCATCATACAGCGCTCAAGACAAACAGTGAAAGTTCTTTGCTGATTTTACCTTCCGCGACTGGTACAGTCTGAAACGCAGGTTTAACCCTAGGTTCTTTTGTCATGCCAACAATCCCCCCTAGCTTCTAAGGGTCAAGAGTCTGAACAGTAGTAGAAATGGGATGCTCCGCCGCAGCACCCTGCTCGCGGTCCTCGCGATGGAGGAGAGATGCTGTCGCCCTTTTCTGCAATCTGAATGTGCGCTCCTGTCGACGGTCAAGCATAAGGGCACAGAGGCTAGGTCCTACATGCCCAGAGGGACGCAGGCGGCAGGGAAAGAATACTCTATCGGGTCTTTGACCGGGACTAAGGTGTTCGGCTAATATTATACATACGATTGCCATGGGGTACGCAGCACTCCTAGCGAGTAAGACATGTGCGTGGCTCCATCTATGTTGCAGGTAGTACTTGTATCATGCATGCAAGGCATTTCCGGTATCCGATGAGCCAACACCCGAAGCATCAGTACTTGCCACTTCAGGGGTCGAGCCAACGGCACGTTCAACATCTGGAGGCTTTCTCTCTCGTCGGGTAATCCGTAGCAGGACGATCAGGTTGGTGAAAAATCTGCGGGGCCATTTTATAATCTCTCGCCACTGCCAAAACAATGCGCCGTGAACAACGAATCCGCCGAGGCTGAAAAGCAAAATCAATCCAGCGAACCACGCCAATGTAGGGCGGACCAGTGGGAGAATGGGCTTTTCCATAGAGAAAATGCTTGCAGTCAATGCAACCGGAGAGATGTAAAGCTACAAGTCTTGTTAAGGGACTGGTGATGGCAATCGACAACTGAGGTCTCTGGACTTACCAACATCACCAAAGAGAATCGTTTGTTGTCGATCGCTAACTGGCTCTGGCCTCTACTTACAAGGACTGCCTCTTGGTTAAGCTGAAACTCAAGCTGCAGGATTTGACGGACAAGTCAGCTAAAAATTTAATCTTCAACTGCGCAAACTGGTAGGGACTTACCATGCGGGCATGTCTGTCGCAGCGATAGGCCAGATGGTCAAGTCTCTTCTCGAAAGATCTAAACTCATTCGCTCTGCTCCGGAACTTCTTAAATTCAAGAGGAAAGTCATCGAAAATGACAGAAGACGTAGAGCAGAAGTTATCGAGTACGTCGACAGTCTTGGCCAATACTCCTTGTAACTGCGCCGAGAGGTGCATGACCCGTAGGACCCAGTTGGAAGCTGCTCTAATAGCCTCGAGAAAGCCTTTAGGTTCTTGTGATGACAGCTCAGATTGGGAGGACTGGGATAATCCAAAAAGGTGTCTGTTAACGATGTCAACTGATGAACAACTTGAACGTAGCACGGCTCCCCGTCTCACGACTCTGAATACGGACGCCACTGCACCGAGACACACAACTTCTGCTTCCACGTACACTCAGCTTCTCCTCGAATTCAAGCAGAACAAGTGCTTTGATAACCATCCCACCAGGATATATCATATAATGGAGAAATTTCATACCTGTTCGTATATCCGGAAACCATGCTCTATCTTCTCAATAAGGAGCAGCCATTCCCGTATCACCGGGGTGGTACGGTGAAGGTACACTGTAAGGAAATATTTCCGGGGATCCCACAGTGGCTTGTCCGCGTCGCAAGTGCCATAGGTCAGAGGATCCGTATTCATGCCATCTTCACTGACTTTGTCTTTGTGATACTCGGCCACAGTCTCCCTCCGCTCATTTCCGCCGTCGAAGTACGTGTCGACAAAGCAATAAGCGACCCAGTTGTGTTCATGTAGACCAGCGATGACACAAGAGACCTGATTTTCGTAGAGAAACTCGGCAGGCAGTCCGTCTTCCCAATTCAGAAACGAGATATCATTCCTACGCCTTAGAGGCTCTCCGTTCTTGAATCTGCGGTGGTCGGTTGTTTGCGATGGTCTGCAGAGAAGTCCTGGTATATGGAAGCTAAGCTCGAACATCGCCAATCCATCCGCCTATACGACAGTTCAGCCGGTGGTCCTGCGGCCAAGGTCGTGGATATGATAATAGGATTTGAATACCTACTTGTATTTTCACCTCGACAACAGGCTCGAAGGCAAGGTGTTTCGCAACAGCATCGCGGAGTGCAGAGGCTTGATGCGTCGAAGCAGTGTTGATGAGCGCCTGGATGCAGGAGCTATTCAAGTCGGTAACGAATATCAGACGCCTATCGGCATCGGGCTCGGAGACCTGATTGGGAACCGAGCCAGGCGCATTGGTGCAGCCCACGTATCGCACTGGAGGGGGATGCCTTGGTCTCGTGGCACGACCTTTCCCATGATGATATCGCTAATGTACCATCATATCAGTGATGACCCCTGCATAAAGATGTGGGGCATGGAGGCGTTCTTACGTTCTTGCGTAGCTCCCGACTGAGACCATGTGATGTAAGGGGGCCCCGATAGCTTCTTGAGCTAAAGACCCCGTCTTCATAGGCGCGTTCGTCTAGCCAAGCGACGAGGGCGTCTTGACTATCTCCCGGCTCATCGGGTCCGATGGATGGCAGGGTCTTGCCATTGCAGAAATCTACCACTCTTTTGACCTCAAGAGACAGACCTCGGTCGTCTGTATCCTGGGGATTCTGCATGAACAGTTCGAGATCCGTATCGTCTGGCCAGACATGCCGCCGGGCCTCGACGTATGGCTTGTTCTCATTTTCATAATCGAGACCAGGACGGTCTGTTCTGAAATCAGGTAGCCATTGACTGGGAGATAAAGATGCGTTCGAATATGACAATCTGGAGATATATCGAGCCAAGTCTTCTGGGGTAACTTCGCGAGGCCGCGCCTTGTCTGCAAGCATTGTAGAAAGACTGTGCATAGCAAGAAGCGTCCAGATATTCGCGTGCTGCACAGGTGGGTACAGAAAGAAACACCGGTGCTTTGAGAAGTGCGACCTTATGGGAGACATTGTGTCAACAACCTTGCCCGGCGGCGCCCTTTTCATACATGTTTCGCATGTTACCCAGGCGCAGTGCAATTCAAGTCGTCTAAGCTGCAATTCGCAGATGCAGTTTTCGGACTAGCAAGCTTGCGATTGGTTTGCAACGTCGACATCAATGGGAAAGGAGTGACTGGGTACTTGACGCCTTACAGGAAAGGACAAGCCCTAAGAGGTTCGCAGAGGACCAATCGCGCGCAAAAGCCGTTGTCAGATGATTCTCGACATTGGAAGGGAGTGCCTCAACAGTGGCTTTGGGCAGAAGTGAAGCAATGTGAATAATTTTATTGGCTCCCCAACAATATGTGAATTCGAGTAAGAGCAGGCCACGTCGCTCCTGATTATATCGATAAATGAGGCTAGGAAAGCTCTACTGTAGACGTAACTTCGATAGGGCGCGGAAAGCAGGGAATCTCTTCCAACGCTCTCGATTGCTTGATGAGCAGAGAGGTGGAATGGATAAGCGCTCTGGTCTGCATCGCGACAGAGGACCACCAGTGTCATGTTTGACAAGGTATCTTCTCGTGGTCAAGTGTGGATGATTTCCAGTCTCTTACACATAGACGCCTCGCATCATATCTCAGGCTAAGCTGAACATCGGGGCCGATCGCATGCCTGGTGCAGCCCGTTCGTCCGCCTGGAGGCACTCGAAAAGGCGTCGGTCTAGGGGCAGTAAATAGACGCAAGTCTATTGGGACCGTGTGTCTTTGATCGGAGAATGGACAACATGTCCCTGGGTGAGGGCATCGGTAATGGCTTGTGGCAGGCAGGCTTTCTATCGGACAACCTTCTCGGTTCGGCAATTGGAGCATCGCGTATGATGGCACGGAGGGCAACTCGAAATCGTGATCCGAATGGGCGAGTGGCCGCACCTGCACTTTTCCCGGGCCCAAAAGATTAATCCAAGATTCATGATGGAGCTTGACTCAATTCGGAAGAGACTGGACGTCGCATTAGGGGAAATGGAACTGGAACATACACAGGTCCAAAGGAAGACAGTTTGCTTCTTCTTCCCTTTCGATGGAGGATGCCTGGCGCGGGCAGTCAGGAACAAATCACGTGGGTTGGGCCATTCGGGCGGGGAGACTCACGTCTTGGGGTAAAGCCCCGGATTGGCCGGCGAGGCTGGTATGGCAGATCCACGCATGTCACGTGCACAAGATCTAGCGCGTTCAGAATGAGGCTGGTGAGGCTGTGGGTCAGGTAAGTACTACTCAGAGCGATAGAGGATTGTCGAATAGTGGGTTGTTTCTCACAGGCATTGAGAATATATATTCAGGAGAACCTCTGATGTTTCCTGCAGGTGAACAATAAAGCCAATCAAATGGCTCGCAATTCCGACGGCGGTGTGGCCCCTTGTGAATGCCTCGCAGGTAAATATATACTAGCCATCAGATCGTGGCCGGGAAACGGAAGCCGTGCATGTTTCTACCGTTTCAAATTCGTTGTACCCGGTCTCTTTCTCAGCAAAGTTCGACCGCCACCAATTCGCAGGGCTCCATCCTGATACCAACAGAATGGAGGAGTTGAGTAACCATCCAGATAGCTTTTCAGCTTGTCCCGCAACTTCGACAGCCTCAGAGAGAGGCAGTCAATGTATGCTGGTCTGGTCTGAGTTACGGTCCAATCTGAAAATTCTCTCAATGCTGTGTTGCGCTGCTGAATCCCGCTGGGCTGGACCTGCTCCAGCCCATTTGGTGAGGCCATTAATGGCGAGGTCGTTTCCATGAATCTTCAGAAATCATCACCCAATCGACACTGTTGGACGGAAGGCCAGAGATCTGGTCATGTTAATCAGTTGGATGCCACGCTCCCAATGCTTGTCATGTTCTTTCATCAGTTGGCAGGACAAGAATTGACAGAAGGCCGGACAGTAAAATGGCTCGTCCGCATATGTGATGTGGTCATGTGGCTGTGTCAGGTGCGGATAGCAATAACCAGTGCCTGTATCTGCACCGAAAGAGCTTTGAGGACTTGTGGTTGTAACCAGAGTGCCAGTTAAGAGCAGGCTTCTATATTTCGCTCAGAGATGTTCTCCGCATCGTGCCGGGTTTTCTCAACCTTGTGGAGTTCTCGCCAATGTGCCATCAGAATATGGTGGTGGTACTGCTGGCATTGCGACGGCAAAGATGAGGCCGAGAGTCTCTGATGTGGGTGGAACATCCACCACCTCAGAGAGCGGATGACTCTGTCACGAGAATGGCTCTTGGAGAGGCGAATCTCTGCTCCAGCGCCAGTGGGGAATGACAGTTGAGATTCTCGACCAGTCCTTGATGGCTACGCTTCAGCATGGGTACAAGCCATTGAGAACGTGGCCGACACAGCTCTCGAGGCCGATATCTAACAGTTGTGCCCTAGGTCGCACAGTCACTTCAGACAACGGGAAAGTCAGCAGTGCCATGGACAGTGCCGCGACAAACAAACATTCCGTCTCTGGTCTTGGAATCACAGGTGGCCAGAAGCTATCGCAAAAAACGAACACTGACCACGTCTCGCCCGAACGGCGGCTCGTATCACAAATCCATTGGGAATGGCGAGTGAGCGGATTACATAGGATGGCTTTCCTTGCTGGTATCGTCTTGCAAGATGACGTGTGAAGCCCACAAATCCTAGGCGAGCAATCTGAAGCCCGGAAGGAACTGTAGCAATCGGGACCGATGTCGTGCCAAATCAGTATATCTGCACTATTGACGTGATGTAATGTTCACAGCCTTTCCCTACATTGGAAGTGGTGGAAGTTGGTGCCCAGTGGATTAATTGACATTACCACTGATATACTTACTGTGGTACTTCTGCTGAACCGGCGAGCCGGGAATGAAACCTAAACCAGGGACTAGTAAAAAGAGGGGCAACACGACTTGTACGAGGCTGAAACAACGGTCTGGTGGGACTTGGGAAGCTTCAAGGTTGTCTGTGCATTGAGTTTGGGGAGAAGAGCACGGTCTGACAGGAATTACTCCTTCCTCGCCGTGCTCGCTCCTTCGCTTATATTCACCTGCAGCAAGGCAAGGTAGGTAGTCTTGGAATCGGGGTTGCTTTTCTCTTTAGCAAATAGACTGGCTTGACATCCTTCTGGATGTCAGCGATGCCACAGCTCCCCCTTCTACTTGCCCGTAATACTACGTAGGATGTTTGGGCAGGAGATTGTGGTTCGCTTGAGACTGGCGGGCCTTGGTCAGACAATGCCCGTTTCTCTTGACCAAGGTGTCGCAGAACCAATCCACTTAGAAATGCGCTGCGCGTGCCGTGGAGGTTCATCGATTGATTGCGCAGCCAACCTACTCCGTACTCAGTCCTTCACTCGGTCCTCCCACTTCTCTCATCATGCTCACGCTGATACGACGGCGGGAGCACTTGTCTTTATTGTTTTGCTGTAGGATCTAGGCTACAGGCGTCTCTCACCATGGCCCAAGATCCCCAGCCGCTCACTTTGCAGCAACGCATTGCCGCATTAAACGCTGCTCATGTTGGTCGTATTCCTGGTGATCCTCCCCGACCTTCACCTTCCATACTTAGCAGGCGCCCCGTCGTCGTCAAACAGAAGTCCTTCAACAATCCTCCGGAAAATGTTAACGGCTCTGTCACCGACCGCCCGATTGGCAATCAGCCAGCACCTCCTCCTCCTCCTCCACCACCTGTCAGAAAACAACCTCCTCCTCTACCGAGCAGAAACAATTCGCTGGACGAACAGAGGAGGGGTTCTGTAGCCTCTACGACCCCGAGTGGTACAAATGACACAAATCTCTACAATGTGTTAACTGCGCGGACCAAGTCCACAGATTCTGCAAACCGAGTCAAAGCACCAGCATGGGGTGACTGCGAACTGCCTCCTCTGCCTGCCAGAGGTTCGCACCCACAACCTGTCACCAGAAAGTTCTCGGACGATGAGCCCAAATGTGTCAGTTGGGCACCTAGTTGCGCAAAAGTCACTACGCCGGCTCCCATTCGAGACGTGAAACCTGCTCCTCCACCAAGACCTTCCTTCCCACCCCGAGTCCCCTCTCGAAAGAACGACACCGAGAAGGGTGAAAATGCTGCCGAGATACCCACTTACAAGCTGCCTCCCATGCCGTCCGCAGACATGATCGAAAAAGCCAAAAAGGCAGCCCTCTCCTTCAAGTCCCAGAAAGAGGTGGCACACGTAGAGGTGGTATCTGTTCAGGAGCCATCAGTTCTGCCCACAAGAGCACACATACCACTTCCTGGCAGGGACTTGGTACCTCGAGAGGCGAGAGAGCCTCTTCCTATGCCGGCAGGGAAGGCAGCACACTTACACACGCACTCTTATCCCGCTCCACCTCCGGTGCCACTCTCATCACGTCCAGACTTGTCGGCTATACAGGCCACGAAACCCAAATTTGCTCCTGCCACTACATCTCCGGCCACCGTGTCATCTAGCTGCCTTGTTTGTCGAGACTTTTCTGGTCCTGATCACCAAGCCACTCTTTTCCCGAGGAATCAGGTTGCATCACTACAAACTCTGGCCCATCAATTGACATCCCCATTCCCTTCACCTACAGACAAGGCTCGGGCAATCTTCACGTGGCTTCATCACAATGTCGCGTACGACGTCGTGGCTTTCTTCGGCAACAATGTCAGACCCTCAACTCCACAGTCAACCCTGCAAAGTGGTCTAGCTGTGTGCGAGGGCTACGCTGCCCTCTTCACCAATATAGCAACCTATGCCGGCTTGGAGTCGGTAGTAATCGGTGGTCATGGCAAGGGATACGGTTTCAGTGCCCTTGGCCCGAGAGCGCCTCTTCCAGCGTACAGTGCAAGTCACGCCTGGAATGCAGTCAAGGTTGACAACGGAGAGTGGAAACTCATCGATTGCTGTTGGGGAGCAGGCTATGTTCAAGGTGCCGGACGACCATATGTGGCCAAATTCAACCCAGAATTCTTTTCCATGACCAATGAGCAATTCGCCGTCAAACACTTTCCTGGTAACAAGGATCAATTCTTCCTTCCGGGCGGTCGGCGCATGTCATGGGAGGAATATATTGTTATTGATCCGGCTTGTTGGCCAGATGCAGTCGAAGGTCCGACGGTGTTCACAAATGCAAAGGAAGACTACTCGATTGGAGAGAAGAGCTTTAGCCCTCGAGCGAGAAAGATCAATGTCGGCCGAGAACAAGGCGTCCTCCTCCGTTTCCAATTCAGTCTCGTGTGCCAGCATTGGACATTGGATCGACATACGCGCAAGGGTCCGCCCCCGGTATTCATTGTCTCCGTTGGTGGCGTTGATGGCAGACACAAAGATCTTATCCCAATGGAGTATTACCCTGGACCCAGCGGCCAGGGCGGCGACACGTGGATTGCGGATATTCCTACTCAAGAGCTGGGTGCTCCAGGGCAGACGGTCACGTTATTTGCGGTCAAGAGTTTCGGCGACAGGCAGGACGCGCGAGGGTTGACTGTGCAGGAATTCCGCACTGGAAAAGGTCGAGTTGGAATGGGGTTTGTTGGCGTGGCGGCTTGGGATTTGGTTTGATTTTGGTTTTGATTTCCGCTTTTTCGGGGAACTTCAACAGCGAGCGCATAATATCACTTTCTAACGCGGCGTTGAAGGATGACATCTGGTCGCTCAGGGTTTAGCGGGGTGTCCAGATAATTACCCGATTCCATGGAGGACACGAGAGAAGTTGGAACAGGAACGGCCGAGGATTATTATCCTGGGGTACTTCCATAATGATTACGATAAACCAGAGATACCCAAATGCAATGCAATGAATCAACAAGAAGAGGAAGGATCCCGAATTGGATCTGGAAAGAATCCAGACAAAAGAAAAGTGAGACGTACACCTTCCCGCTGAAGCCCATATATCCCATTGCTATGCAGTTTCTGTTGGAACGTAGTCCCCTATGACCCACAGACACAAACCGAAAGGTGTCGTAGGCGCCCTTTGAATGGAAATCCAAGCTGTAAAACCAACGACCCAACCAAAACGCCGTCGCCATGACCCTGGAGTACCTAAAGGTAAATCCAGAAAAGTGAAGTTGTTAATCCCGTACACAAAGAAAGAAGAGAAGGGAGTTCCCATCTCGTCGAGAGAAGACTGGCGCACCACGCATGCATCGACAGCCGGACTGTATCACAGTTGGCAAGTTTGGCACTCATCGGACCCGGATATGCACATCACACGGCTCCCTGTGCCTTCTTCTTCTTCTCTGCGCATCCCGTGGCAAAGTAACCAGGACCCTGACATCAACCACAACCTCCTCGTCTCCGTCGCTGGTCTCTCTTCTCGTCGCTGTCGCATTCTACACGATGACATTGCGTCTCTTCCAGGCGCGCCATGCAAAACACCACAGCACGATAGCGACAACCACGCTCGCTGCACAACCCCACGCCCACGCCGCGAAACATGCATAACCAACACACTCGCCTTCCTCCCTTCCGGCGCTGGCACGCGAATATCCCGCACTATACACTAAACTCCAGACCGCCGCACCGCCAGCCGGCATCATCGCCACGACACCCCAGTTCGTAGCGAAATTCTCCACGCCCCAGACCACACTAATAATAATCGGCACCAGGCTAAAGCACGCGCCATAGCCCAATCCCAGCAGTCCGCTCGACAACAGAAACAAGCCCGGCGTACTTGGCGTAAGGAAGGGCATTGCCAAGTTGAGAAAGGCCAGAAGCAAAACCACGGCCGACGGCAACAGCAAGACAAGACGCGAGAACTGCACTCGCGCGCTGGGCGGGTTCTCCGGCTGACTCGGTGGCGCGAACAAATCAGACAGCGTGCCCGTGAACAAGCGAGCAAAGGTGGAGGCGAGTGCGATGATACTCACATGCGTGCTCGCATGGCCCGCGGGCGGACTGGTGATGTCGAAGTAGTGTTTTGGCGTGAGCGTGGGTATGATGGTGCCGAGGTTGTTGATGTATGCCTCTCCGGGGCCCGTCACGAGAAAGAAGCCTGCCGCCAGCAGCCACATCGTGCGGTCTGTGAGGAAGCTGTGGGTTGCGTGGTTGAGGAGCCACCATTTCTTTTTGCGTAGGCGATGCTCTTGTTCGCGCCTGTTGAGCACTTGGGACTCGGAGAGATCAACCTCTTCATCGGAGGCGAGGTCGGATGATGGTGTAGAAGTGCCCGTGCCCCGATGATCGATGGAGCCGTAGTTGTTAACAGGCGTAGTCGAGGCCTCGGTGTCACGGAAGAACTCGCTCTCCTCGAGAAGACCACTACGTTCGAGGGCTTCGACACCGTGGTCAATGAGTCCCTCCTCGTCGACAATCTGCAGGCCGATGGTGCCGAGGAGACCGACGCCAATGAGCGTCCCAGCCAGGAAGACAAAATATTTGAACACGTCGACTTCGCCTTTGTGCCCGTTGGGCAGTTTCTGGTACAGGAGATGTGCACCAATCTGGCTCTGCCACATGCCGCTGAGACCGAACGCTGCAATGGGCACTGCGAGCATGAACCCGCGGTACTTGGCCGTTGCGTAATTCTTCGCGCATGTCGCCACGGCAGAGAGGTACATGCAGCTTGTTCCTGCACCGATGCCGATGAATGCTAGGATCATGATCCCGAATGGCCATCCTTGTCCGTCTCTTGCAGCATCGGCAGGTGGTCCTGCTTTGTATGTATATGCCGCCAGGAGGTAACCGAACCCGAACAACAGGGAAGCTAGCAGCGACAATGGTGGAGGAGAGTAGCGGTCGCAGAGGTAACCAAATAGAGGAACGGGTAGGTACATGGCCAGTTCGGCGGTTATAGATACGGCATTGACGCGGAATTGGGTGTAGTGAAGGTCGGTAAGGAAGCGGGCGCCATATAGAGAAAAGGACGTGATCGATCCGGCGCATAGACTTGGGAGATGGTTAGCATCTTCTCATGCTGCTCTGTGAAGCAGGTCACACATACCAGCTCAGAACAGCGCAGACAAAGCTGAGTGTTCGTGTGACCTCTCTACGCATTCTGATGCGATCTCGCTCGATGATCTCCTCTGCTACCCGGCCCATGAAATCAAAGTCATCATCTCCGAGGCTTGGATGAGAGCCAGCCGACCGGCGCCTGCGCTTGCGGTTGGAGTCAAAGTCGAGAGCAGTGATGCGTGGATTGGAGGTTGGCGCCATGGTGGGCGAGTAGAGGCTAGTGAGGTTAGATCGAGAGCAAGGAAGCGGTCATGACGACGGTCGCTATATCTGCGACAGCTTCATCTTTCGTGCCAGCCTCATCGATATACGGAGTAGGGATCAATGTGATGGAAGTGGACGACGGACAGGCACACAGGGCACGAGTCACGCATCCAGGACAGACAACGATGATGCCATTTATTGGGGCGATCAGATTTCTCCAACTCTGACTTCACGAGCCAGCGAGCTCAGCCTTGCGTGCCTTGCAAATAACTACCGCTGCGATGGAAACTTCACACGAGTACAGGTACAGTAAACAATCAATACGAGTAGTAGTCTTAAGGTATGTCATTGACTCAAGACTTCTACTGTATTGAGATGTCTTTCAGCCAACCATTTCCGTTCAGAGGATTTCTCTCCCGCGCAGGTCTAAGGTAGATTCCCCATGGTTTTGGTACAGGCCTGACCCAAGATCCATTGTTCCCATCTTATCTCGAGGCTAATGCAACAATATGGATACCATCCTAACAGGACCATGGTTTATTTCGTGCTTTCCCATTCCGGATTCTGACGATGGTTAGTTAGTATAGGGGCGTATGAGTTCAAGAAGAGTCACTGACCTTTCGCAAAATAACCAATCCCTCCAGAGTGCTGCTCAGACAGATATACTCCTCGTCTTCCAGCTCTGCACGTTCACCATATGCCAGAAGAACCGGCGTACTCTGTGTCTGCCAGCCTGTGATCGTTCTTGGTCGACCTGCAGCACCGACAACGTCCACAGCTTGACCAACGCGGACATTGACAGTGATCGGCTTCAGATCTTCGTCCAAAGTGACCAGGAATCTCGGATACATGGCAGTTACCAGGAAGTAGAGTAAGTAGTGAGCATCGCCCAGTATGAATTCTTTCGAGTCGATGAGAGAAACAAGGACTGTCAGAAGACCTGCTGCTGCAACTCTGGACAGCACTTGTCGGTCGGTATGGAAGGGGTTGAGAGACATGGTGCCCTTGCCCATATGCACAAGACCTTGAGCAATGCGAACCATGAATAATGAGTTTTGATCTCGGTGGTAATAGCTTGCAAGCTGTCTCAGCAACTGAGCAAGACGAGCATTGTTTGTGCCCGCTCCCACCAAACCCATTGCGAATATAGCATTGATGGCGACATCATGGTCATTGTCGTGGCTGTATCGTGACAAGGTGTCGTAAATCTTCATCTGAGGATTGCTGGGGCTGAGGAGACCCATTGCGAGTGGAACAGCTTTTCGAATGTTGGCCTCTCCATAGTGCATGAGGTGAGCAAATTGTCGGAGAACCATATCTTGGCCAACTTCCTCGCCCATGGCGATCAGAGACAGGCCAAGGACAGAATATGATTGGACGAGCTGCTCGCCAATCGTCTCATCCTTGTCCTCAATATGGTCGTTGCAGATATGAAGGAGCTCTTGCAGTTTCAACACAGCTCCAGTACCTGCCCAGGCACAGACAGAAGTAAGAGTTGCCGTAGGCGTGGCCATAGGGTGGTCAATGGCTTTCAAAATGTCCAAGATTACGTCCGCCTCTTCTTGCTTGCCGAAGTAGAGCAGCGCTAAACCCAGCGCCATAAATCTAGCCCACTTGTCCTTGAGCTGTCTTTGGCGGTCTTCGTCCATCAGTTGACTTGCAATGGCCTCGGCTACTTGGTAGTTCGACGAGCCAACGAAGACCATGCCGAGCGAGACAGCGGCCATAGCAGATAATTGCATGTCCAGGTTCTGGTCTTCGACGATCGGTAGCAGGTAGTCCAGCAGATCCTCCCTGTTGGACCCAGCATAAGACAAACCAAGACCCATGATAGCAGCGAGTCTCATCGAGGGCTTACCATTCTGCAGAACATCATCGTCGCTGAGCAGAGATATGACCGGGTCGCCCTCCATTCTTACACCGGAGTTGACCACACCGTAGGCTAGTAGCGCACCTGCCTTGATCGGATCTTCCGATAAGTGTTGGAATTGGTCAATTTTGTCTAGACTGCCTTCGACGTCCCATTGCATGAGCAGACCCAGCGAGGCGGTAGCGCTTAGCATGCCGTCGTCTTTGGTCTTCCAGATATATGGTCGTTGATCGCCCTCGATCAGCATCAACTTGTCGCTACCAAAGCCAGCATTGACGAAGGCGTTGACAAACGCACTAGCCAAGTTATGCTTGGCTGAGTCCACTAATGCTGAGCTCCCACGTCCGCTCTCCAGATGGTGCTTGTAGATATCCTCTGGTGTTTTGGGCTCGAGAATGTTCAGTTCTTTTGCGAGGGTCTTGAAGTGGTTCGGTAGTTGTGTGTTTCCCAAGCATTCAGCAATCTCTTGTTCATCCTTTGTCTCCGAGGGCACGTCTATCGATATACGCTGTCGAGCAATGAGGAATGCCAATTGCTTCTTCAACGCCACATCATCTGTCGACTCGAGATCTTGGCGAATGAGCTCTTCGTCGTTGAGTCTGATGGCGAGCACCATTGCCTGTGCTAGCTTGTTGTATTTGACGTAAATCTCGTGTGCAGTCTTGAGAAAGGCAACATCGTCGGGATAGGTGAGCAAGCTGACCATACTGACCATATACAAACACACTCGGGAGTAGGTATCTTTATCCAGGAACCGTATAATCTCTTCAATCATCTCCAGCTCGCTCAGCAAATCCACGGCGTCAGCTTCTGCGTTGTGCTTCAGAAAGTATGGCACCAGCGCTAGGGCAAGTTCTGTGAGATCTCCGACTTCTCTTTCATCATTCAGGCGATTCTGGTACTCTTGACCGATTTCGAGAGCAAGATGTCGGATGTATTCGTGACCCCATGAACCCAGATCGTCCGACTTTGACAGTAACCTGTATTTGAGTGTTTCGAGCTTCTCTTCATCTCCGTATGTCATGCCCAGCACCGAAAGCATATCGGCTAGTGAATCTCTGTCGGGTCCTGCGGGCCATTTGCCGTAGAGAGCGGCAAGCTCATCGTAGTGAGGTCGAAGGAATTTCAGTGGCTTCGGTACGGCGGTCATGGAGGAGGTAGACGTCTTGATGAAGTTCTTGATTGCATCCATTGCAGGCTTATACAAGCTGGCATCGTCTTCTTTTAATCGTTCCACCAACATCTCTAGTTCGCTCTTGAGTTGTTGATCCTCCTCGCTGAGCTCTTCCTCCGCTGGCGCCTCGACCTTGCCATCGGCCTGTTTCGGCTTTTCCTTATCTGTGTGTGCATCTTGACCTCCGTTTGACATGGGAACATCGTCTGCCTTGCCCTTGCCCTTGTCTGCGGCGGTCGGCTTCTTGTCGTCCTGCGCCATCTTGTCGGGGTGGCCTCAGTGGCCAGTAAATTGCGGGAAGAGGTTTCGATGGTCAATGGAACTCTTTGAGGACGAAAACTTGAAGAGAAGTGTTCCAGATCTGTTATGGAGGCAAGAGTCAATGATGTTGATGGGCACAATGCCTTTAGTGGCAGGCGGCAAGTAGCTTACGGAACGAGTTGAATGATGGAGACGAGGTCCACCAAAATGTTTTGAGCGCGTGTCTACTGCACAGTAGTACAGTTTATTAGTAGTAGTTAGTAGTAGTATTCCTCAGGCTGCTCCTACCACACCACCACGGCTAACTTTCCCACTGCGGCCATCCTGCACTTGCGCCCCTGCACCTGAAGCTGGAGAAAGTTCGAAAGTTCGATCCTAGTACGAGCATTCAAGGCATCCATTCCTTCAAGGACTTCCCTCAGGCCATTCGCAATCATGCCGCGGGCACGTCTCCCGCCTACACTCTACACAAAATCGAAAAATATCCGAACATCGAGCGGGCCGCGATTATGGAATGCCAAACGTCGGATCAGAACCAGTATTGGATTGACACTTCGTGACTTCGAGACATTCCGAGAAACCAGATCTCTAGAACGCTGGTTCAAGGTCCAATCCAAAAATAAATCCTTACCTCCTGCACATCGACTCAACAAAGTGACGAGGCAAGCACTTCGAGAAACGCGCGACAACAACGGCGATTTGGAATGGTGGAAGCTGAAGCGAGAAGACCTCGACAGCTTCATGAATGTGCACCCTGGTCTTCAACGAGTTTCAAGCGATGTCAGAGACTTTATATATGCCAATCGCCACACCTTCAACAGAGACACGATACTTAAACTACTGGAGAACCCATCTCGCTTCTTCGCCGCCTCGTCCAACGTACCTTATGAATTCCGGAAACAGGTATTCTTGTGAGTTGTCTTCTTACCTCAAAGACATACCTTACAGTCTTGCTAACCTCTCAATTCAAAAGTCCGGACCCAAAAGACACCGTCGTCCTGATGCGCACTCCCCATCTCAGTCCAAACTACGCAGCCTTCGATGTCCCTCGACATTTCAGCAAACTAGACCTGAAAGCATACCTAAAGAACGTCTACAACGTTGACGTCCTCCACATTCGCAGCGTGGTTGTGCAGCAAAAGGTGGACAGAAAGCAACCCGTCAGCCAATATACTCAAGGGCCCCTATATCGACCCGCAAGCATAAAGAAGATGACCGTTCAACTGGCCAAACCATTTGTGTATCCAGAAGAGATCAAAGATCTTGATCCGTAAGTTCCCTTGTTACCTCCATCATTGGCATCTGCGCTAATTGAAACCCTAGCTGGGAACGTGATGACTTCTGGACAGCAATGAAGGCAGAATTTGCCCGACAGCGGATGCGGTCTTCATGGGGGACGACGAAACCGAATGTAGAGCACCGAAGGAGCATCGCCCAGCAGGCTCAGGACCTGCTGAAAGGCAAAACAAAGTGGGCGCCGACGTGGCAGGCGCTGGACGACAGGCCAGTGTCCGAATCTGTGGCTCGACGATAGATACCCTCTACAATACTGGTTTGGTTCGAAAAATCGTATATTCAAAAAGTCGAAAAGACATCAATCGCCTGCAAATTCGCCGTTGAAACAGTGCTGTGGAAGAAAGTTGGTCGAACCATAAAAGGCCCCTAAAGTCCTACCGACCACAAAACGAAGGGAGCGGCATAGACTTGTACTAAAGGCAGTAAAACTAAGCGAAGCAGAATACAAAGACGGTTACATCCAAGATGAGGCAAAAAAAAGGACGCTCGCTAATATCGTCTCCTCACATCGCCGCCGTCTGCCTCGTATAGCGTACACTACAACCTACTCTCGACCTCTGCAAAGTGGCTATCCGTCGCCCATTGCGAGTCTGGCCAAATATGCCGCAATGCTTGATAGACGTGCCTGTCACAAAGTGTTAGTACCATTGCCATTTTCCACATCCGAAATGAAGGGAACATCATGAACTTACTTGACATAAACAATGTCCATCTCCCGCTTGACCTCGTCCGGCACATCCTTGACATCCTTGCGGTTGTGCGCGGGCAACAGCACCGTCTTGACACCCGCGCGATGGGCCCCTATCAGTTTCTCCTTGATCCCACCGACTGGCATGACACGTCCTCTGAGGCTGACTTCGCCCGTCATCGCGATCTGCGGCGGCACACTCTTCCCGCTGAACAGCGAGATGAGCGCAATCGTGTGCGCTAACCCGGCACTGGGCCCATCCTTTGGAACCGCACCGGCCGGACAGTGGACGTGAATAGCACGCTTCTCCATGATATCCTCGTGTGGATCGTGCGTCAGGCCGAGCTCGTAACTGTGCGCTTTGACCCACGTGAGCGCAACCTCGACGGACTCCTTGAGAACGTCGCCCAATTTGCCGGTGAGTTGGACACGGCCTTTGCCCGGCATATCGGCGACCTCGATGAACAGAATGCTCCCTTGGCCACCGGACGAATATGCGACGAGACCGGTGACGACGCCGGGCCGTGAGGACTTCTCCGCGATCTCTTCCTCGAAACGTTCGATTCCCAAAATGTCTTCGAGCTCGTCTACAGTCACGGTCGGGTTGTACTTGTTCATGTCGTCCGCATCGCGGGCGTCGGCGTACTGCACGGCTTTGTACCGGCACACCGAGCCTATTTCACGTTCGAGATTACGCACGCCAGACTCGCGTGTGTAAGAGGTGATGATGGTGTCGACCACATTGTCGGGAAGGACGACTTCTCCTTCTGATAGTCCGTTTGTGCGGATTTGTTTGGGGATGAGATGCTGCTTGGCTATATGGCGTTTCTCGATCGTGGTGTAGCCCGAGAGTGAAATTGTTTCCATTCGGTCGAGAAGTGGTGCAGGGATAGTGTCCAGCGAATTGGCGGTGGCAATAAAGAGGACTTTGCTGAGGTCGAGGGGAATATTAACATAGTGATCATTGAAGCTGTGGTTCTGCTCCGGGTCGAGAACTTCCAGCATAGCAGCTGACGGGTCGCCATGGAAGTTATTCGAGCTGATTTTGTCGATCTCGTCAAGCAGGAAAACGGGGTTCGCCACCCCAACCTTCTTCAAGCCGCTGACAATTAGACCTGGCATGGCAGCAACGTAGGTCCGTCTGTGGCCTCTGATCTCTGCTTCGTCCCGTACACCACCAAGGGAGATTCTGTGGAACTTGCGACCCAGAGACAGTGCAATAGACTTGGCGAGTGAGGTTTTTCCGGTCCCAGGCGGTCCCACGAGAAGAAGGATTGGTGACTTGTCAACCATTCTCTTCGACTTGAGTACATGTAGCTTAGCGGTAGCAGCATCTTTCTCCGTGTCTGGGATCTGCTCGACTTCACGTTCCTCGCCTTCTTGAGATGGAGTAAGTTGTTTGGTGAGTCGTGCTATTTGTTGGTCAACATCAGCATTGACGGATTGCTTGAGCTTCAGGACAGCCAAATATTCCAGCAATCTCTTCTTGATTTTCTCGAGACCGTAGTGATCGTCGTCGAGCTGTTTGCGAGCCCGAGCCAGAGTCTCGGCACCCAAGTGGTCGTCTGTAACTTTTGTCCATGGAATCTCGACCAAATTCTCCACGTAGGTCCGGATAACGCCATACTCTGCATTGGCGGGGTTCATCTTTGCTAGACGCTTCAATTCGCGCTCGGCGACCCTTTGGGCTTCAGGCGACAGACCAGCCTCTGCCACCTTCTTCTTGAGTTCCTCCACTTCATTGACCTCCTCATCACCCCCGCCACCTCGTGCTCCGGGCATGCCGGGAGGGACGATACCATTCAGGCCGGACATAGCCCTTCTTGCTAACGCTTTACGCTGGTCCTCATTGAGGTCGGATATGTCCAGGCCAATGTTCGACGGGAGAGTGGTTGAGGTTATAGATGTAATCTTGATGTTCCCATTGATGCCTGAGATCTGCTTGTTAAGCAGGGCTAGGACACGCTCCAACCTCTCGTGGAGGTCCAATGTACTCAAGATACGAAGCTTCTCCTCATAGCTTGCTTCGACAATGTCTGTCATGAAATCCGCCAATTGTCCGGCTTGTGAGAGGTCTTTCTTTGCGATGAATAGTTCGAAGCGGCGGACAATCAGTGGGGAGAGTACCAGGGAAGCCGGTCGGAAAAGAGACGAGAGACGAAGCAGAGTGAGCAGCTCGCGGGATCGCTGCTTCAGCCGCGTGAAGCTGGCACGGAGGTCTCCGTCATGGAGATCGGGGACTTCGTCCTCGTAGAAAGTGACTTCAGCCTCGAAGTTAGGCTTCTCGTGTCTGATCTTATCTATTCTGAATCGCTGAACGCCTTCAACCACGAGGTATGGGTCGGAGTTGGAGGTGCCTTGTACTCCAATGATCTTTGCCAGAGTCCCATACTTGAACAAGTCTTTCTTGGTTGCACTGCCAGGTTCAACTTCAGGTTCAATGTGGCCGCTGCTCTCTTTCTCCGCACTATCCAGCAGTTCTCTGCCGTCGGCGCTCAGGTAAGGCGAGTTAACAGGAACGCAGCCGATAGGAAGTGATGCAGCCCCGCCCCTGGACCTGGTGGCTCGTTGGAAGGCAGATGAGAGGAGGAGAGGTATATCGGCTCGATTCGTAACAGAGATTCGCAGAGTAACCCCGGGCAGGAGGACCGAGTCCTTTGCCAGAGGGATGAGCGGGATGGTTGCCTTCGCAGTGTAGCCCATGATGTGCAGGAGAGATGGAAGGCGAAGGAAAGGGATCTGTAGGCGGGGAAGTGGATGACTTGTTGTTTATGATAATCCGGGGGGAGTTGATTACCTATTCGGAAGGCATTGTCGAATAGTCATAGAACCTACGAGATGCGAGGTCGATGCCGGGAGTCTTGATCACTGGACGCCGCCCGTTCGCTGCCGAGGTATGGAATGAGGCACGATGAGGCTAGTGAGGCAGGCCCGGGCCACCACAGTACTGTATGACGAAGCGATAAGTCGCAAGCTCACGTGCCACGGCTGAAGGACGGATATTTCCGAGCGACAGCGACCCTTGCCATCAAAGGCACAAGTACGACAGTAAATTTATGCCTCTCCAAACAACACACTGAAAAATATACAACTAATCCGCTGCGATGGCCACGATTGCAGTGGTTTCGGGTCAAAATGCTCGGGCAAACATCCAAGACACCGACTCCATCTCGAGCTTCAACGTCGGCACCAGAAAATCCAAACTTGCTCTAGTCCAGACAGATATTGTGACGAAGGCTCTGGCAGCGGCATGTCCCGACAATGTGTACGCCATAAAGGCACGAGATACAGCCGCAGGAGACATCGACAAAGTCACTCCCTTCAAAGACATGCCTGTGAAGAATTTGTGGACTCACGAACTTGAGGTCCTGATGCTCGAGGGCCAACTGGATTTTCTGGTGCACTCGCTAAAAGGTTGGAACTTTCCTCCCTTGAGGCAATAGCCTGGACTTACCACTTTCTCCAGATGTTCCCACCCAACTGCCACCTGGTTGTGAAATAGGTGTCGTTGTGGCTCGGGAGGATCCGAGGGATGCCTTTGTGATCAAAGCAGGGCGCGAACCATGCAACATCGAAGATCTACCAGCAGGAGCAGTTGTCGGGACTTCTTCTATGCGACGGACTGCTCAGATCGCCATGAAATATCCTCATCTCAGGGTCATTGACGTGAGAGGCAATGTTGGTACCAGATTGGCAAAGCTCGATGCCGAAGATGGCCCTTTTGACGCCGTGATTCTTGCCGCTGCTGGGCTGATTCGTCTTGATTTACGCCACCGGATCACTCAGTACCTCGACTCGAAGAGTGGAGGCATGCTATACGCCGTTGGACAGGGGGCCATAGGGATCGAAAACCGATCGTCAGACCCACGAGTCCAAAGTATGCTCAGTACCATAGATCATTTCGAAACCCACCTCGCAACAGCTACCGAACGGAGCTTACTGAGGACACTAGAGGGTGGTTGTAGCGCTCCTTTGGGCGTTGAGACCACATGGCATGACAACGGAGATAATCAGAAGGCTCTTCAGCTAAAGGCCGTTGTCATCAGCACCGACGGAAAGGAGAAGTCAGAGATCGACATGACGGAAGTTGTGCAGAGCAGGGAAGATGCTGAATTGTTCGGCGTCAATGCCGCATCGGAATTACTGCGACGGGGCGCAGATAAGATTCTGGCAGAGATCAAGGCAAAGAGGCCAACAACCGTGGCCGATCTCGAAGAGAAATGAACTCGGAATCATCGTTGCAGAGTGGCCGTCCAATACTTCGCATCCAAAGGGGCCTTTTGAGATGCAAGCCACGGGTGCCTCGACTGGGTAAAGCAAGCGGCTTGGACAATTACATGTCCTCTCACCCTCTATTTAGAGTATTACCAGCACCCTTGGGGTTGGCTTCGACAAATTCATCCCAGTCTCGAGCTTTCATGGTGGCAGCATCAATCTGCTCCATATTGTCCTCATCAGGCTCTGGCTGAGGGGCATTGGCATTGCCACCTCCGTCGATAATCCCTCCTCTACGTTGTTCCTCTTCGAGATACTCGTCGATACTCATTGTGGGAAGACTGTGATCAGGCCGAAAGACTCCCTGTCGAAGTTGAGTACGTTTGTCTGTCAAGGTGAAGGGCTGGAGCGGTTTGCCACTTGAACTGAGCAAAGGCCCTCCTCTTCTACCCAGTCCCCCCATGGTGGCAGGACCATCTAGACGTTCAGAATAGCCATGCGATCTAGCAGGCTCTCTCTGGTCTGAAGATGGACTGGTTCGGACGGGTTCAATTTGTCGTATCTGGGACAGAATTTCCAATTCCTGTGTAATCATATCTAACGATGAGAAGGCTCTGTTCACTGAGAGCGCTATTTCGGCTAGGTAGAGATTTCGGATGGTTTCGTCATCGATATTGAGCTTTTGTGACTGATTCCTCAGATACTGCAAATATTAGAACGATTTGGACAGAGGGAGTAGTCTCGCACGAACCTCGAGCTTTTGTTTCAAGGACTTTTCTTCTTGAAAGCGCGCAATTTTGATTTTCCGCTTTTCTTCGGGGTTTGTCGAGGAGACTATTCTGAAAGTGCTTCGTTGCTCGAGAAAGCGCTCATAAAGCTTGTGATCGGACGGGGTTAGTAGTCTGTACTGGTCCACCCGAGTCAGGAAGCTCTCTAAGAGTGCCGATGATTCCCTCAATAACGACTGTCGATCGCCGCCGTATGCTCTAGCCCTCATCTCGGCCAGGTTGTAGTCCACAGTAAGATATCTGAGTTTGTCAGCAGCGAGTCCATACTGAACGATCGAGGCGCGCACTGTAGGTCATGTGTGGAAATGTCTTCGACTTCTTCGTTCGGGCTGAAGAGGGAAAGCTGTTGAATCAGTCGGCGACATCTCTCAAGATTGTCAATGATGGATTGTAAAGAGTCTTTGTAGGCAGAGCTCCGAGGGTCAAGGCTGTCTAGCTCCTCCTGTCGAGTCCTGGCTTCCTTGTACAGGTCCTTTAAATTCGGCTCTGACGCTTCCATCTTCAACGCAATACTGAATATGTCTCTCGAAGAAAAACAGAAGTCGTGCCACTCTCTCACCAGGCTTGATAGTGGCGGCCAAATGAAGGAGGAGAGTCACGCTGACCAATCAGAACAGTCAATGCGCCAAGCCGCCTCTCGACCAATCTGCTTGTCTGGATTTTCTCGTCAATATCAAGAAACAGAATCCTCTCCAGCTGCGTATTCCATTCTGACTCATCCATGTACATCTCCTTGTTTCTTTTCTAAGCCTGTGTTCCTGCATGTAGTTTTGTTCTTGCATAAATTTGGTTCTTCGGAGGCGTCCGCGATCAACATGGCTCCGCTGGCCGCCTCTCGCAGAGAGGCTACCGATGATGAGATTGCCATGGAGAAGAATGCTGGTTTGATTATGGGTGTAAGTATTCTCCCACATCCTGTGCCTGTCCGTTCTGATCCGTTCCGAAGACAAACAACAGCAGTATAGTGTCAAAAAGAAGTGTGGAAAGACTATATCTGCCTCAACCACATTTCTATCGTTACTTTGTCAAGAAGCCTCAGCGGAGAGCACCACTCATCAACCGTGGATACTGGCTCCGTATGAGGGCGGTCGACTGGGTCGTCAGACAATTCTTAGAAAGACCTACTGATCAGAAGAAAATCATCATCAACTTGGGTTGCGGATAGTGAGTAAGGTCTCAGATGGCCGGGTTTCCAGGACTCTTATACTTACTGTCTTAGTGACCCAATTCCGTTTCAGTGGTTGGCACAAGATAGGGATCTGTGCAGCGGTACCAAATTCGTCGATGTCGACTTTGAGGAGTTGATGATCAGCAAGCGAGAGATAATTCGCAACACGCCCAAAATGAGAGATTTGCTTTCAATCAATACCGATATGCCGCAAGAAAAGGGAATAATGCTGGACAGCGAAGAGTATGTCGCCGTTGGGTGCGACCTACGGAATCCACGAAGGCTAGAGCGACTGCTCAGGTCAGTAGTGGATCTTGACGACTGTCTCGTCCTCTGCGTGGCAGAAGTCAGCATCACTTATATGGCGGCCGAAGACTCGGATGCACTTATTGCCTGGACAAGCACACTTTCTCCTGGTAAGAAATACATCTCTCCGCTGTTTCGATGGCGCCACTGACAAGCTCAGACGTCACCTTCTGCTTGTTAGAGCAGCAATCACCTGATCGGCCCGACAATCCCTTCACGGCTACAATGATGAAGCACTTCGCCAAATTAAACACGCCTCTGCGGTCTGTCTTCAAATATCCCGGATGTCATACCCAGACCCTACGCTTTCAGAGTGCGGGTTTCCACATGGTCGAGACCCAAAATCTGTGGGAGCTATGGGCTGACCCGAGATTTCTATCTCCGTCACAAAGAATGTCACTGGACGAAGTCGAGCCTTTTGATGAATGGTAAGACTCGCGCACAACGCTCCCGAATGGCCTGCTGACTATCGATCAGGGAAGAGTTTGCCTTGTTCGCGTCACATTACGCTCTCATTATCGCCCAGACAGGTGATGAACCACTCATCTCAGAGGAGCCGAGATCAAGACGAACGTCCATCGACAGTATAGCATCCGATCTTTCCACAAGGACGGTCTCGCCATACAGCGGCTTGACCCAATTCTTCGCCTACAAATATACACAAAACCCGGAACGAGAAGGGCGTACCCATCATGCTTCAGCATACCGCATCCCTGGTGAAGACGCCATTGGCCTGCATGGCGGCGTCGGCCTTCAGGCTCGATTGTCAAGTACGTCAGTATACTGTGCCGCAGACTCCAAGCTCCCAACTCCTTCACTGCCACCAGAAGACATTGGAGCAAGATGCTGTCACACCATGACAACCCTTGCAAACGGACAGAATATCCTAGTTGGTGGGCGAGGGTCACCTTTGGCGCCAATGAAAGATTGCTGGCTGCAAATAGGATCAAAATGGGAGAGGATACAAGACCTCCCGGAGCCTCGATTTCGACATCGAGCTGCAGCCGTAGTATTGCCGGACAAACAGTACGGTGTTGTTGTCTTCGGAGGGAAAACATCAGCCACGAAAGTCGCCATCGATTGTCTGCTTTGGGACAAGAAGAACGGATGGCAGAAACTTAGATCCCTCTTGAAAGATCCCATGCCACGGTTCGGAGCAAGCTTTGTACGGCTCGGGTTCAACCATGGCTTGCTTTTTGGCGGCATGCGCAACGACGGCGTGATTTGCCAGGGTCTATGGAGATGGCGACTGACCATCAGAGATGGTGTCGTTGCAGGTATCACATTCAAGCCCTCCAACGCTCTGGACACTTCAGCTGGGATTTGGCCCTGGCTGTCTCGGCTAGGAGCCTCTTATAGCGTGATCAGGAACGAGCTATTGCTTGTCGGCGGAGTGGCAAGGAGTGGCTGCATACCGAAGGACTACGAGATACTTTCCATCCTGGGAAGTTTCTCTGCTTTTGGCGAATTCGAGAAAGAGATGGAATTGCGAGTCGCCTGCGTTATACCGAGAAAGGACGCGAACGTTCCCCGACCATTCTTCATTGGCCATTCCACCCACCGCACAGCAAGTGTCGAGGATCGAACCACATTGGTCGTTGGCGGAGGAGCAACATGTTTCAGCTTCGGTGCGTACTGGAACCCCGGATGTTGGCTCCTATATTTCTTCGAAGCTGGCGACGTAACGCCCTGGGCTCTCATCAAGCCCACCCAACGAAATGCTCTAGTACCTGGTGGTCAACCTCTGGCAAAAGAAGGCTCGATGCGGCCATTGATCTCGGTCGATTGTGTCAGTCTCTGTTCCGAGCATGATTTCACAAACATCCTACAATCCAGTGTGCCAAAGATCCTCACCTGTCTCGACATTGGCCCCTGCATCTCCCAATGGACTCCCTCCTATCTTCTCTCAAAGGTGCCGTCTTCCAGATCCGTCGTCATTCACGCCGCGCCCAGCCGGACCATGAACTTCCAACGAAAAGACTTCGCTTACACGACCGTACCCTTCCACAAATTCATTCAGCAACTACAAACAGACCTCAGTGCGCATATGTATCTACGCTCCATATCCAGTACGAAACCAACACAACTTCCCGCCATGTTTTCAAACGACTGGCCCGAAATAGCTCCGGACTTCCATCTGCCAAAGCACCTCGAGTTCATCCACCGCAACCAGCATAGCAGCCCTCTACGCATCAGCGCCAACGTCAACATGTGGCTTCACTACGACGTCATGGCAAACGTGCTCTTCCAAATCAGGGGTACGAGGAAGCTTATCCTCTTCCCGCCGGACGATATCAAACACCTATCCTTCCCGCCCGGTTCGACGACTTCGACCATCGACATCCTCGAGCCATCGAGCAACCCAGAAACCGAGGAAGACCGGCTGAGGCCCATTCCCAACACGCAACCCCACGTCGCCATTCTTCGACCCGGTGAAGCCCTCTTTATCCCTCCCTTGTGGGCTCATACAGGCACGCCATTACCATCACCACCGCCGGTACCAGCACCTGCTCCCGCCCAGAGGCCAGGGTCGACACCAACTCCGCAACCCCAATCCACCACCACTTCGTCAGATTCAAATCCAAATTCAAATCCAAATTCAACCCCAAACCCAACGTCGTCCGACCCAGCAACATCCCGCATCAACATCTCCTTGAACATCTTCTTCCGCTCCCTCTCCGCCTCCGCCTATCCCGCCGGCCGCGACGTCTACGGCAACCGCGATCTAGCCGCATACGAGGACGGCCGCCGTGATCTGGACAAGATCTTTCGTCGATTCACTCACCATACGAGCACGAACGCCAACGCGACCAACACCGCATCGAAGACGACCGCTGCTGCTTCTACTACCGACGACGACCACCAGATCAATACCGTGGCTGGAAATGGACCTGGCGCGCCTGATGGACAAGCCACCAACAACAAAAATGCCCTTCCCGAACCAGGACTGTTGGAAGGTATTCCCAAGCCCATCGCAAAAGCCTATCTCGAACGACTTGCCGACGAGCTGAGGGAGCGCGCCGAGAGGTTATAAGGTGGCGTCGAAACTGGTGTGTGAAACCGGGAATGTTAGAAGGTATTCCCAAGCTCATCGCAAAGCAAAAGTCCATCCCGAATGATTCGCCGACGGACGAGCCGAGAGAGAGCGTTGAGAAATTATAAGCTGCCTCGGAGGTTGGCACGACCTGGGTAGACAGACCCATCTTGACCCCTTCACGAATAATATCAGACACGGTGAGGTGAGAATGCCACGCTTAGTCCCTCCTGGTAGAGACTGGATGTTCCACCATCCATACAGATACAAATACACTGGCCGAAGATGACTCCCGAAATCAAGAATGAAAAGATATTGATTGTCTGTCCCCGCAGCGATATGATATTGTTCGACGCCAAACCACGCTGATGTGCTGAACTGGGCCCATTCAAGAATACCCACTGTGAAAACCACAACCCACACATACATATGAATTCTTGGACAAAACACTGCACAGTACGCTCTGCAAAGTGTTGTCACGTTGTATCACATCATCGTAAATCCCGCTTTTGACATCGCCAGCATCCACAAATTCCTTGGGATCCAGCACAATGTAAAACAGATTTAGCCCTAGCCCAATTCCTGTGGCTTTTCAACTGTCACAATACCTGGTACCCTTGAGTGCCTTGCCAGTAAACAAGCCGCAGCCACCGCAAAATTGTGCTCTTCAGGTATTCCAATCCAGCCCACCAAAATATCCCAAGATCGTCAGCTCATTAGTTCGTATACTTCCATAACCCGTAACAGCAATCATAAATCCTCATCTCATCGTCACACCGGACCCAGACATGCCAGAAAGCAAGCATTCGCTTTCGTCATCTCCAGGTTGTCAAGAAATGTAGCTGTGACCTTGTGGCGCCGCACAAACACATCTCATGTCCGAGAGTAAGGCCTGTTCATGGCAGCAATTTCTCTTGCTACAACGGCCCATTCAAGCTCCCTTTTCACGCGCTCGCCCCTCTTGGCTTGCTGTTGCTCGTCCCACTTCATCAACTCATACACGAATCTGAGATGCGGCTGGATGATGACATTCAGACGCCGCGCACGCACAAAACAACTGTAGCGAATTGTAAGTACAGGCATTGCAGACACCTTTGAAGATGGCTTACTATGCTCTTGGAAAACTCAACCCTTGACTTGCCATGACCTCTGCAATGCAAATCGTGGCGGATCTACTAACTCCAACACGACAATGCACCAGTGTAGCTGTACCATCTGATTTTCCCTTTTCTGAACAACGGTGAGCGCATGAATTTGCTTTCGAATGACGATGACTTACCAATAAACTTCAAACAGCGATCCATTTCAGGAGAAAGCTCATCGATCCCGTTGTCCTGAACCCGATCGATCATAAGTAGATTTTCTCGACCCCAAGACTGTACTTCGTTTCCGGACCATGCCACTGGTTCTCCGACACTGAGGATGCGACGGATGCCCAAAAGACGAAGCATTTCTGGATTATTCGCATGCGTCAGGTTGCCCAGGTACATGTACGGCAGGATCCGACTAGGGAGACTGCCATCCAGCTTGGACACCCAGGCAGGTGCTGGTAGTTCGGGAACCTTTGTGCCGACAAACCTTGGACTATCCCTCAATAAGCGGTCTTGGACCGCCATCAACAGGGCCACATCGGAAGGATACGCGAAAAAGTTTCGCTGCTTCTCGGTGTGCAAACGAATCCAAGCATCGTGAACAGGAAGACCTTCAGCAAACATAAAGTATGCTACAGCCAACATCGAGGTTTCTGTATAGCCATCGGCGCAATGCAAGAGCACTCGTCGAGACTGAGGAGAAAATTCGGTCATCTGGATGTCGCCATCAT
The DNA here is from genome assembly GCA_035928285.1 of Vermiconidia calcicola. Taxonomy (NCBI): domain Eukaryota; kingdom Fungi; phylum Ascomycota; class Dothideomycetes; order Mycosphaerellales; family Extremaceae; genus Vermiconidia; species Vermiconidia calcicola. The sequence continues at coordinate 222,914 of JAXLQG010000015.1, forward strand.
CATCTTGAGTCCCGCTTACGGGTTTCCTGGCGTGTGTCAGGTCGTACAGCCAGTGGCACATCCGCAGAATCCCATCAACCTCGGTTTGTGACCAAGATGGCGGCAAAATGCTCCCAGAACTGGGAAAGGCCAGATGAACAGGCTTGTCGTCCTGTCGATCTTCGAGTTGTTTCAACTTGGCTGCAAGCACTTTCTCATCTGGAATGGATGCATGATCGCTAGCCTCCACATAAAGGTCAAAGGATGGATCGTCCATGGTTGATGGTGGGAGGGTATGAGCACCAGGGGATGGACCTTGGAAGACGCCGTGAGAAATTTCGGAAGCCTTTGACATGGCGCACATTTCGCGTCTTTCTTGCTGGAGAAAGTCTAGACTGTGGTCCGGGTAGTGGGCTTGAGAGTCGATGGCCACGAATTCCGGGTAATCTTGTTCGAAGTCTTCAAAGGCTTCGGTAAGACAAAACGTGTTGAAAGTCTCAGGGCACTGTCCCAAATTCTCCAACTCTCTGCGCCATTTCTTCTGTACGGAGGCGGCCCTCTCGGCAACGGACTTGATGATTCGATGATCAGTGTCTTCGTCGCCGTAAACAACAATATCCGACACAAGAGCCATTTTTGCAGCCTGTATGTGAAAGTTGCGTACTGAGAAACCCTCTTTCGGATCACATTCAAGAAAACCTCGGCCATTGCTGTCTGACAGATTGAAGATCTCATCTGGGGCGAGGGCGCCCTTGATGCGTGCCCGACTGAGATCCCCACCAGCCTTTATGATGGTTATACCTCGAATGCATTTTGGAATCCGTCTCAGTGACTTCTTTCTCGCCACAAAGAAGGCCATTTGAATGCCGTTCTCTGGATGCAACCCATGAAGCCAAGGGAAGACCGAACCGGGGTTTGGGAGGGGTTGAGAGGCATAGTGATCGAGGGCTTCGGCAAGACCTTTTGAATCGATACCATAGATAGGCGGGGAGTTGCACAACTTAGTATAGTTGTGTGGAGGATGGAGCAGCGAGGTGGGTTTGGGGGCGACGTTTCGAAGGGGTGGTGAATTTGGTGGAGTGATCTGAGATTGTGATGGTACAGGTCCAGGAGGACAGTATGCGAGGTGTTTGTTGGGTACTGGAGTGGAGGATCGAGGTTGATTGAGGGTGATGGTTGGGCCAACTGGAGGTGGAGTGGTGGACTGTCGAACAGAGGGTTGTTGTTGGACGACGAGCGTCGCCATGCTTGTTGATGTTGTGTTGATTGTATTTCAATCAATCCCGAGGACGTCGCTGCTCAAAGGCTCATCCTGCACCTACAGGAGTCCCAGCCAGACCTGCACGATGGCAGGCAAGGGGATATGAATGTCTGATGGGACGTGATGGGTGATTCCTAAGAATGGAGAGTGTTCGGGAGGGGCGACCGAGGTATTTGGGTATTTGTCGAGGGGTGTTTCAGGTTCAAGGACAAAGAACAAAGTGCAAGGGTTTCGAGTTGCTAAGCTTGGGTGAAGGGGCAGCAGCAATCGCCGCAGACGTTGAGATGAGGGTGAGAGGCTGGTAGAGAAGCTATCACAGCGTATACCACAATGTGAACCCAAGGTGAGAAGTGCATGTATCGAGCGGAAGTCTGGAGGAGGAGACAGTCTGGAGGATGGTGGGGCACTTACACACCTGCAGTACTCGTAGGTGTTGGAGGGAGGAGCGTCTAGGCGGCATGATGGCGGGCTAGGGTCCCAGCCCGTGGTGGTTGGCTAGTGGCAGAAGGAGGCCCAAGCAAAGGGCTGCTTCTGCCGGGGAACCAGGGTCAGAGCGATTGGTAAACATGAAAGCGGTTCGGATTGCCCACTGGATTGCCCACTGGAGCCGAGCGATGGGCACCTAATAGGCTTCTGGAGAATAAGAAGTCTGCATTAGCGGGCAGTTGGCGGGAAATGGGCTGAACGGGGGTGAACGGGTCATCAGGGTCAACGCCTTTTTCTCTCCAAGAGAAGGAGGGGCAGTCGTGGCAGTGCAATCATGCAATGCCATAGTAAGGATTGTGTACACCTTAATGGAAGGTGAAAAGCTATCCGAACGACTGGGTTGGATAATGACCTGGATGGGTGAACAGCCGGTCGAAGCGCTCTCGAAACATCCATGTCGTTATCATACTGTATAGTATCGTAGGTGAAGGGAAGGGCTGAGAAGGAGGGGTTGTCATTGACGCCTGTCAACACCATACGGAGTAGGATCTCTGAGCACCTTCATAGGTGTCACAGAGAGGGGCATGATGGGGGCTTATGGGGGCTGATGGGGGCTGATGGGGGCAATCTGCAAGCCATTTCCGCCCTCATCTATCACTACCTTACTCCGTACTTGGTATCCTACTTGGAGGGAATCACCACGTGCTGGGTGTCGAGAGATAAAGGCACAAAACAAAGGACATGCATATGAACTGTTGAACACCAACACCAAGCGTCTGGTCAGCCTAGTGAGCCTAAGGTAGGCTTCTACCATAGTAGCCTTTCTACAGAAAGTATTTTCACCCGGATGATCCTCACTCTTTACAGCCACTTCTGATCTTCGATTCACATGAGATCGCCGCCCATCCCATCCCGCTTCTCTGGGCACTTCCTGTCTCATCCGTGCCCATCATCCCCAGCTAAGTCACCCTTTACTGGCACGAAACACAGCGGCCCAAGCTACTCGTACAAGTAGATTCATGCACGCTGGCACGCAAGCACGCGGCACGATGGATGCCGATCCTCTGCATATCTTACCTCGTGTGCCTCGTCCGAACGACACGATCGACGCCATATTTGATTTGATTTCGATGTTTCAAATCGAAGTCTGTTGTAGCCTCTTTGGTGATCCTTCTTCCCTGCACCACAATTGTGAGCCTCCGTACGGATACAATGTCTGCTCATTTTATAGCAATCACGGCTTGTTCTTAACCCCTTCAATCGTCTCTAGCCTGCTGCCAGGCAGAACAGTGACTCAACGTTACCACTTTCCTGCTTCATCGGATCGTAGTTGGCGCAGCCTCCAACAGTCTCTGCAAATTCTTTAGCAAACTGCCACGATAGGCTACCAGAATCCTCCCATCTAATTTTCTCTCCTTTGTACGATATCAGCGGTACAGCGTCCCCAAGAGTGCTTTGCCGCAATCCCAGAGGCATCAGCTCGAGAAGCGGGGTCACAAGCGATGTCGCATCTGTCCGGTGCTCTTTTCGCATTAACCGCTCAATCTCGTCGTTTGCTGTGAGGGTCTGATCCTCCGTCAAATGAACCTCATCCAAGTTGAAGGACTGCTCCTTTTTCAGATTATCCATCAAGTACTCCTCTGGAGATCCAGGTAACTCGTGGTGCACTGTGACTGCCGAGGAACCTTGTGTAGCTACAAAGTTCGGGTACAGCATCCAATAGTCCCGCGCTTGCATCATCTCAAGCATTGGCTGGAGCCATGCCGGAAACTCATGGGCTATGTTTGGAGTCGAGGCAGTCCTCTTCGACAGCTCAACATCGACCGAAAGCCGTCGGGACACAAAGGAGTGCAATTCTATCCAACGGTCACCAAAGTACAGAGCGGCTTTGGAGTTTGGTACCTGCCAGAGGATGAGCGGTTCCTGGAGGCGACTGGAAGTCCATGGCGCTTCGGTTTGCAGATCAGGTGCATGAGATGGTAGGTCAAGTGAAATACCAAGCAGATGATTCACAAGCTCCGTCCGCCTGGCAGCATACTTATATTCCAGCAGCGTATACATCAAGAACTGGAAGTAGCCGGTGGACAACTCGGCCTCGGGCGAGAGTAGCAGTACGTGGGACTCTCCAGGGACCAAAGGATAGAATGACTCAAGGGTTCTTAAGGACGCTTGCGATGGCGTGAGGAGGCTCGTATCCATCCTGCGTCTTACCACCAGTCTGCTCTCACTGCCGCTGGCGTCAGACGGCCACTTGAAGCGCGCGAGGTAACCTGCCAGAAATGGATCGACAATGGCTGGTAGCTCAATGGTCAGTCTCGGAAGAGACCACCCAGAATAGTCGGCCTCCTTTATCGATCGGAGAAGACGGATGAGCGACGCTGAAGATTCAGGTCGTGCCTGGATCAAAATGTCGATGTGGATCTTGCTGACATGGTTCAATGCTGCACCATCCAACGACGAGATCCAAGACAGACTTCCGAGGCCAGCAGCAGGTAGAGTGATAAGAGACAGACCCATTGAGGCAGTCTTCTCCCTCAAGGCTCTTACCAAATACCCATCTTCATGATTGTCGTCACCAACTAGCACGGCTTGTAGATGTGCAACCGTATGGATATGTCCAAGACTCGCCCGAGCACTGATATCCATCCGCGTGTCAGAAGAGAGGGCTGGGAAGTCCGGGCGGGCATCATGCAGAAAGACATCGCATGCGTCGTCTGAGATGCCATTCAAGGCTTTTATGTCTGCCCAAAGCGCCGACTGGCGGCCCATGAAGGCAACATGCACCCGAGTACGATTGTACTGTGCCATGGAACAAGCAATTGGCAGAATTCGTGGTATGCTTTCCAGTCGCGATATGGCAAAGAGGACACTCCCCTTCGAGTCGCGCATAGCCGCCGTTCCACGTAGAGTTTTCGCCAGGTGTAAAAATGCTATAGGGCCTTCATAGTTGTGGTCGTTCCCATCTTTGGTTTGTTCTTTACCCTCCCAAGCGGACTGGTGCTGCAAACCTGGGGACAGTCGCCCGAACCGACTGTCGTATCGTTGGTTGACTGGAGGAACATCCGTGGGCATGTTCTTGAAGAAAAGATACAGCACCACCACTGCGACAATCGCCAGGATTACACGTCGCCGGCGAAGCGATTTCCATGAGCCGAAGGTCGACTGAGTATGAGGACGCGCAGGCACAAAGCCATCTTTCTTTTCAAGGTTCCTGGTCTCAGGAAGGTGTCGGCTCCTGGCAGCCATATGACTCGTGGATGGGTGTCACATCTGGTGTATGTGTAAGGATGATCGCGCCGCCGTGCGAGGACGAACCCTCTCTTTTTTAATCGCAGTCTTGCTATCCGTACTGCATCATTGTCCAAGTATTCAAGGTCATTAGCGAAATAAAATGCCTCGTCTGGCTGGGCCGGTTGCCGCAAGATAGCACTGATTTCCTGCCAACTTGGCCTGGAGACACCTGCAAGTTATTTGTCTGACACGATACTTTCCAGATCAGATCACGTGACTGTGCGGGAGCTGTTCAATATTCGGAATCAATTGGGATCATTCCACCTGAAGCCGACCCTCATCGCACCAACAATAACTCTTCGACGACTCTATGGTTGGTCGTTCGATAGTGTAGGGTAGCTGCTCGAGGAGATGCGAGCACTATGGAGTCAGATTCCACGGCCTAGATTGAATCGCTATCCCTCTACCACATCAATCGACACCGTTACTCCAACCTTGGTGCGGAAAACTACCACAGCCCCTCTGAGGCGCCGTCCTACGTTTAACGATGTCTTCACCATCTTCTTGGCTCCTGTCCTTGCCGCCGTCTTCATAGTCGACACCAGCTGGAAAGCAAAACAACGCAAGGATTGGGACGACAGGCTCTCCGCAGTTCAAGAAGAAATCAAGGAGTTAAATGAACGAGAACAGCGGGTCAGAAATGCACTACGGATTCGATCTGACCACAATGGAATCTTCAGTCAGAGAAGGGCCTATTCCACAGCTGCACAAGCTCAAGTGGACTTCGAAGAGGAAGTAGAGGATCAGGTGGACGTGCCATTATGGGAAGAGGAGGGAGGAATGCCCCATATCCGCAGAGTCGTCTCCCAGCAGTACATACAGCAGTACATGCAGCCTATCGAGGATCTGGAGCCTGCTAATGTATACAAAGATGGCATGTTCTCGGCGAACGAGATGGCGAATCTCCAAAGATTCCATCGACTCAATGCTATCATGCTGTCCATCAGGATGCTTCTCCATCTTCAGATAGGGCCGAGTCCTTACTTCACCTTGGTACCAGGTGAAGATGTGGTGGATGCTGAGGATGTCAAATTTCCTCAAGACAACAACAAACTGGTCGAGATGCTACGATTGACGCGGAAGGAAATACGGCCTCTCAGAAACCGTCACGATCTTTTCCTTGTTGCCCCTCATATCGACGCCCAAGCCTCGAAATCGGACCTGAACAATGTCGTTAGAAGGCTCACGACGGATTTCGACGAAGGAAAGATAATGTTAAGTGAACTTATCCACGGCTTCGGACAAGCACTTCTACAAACGACGGACGTACTGTCGATCTCATCATATGTTATGCTGCTTCGCAGCCTTTCGAAGAACGGGAACTACTCGCTGTCATACCACGTTATCGCAGCCATGAAAAACAGCACCTTACCACTGTCTGATGACGCAATATTCCATATACTGCTCCAGATTGGTCAAGCTTGTGATTCTCGCTCCTTGAACCATATCCTGCCCTTGATAACGAGGTCTGACGACAAGTTTAATCTCCGGAACAAATGGGAACGAGTTCACGCGAATGGGCTGGATCTCCCTGTCCCTGCTTCCTTGAATGTGCGACTGCTGCAAGTGTTGATCTATACAGCTCTACGCTGTGAACAACCCGAGCGAGCAGAAGGTTGGCTGTCATTACTCCAAGAGAAGGACTACGGAGCCTTGAGGAAGAACCACCTGTTCAGAAGCTTCCTAACTTATTATTCACTACACGGCAACTGGGAGAAGGGCAGAGTCTGGCTACATCGGTCAGTCGAACACGCATCATCAATTGCTGCCCACACATACGACGGCTTCGTACGTTTGGTCTACCGTATGCTCGATTTGTGTGTCAAATGCCATAAACTACCAGAGTATACCACGATTTTGGAAGCAGCAGTCAAGTCTGGCATTAGCCCGCCTATCATGCAACGCAACCCCAATAATCGCAAGGTGATCTATGCTCGAGGTCGGAGCATTCTCGACGAATGGGGTTCTTTACCAATCCCAGAAGACGTCAAATCACTTTCGCCAGCGGACAAGGTTAGATCCTTCGAAGAAGCGTGCAGGCCTTTCCTAGATCAAATTTCCGATGCACAGTATCTGGCCCAAGAGTCATCACAAGCGGGCACGAATTCTGACACAGTAAATATGCGCCATGCAGTGCGCCGTCAATCGAAAAGGGTCCCATCCGAGTCGCAACACAACCAAATTAACGGTGTCACGCTTGCCGAGCAGGCGAAGATCAATGCCAGGTTCGAGCGTCAAGACAATACAATTCATGCACTGAAAGCAAGCTTGGAAATTGCCGAAGCACGATACAAAGTTGCCAAGGCAGATAAACAGGAGCAGGCAGAAACCACTCTTCGACTGGAGAGAACAGTGGCAGGATTGCGAGAGCAACTGGATGCAGCTCTGAAGTCTGACCAGGAAAGGGCTCATACTACAGCTCACTTGGAGAAGACTGCTCAGGAACTACAAACCCAACTGAAGGCATCCCAAGTCGCGATGCAGGAGCTCCAGGATCGTAATCAATCTTACGCCAAGTTGCAAGCCAAACTCCGAAACGAGATAGCCGAACTGAAAGCCACCACGAAACGATTGAAGGAGCAGCAACAGGCACAACCGTCAGAACATGCCACCCCAAGAAAGTTACGACAGCCCGCCAGACGTGCAGAGCCAAATGTTTCTGCAGTCGATGCGAATAACCCTGCCCCTGTAGCAGTCAAACATGCCCCAATGTCCGCGTCAAAATCGATGCCGTTACCAGAGCCTTCCATTCGCTTTACACCGACAGTCACGTCGCAAGACGTTGCTCTTCAAGCCCAAAGCCCCGCCGCCCTACGCCTGAAGCATCTGTCGTCGAATCAAGGAAGGCAGAGATTCCGACTCATTGCGCCAAACGACAATGCGGTATCCCCAACAGTACTGGTTGGAGCTTGAGCCCTACATAGCCAGCATTGCCAGCCTTGACAGAGACTGGTGTCACAAAACTTGTGGTATTCGCTCCAAAAAAACCCCCAGGCTAGCGGAACAACAAGCGGCAGGTGGCGTTCTTGACACATCCTCAATTGACGATGCAAAAAAGTTCATTACCTCATACGAGTATCATCAGGGTCTATACCCGAACAGGAGCCCACCAAGAGCCTTGAAACTGAGTATTCTATTGACTGGTCTGAACTTTGTGTCCTTGGATCCCGCGACCAGAACTTTTCGGGGCTCTTTCCGATTAGATGGAATGTCAGTGAACCACCACGCCACACCCTACCCTCAGTGTGCGAGCGGCCATGGCATCGCATTTCCGCTGTTCAATGGTCTTTGGCTGCCCCTGTGCAGGTGAAGCTCGGAAGCAAATCCCATCCCCTCCCCCTGTTTTATCGCGCAAGGCCCGTTTGCCAAGGGCAGAACCGACCCCTTCCCTTTACAGAATCACAACATCGATTTCCCATGAGTTCGCTTTAGCGAAGTGTGGAAGCCTGCTGGCAAGCCTGGCTGTTTGGCCGAAACCGACTCTGAGATAATCCGGGCTACAATGACACTCCGTTCCGCCTCTGTCCAGGAGGAGGAGGATGCCACAATCCCTTGGGGGCGCAGTTTAGTTCTTAAGCCATCCGGGCGTCAGACAACGAGACCTGGTACTGGTGGAAGTTCAGGGCTCATCAAGTAGGATGCGTGCCATTGAAGAGTGCGGAAAAACACATCAAGGAGTACTCCGTACCTTATGCTGACAAACAATTCTGAGAACAGCTCAAAGTGCTACTCTCAAAATCTCGGCATAAAGGTTTCACAGCGTCGGTCATAGGGGCAAACAGGTATACAATGTTGTAGTATATATGTACTCCGTATAGGAACCATGAATGTCTAAAATGACTCTCAAGACCTTCCCCCGGGTTCAGTGCCATCAGCCATGTAAAATATGCTCCTTCCACGCCCCGAATCAATAGTGAGATATGCCAATCAAGAACCCCGAACTCCCAGAGTCAAACGCCAAAGCACAATCGTTCGTCGAGGCTTCTATAGAGCAGACATACACAGTAACAATTACTTTGTCTATCCCGTCATAGGCATACCTTAGCCATGCATGCATGATGATGATTAACTCCATGCTCGTTTTCATAACGTCGTCAAAATGCACCCGTCGGTGACCGCGGCCGTTTCTCGGGCTCGACAAACACAAAAAATGATGGCCTGGCCCCATTATAAAATTCTTACCAACACGGCTTGGGTGGCGGCTCACGGCTCACTCCACCAGGACTTTCAACGCGTCCACGCCGATCTGCAACAACGTCGGATCGTTGGTCTTCTTCAGACAGTTCTTCAGCTCCTCCACCGCATCGTGACTCTTGAACGCGACTCTCGCCTTCTCGGCGAGGGCCGGGTCCTCCTCATCACAACACACCATATTTCTGACCACGACCAGTCCCCTGTGCACGGCACCCGGGTCGTCATCATGACAGAGCTCCAATAGTATCTCAGGCGTGCGATCGAACTCTAGCAGTGCCGACACCACAGAGGAATATTGCTCCGTCAGCATGGCCAATGCTCCACCAGCTGCTCTCCTTGTGGGAAGGTCGTCGACATCAGCCATGGCGACAAGTAAATGGAGCCGCTGACTTGCCCGACCAGAGCCAGAGCGGTCGGCAACAAATTTCTCGGCAGCGGCAGGATGGACCGTCAGGTTGCAGATCAGTTCGCAGGCAGCTCGGCGAAGCATGGTATTATTCCCCAGTAGTAGGTCTTCCACGTCCTCCCAAGCGGACTTGATAATGCTGTTCGCAGCCGTCGGCTCGGGCGCAGATGCCAGATTCGTCAGAGCGAGCAGACTTTCAAAGACTGCAAGCAGATCTCTCGGCTGATCACTGAGTGGTTGGCCACGTGGGGCCTTGATCAAGGCCACAAGAGGTGGCACTGCATCTGTGATGTGTGGTGTCGACCCTGATGCAAAAGCATGTGCCGGATTTAGGGAGATCAGGAGTCTGGCCAAAGCTTGCGCCGCCTCGGTGCTCGTGTTGTTCTCGGACGACTCCAAATTCCTCAGGGCATGCATGATCAGAAGCTTCACTGCTCCCTGCTGGGCCATCTTGCCTCTGTCTTTGGGATTTTTTGATAGGGATAGGAGTATCCGATCGGTCAATTGTGCTGTAGCTGGTGATCTTCCCCTGTTAAGTTTAGACAATGTCGCCACGACTCCTGCTTCCACCACTGCATAGCAACGGGCTCTGACGTGGTCGTCGTTCTCCAATGGACTCGGCTCGGAGGGAGTCGTGGCGTTTGCGTAAGCTTTCAGCTGCGAGATTCTTTTCTGTTCCTCCGACAGACTTGGGACATATTGGGTCAGATTTGAGATGATGCTGAGCCCGCCAACAATCACTTCCGGTGAATCTTGGTTGGCGTTGAGGATTTCCAGTAAGGATTTCAGAAAAGCTCGATCTTGAGCAAGCGATTCTTTGACCTCGGGCTTCAAAGATGTGTACGCAAGGCCTTCAATTGAGTCAGAAACATTTCTTCCGTCTTCAACAGACAGGGTAGATTTGAAAAGATCAACAAGTTCACTGACATCTTCGTCCGCCCTGTTGGCTCTCTGATCTCCGGCCTTGGCACCGGATGTTCTCAATTTCGCCAGGATGGTAGCTGCCATTGAAGGCTGTTTGCCTGTTCCATTGCTGACTTTATGAGCGAGCCAGGTGGAACAGTACTGTGCAATAGCCGCACGGCACGCGCCGTCCAAACACGCGGCGTTGACCAACATAAGGAAAGCATCGTGGACGGTAGGACTGCCCAAGTTTCTGGCCAGCAGAGGCATGATCGACACCAGGAAGCCGTCGGTCAAAAAGAGATGTGCCATCATGCTAGGCACGACGGGAAACAGATGGGCACCGGCCGAAAAAGCGAGAATAAGGTCGTCGCCTTTTTGCCGCTCGACATGCGTTCTGATGTATCTGTAGAGGAAATCTTGACCAGTGATTTCGTCTACCTCGAAAAATTTGGACAAGACAAGGGTGGCTTGTCCACGGACTTCGGGAGGTAATCGTGGGTCCAGAGAGCCCATAAGTGCCTCAAACGCGTCTTCGTCAATAAAAGTATGTAAGCGCTGGGTATCGGCGATGAGCAGGAGAGCAATGCCTTTGAGAGCTCTACCGTCGTGATCGTGGCCCGTCTCCATGAGCTTGGCAAGGAAGAGTTGAAACAGATCATCTTCCACTCGAAGTCGGACATCTTCGGACGACCAGAGTTTGTCGTCGAGGACGACCGATCGAAGACAGTTGGCCGCATCGTCGCCTCGCTCGTAAACATTTTCGAAAAATTCGGTGGTGGATGCTTGCAGTTCGGAAGCAATATACTGTCGTACAGGCTGACTCTGTCGGACTAGCTCGGCGATGATGAAGTCCTGAGCAGCAGACAGGGTTGCTGCTTGGTTTTCCAGAATGATTTGCAGGCATTCGAGAGCGACGGGAGCAGCATTAGAGGCGTCGGCACTTTTCAAGTAACTGACGGCTTCGTCTCCAGCGGCGATGTTGTGGTAACAAGCATATCTCCGGCACAAATCTCGAAGTGGCGAACCAATTTGGTCATTGTGAATAGCCAGAAACGCGGCATGAACATCTGTGTTGTCGTGGCCGAGAGCGGCGGCCTCTCTCAATTTTCGAGACGCTTGCTGCAGAGGTGTTAATGGACAAGATCAGAACAAGATATGGTAGGAGACATACCACTTTGTCGCCGGAGTGAGATAATTCCACAGCTTCTTTTGCCAAAACGGTGGCTCGCTCCTCGGAGAATTTCCGGGTAATCCGCTGAAGGGCGGCCATTTTTGACATTAAAGGTGCCGGGGCAGGGGAGATCGTAGTCATGAGCGAGGGAGATCAGAGATTGGAGGGAGGTTCGAAAAGGTCGAGAGAGCAAGAAGCCAGGAGGGTGACGTGAGATTATGAAGGGTTGGACATGATTTATTGATTTGGAGGGACGAAGGGAAGACTGTCGGTGATAGTGCGACAGGTTCTGGAAGACGGCCGAATATGTAGTTGGAAGAGGCGACGGAGCGGATGGGAGAGACGTGTGGACAGAGAGAATTAATCAGCTGATGGATTCGTCGGTGGATTTTGTTTTGTTGGTAGAGGACCAGCGGTAGCACGAGGCGGAGAGGATGATGATGAAGAAATGAAGGTAGACGGGCGTGGGAGGTTCGACTGAGTGAGGCTGGTTGAAAGGCGTGAGAGGGTAGGTTTGTTTGTTTGTTGGTTGGTTGGTTGGTTGGTTGGTTGAGAAAAGGATAACAAATACTGGTGGACGATGAAATGATTGGGTGGGAAATTGGATCTGATCGAGCAGAAGCAGTGAAAGTCTAGAGAGAGACGAGAGAGACTGACAACACAGTGAACACCAGAATTCCAGGTCCAGGTCCAAGTCCGACTGGTAGATGGCGAGACTGCAAGATGGTGGACACGTGGATATCAGAAAAATAAAATTTAAAAGGAACCCTTCAACCCCTAGGTGCCTGGCTCGCTCGGCTCGGTGGCTCGATGGCTCTAACTAAGTTGCCTACCTAGGTAAGCAAGTTAGGGCTGTGATGGATGCAGAAAGAATGACAACAAATGATAACTAAAGGCAGCCAGAAAGACATGAAGAACCCGAATGACATGTGTTAATCTTCTGACTATTACTCGCAACAACTTGAAGTTCCTATATCTACAATGTATTCAACAGCACCTAAACAGCACACAATCCCATCCGACTATCCAATTATTTCTCCAAGTCAGGTGCATGTTGGCCTCACCAGCCTCTGGTTGGACCATCTACGGCGAAAAAGGCCAAGCGTCCAGACACGCCAGAACATCGGTGCCTGGCTTCCTGATGGAGTTTTCCGCCGCGTCTTGACCTAAAATTCTTGAGCCTTGAGCCTTGAGCCTTGGATGCAGCTCCGATATCGTCAACTACTGACTACTCGTACCTTACCGGTAACTACTCTCCGTACTCCGTACTTGTACCTTAAACCATCTCGACCAAACATGAGATGTGGCTGAGGCTAAGGCTGAGTCGGAGAGTGATGATCCGATCCGTACCATTCGTGGCTGAAGGCAAAAGGGCCGATTCACATTGATTCTGATGATACTCGTACCATTTACCATTTTCATTCACAGTCCTCGCCCAACAACCCACAACCCACAACCCACAACCCACAACCCACCATTCTCATCTCTCATCACAATGAACGCCGTCGACGCGTCCGATCACTTTGATAAACCCTCACAAGGTAAGCCCCCAACAGGCCCAAGAGCCCCAATCTCAGCCTAGTCACCAATAACCTCCCTCTCCCCTCTCCCCTTCCCCCATCCCCCAAGGCTGTCTCAACAACCACCACAAGGCTGTGCCCGAGCCTGACCAGATATCCAGAACAATCACCATCCCTATTGTCCATCATCCTCGACACCAACCCAGCAGCATGGTCACTCCTGTCTCCGACCCTCTCATTCTCCAGTGCCATCGCCAACCTTCTCGTCTTCATCAACGCCCACCTCGCCGCCAACTACACCAACAAAGTCGCCGTCATCGCCTCCCACTGCGACAAAGCCCAATGGCTCTACCCATCCCCAACCCACCAGAAGCTCCCATCTTCTCGTCCTTCCCCTTCCCAAAAGCATCAACCCGACCGACACCGACCTCAACATGAACCCGAACCCGCCAAACGTCTCAAACTCAACCTCAAACCCCCTCCCTCATCCACCACCACCAGCACCACCAGCACCACCACCACCTCGGACGAAGGCAACAAATACCGCCCCTTCCGCCTCGTCGAGGAGGAACTCCTCCACAACCTCACCACCCTCCTCTCCACCACAACCCCCGACTCCGTCTCCTCCACCACATCAACCATGATCGCCGGCGCCCTCACCCTGGCCCTAAGCCACATCAACCGCGAATCCATCCTCCACGCCGAATCTCTGATCGGAGCCTCATCAACCACAACCGGCACCGCCGCCGCCGACAACACCACCAACACCACCGAAGCCGTCACCACCAACAACAACACCCTCCAATCGCGAATCCTCCTAGTCTCCGCCTCCCCATCCACGGACCTCGCGCATCAATACATCCCCATCATGAACGCCATCTTCGCCTGCCAGCGTCTATCCATACCCATTGACATTCTCCAACTTCCGCTCACAACTCTTCCCACTCCCACTCCGACGCAAAATCTCCAGTCCGATGACGGCTCCGGCTCCAACAGCAAATCCTCCGACTCGACCGTATTCCTCCAACAAGCCGCCGACGCCACTCACGGCATCTTCATCACCGCCGAACTACAACCACCAACCCCGTCTTCTTCTTCGTCGTCCGGAGCAGCATCCGCATCCGCATCCCAAGCCTTCCTGACATACCTGCTCCTCTCATTCTTGCCAAGTCCCATGACCCGAAGCAGGCACTTGATCCTGCCGACGCGCATCGACGTCGACTTCCGAGCTGCCTGCTTCTGTCATCGCAATGTGGTCAGCGTCGGATTTGTCTGCAGTATTTGTCTAAGTATTTTCTGCTCCGTGCCGGAGAACGGAGACTGTCTCACTTGTGGCACGCACTTGACCGTTGGACACTACGGGGCTAGGCCGGTGGTGGTGGCGAAGAAGACGAAAAAGAAGCAGGCAGCTGCCGGGAGATGAGTTGAGCACGGCAGTCAGCAGAGCCGACCCAAGTGGGCATATCAGAGTCATAAATTGGAATGATAGGGTATCATAATTAAGCTCTAGGAATCGGGACGCATCTAGGGTATCTCCCCTAGAACAGCCAGCTAAAAATATGCCCAGCACCATGACTGACTTTTCCTTCCCTGCTGTACTGGCAGCGCATCTCCAAGAGCATAGACTCTCGTGCTACCTTGCTCGTGTAGAATCAAATTCTCAACCCATGACAGTCATATCCTGGAGCACCACTTTCCTTGGACGATTCAGGGGTAAGCAAAACGGCCCACGATGCATGTCACCGGCTCCGTTTCCTCGGTTGCACAAGCTGCAAATCATCCTCGAAGACGGGTCAATCTGGAACGTGACACTCGTCCACCTTGTGCGATCGACCCTTGTCCTTTGCTCCGCGACATGGTACACACCGGTTTTCGTTCCTCCGAATGCATCGAAGCCACTGCAAATGAATCGGTGTTGTGCGCAAAGTAAAAGTAGATACCGTCTCGCATCTTCTTGACTGCCAGGATGCCTATGGCTCCTGTGCAATGACTGTTGACCACGCCAGGATGGGTCATGAAGTCGTGGTCAATCACAGAATACATGGCTTCATCTTCGTTACACCCCAGAAGCCGTCCGTTTTCTTTCCGCATCGAGTTATAGACCCGATCCGCAGCCGTAGCCGCAGCCGTTGTGGTGGCCATGTGTTCTCCCGTGCCACTCGTCACGGTGGCTACAGAGGTCTGCGCCGGATCTTGGCGATCAGCAGGAATGACTGCAGTACCAATTCCGACGAGGGCTGCAGGACCACATCGGCCCTTGTGCTTCATGCCAATCCCGCCAGAAGATGAGCCGGCGGCTATCCGACCAAAGCAATCTACAGCAATTGCTCCAACAGTGTCTGTTATGTTGTCTTCCCGGTCGCTGTCCTGGTTCGGGCCTTTTTGTGTTTCTGAAGATGATTCCGTTCCCATCTCTTGGTCCTCGTCTCCCATGGGACCGTCAAAGGAGCCATTCATTCTTTGACGCTTAGGAGGCGACATTACCCAGTGCAAAGTGTCATCAATCGCGTCGTCACTCTGATCAGCGGATGCAGATTCGTCGTCCGGGGGCAGCGTTGACTCAAGGGTTGGAAGTTTATCGTTTGTGTCTTGAAAACTTGTATTTCCATCCTTCCTTCCCAGCGCCAGCGTCGGAACATCGGCAGTCGAGGCGACCAATGGCCGAATCATTGCGGGCATATTGGACAAACTCGAACGTCGCCCTGTCGACGGAGATGAGATTGCAGGACCGGTGAGGCTAGGACGTGGCCCAGAGGCAGCGGAAACGGTATCTGCTGAACCTCCCAGGCCTTGCTCTTGAGTCCGCCTGCGTGTCTCCTTGTCCTCCGCATCTTTAAGATCTTGTCTCCATCTGATCCAGCGATCACGAGCATTGACTGACACAAGAAAGTCTGGAGGTAAGATCGGCACACCTTTGTCGTGGGCGAAATCCGTAGCCCCGGCACCGACAAGGAGGTTTGGTGGTACCCGCTGGAGGGAGAGTGGCTTGGTGGATTCTTCGAGGACCAATCGAGCAACGGCGATGGGATTCCTGACTTGAGAGATGGCACCGACGGCACCGCTGCGTCCCAAATGATCGACTATGGTGGCATCACATTCGACTTGCCCCTCCATGGTCAGATTACTCCCATAACCTGCATTCGTGACTTCCTTGTCCTCCAGTAGCCGGATCGCCATTTCGACGGCATCCGTAGCGTCTCCTCCGTTCTTCAAGATAGCCATGCCGACTTTGGCAGCATCGTTAACCGCTGTTAGATGGATCTTCTCATTTTGACGACTGTGGTATCCTGCTCCGGCATGTATGAAAATAGCGCAGAGGTCACCATTCTCTTGCGGTCGTCGAGGCATTGAAGCGTGTAAGTGACCAAAGACATGAAATTAGGCCACCTGAAGATTTCCCGTCTTTAGGTCGAGGACCGATCAGGGCAGAGTTGAGTACCGATCAGGACGTGGATCTTGGCGGACTGCTAAGGAATGAGCAGGGTGTGAGAAGGAGACATCTGAGAGGTCCGGCAGTAAGAGAAGGATGAGAGTTGCGCTGGCAGCGAGAAAAGGGACTGTCAGGGTTTGGAGCGAAGAGGTAACGTTTGACAGCTAACAAAGGCCTGGGCTGGACAAACGAGCGACTTCAGCATCTGCGGCTCATAGTCTATGCTTTTCTAGAATGCTGAAGAGCATTACAGACTTGAGGAATGAAATAATATGAGGAGGAGCGGGCAGGCTGAGTGGTAGCTTGAGGTGGCTACAGTTTGCAACGACGCGCAACATGACCATTGACGACACCTTGCACTATCTTGGCTCCTGCCTGAAGGCTACCTGGACGCAGTAACGACTCTGCAAAATGCGTTCTTACCCTTTGCGAATATTGGGCGAATATAAGAGCTCTCGTCTGAGCCGCACAAATCGGCCTACGGAAGGAGCCATTGCAAAGGACCTTTAAAGTACTGATGCCAAGCGATCTTCTATGGGTGCCCGCCGCCCGCCGCGTAAGGCACAATTAGTGACGGTGATCACGTGCATGCACTCCAATTACTCCCCAGCCCACTTGATGCCACTCTTGGTCTTGCCAGCGGGAATCTCACTGTCGCTCCATCCCGCCATATTGAAGCTGCCTGCGGCCACCACTGGACAACCACCTGGTACCTGAACGGTCCAAGAGTCTTCTCACCTTCTTTTCGCCTCGGTTGACGTTTCGGAACTGCAGACCTTGACCTCGCAACACCCTTCCTCCTCCCCTTTCCTCGAGGTGACCCACACACCAGTCTGCAGCATGGCGTCCCAAACGCCGGCCGTTGTCATGGACAAGTAAGCGGACAATCTTGACATCTTGTATCGGTGGACCTCTGCTAACTTGGTACTAGCGGTACCGGATTCTCAAAACTTGGTGCGCTCCTCTCTCCTCATCCCGCTCACCTTTCTGACTCGCGTGCGATTAGGGTTCGCCGGGAACGATGCTCCGTCATGGGTATTTCCTACAGCTATTGCGATGAAAGGTCCTGGAGGCGGAGGAGCAAGCTCAGGCTCAGGGAGACCAGCTCCAGCCAATAAGCCTTCATACCTCACGGGCGGCGCAGGCCCAAGTTCGAATTTGGCAGGCAAACGTGGAACCGAAGACCTCGACTTCTTTATTGGTGATGAAGCTCTTGCAGCCTCGGGGGGTCCAGGATACAGCATAAACTATCCCATCAGACATGGTCAGATTGAGAACTGGGACTACATGGAACGCTTCTGGTCAAATTCCATATTCAAATACCTGAGAGTCGAGCCTGAGGACCACTACTTCCTTCTGACAGAACCGGTGTGTAAGACCCTGTCGCTCACTGATTCCGTTGTTAACAACTGGGCAGCCCTTGAACCCCCCTGAAAACCGCGAGAACACCGCCGAAATCATGTTCGAGTCGTTCAACTGCGCCGGCCTCTATATTGCAGTCCAAGCCGTTCTTGCTTTGGCCGCCTCCTGGACCTCTTCAAAAGTCGTCGACAGATCTCTCACCGGCACCGTCATCGACTCCGGCGATGGTGTTACACACGTTATTCCCGTCGCAGAAGGTTACGTTATTGGATCTTCGATAAAGAGCATACCTATTGCTGGTCGAGACATCACATATTTTGTCCAAAGCCTACTGCGAGACAGAGGAGAGCCTGATAGCAGTCTGAAGACGGCAGAAAAAGTGAAGGAAGAATACTGCTATGTGTGCCCGGATATTGTCAAAGAGTTTGCTCGCTACGATAAGGAACCCGACCGATTCCTCAAGCATACCGTCACTGCGCCTAATGGCAGATCCATCTCCATCGATGTTGGTTATGAACGATTCCTTGCTCCTGAAATCTTCTTCAACCCCGAAATCTACTCCTCCGACTTCCTTACACCACTGCCCACCGTGGTCGATGGTGTGATCCAGTCCTCTCCTATCGATGTGCGACGAGGTCTATACAAGAACATCGTCCTGTCTGGTGGTTCGACCTTGTACAAGGATTTTGGCCGCAGATTGCAGCGGGATATCAGACATTTGGTGGATGCTCGCATTCGAGCGTCAGAAATGCGAAGTGGTGGAGCCAAGAGTGGTGGGCTAGAAGTACAAGTTGTCACTCACAAACGCCAGAGGCATGGCCCCTGGTTTGGCGGTAGTTTGTTGGCTTCAACTCCCGAGTTCCGGAGCTATTGTCACACAAAGGCCGAGTATGATGAAATAGGGCCCAGCATTGTCCGAAGATTTGCTTTGCTGGGTGGTCCGGGCAGTACTTAGATGAAGGATGATGAAGTTTACGAAAAGAAGGGCCTGAGAGAGAGGGAGAGGGAGAGCAAAAAAAAAGGAATCCGGTTCAACTTAGAATCTCATACCAATGAGACCTCTCTTCAAGCTTCTATGGAGTATTAACACAACTCTATGCAGGAGTTAAACCGCCCGAGTTTTTTAAAAACATTGTGGAAGAAAGTCCAGCCCAGCCATGCACACCCTCCTCCCGTTCCATTTCCTCAACCCCTCAAGCCTCGTCTACATCCGGGGCATCAGATCCTGCAGGCACCCTACTCAAAAAGCACACGCCCTCGACGTGACCCGTCTGCGGGAAGAAGTCAAACCCGCGCAGACTCTCGATTTGGTAGCGCCACTTCTTGCCGCCCAAGCCAAAGCCCGTGACCAACATGCCGACGTCCCTCGCCTGCGTGTGCACGTTGCAACTGACGTAGACGACGCGCCTGGGCCCAAAGGCGCACAACTGTTTGAGAAAGTCGACGCTGGCGCCCTTGCGGGGAGGGTCGATGACGACGAGACTCTGGTCCGGCGGGAAGGGGACGTCGGCGAAGAGGAGGTCTGCGTCGGCGGCGATGAAGCCCGCGTTGGGGATGTTGTTGATCTTGGCGTTCTGGCGGGCCGCTTCGATGCCGTGGGCGTCGATGTCGATGCCTAACACCGAACTGAAGAGCGGGGAGAGGCCGATGGCGAAGAGGCCGCTGCCGCAGTAGGCGTCGAGGAGGTATTTGATCGGCGGTTCTTGCGGTTGCGGTTGCGTTTCGTTGGGCTTGTCGGCTGTTGACGACAGTGATTGGGGAGGGGGAGGAAGGCAGTTGTCGCGTACATACTTGATGAATGTCGGGAGGATGGAATTGTTGTTCTGGAAAAAACTGTTCGCCCTTGAAACGAAGGTGAAGTCGCCGACGTATTCGGTTGTGAAGTCCTGGTTGACAGAGGTGTAGGTTTTGATGTCGCGGTACGTGGGGTAGTCGTATATGATCTCCGGAGTGTCTGGGGCGCGGAGTTCGTGCTTGACAGAAAGGGGCGTGGGCACGGGGATCGCGGTGAAGTCGTGGTTCACGGTGGAGGGTTCGGCGGAAGGTGGGATGACAGATGTTGATGGTTTAGTTGTAGTAGATGAAGAAGCACCCTCCGTGCCCTCCGTGCCGTCTGTAGTTTCGGTGGCCGATGATGATGTTGTAGCTTGACCGTCGGCGGGAGATGTAGTAGACGTGGGTGGTTCCGGTGAGGGCGACTCCTTTTTGAAGACGCGCCTCGTCGATTCGCGGAGGAGAATCGTGACCCCAGCTTTGCGGGTGTGGTATGTCTCGTGGACTTTCTTGCGCTCGATGGTGAGGCCTTCATTCAAAATCGGTGTGCCGATGGGGCAGTGCTCGATGTCGACGACATGCCGGTTCTTCGCGGAGAAGCCGATTGCCGGGGGAGGTCTGCCTACCCAGTTTGCGGTGTCCCTTCTGCGGGGCCCGTCGTAGTGAGGCGTGAGTTTTGTTCGGTAGCCGTATTGTAGTGGCGAACCGATCGTGTCGCCGACAGGGGGGATCAGAGACGGGTCGAGGTTTGAAAAGTTCTTGAACGCCTTCCCCACGATGGTCTTTTTGTGCTTGAGTTGGTCTTCATAGGAAATCATCTGGAATTGACAACCCGAGCATTCGGCGAAGTACTTGCAGCCTGGTGTTACGCCTTCGCGCTTCGGCGACGGTCTGCGCAGTTCCATGAATCTCAGAGACGTATAAGTTGGGTGAGGTATCTGTTTGTATGTTTGGGCCAGGACCCGGTCGCCTGGAACGCAGAAGGGGATGGCATAGACGTGATTTTTGTCTGGTGAATACGCCAGTCCATCGCCCGTGGATGACTGCTCGACGACTTCCAGTTCAAGCTGGGTATCGAATGGTAAAGGTGAAAATGGCTTGAGTTTTCCATCTGGTTCGAGCAGTTCGGCTTCAACCTTGGTAAGAAGCGCTTGTGCTTCGAACGTCAGGATCTCCTCTGGCGTTCCTTCAATCTGGGCTCTCGAGACTCTCTGTCGCTTCTGGCCAGATTTGCCAGATTTCTCCAGCGTCCTGGCTTTTGATGACATATCGTGCGCTACGGCCTCTGCATTATACTCTCCCGAGGGTAAAGTAAGCTCTTCCTTTGATCTAGGTCGCTGTGGCCAGTGCTGCGGCCGAACCTCGCTAAGGGAGTTCTTGTAAGTTTGGGCAAAAGGGGTCCAGTGGACGGATCTTCTTGACCGACCGACAGCTGACGAAAGAAACTGAAGACTTTGGCTACGAGGAGTTCGACAGCCAAACATAAGTCCGTCGGTGATGTTAGTTTATAAAATGCTTCACCACGGCCAGAAAGAACTGTTCAGAGCAGAAGGACATCAGTCTCAGAAAAAATTATAGTCACGTGCTGCAGGCCAAGCCGCTTGGATCAAATGTGGTATGGCGTAACTCAGCCTTGTCATCCCTCCAGCAAATAAGAAAACACCTTTTGCATATCACTTTCCTCCCTTTGTTGAGCTTTGATGACTATCGAACTGTACAGTACTTGCGAGTAGGCTCGTCGCCTTTGCTCCAGCTCTAAGAAACGCCCGCAAGGAAAGCGATATGCCACGATCAAGTTACATTCCATCTAAGCCGGACCGCCTTCATCCATACGGAAGCAACCTCCTTCCCGGACTCGCCGAAGGACTCCTCGACGCTTCTACCCGCAAATTATGAACGCCCGGGCTATTTCTCAGTCGCGACGACCGCTCTTTCGTCCTTCCGTGGCGAAGTTCTGGCAAAGTGCATTTGTCGTCGATATGAGGATTGATTGCAGAAAATCGCTGAGACGCAAGCTCGACTGGTCCGTCTAGACTGTGGACGGGCGATCGGGACCTATTTCTCCGGTTGAATTCATCCGTGCTCAGCCCCAGGCCCATGATCTCTTGAGGTTCAAGTTCTTTGTCCTTGCTGGTAGTAAGTGTGTATGCGGGAGCAAACGATGCCGGTAAGTCAGGTGTTGCTTCTCGACGATATGCGAGGCGTGTGGTGACTGCGGAGGATGCTTGTCAGCCATCATCCAAAAAATCAAAAAAAGAACGCAACGGGCAGCAGTGACGGGGAAAACATACACGTCCCAGACCGAGATTCACCGTGGAGACTCCGAGCGTCCTTCGGAACCGGCTTGTGAAACTGAAACCCAACGTGGCGTCGTGCTTGTCTCTGTCTCCGCCAACGCAGACAGCAGTACATGAGCATCCCAACGGCGATCGTCAATAGGACTCCCACACCTGCAGCAGATCCTGCTATCGCGATATTCCGAGATGAAAGAAGACATGAATCCTTCGAAGATGTGGCGCCAAAAGACGGAGATGTATTCGAGGCGTTCTGGCTGTTGCGTCGTTCGTATGATACCATCATGCCTGGAACGGCCCTCCTTGAGGAGAATACATCTGCTGGTGTCGAGCTGTCGACAATCTCAACTGTCCGTGTGGCCATGGCCGTTGTAGGCCGGCTGACCTCTTCGGGTTGATGCACTCAAGTATTTCCTTTTCTTTTCGCTGATTTCGCCGGAGTCATCTGCTGGACGACGTGGTCTGTAGGGATGACGCGCCAGTCGAAGAGCTTGACAGTAGGCGTCGTCACATGCGAGGTAAGGTTTAAACAATGCGATGGAAAATAAACCTGGCGAGGACAAAAGCAGATTGTCTGGCCAAGTGCTTGGATATTTGATATGGAGATGACTCGAGTGCCCGAGCACTCGGACAAATCGATGGAGCCAGCCAGCCTCGACCGCAAGTAGAAGGTCTACTCAGCCCGTTCAGTCATAGTCTTCTACATGTCGGTGACTCTACTTCACACATGCACACACACGGCCATGCCGTTGGATTTTTGCGGACTGTAATAGTAGCACTGCCCCGAAATTCAAGAGCACTACTATGACCATGCCTTCCATTGTGCAACACCCAGTCCACGGCAGGCAGCAATTAAGCATAAGAGCAAACTGCTTATGAGGACCATAAACTAGCGGTATTGCGGTATTCCAAAGTTGTTGCCACGGGCATTTCCGAAAATCCTGGCTCGATTGAGAGTGTCCAAAGCAAGCCTAAGCGAGAGAGCTGGTGAGGCTGAGCCTGGTGAGCAGTTTGCACGAGAGTAAGATGTGGAGAAATGCCGACCATCGATAGGCCAGCAGGCAACGCAGACCACTTGCCTGGTCGGGGGTCAACCAAGGGGGCCAGGGGTACAGAGGCAAGGCGCGTTGAATGCAGACCGCTCTCCGCTTATGGATTCATATGGCACGACTGTTGCCTCCTCAGTGAAAGGCACTTTCGTATATTCACCATACCGACTTTCAAGCCTTGAACCGCCGGAAATCATACATCTCATCTTTCAGTCAAACAACTCCATCCGGTAATCTATCTATTGGGCCGGTCTGGGAGCAGCAGCACCGCCGAGGTCCAGAACCCTGTTCGTGCTGCCCCAACCTATTTGCACCTTGGATTGCTGACATGTGACCTTGCACTCGTTGACACCACCCCTTGCTTCACCGCTCTGCAAAGAGATTCGTACTCGACAGGTTCGTAACACGAGCTGTGAGGCCCGAGTCTTAGACCCAGCCTGCGTGTGTCGGGATAACCCCTGGAGAATGATTGATTATGCAAGATTGGCCACAGAACCCATATTTGGCGGCCGCATAGTCCGCAATTGCTCGAACAGCCTTTTCGCTCATGGCTTAGATGTCCACGATCATCTCCCGCCCTTCATCTTCTCCCGTCTAGCAACACGTTCTGTGAGCCGCTGAAGTGCTGTCCTGACTTCACCCTTGGGAAAACCATTGATGTCGTAATAGCCAGGGGCGATATCAAGCAACCACTCTCCTCGAACGCTAGTGACTGTCCGAATATAGTTCTTGCTCGTAAGCACGAACTCGTTGTAAAGAACCCATTCGCTTTCCTGGCCGAGGACCGTGCTAGGATGCAAAAGTACCGTCTGATTGTCCTTGACTGTTGTGTATGTCTTGCCATTGGCCTCTTTCTTGGCGACTTGCATGAAGAGTCCGGAAACAAGAGCCCGTCGAATGTTTTCGTAATATTTCTTGTCCTCAAAAGGCGTTGACATCAACTCCAACTCCTCCCGTTCCATTATGCGTTTGAGTTGCAGGCGCACATTGTCCGCAGATTGTAGAGCTCGGAGACTGAGGAAGTGATCATGGCACCATTGTCGCGGATTAGCCTGTGCTTCAGGTCCTTTGAAGGCATGATAGACGTTCAGCAAGGTCAAGTGATCACCGTCTGGATGAGCGAATAAGTTCTTCATCTCATCTGCTCTTTTACGGGCAGAAGCTGGTCGCACAAAGACTTGAGGTACCGAAAGCAAAGCCACCAAGCTTAGAATTTCGTTCGAGCAGTAGAATTCTGGGGATGAGATAAGCATGACTGCTAGTGCTGGATCCAGAGGAAACTCGGACGCAAGTCTGCCCATGGTAGTCAGGTTGCCATCGTCGTCCAAGCAGGCCAAGTAGTTCAATTCTTCCAACGCTCGCATGAGAGTTTCCGGAGCAGGAGGATCCATCAGATCGAAATGGACAAGATCATCAATTCCGAGCTTCTTCAACTCCAGGACTGTGGATGACAAGTTTGATCTTAACACTTCAGGATAGGTTTGCTCGATGAGCTCTTTCTTGAAGGCTGCCTCGGTGTAAAGTCTGAAGCATTTACCGGGCCGAGTACGACCAGCACGACCGGCTCTCTGTTGAGCAGATGCCTTGGATATCGGCGAGACTAACAGAGACTCGACACGAATACGCGGGTTGTAAACTTTCTGCTTGGAAAAGCCAGGATCAACCACGTAGACGATACCATCGATAGTCAAAGACGTCTCAGCAATGTTCGTGGCGATGATGCATTTTCGTCCTGCTCTCCCACCTGGCTTTCGAGGAGGTGGCGCTGGTTCGAAGATTCTCTGTTGTTGAGCTGGAGGCAACGTGCCGTACAGAGGGTAGACTTTCATTGGACCAGCATCAGCCTCCCGAATCATTTCGTCGGCTTCGAGAGATATCTTCCGACATGCATCTTCAATTTCTTCCTCTCCAGTTAAGAATAGAAGAATGTCTCCTTCAGGCTCGGTGGCGTGTATCTGCAGGACTGTTCTGATCGCAGCCTCCACATAGTCTCTCTCGGGTTCAGGAGTGTAGAAGATTTCGACAGGATGTGTTCGACCAGGAACAGCCAACAGCGGGGCATCGTTGAAATACCGCTGGAATTTCTGTGCGTCAAGAGTGGCAGACATGATGATCAGTTTCAAGTCTGGCCTACGTAGCACCACCTCTTTTAGTAGACCCATCAACACGTCAGTGGCCAATGTTCGCTCGTGGGCTTCGTCGAGAATGATGGTGCTATACCGCTTCAATTCATGGTCGTTCATGGCTTCTCTCAGAAGCATACCATCGGTCATGTATTTGAGTACGGTCTTCTGGCTTGTCATGTCCTCAAATCTGATGCTGTAACCGACTTCTTGCCCAAGTTTGACATCCATCTCATTCGCCACACGCTCTGCTACCGACATGGCCGCTACTCGTCGTGGTTGTGTACAGGCCACCAGCTTGCGCTCTTGTTGTGGAAGATCATCGTAGAGGACAAATTGTGGTATTTGTGTCGTCTTTCCGGAACCAGTCTCACCCACGAAGACCAGGATTTGAGACTTCTGGTACAATTGGAGGAACTCGTCTCTTTGCGCATGTACAGGGAGGTCTCTTCTCGTTCGCAGAATAGAGAAGTAGCGTTCGGAGAAGGGCTGACCAGTGAGCGGGTTCGTCTTGCTGTCTTCAGCGGCGCGAGCTTGCGCAGCGGTGGTTTTGTGTCTTTGCAATTTTGATAGAGGGCCGTCATTTGCCGGGGTCGAGTAGCCATTGCCGTAGCCATTCGACTCATTGTCATTCCAATGAGCAAGATAAGGATTGGTCTCTGGGGCCGTGTCGCCTGATGTCTTTTGACGTTTCGAAGGCGCACCGTCGGGATTGCCAGGGTGTTTTCCTGCCATTGCGCTGTGCGGCGCAGGCCTCAAGGCTGTTTGTTGGCGGGGAGGAAGGTGAGCAGAGGAAGGCGCAGGTCCCAATGGAGTGTTTTTGAGTGTACAACCAGATTGAAACCTTTGGCAAGACACAATTCCTCGAGGCGACCAACTCCTTTGGACTATGATCTATACAATTGCCGCCGAGGGGGACACTGATGGCGAGGGAGAAAAAAGTTGCCGGGGGATTGTTATTGAGTCAGTTCAGCCATTTTGGCAGATTTTTAATGACTCAGCGCATGACAGATTTCTACGGTAGAACTTATGCACAGTCATGAACTACGTGGTAGCAGAGCACCTTTGCGCACTCTACAACGAGACACCACTAGTGCGCAGACCAGTTCGTTGTCCATTGCTCATCTATGTGATATAAGTAGGCTACTGAGGCTCATCACGCATCGAATTTGGCAGAGCAGCTCGCGGAAGAGCATTGGCCGTCTCTCATAAGACGGATGTTTTTGTTTTGCTATCGCTATTCGAAAGGATTTAGACCGAGCTTTTCCTTTCCCACCGTCTTCCCATCAATGACACGCAAACGTGGTGCTCCCGTCGGTGAAGAAGGGGACACTCCGGGATCATCTCTTCGTGGCCTCCACGTTGCAGCTCTCTGACTGTCCAATTCCTGGCCGCCATTCGCAATCCCGCTGAATGGACATTTGATCTGCTCGTTACTCAGTCCGACCTGCTCTATTGTCCGTCCAAGACTGGTCGTACTCTTTTCCGACGATATGGACGACGCTGTCCCGTCAATAGAGCTGTCATCCTCGTCTACCTTCCCCAACACTCTCTTGCCGTTTACGTAACCTTCTGGCTGTTGTGCTTCGGCTTGCAATTCATCATTCCGGTCTGAATCGGCGAACTCTTTACCATCCTCAACGTGCCATTTCGCCATCAAGTCATTCTGGATCCAGATCACCTTACCGAGAGCCCTGACGATGGCGATCTTTTGTGTCAGATCCAATCGGGGATGTGACAGAATAGCCTCCGTCATCGAATCCTGTATATAACCTAAACAGGCACCAAGGAATATGTAGTCGACGTGAAGAGGGTTCTTCCGGCCCTTTCCGACATGCATCAATCTGCGCAATGTTAGTTACACATTGGAAAATTGCTGCTGAGTTGAGACTCACCCTACTTTGTCCAGATACTGCCAATACTCCATTTTACTGGGATCGGAATTGAGCTTCGTGAGATACCATCTCAGAAACATCTTCCTATGCCTAATCTGGGCATCTTCTTCCCCAATCCAACGATCCGGGTCTTCCTCGCTACGACTGTCTCTGGTGCTGAAAACTCTGGCTGTGATGTCGTGCCGGAGTAGCTTCTTGTAGACCATGTTGACGATCGCTGGTATTATGGCCTTGATACACTTCTGTCCCTCGCTAAGGGCAGTCACATCGTCTGCCGAGTTCTGAGATGAGAAGCCCATCCGAGACAAAGGTCAATGAATACAAATGCTTACCTGGGCCAAACTCAAGAAATTGCTGCAGGTAGAAAACTCGAGCAGGCAGTGAGGTGTACAGTTTTCTTCGGTCGACATGTTCCATTCCTTTCGGTAGCGTCGCCATCGTGTAGACAAGTCTTCTCAGAGTCTCAAATCCCAGAGAAAGACTTGTTCTAGGACAACCCAATTTCAGCGTTGCGTTTGGTGCTTTTGCGGTTGAGGACAGCCGATGGGATGGGCAGACCAAAAACGGACGGACCGATATTATACCCATTGCTCGTTCATGTATCAAGCACACAGACTGGACACTTCCACTAGCAGATCAATCACATGGTACTGGTAGGCCCTTCTCGCCTTGACCGTTAGCATGACCCACAGAACACGTGTGAAGGCGTGGCGTGACTCTTTTTGAATGTCATTCCATACGCGAAACATATACGATCTGAGATAGCTGCTCATAACGCCACTTGGAACGAGTGGATCTGTTAAACTGCGTTTAGTATCCGGATCCAGGGTGTTAGTATACGAATGTCAGGTTATTCAAGTTAACTTGGGCACCCATCCCGGCCCGTAGGTACTTAGATATGCTCCATCAAAGTAAGCAACCGTGGCCACGCACAGTGCTCTCGGTTCGAAGGAGTCTCGAAGACCCAGATACTGTCGCCTAATAAGTGGATCAATGTCTGCCTCAGGCCAGTCTTGCAGATCGGGCCTTGTGTTCGAAGTCCACCAATACTGTGGTACATGTAAGTGGTTTAAATTGCCGATGGACTTTAACGGACGCGGAGGAGGACTCTGTGGCTCTGGGAGTCTGTGAGTACCTGCCGGGAGGTTTCGGAGACCGTTGCGGGTTACAAGATGCCGAAAGCACCAGGGCGCACCAGGCTGAATGCTGAAACAAGATCGGCTCCGCGCCAGATGCTGTGTAAACATCAAGGCTGTACTGTTGTCGGCCAACAATCTGAGCGAAACATGCGTGGATCATCATGAACGGCAAGAGCCTCATCAGCCTGAAGATAGAAGAAACTCCTTGAACGGGATCGGACACTCAGTCTTACCGTCGCTGCTTTAGGCTCTTCCGTCAGAATTCAGAGGCAGATAGCGACAAGAATCCCGGCAAAGCTTCCCTTTCCACATCGCAGGCCTGATCCCCACGGTCGTCATTGGCAGCCCCGCTGTCAATAGAGCAAGGGCCCAAAAGTGTTGCTTGCTTCTTGAAGAGCTGCTAAATTCATTTTTCATTCCTCCATATTCCTGAAGCTCGTTACCTGTAGGACTCAAATTGTCTCTTGTCGAGCGTTGTCACAACCTTCCATTACCCAAGCAAAAACTATCCCAACAAAACACTCCTCACAGCCGCCAAGATGGGTCGCAAGTTCTTCGTCGGAGGAAACTTCAAAATGTATGACCAGACCAGCAGGAGCAACAGCCTGTGGCCTTTGGTCACCTTACTAACTTGAACTTCTCTCTAGGAATGGGACGATCAAGTCCATCAAGGAAATTTCCCACAACTTGTCCACCTCAAAGCTCGGTACGGTACTTTCTCCATGCTCTTCCGGTTCCTTTTCGTGTCGAAACACAAGGCTCAACCAGGATGTGTACAATCACGCTTCTAGCAGCACAGAAACGCTGATGTCCATGATTGCTTTGTCTAGACCCTAATACCGAAGTCGTCGTTGCTCCTCCCTCTTTGTACCTCCTCCTCGCCCGCGAGCATCTTTCTCCGAACATCGAAGTCGCAGCTCAAAATGTATTCGACAAGCCCAGCGGTGCGTTTACAGGAGAGATCTCTGTGACCCAGCTGAAGGACAGCAACATTACATGGACCCTGTTGGGTCATTCCGAGCGCCGTACCATTCTCCGTGAACAAGATGACTTTGTGGCTTGCAAGACAAAGGCTGCCCTTGATGGCGGTATTGGTGTCATTCTGTGCTGCGGTGAGAGTCTCGAGGAGAGAGAGAAGGGAGTCACCACCGATGTGGTGACGAGGCAGCTCGAAGCAGTCAACAAGACCATTGGCAAGGACGGGTGGAAGAATGTTGTCATTGCATACGAACCCATCTGGGCCATCGGAACCGGCAAGGTCGCCACAACAGGTACGGTAGTGAGAGCGTCTTTACCACTATGATACTAACTGTATTCACAGAGCAAGCACAAGAAGTCCACGCAGCCATCAGAAAGTGGCTGGGCGATGCTGTCTCTGCCGAAGCTGCTGAAGAGACGAGAATTATCTATGGCGGTAGTGTGAGCGAAAAGAACTGCAGAGAGTTGGCGAAGCAACCTGACGTGGACGGATTCCTTGTCGGCGGTGCTAGCTTGAAGCCTGAATGTGAGTATCCGCAAAGAGCATAGTCGTTGACGAGGAACTAATGAATGTCTTGCAGTTGTTCAAATCATCAATGCTAAGGCCTAGAGTTGAGAAACACTGAGTGATATTGCCATCAATCAGGAAAGGGCATGGGAAGGTAACGATCACGAGAAGAACCAGCCGTAGAATTGATGTTCTGCGGTTTCACAACTTTGGCGAATATGATGCTCTCAAATTGGTCATTCTCTCGCCTGACATTTATAGGGATTCCTTATGACGATAGCCTTACATTCATACACGTTTGACAAAATTTACCAGCCCCGATTGCACAACGCCGCCCACCATTGTGAAGTCTCCCACCCTCGCTTGTCATCGACTTTTACCCCAAGTCTTCAACCTCCAGTTTAATTTCGGACATTCGCCAGCCATGGTTTAGCAGTGGAAATCTCAATTCTGTGACTGAATCTTGTTGTCTCCTCTCACAACCTCCGAGTAGCTTGGAGGTGCACCCGGCTCTTCGGTTCCGGCTCCCACACTTGGACCCTGTGCTTGACCTGGTGGCGGTGGTGCAGGTCTATTGCTTCCCTGCCCACTCCCATTGGAAACCTGTGCAGGGTGATCCTGAGGCTTCGGTGGCAGAGGGGCAGGCCGATTGTGTCCTTGTCCTTGTCGTTGCTGTTGCTGCGTGCCGTAGTCTCGTCGGTTGGGCTCGTGCCGGATGTAATAGTACGTGACTCTTCCTCCCTCGGCGTCTTGGATGGCCTCGTAGTCGTGATCTCGTTCGGGGTTGCGGGCGATGATGTACCAAGCGTGGATCAGGCCGGGTACATAGCCCAACAAGCATAAGAGGATGTTGATCAGGGAATCGCAGGAGCAGATACCGGATTTGATCCAGACTAGAGATTGGGGTCAGTGTCAGTCCGATAGTTGCGCAGGCCCTAAGCAAACAACGTGCAGGCACTCAGTAGGGAAAGAATCGGGGAGGGTGACAAACCTGCGATAGGTGGGAAGAGCACGGCCAGCACCCCCAGAAAGAGGTCGCCGCACGACATGATGGTGAGGGTCTGTCTATCGGTGTACGTTGTGTTTGCTGGCATGCGAGTTCGAATTGAGTTTCGACAGGAGGGTGCGAGGGAGGCTGATCCTGATATTTTTGCGGTCAATAAGAACGCAACCAGAAAAGCAGGTGCCTGAAGTCGAGTTATGAAGTTGAGGGGCAGTCAGGAGTACAAGGCTGCGCGATTAACTTGGAGGAGAAAGCAAAATGACGTCTCACCCACGGGACTTTGCACAAACGATTGTAGACCAAAAGCAGCGTGCGATCGTTCATTTTTCGGGCCTGTGGGGAGGTGCTCACGTGACTCAGACGGCAATTGCCTCGGTTCGGCGGCTCGATGGATTCGAATTGGCGATGCCGAAACTTGGGGGCGCCGAAGTCAACCTGGAAGTCATGGACCCCCAGATTTCTTGATTACTCTGGAATTCCTGTGATTCTCTCACATCTGTTGTGAACTGCCGTCTAAGAAGAGCATCAGCTTACCCTGCACGATACACTTCCGGGCGGCACACAGGCTCTCTCATCGTACCGAAAGAGTGAGCTTCTTGGATTAATATCCAGCCGCAGCCAGGTTCTGGTGCTTCCCCTCAGATCTATCTTGAACAACTCCTCTCTCCCTCTCGGGTTTCCCCCTTCAGTCTTCTTTCACCTCGACGTGAATCATTGTCCCCCTTAGGTCCCCGAGCGCACCACCATGTCAAGCACTGAATCTACGCATCCCGACCCGGGCGTCGTCCCTCAGACCTCGTCCGAGGTCAACAAGGGCCAAGTCGACCCCGTCAAGCCGTCTCAGACGCCCGGCCTGGCGAAACTGCCCGCCGACGTCAAGACCACCATCTCCAAGGCCGACGCGATCATCTTGCGCCTCAGCAAGTGAGTCCGGCATTCCCTCCCCCTTGCTCTCAGGCCCTCTCCATCCCATCAATCTTCGGCGCTCGGGTGTGCCAATGCCAGCCTTGGGGAAGGGGAAAGGAAATGCCAACCACTAAGCTAGACACTGACGGGAGACCCCAGACTGATCAAGACCACCGCCGGGCTCGGCGCCGCCCTCTCAACACTCAACTACTCAATCTACCTGGCCGCATACCTACACGCCCAGTCACCGACCCGCGCCGCCGTCCTCGCCTACATTGGGCGCCTCCTCGGCCGCAGCACACGATCTAAAGTCCTCCCACCATCGGCCGCAACCTCCACAGGATCCTTCCTCACCCCACTGGGCTCCCTCCTCTCCGACACCCGCACAAGCCTGCGCCTCACAGGCCTGATCCCGCTGTACATCTGGCTCAAAAGTCTCACATCCAACAAGGGCCAGATGGACCCATCCCTACGCCGCGTCGCCCTGCTCCAGTGCTCCGGATACATCACGTTCCAACTCCTCGAGAACATCTACCACCTCGCAGGCAAAGGCGTCGTGCCGATGACACTGATTGAAAAGCGCGGCGGCATCAATACATGGGTCCGCTGGAGTTGTCGGGCCTGGCTGGTCGGCGTGGCGTCGGACTATCTCCGTCTCTGGCGCGAGGCCCAGATCGAAAAAGAAAGCACTACTGCTTCTTCAAACAAGACCGCTCGGGAAAAGGAAGACTTCGACCGGAAGTGGTGGAATGAGTTTATGGTCGCGACGTATTGGTTGCCTGTCGCGGTGCATTATAGTCTGTACCCGGAAGGGATCAAGGGGTTCAATACCGGGCTGGTGGGCTTCTTCGGCCTCATGGCGGGCTTGAATAACTTTAGGAACCAGTGGGCTGCCACAGCTTGAAGCGACGGGAAAGGAAACCAGGAACGGAAGATATTGTGTCTTTGCCATTTTTTCACCTATCGGCGGGTGGAAGTCCAATTTCATTGCAGATTCATCCTTTGAGTATATGACAACGCTATATAAGGTATGCATATATGTCCTGTTAAGGCCCCATACTTGGGCAATGTCCAGTACCGCAACACTTGTTTATATCTGTTTCCCTTTTCCCCCATGACACTAAAATGGCCATGATGAGGTCGAGTCGAGTCAAGATATATTTGATCTTGGGCTGTACACGCTGTAAGAGTGATTGCTGGGGCGCGAATGGTCCCTCCCAATGTTAATGGCTCATTTTGCGACGATAATGATCCTGCTTGGGCTGGGAGTCCGGGACAGTGATGATGATGGCTGCAAGTTCCATCAACAATGACCAAATATGGTTTGGTTTTGTCAGGTCGATGTCAGGTCGAAAGTGGCAGTTGTGTAGCAGTAGCAACGCGGGTTCTGGCGTTGATTTGTGGCACTCCTGGCCCCTACCCATCCGCTTCACAAACATGATGACCGATCGATTGGTAGACTGGTAGATTGGGAGTAGCTCACCACATCCAGTTCATGTTCTGATGTTCGTCAGATCAACCGCAGGCACCGCACCCAAGGATCTTCATGGCAGGACCTCAAGCCTTGCCTTGCCATCATCATCCGTGCGTGAATATAGAGGCCTGATCACCTTAGGTACTGATACTGACCAAAGCGATCGCGCCCGGCTTTGTCACCTTGGTGGATCGAGGCTCTCAATCCTGCCTCCAATGGAAAGATTCTTCCCCGGTCGTTCCGAAATCTTATCAAGATATTGTGCAAATTGTCGTTGAGTAAGTTAGACTGTGCAAATTGTCCGCTTGAGTAAGTTAACGATAATGCGTGATTTGGCCAGCCTTGTAAGTTGTCTTTCATCCTGTGTCCAGTGATGAACCGTAATGCTTCTCGAGACAAGCCGACATGTTCTCCGACCAGAAGAATCTGTACAGGACCATCTCAAGGTCCTTCCAGGCCAGACCATACATGATAGAGCCCCTAAGCTTTTTGATACACGATATACCTTCTGCAGTCAACTTGTTGCTCGTTGTCGTCCAGGACCACACGAGCATGGCTGCCACCCAAATCAAACAGGTCGCCTCAGCTACGCCATCCGGTCTCGCAGTCCATATGTCAGACTGCAGTCTTTTGCGACAGGTATCGTAGAGGACGGTATTGCTGCGGGTTGGCGTAAAGTTGCTGCTGCAATATATGATGAGCGCAAGAACCAGGAGCTTTTCCATGCTTGCCACACCATCCACATCCGGCTCACTTAGACACGGGCAAGATTCGCGAAAATCAGAATAGCGCCGCTTCTGCGTCTTGAAGAGGTCGGGTGATCGAGCCACCGATGCCGCTTTCTTTTTCATAATTTGAGCCTTCTGCTGAGTTCGGGTCAGTACCTCCAAGACTTGGATGGACAATTTGCCAAGGTGGGCAAGAGCCTGGAATCCAGCTGGGAGGGATCGTGTCATCTCAAGGTTGTTGCCGGAAATAGGCAACTCGGGATAGATGGATACGACTTCTTGACGTTCGTCGGCGAAAATAGTGGTGCCTTCTGCTATGGACCAGAATCCTTCACGTCTGCGAAAATGGTCAGTTTCTTTGCTCATTGTCATCCAGCACGTCACTCGGATGTCTTACTGCAGTAGAAGGCATTTGTCCATGCCCCCATGACCGAGCTTGTCGAGTCCGCCTCGTGCTTTGACCATGCACTTGAGCGCCTGCTTGTGCTTTTGATGAGACTGGCCATCTCCAATTGCTTTCTACAAGCCGCGTTAGCTTTCGTGGCTAGACAGGCCTTGGGGATAAAGGAGTGTCTAACCGCAATAGCAGCCATGAAAGATACAGCTGTAACCGAAATATCATCACCGGCACTGTCGGACTTGGCCAGCCGCTTGCGTATTCGTGACAAGGCGACGGCCAAAGCGGTCAAGACTTCTTCCGACGGTTTAGCATTTGAGTCGCAAGATAACTCCCTGACTCTCAGAGTGAGGCAGACTCCTGTGTAGGCAAAGTCTGGATCTGACATCAATTCAAACCAATATCCATTGTAGATATTGGTGATATTGAAGAGTTCGTAGATAGCGGAGTGGGCGGGAACTGTCACGCTGGAGACTGTCACGCTATTAGTCGGGCGAGAGAGGGAGATACATGGGAAGGAACCTACAGTAATCGACAGAAGCTGCAAGAAGATGAGGATGTTCTGTCGCTATACAATTGAAAGGATCGGTCCTTGTGCCCCGGAAGTAAGGGCCAGCATCTAAGGCTGGGGACTGCGAAGTCCGGGTTCGCGTTGGTGGGTAATTTGAGTCTCGAGAGCAGTCTGGTGATTCATCTTCGGCATCGCCATGAGAAATCGATGATGGCGATGCGATTGTGACGCTGGATGCTGGCGAAAGAGCTGTCCTGATGGACGTCGTGTCGAAAATGGATGCAGGCGAAGGTGCTGACTTGATGGATGACGTCTCGGAATTGGGCGGCCTGCGACGAGCCTTTCTATGGTGGCCTACGATGGCAGCATGCGACCTTATCTCAGCTTGTTGTGCCGCATCGTCCTTTCGCGAACGAGTGGCGGGAGAAGTGTGGACGAAGAAAAGCTTCACCATTGTAGCGGTAGGCGGTAGGATTTGACAGAAGGAAGTTGAAGCGTCAGCGTCAGTCGCAGATCTCTAACGTAGAGCCTCACTTCATCATGCAAGGTTGGCGCTGAGTGTTTCCGGTGGTCGGACAGGGATTCGACGCCCCTCGAGGTGAGATGGAGATGTCGTCGCGTTCCAGTCGCCGATGTGGACTTTGGATGACTTGATAAGAGAGTCACAACGGCGGTCCTGTCTCGACTGTTGTCGACAGCGCTTGCGCTAAGAGACCAGGAATGGCAGTGTGTAGGGATTAGATTGATCAAGATACGGACTTCGGTCGTGATTTCCTGATGGGGCCATCATGGGAGGTGTGGAAGGCTGGTGACCAGGCTGGTGCAGGCCTGGTAAGCCACCCGGAGTCGTCCACACCTCGACTCCTCGAGTCGCAACAGGGACGAGTAGAATGTCCCAATGTGTCTAGGGTGTCGTGAAGACCAATGCCTTCTGGGGTATCTCCGTAAGCGATGCGAACCGAAAGAGACCATCTCTGTCATAGTCGGGGCCAGGATGAGTAATCCCTCCTACCTACCTAGGGAATCCTTGGTGTATGATGGTGTCCTTTTGAAAACCTACCTACCTACCAGGTAAGGTAAGTAACCTCTTGTCTTGTAGACTGTCTCTTCCATTGGCCTTTATCCATTTCCAAATCCGTTTGACTGCAGCTTTGGATCGTCGTTATCTATTCACCAGCCTTGGACACCCGAGATTGACAACTACCTATGAGGCCGACATTGGACCACGACATTCGCTCTTGAAGACTTCATACAAGGGTGGTATGGGTCAGAGAAATCTTCAACACCATCCTGAGAACATCAAATACTATACTGATCTATTCCATCACGCCCCTAATCTGCCACAGATCCTTCAAATCCGACTTATTCCTCTCCCAATCGACTCCTTCCCATCTTTTCTCCAGAACTGCCCTATTTTCCTTCAATTGCCCCTTCAGCTCATCCCAGTTGACTCTCAATAACCTACCATCCCTCTTAACCCACTCCCCGTTGATCATGACCGAACTCACGTCGCTAGCCGTACAATGCGTTACGAGGGCTGCGGAATAATCCACCACCGAAACCATACTGGGCGTATCCGTCCTGATGAGGACGATATCTGCGAATTTGCCTGCCTCAAGACTTCCGATTTCCGATTCCATGTGTATGGCCGCTGCGCCGCCCAACGTGGCCATGTACAATACTTCATCGGTTTTCGCAGGGACGAGGTCAGGTAATTTCCCGCGCGCATGGTATTTCGCATTCTCGCGCACGCGCTTCTCCTGTAGAGCAAGACGCATCGTGAAGAACGGATCGCCGGAACATATCGCGGGTGAGTCGACGCCCAGCCCGGCACGACAGTCGGACTGATGAAAGTCCAGACCAGATGGGTGGCCATGGGACATTGCCATTTCAGACTCTGGCGTGCACACGATTCCGATGTCGTGCTGTTTGACCCATCTGACCTCTTCGGCGCCAGGGTCACAAGTATGTGAGAGCGTGACTTTGGGGAGTGGCATGTCGTTGTCCCTCAGGTAGTTCAGGGCAGGCAAGTTGTACCGCGGCACATCGTGCATCGTCGTAGGAAGATCGTTCTTCTTCGCGAAGGTCAAGATTACGCGACTGATCTCCTGCGGGATATGGTGTATCGTGTCGAAGCCCAGTCCCAGCCTGACACGGCCGTCGTTGGCAGCAGCGCCGCCGAGAGGACGCTCCGTGGCAAGTTGCTTGATCATATCGATCTGCTTGGCGTGCTGTACCGACATATCAGGCAGCGTCAGTGGGTTGAGAGACACCGGTATGGCGAATGGCGCGGCACAGTACACGCTCCTGATCCCGGATTCCAGGGTGGCTTTGATGCATTGACGTGCACGGTCAAGTGTGGTCACGGCGTGAGAGTGGTCCATGACTGTGGTCACCCCAGAGTAAATGGCCTCGGCACAGCCAGAGAGTTGCGAGAGGTACATGTCCTGCGCGTCAAGGAAGACCATCCGTCCTTGGAGGAGGTGTGCGCAGTACTCGAGTAATGTGTGGTTGCTGACGGTAGAGCGGAGTTGAGATTGAAAGACATGGCGGTGGCCGTCGATGAAACCGGGTGTGACGATGTGGTCGGACGCATCGACGACTTCGACAGAATGGAGGTTGTCCAGAGATAGGTTTGGACCGATCTTGGTGATGCGGTGGCCTTGGACCAGGATGTCAAGTTGAGGAAACGATGAATTTTTGTCCTGGTCGAAGAGCAGGACACGCCCACCTTTGATCAGATATGTCGAAGTCATCCTATCTGAAGAGCTGGCTCCAAGTCTTGCTCGGAGAAGAGAAAGGATAAAGGGGTCAAGGTCTAATCAGTGTGACCCGTCTTTGTCTCTTGGGTATGCTACGTAGGAAAGAATAAATAACACGAAGCACCAGGCCAGCAGACTCGATTCGCCCTTTTGTACTCGATCGCATGCCTTGCCATTCCCTGATTCTCGTATACGTCCCCAGGTTTGCCAGCGTTTGACGTATAGCATTTCATCTCCACCAAACGAACAGGGGCCTGGCGCTCTCGTTCTCCACCACGGCAGTCCTCGACGACAGAATCCCAGATGACCTAGGTGGTGATAACCTAGTCTTCCCATAGCACCGACCAAGTTGAGTGGTTCGGGGTAAAGACCGTTGAGTCCGTTCAGGCGCCCGTAATTTACCTCGTGGAATGTTCCGAATCCATAGTACTGGGGAAATACTTACCTAGGTACCCTACCTGAGGTTGTGTAGGTTATATATCATCTCCACAATCTCGGGTCAGAGTCACTCTGGAGTCCTGGACCAGTCCGCTACGACCGTCGATCATCCCGGGGAGAGGGGAAGGGAAGCTCGTATATCTTTCGTATTTGCTTCCGTAACACTGCCTCGATGCGCCAGACTATTACCATTACCATTACCTACCAAGGTACCTAAGGTACGTTCACACACATTCCCGATGCTCGCTTGCTTTCCCTCACAAAGCAGTTCATCCAGTCATCCCATTATACTTGGTGAAGTAGTAGTTAACAATCCACCAACCTCACAACCCGCAATTGCACGGGACTGCACTGCGCCGCCCAGTTCTCCGTGTATAAATTATAAAACTTCCCACTGAGACATTGATAGAACGTCGTGTTTCCTCCGAGTGCGAGCGCCTGCCCTCCATCGGTATCAACAGGACACACGCTCCATCGGGCCGTGTATATCGCGCCGGACTGTGGCGGCCCGTCGAATTGAAACTGCCAATTCGACGCGATGTACCCCGTGCGATTCTTGCCATCCAAAAGAACACCATCGTTCAGGGTCAAGCGTAGCGTCGAATTCGTCAGGCATGAAACTAGTGATAATGGTCCTCCGGGCGCATTCTCGGTGGTACTTGTCGAGGATGAGGATGCAGATCTGTTCGTGCTGCTGCTGCTGCTCGAAGTAGACTGTACATTTGATATGCTGGTCGTGGGCGGGAGCAGCATGACCGGACTGAGGGTCGGCGTTGGCGTGGGACGTACTGATATGCCACACGCCTGCTCTAGTACCGTCGGCGGCTTGCTGTGGCCGATGATACTCGTACTTGTACTTGATGCACTTGATGCCGTAGCGGTAGTGCAAGCAGCAGACTGTTCTTGTTGTTGTCCCGAATAGACAGCCGCGAAAGCAGCTGATGCTACACCACCACCACCAGTAGCTGACGACGGCGTGGCGGCAGCGGTTGCGGCAGCGGCGTCCGTCGGATTCTGAATCTGGCCATCCCCAATCTGAGACACAACCGCCATAGTCAGCGTATGCGTGTGCATCCCTCCCTGGACCTGCCCATCTCCAATCTGCGAGACGACGCCAGCCATCGTGAAGATCGGGGTCGGGGTGCTGGGGCCCGTAGATCTGTACATTTTTGTTTGTCAGTCACTGGGTCGATTGAGTAACTCGTACGGAACTTCCCAGACACCAGGAGCCCGGCTTTCTCAGGGGGGCTCGTCGGTATATACGGAGGTCCATTAGGTAGATATCTTACCCGGCTTCCTGTCTTCTCCTCCTCGGTAACGTCGTCGTCGTCGCCGCGCTGCTGGTGGTGGTCTCTGAAACTGAAATGTTCATGACTGCGATACCGAAAACGCCAGAAAACCCTCCCGTACAATCCGGAGGCGACGGTCCCGACAGCGGTGGTGATATCAGGGCTGTGACTGCTTGTGGAAGCGCGATCGGGGAAGCATTGGCATAATAAGGTGCATAAGCTGCAAGAACGAAGAAGAGATAGGACGGGTTAGTCATGGTAGTTATCGTAGACTTCGTAGTGGTTATGATGGATGGAACACTGAAACAGGACTCCAAAGGCTGTGTGGTCTGGAAACCTGCAACTCAACAAAGTGACAAAGGTCCGATTTATATCACTCGGTCCCTGCGGGTTTTGTAGTCGTCCATACCCTAGCAGTCATAGACTCAGCCTCATGATGGTATGGCAAGGCTGGCTGGCTGGCGGATGGCCGGCGCCTCTGCCTCATTTCTCGACGTTGTCGAAGAATGCGGTCCGTGCATAGCTAGGTACACAAGGCTGGTAAATCAACGAGGCTGCAAAAAACAGGGGGGGCTGACTGGGAAGAGACAATGGAATGTGCCAAGACAAGAAGACAAAGCACAGTCGTTTTCACCTGGCAACCTAACTGGCAAGACTGGTAATACTGGTAGATGCCTCAGTACCTAGGTATCATCACCCTCGAGGCTGTGGCTGGCTCGTCTTGGAATATCTGATGAGGGTTTAGTAAAGTCCAAGGACACAACGTCGCAGACTGCACTTGGAATGAATACTTCCATTCGTCTCATCAGAGCATATCAATACAAGTCATCAGCATTGACCTTCATCCCAATCACCCCTGCCCATCATTACCATTTCCTCATCAACCAACCCGGAACTTTTATAGGCAACCCAAAATCAGTCCAAACCACCAACTGCAACTATGGTACATCATCTCATCCATCAAAAACATCACAATCCATAATCAACGAAGTTCCCTGCTCTTTCATAACATCATTCAGCGAGCATGTCGTTTCATGCGCAGGCTTCTCTGCAGCGTGCGTGGGCGGCAATACCGCTGACCTCATCAACACTTTCTGGTCGGTCAATCTGGTCCACGTCTCGTCCTTTCGGTTGGGCCGTTCATGAGAGAAAGCCAGCCCGTCAAGTTGAACCAGCTTCTTACAGTGGTCAGCGAGCAGCAATTCAATGGTACGTCGTTTCAGTCCAGTCACTTGATCCATCAGCTTCAACCATCCGGCATCCTCATCTGGCAACCCTCCGGGCAGACGATATCGTGCCTCAGGCAAAGTCTGCTTGCCGTCGGTGTTGACTGCCATGGGACTGTAAAACCCGACCGTCAGCGGATTATCCCGAAGGTCGACTTGCTCCAATGATCCCAGCCGTGACAGTACTAAGCATGTCCGCCTCAGTTTCTTGACCCGGTTCTTCGCCAGAAGAAGATGCTTCAAATGTCCCATTCTTCTGAGAGGCGCAATGTCCTTGACTGCATTGAAGTTGATGTTCAAATTTCGGCAGTTTGGAAACGAAGCGCCAAAGCCTTCCGGAAGCTCTGCGACACCACAGGCAGCGATTTCTAGCTCACGCAGGTTATTCTGCGGTAATCCTGGCAACTTCAAAGTACCGTTGGCGACTGGATTGGATGATAGACGGATCGTACGGCACTCGTTGGAAGTCGAGAGAACAAGGTCCACGATTTGCGAGGGCTCCGATTGCTCCCTTAGGGACAGAAATTCCAGGTTGTAGGCCGATGACAGACCTTGGACATCTTTAATTCTGTTGTTGTCGAGGTCCAAATATTTGAGCATTGGCATATGTTTCAGTCCAATCACTGCTAATCCGTTGTGAGCAAGTCGAAGCTCTGTCAAAGCAAGATCGGCCTCTAGCTGATATTGTTCGAGTGCATTCCGTGAGACGTCCAATTCTTCAAGCGCCGGAAGAGAGGCAAGATTCTTCACTTCCGAGAGTTGATTATTGCTCAAATCCAAGCTCCTCAGACGACTGAGCTCGGCGCTCTCAAAGTCGACAGTCACGAGCTCGTTGCCGCTGAGCTGAAGATCAAGCAGACCGTCAAGATCCAGAATTCCATCAACGTTAGTGATGCGATTGTTGTTCGCTTTCAAGCTTCGAAGATGCACCAAAGAACTGAAGCACTCCAAACTTTCGAGCTCATTCCCTGAGACATCCAAATACTGGAGATTCTGCAAGTGATTCCACGAAGTCATGTCATTCAGCATGTTGTCATGAATATCAAGCACGCGCAAAGTCGATGGCAAACCTTCAAGCTGCCTAAGATTATTTCCCGAAACCGATAGCTCTTCCAGAACGGGACAGTACTCCTTCAATGCGTGTATGGAGGAGACCTTGCCTGCACCGAGTGTAAGCCGGCGAAGCTCTTCCCAAAAGAGTTCTTCTTGGACTGCATCTGTGATTGCTTTGACAAGTTGATCGACAGCCAAAGCAAGGGAACCGTGGGCCTGGCGGAGGGCATTTGGGTGCTTTCTGTCCTCGACATAGCTTTGCTCTGGATCTCTTGCCTTGTCGATTTGATGGACAGAGAAGTCTGAGAGTGGTGTCAAGCACAAAATACTTGCGACCTTGTGTCCGTCTTTCTGAAGCTTTGTAAGGGTCCGCGGCGGAGCTGGAGTCAATTCGTTCGAGCGATTCGGGCGGACAACACTCATCTGGCCCACAATCTGGTCTTCATCTTGTTCTTGAATGGGAGAGATATTTCGAGGTTGGAAAGTTAAAGCATGGGGTCTGTCGACTGTCACAGCTTCTCTCCTCTTTTTCAATGAGTCCAAGGCGTTCCCGTCAAAGCTTAGATCATCGAGATCTATGTATGATTCATCGAGAGGTAGATCTTCTTCCCTTGGAAGAGCGTCGAAATCTTCATCGGACATGTTCGCGTAGTTGACCCCAGACACTACTGGCGACGAAAAGGCGATTGTGACCACTCGGGCCTGCTTTCGGTCTTCTTTCAGCTGAGCTGGAGGCTTAGATGGCATGCCGCTTTGTAGTTTAGCTTCGTGCTCTGAGGCTTTTGAGCGCAAAGAACAGTGCTTAATCTCATCGTCATTCTTGCCCTGAGTTTCGACGAGGATGTGATCTCGCTTCCTCACATCTTCAGGATCTAATTCTCCCAAAGGTCGTCGTGCTGGCAGTTCTGTGCGCTTGGAAGCTTTCTCAACAGGCATGGTGGCCGACT
Organism: Vermiconidia calcicola; assembly: GCA_035928285.1. Lineage (NCBI taxonomy): Eukaryota > Fungi > Ascomycota > Dothideomycetes > Mycosphaerellales > Extremaceae > Vermiconidia > Vermiconidia calcicola. Next base: position 265,353 of record JAXLQG010000015.1, read on the forward strand.
CCCGCTGTGTAGAGGCACTTTGCATCTGCTTGTATCTGGCCTTCATTTCTTGCTGCTCATCAATGCTTAGATCAGGTATGCTCTCAAATGGGTCATCTTCTGTTTCGCCCTCATGGCTTAGAGGCTTTGGGCTCTGGCTCTCCTGGATCTTTCTGACCCAGACCTTCTTTTCGTGGTCGAAAGTCATGACTCCTATCTTATCAGGTATTGACACGGTGCCACACGTTATGATACCCTTTTGCCCAGACCCTGTGGATGAATTTGTGGGAAAGCTGTTCTGCATGGAATTCTGGGCTGACTGAGGGCCCTCAATGGTAGAAGTAGAGTATTTGCGCTTTCTCAGTGTCTCAGAGTGATTCAGAATCCGGATGTTCGGTGGGTCGCTCTCCTGTACCTCGTCCGGTACAGGAATTTTGGCGTCTTCGGCGGCCAGATTGTTGTTCACGGGAGCCCAGGTACCCATGATGGAAGTACTAGCAAGAACGTCGAGGTCGTCTTGATCCTGATATTTCTTCAGATAGCTCGCCGTCCTTGAGTCATGTCTGGCATGTCGGCGGGCTGGCGAAGGTTTGGACGAACGTTCTCGAGAAGGTGGCCGAGAGAAGTCGTCTTTCGTAGACTCTGCGTCTATTTCAAGATCGAGAATTGCATCAGGATTGAGCTCGGACACGTTTCCAGGCTCACTGATATCCTTCAAAGTGGGCATCGGCTTTCCACGAGCACGAATGAATTGCATGACTTTGTTTGCCTCCTCCATGTAGTCCTTGGTAGCAAGAGATGCTTTTCGAGAATCCTCATTGACCTTGACAGCTTCATGAGTAAAGGTCGCTAGTTCCGCTGCCAACGCCTCGGTAAGGTCGTGGTTCAATTGCTCGAAGACTCCCTCTTCTTCGTCATTTTCGGAGCGACTTGTAGTTGGCATTCTGCTCGTGGATGATTTCCGGGTTGATTTGGGCTTTAGAAGATTTCGTGATGCCAGGACTTCAGGATCTGCCTCTGTAGGGTCACTGCCAGGTCTAGCGTCCGTGCGCTTCTTTCCTGCCAACGTCGCGTTTTCCTCGAGGGTAGTAATCTTGACTTCCATCTCAAGGTCGTTGATGGTGACTTGGTCCTTTAGAAGAGTTTTGCGGCGTTTTGTCATTCTGTCTCTCTCCTGAGCATCGTTTGCATTCATAGGATGATCCTGAACCTGATCAATTTGCCTGTCTTGAGTGTCGATGGTAGCAGTAGGCTTAAATATCTTGTTATCCGATCCAACAGATGCCATTGCTATCGGTGAAGGTCGACGAACCGCCTGCTCGAACCCAAACCCGTCCAGTTCCCCCTGGCCAAACTGACTCATTCGAAAGACATTATCTTGCTGTTCACCGGGGGAAATATCGTTTTCGGAACTTTCATGCGACTCATCAGGCTCGAAGTGGCTCAATATCCGCATGAGCTTGTTATTTGTGTAAGTGTCTCGATTTCCAAAGAGCTTTAACGGGCTCCCAGAAGATGCGGGTCTGATATGGTTTTCAGGATAGTGGACAACGCTTGTATCCGGTGGCGTTGCCGGAGCACTGGCACTGATCTTGCTGTTGTCAACGCTGTCGTCCCATAATCGGGAATGTTGAGGAGGTGAACTGTGGAATGCTAGGGAATCGCGGGAGTGTGCCTCGATTTTGGAGGGTTCATGAGATAAGCTGAGGCTTTTTCGAAGAAAGGAATTGTCGTTCGATCGTCCTCCGCGTCGAGAGTTGATGAAGCCTCCGTGAGCAACGAAATCCTGGGTGCCCATTGATAGATCGTCTGGTAAAGACTGAGATGTCAGATCTGGCAAGGGTTCGTCAATCGGAGCTCGTCGAGTGGCATTGCTGCCACCGTAGCTGACATCTCTGTCGCTTGCGCTAGACATAGGACGCTCTAGATCTCCAGCAGCTTCCATGAGTTTGGTGTCCAAGGCTTGAATATCGACATCAACAGAATGTTGGAGGACTGTAGCTCGGATGGAATTTTGCTTCGACATGGTGACGGGACTGATAAACTCGTTCCTCAATTCTTCCTGGCCACTTATTGTTCTCCAGCGTAAATCTCGAGCATTGTAACTATGGTGGCTCATGCTCTCATCTCTTGGTGAGGATGGCTCAGGACCGTTTTCGAGCGCCTGCTCATGAAATTGGACGCGCTGTCTGACCGTGCCTCTGCTTGAGCCTGCTCTACCATCGTCTGGAGATACGCCCGCCTGATTGTGTTGTTCTGACTCCTCTTCCTCATTTATCTCCTCCAAGACCGCAAGGTTGAGCCGACTCCTCGTCCCTCGAACACTGCTATATTGCTCCGAGAAGATGTTTGAAGTGGGGAGATTGAATGGTCTTCGCGGTTTGGTATCGTCATCGTTCTGGACCGCATCATTGTCGCTAAGGAGTTGGGAGGACGTAGGCTGCTTGAATATACCCTCCAGTTTGGACGGCGAAAACAAATCGAACCCGCCATTCGCTACGTCTTCACCATTAGCCAGCCTGCTCTTCCAGTCAGGCGTCTCTGCAGAGGCAGGCTTCTCGTTAAGAGTGTGATGTTGAACGGAATTTTGTGATTCTGAGAATGCGCTAGATGGACGACGCGGCAGACTTGTATATTTGTTCGACCCGATCGCTGGTGGCAGATTGAGATTTGATGCGCTTCGTTCACGCAAGATAGATTCGCCATTGGCGCGTGTCTGACTTCGTTGTGATCTGTGTCGCAGGAAACTGCCAGTTGTTGATTCTTTGCGCATGTTTTTCGCAAGGTGTGGTATTCGGCTTTGGGACCGTGAAAGTACGACGCTGCCATCTTGCAGGCTGCTTGAAAGCGATGGCGCAGGAGATGAAGATTGTTGTTCGGACTTCCAGTCCTCTGAGAGGGAGTCTAGCCATGGCTCCATGATTTCGGTATAATCGGGTTTAATGTTTAGGATAGATGATAGGAGGAGGACAGCTCAGAGGACGTAAGTTGCGCGTTGAGCAAGGTCCAGTGCTCAAACGAATAATGTTAGTATAGCATACAATGAAGCGATGCTGTCTCTAAGCATGTTGGAGGTGATTGGATATGATGGATTTACCTTGAGTCGTTGATTGCCAGCCTTGCAACAAACGACGCGTCTGAATTGGCTCCTCTATTTTTCGCCCGCAAGTCTTCGTTGGCACGACAACAACCTTCGCTTGTTTGGTGGGGTTTCAGCCAGCGCCTATCATGGCAGCCCCCAGGCATGAGTTAGGCTCAGCAGGCCTAGAACCATGACTATTCACCCCTGAAATCACCTACTCTCGCCTCTAACAAATTCTGGAGTCATTGGCAGCATGCTCCTATCATCCACAGAAATATCCTCAACCTTCCTGCTTCAAAAGGTACACGTTTCACCTTCCTTCTCGGTCATCATTAACGACGACTAAGCAGTCCCAAAGACTAGTAAAAGTGGTGAACCGCCCCTCTACATGTCTACCTTACCTACCAGGTAGATAGAATGTTGGGCTGTCCGCACAATTCTTGGTCCAACACTTTCTCTTCTTTTGTGACCTAGCTAACTATAGCCAACTGGACACATCTCATCAATTGACCCAAGCGCCTTTGAGTCAACATCTTGAGCATTGTGACTGTACTCTAGCATCCAAGACTATTCATCATTCAGGTCACAATGTCATTTCTTCCCAAGGAAGCAGTAACGCTAACAGGCGGCTGTTATTGCGAAGCCATTCGCTACACGATCAGAGTACCGATATGGGAAAACAGACCTCCTGTCCCTGGGGCTCTCGACACTCCCATCTCAGCCACCGAAACGGTTCAGACACGGATTCCCATCATCGATATTGACCACTGTAACAACTGTCGTAAAACTTCCGGTGCCCTGGTCCAGTGCTGGTTCATTTGTCCAGTAGGATGGATTGAATGGGATATCCTGTCCAAAGAGTCGCCCGGCGAGATTTTCCACTTATCAACCATCGAAGCTGTCGGTCCTTCCAGTGACAACTTGACCAGTCCATCAACCTTTGTGACACGCTTCAATGCCTCTGATCGAGGAACCAGGACCTTCTGCTCGAGATGCGGGACCACCTTGACATATATATCCCATCAGCGGATCGGCACTCCTGAGGCGATCGTTGATGTTACGGTTGGAAGTTTGGATCGCCAGAGTTTAAACTTGGCAAAGCCTGACCGACATGCCTGGTGGACGTATGGAGTTGATTGGATTCAGAACCTCCTGACCAAAGGTGACGGAGGGTTCTTGCTCAAACACGCGAACTCGGACATGTCGAAGACTATCGAGGCTTGATCCCAAAGCAATGTAGAATACACAAGGAAGGAAGGCCTGCTTCATGAATCGAGACGGGTTTGAAGGCACTCGGGATGGTGGCCGTTAACCAGTCACATCCATAATCTAGCTCCGGAGGACATTGTTAGCTGTCAATCGAGCAAGTCTCTCATAAAGGCCTTTGACCGTAGTAAAGCCCCCTGATCAGATGGTTTCCCGCAAAATGATAAAGAAACATCGCTGTCGACTCCTGTTTGATGCTCCGTAGAGCGGCAAGATATATTCCAATCGCTTTGGCTGATGTCATTTGAACATGGCCGGGTTTTCTCCAACTCAAATGCAAGTCGAGCACGTCGAGATACTCCGAACTCCATGCTCAAACCCTTGCACGAGTAGACGAGAAAGTGCCCCTTGCGCCTCACGGCAAACCTCTCAGGTAGCCTAGGATATGACCGAGCAAGATGTAGTCCTGCGCGAAGCCTCAGCGCCCGTCGTGGCCTCACTATGGACGCGCTCTCTCATCGTTGGTGCACCTCCTCCACGAACTTGTCCTTCGTCCTCTTCGCAACCCAATCTGACGACTTTCTTCATATAGGCAGGTGCTCTAGCCGGCCTCACGGTTGACACCTCTCTATACCCCATAGACACGATCAAGACCAGACTACAGTCCAATCTGAGCACCAGCACTCACCATGCCTCGACGCTGGCGCCACGCCACACCTTCGCCGGCACTCTTCGCAGCATGTACGCAGGCCTGCCCTCGGCCATGCTCGGCTCAATGCCCTCGGCAGCCTTCTTCTTCTTGGTCTACGACGGCGTCAAGCGAGGCATGACGGACCCGACGCAGCCTTCCTCGACCCAGGCATACACACACATGCTGGCCTCATCACTGGGAGAAATTGCAGCGTGCGCAATCAGAGTGCCCACGGAGGTCGTCAAACAACGCGCGCAAGCAGGATTATTTGGCGGGTCCTCATTACTCGCGTTCCAAGATATCCTCGCTTTGCGACACACCGACGGTGTCCCGACCATGGTACGAGAGCTCTACCGAGGCGGAGGGATCACCATCATGCGCGAGATACCCTTCACGATCGTCCAGTTCAGTCTGTGGGAATACTTCAAGTCTTCATACTCTGATCGGCAGCACAAATCAACAGGTCGTCAGGAAGGGCTGGTGACGGCCGGAGAAAGTGCAGTCTTTGGAAGCATTGCTGGAGCCATAGCCGCAGGCATGACCACACCACTCGATGTGGTGAAGACTCGGATCATGCTTGCGCGGAGAGAGACCGGGAGCTCATCAACCAGGACGGGCCCTATCGCCGCCCTGCGACAGACCTGGCATGCTGAAGGACTTCCCGGCCTCTTTCGAGGCTTCGTACCTCGTGTGGGCTGGATCAGTACCGGTGGCGCCATCTTTCTCGGCACATATCAGTACGTCTGGAACCAGCTAGCCTTGGAAAAGCCTTGACCAGGGACGGTTTTCGCAATCTTTGCGACTGGGACAGCTACGATTTCTCCTTTGCCCATTTTGCAAACGCCCAGGACGTCCGACCATCCATAGTAATAGGGAAGGTCAATCAATTACTTCGCAAAGCTCCCACCAGCATCTTTGCACCAGTTCACAAAGAAGGCCGCCTCGTGCCATGCCAGCAGCAAAAGAGCCGAGTCAATCTAGAGCTTTGCTATTGACGAGAACCCTGTCAGCGCAGAGAATGTACCATCATCCAGAAGCGAGAAAACGGATGTGTCACTGCAAGATGGCAATCCCAATCTACCCCCCAGCGACGAAGGCAATACTGCGACATCGCTGTGGCACGCTCGATCTACTGTAGTTAGGATACACCTTCCAAGGCCGTGTTCAATAAGGTCTTCTGGCGCGAGGACGAATGCTTCAGGCACTCAATAGAAACTAACCGTATTGTAGCAAGTACTCCAAATAAATAGCTAGACTTGTACTTTTTATACCCGATATATAACAAACACTATGTACTCCTCTACACGCATCGACGTCGACACTTCACTAGCCAGCCTGGAAGGCATCCAAAGGGTAGGTACCTAGGTTAGGTAGGTAACTAACTAACCCCCGTCGCCTCCTCACTCTCCTCCCTCGTCGGCACGGCCGCGGGATGACTCAACCTCAACTTCTTCTTCCCGTTACTTTTATAAAAAAGCACAACATCCCCCCCTGTCCGCCACACATGCACCCGCAGCGTCGCCAGCGTCGTGTTCGGATCGACCTTCTGGCCCTGACAATAGAGCTCGAGATATTCCTCTGGCTTCAACCGGTCCTGGTCCTCCTTTTCCTTTTCCTCCTCTTTGGCAGCCTCGTCCTCCTCCTTTGCATCACCCCGAACATCGGCATCCTTCTCAACGTCCTTCTCCTTTTCATTCTCCGCGTGGTGCGCCTCCTCCTCCTCCGACTTTCCTGCCTCTACCATTTCTTGATGACTCTCGCTCTGACTACCCTCAATGCGCTGCTCTCGGCCGCCCGTGGCCTCGTCAGAGCCTTGAGTCTGCTCATGATGCTGCTCATGTTCATGGCGATGAACATGGTCGTGACTATGAGTAAGTCGATGTTTGTGATCATGCCCCTGACCCTGACCAGCAGCAAGAGGCGACATCTGCACCTCGATCCGTTCCGCAACATATGCCATGATCTTCTTCGCTCGAAGCATCCGATTTGCATTCAATCTCGCATTGCCATCGTTCGACGCGATACTGGGCAGTTGATTGTCGTAAGGATGCAGCACGAATGACACTTTGACTGTATCCTTGTAGGGAATTTGATTCTGCAAGATCCCAAAGATCGTCAGCTCAGCTCAGCTCAGCTCTTACCCTTCCTCTTCCTCCGGGGTTCCCGTCTCCCAGGGGGCTGCGTCACGACCGGCGACTCACGACTCATTCGGGATGATCTTAACGTACCTTAAGCAAAACATCCCCAAGCCACATGGGCGCAATCTTCTCCAGAACATCAACCTGCTCCGCGCTTCCCAGCTCCCCAATCTCACCTCGATACTGGTCCGCCAACCCGCCACTAGCCGGGTCATCCTCCTGAATAATAATCGTCGTATGCTCCGGCGGCCTCAGCGCCGGTGTCTCCACGGTCAAAGACGGCGTGATCCCCACTGGCACAGGCACATCAGGCTTATGCTCCAAGTGCTCCTCGTACTCATGCCGGATTTTCTGGATCACACCATAGAAGTTATCCTCAATGACCTTCGACGGCGCGTCCTCCTTCTCGGAGGTCGACTTGTAACTCGCCGTGTCGGACTTCTCCTCGGACGGGGCAATGGGGGTTTTAACCTCCACCGACGTCCGTGTCATCTTTTTCGGGAACGTCATCGTCATGTTGGGGAATTTCTTGCCAAAGAGACCACTCTTCTTCTTCTCTTCCGTAGGAGATGTCGGTGTAGACAGTGGCGCGGCGTCGAGTCCGCCACCAGGCGTGTCGGGGGCCTTCGCGTGGTCGGACGATGCTTCGGAGGACCGGTTTGTTGACCCAAAGTAGTCGGTCTGCGACTCTGTCGCGGCAGAAGGTGTTGGTGCTGTGGGTGAAGAGACGCCATTCGTGGTCGTCCGCTCACTTTCTTCTTCGGCCGTAGGGGGAAGTGTCATGTTGAGTGGTGCAAAGCCCGGTGTCGCAGCGCCGATTGCCAGGCTCGGCGTTGGAGGCACCAAAGCGTTTCCATTCGAGGCGCGTGGCGTCAGAATTTGGCCAGGTGATACCATAGGAGTGGCTTCAGCCGATTCAGGCATGGCTATACTAGTTGGGGCGCCAGGCCTGACAAGCCCTGTGCTGGTCGTAGGGTTTCGCAGTGTACTTCTATGTGCGTCGTCGCGTTTGATTTCTTCCTCGATAAGTTTAGAGAACAGATTCCGTAGCACCCATTTTCCGAGGTTGACTGTAGTTGCAACATTAGCAGAGAGCTACCATCGAGCGTCCTTGGGGACTGAGAGTTTGGCTTACTTCTCTGATCTTCACGGAAGACCAAGTCTTTGTCCAAATCGAGCTCGTCTGCATAGACTTCTGCATCGAAGCAGTAGTTCTCTTCCAGCATGACCGTGATCTTACCGGTTTTGGTATCGACACCGCACCAGTTTGCGACACTTTCGGTGGTGTTAACTTCAGGCACCACTTCGTCCAGATGGCGCCGCCCGAAGGATTTGATCGGGATGCACTGGCTCACTGTCAACCACGAAGATGGGGACACAAGGGGTGATGCGACCTACCTTTAAAAGATCCCATAATACCACCTCGCCTGCTGTATCGAGAGTAAGTATCCTCTTTCGGTCATTCAACATGACATGCTTGATTAGCCCATGCTGGCCCTCGATTGTTTCGGAGGGCTGTCCACGGATAGGCACCACGACGCTCAAATCATCCATAGTCATGGCTTCAGACGCCTTTCTGATGTTTGTCACGGAAGCATCCGCAAAATTACCCAGCTGTTTTCTTCCCGGATGGACAGCTGTGTTCGAAACGAGCAGCACGGCGTTATGAGGGATCTTCGTATCGTGACTGACTCCATTTGCGATCGGCTTCTCCGTAGCCCCTACCGCCTGGTGCTTCCAACTAGCACGACGCTCTTCCCTCGGCGAAACAGGCGGCGTCTCGACCTCGAGCTCAGTATCTACATCAAGCCAACGGTTGACACTGGAGCTCGAGGTGGCCGTCCAGACAGAGTCACCCGCAGGTATCAGGCGGGAAATGCCATCATGTTCGTGACATATCGCAACTGAGACACTGTCGTCAATTTCCATCGCACGTCGAGTATCGGTCTTCGCCACCAGTCCAGACTTGTCACCGGAGTAGAAGACGGCCAAGTTAGGGTCGTTGGAGTACATACACCAGACGCTGTCGTTGTGCATGGTCAGCGTGTGTATGCATCGACCAGCTGCGATGGACCAGACTTTGATCGTTTGGTCAGAGGATGCCGTGAGCAGGGTATCGCCGTCGTCGCTGATAAGAATGTCTCGCACATTGTCGGTATGCCCGACTAGCTTGGTGATACTCTTGCCTGACTTTACATCCCATAACCGCACAACACTCTCCGGACCTCCGCTTGCCAGCAGGGATCCTCGAGCCCGGAGGGCATACACAGACCCCTTGACGACATCTTCTGCCTGGCTGACATTGATTTCAAGGGTCTTTCCAGCGCCGTTCAGATCCCACAGGCAGATCTTATGATCAAGGCCTCCTGAGGCAACCCAATTCGCCTGCCTATCTGGAGTGGCCAGACATTTGATATAGTCGCTATGTGACCCAATGGTATATGCCTGGGTAGTCTCATGTCCATGGGGCCGCCATAACTTGACCGTCACATCTGACGAGGCCGATACCAGCCCCAGATTGTTTTTGACCAGGACAATGTCGTTGACCCAATGTGTATGTGCCTGCACCTGCTTGCGAAAGGTAACAGTGCTCTGCTTCTCTTGCCTCGTATCCGAATCTCGGCTCTTTTTCTGCGCTTCAAGGTCGAGATCCCAGGCGCATACAGCGCCATCTCGGCCGCCAGTGTATCTGCCTCAGTTTTCAGTATATGCGCCTACCCCTCGTTTAGGAGCGTTGCGTACAAGATGGAGCGGTCTTCGTCGAAGTCTAGCCCGTTCACACCAAGCCTATGTCCGCCAGGTGTGCTTGCCAGAGGCAGAACTGTAGCTTGTCAGCCAATGCGCAAGCATGATAGTCACTGGCGAGGTCGGCGAACCATAGCTGATCCTCTGACGCTTCTTCCTAGCCATGTGCAGGAGACTCCCAAACCACTCAAGATCCCACCAGTGCTTACGCGACTTGTCTGCTCTTAGCTTGACATGGCAGTCGGACGCTTTGGGATCGGTTTCGCCTGAATGGTGTATATGAGGGCAACAATGAAGGAGGGTTGTCGAGGCTGCGGAAGAGTAGCATCGGCAGACCTACTAACGTCTAGCGGGCATCAAGTCGAGGGTGGAGAGAGGCGCAGATTATCTCGTGCCCGCCTTCCGCCTTCTATAGAAGACCGGGGTGCAACGTGGAACCGGGGTCAATTACCCCGAACCAGCCCACGGACGACAGCATCAACACCCAATTCAATGCGTGGTGATTGTCTACAAGATAGGCGCACAGGAGAATCGTAGCAGCCCAAAACAATGCTGTATCATTTGTTGGACGTAATCAACTGGTATCTACACTACTTATAATATAAAGCTTCGAACAGATGGCCACCCTTTTCTCCAACAAACAGTCGCGTAAGAATCGTGCAAACATTGACGCATCCCCATCTCAGCTCCCATGCAATGCCGTAACATCGAGCCTCGAAGTGGTTTGGGTTCCGTAACAGACGTCGGGGCCTCGAATCGGTGATTGAAACTGAGAACATCATCAACAAGCCCATCTAATTCCTTCCGATCATGGCTCTTCTAGGCCTTTGCCGGAGGAGGCCCGCCAGATCCAGCCTCCAAGACATGCGTGTGGTTGTCTGCCCGATGAACCACGCCGTTCTCTTCTTGATAACACACTTTTGAGCTCAGTACCCACTCGTCCTCCAAAACTTCGTCCATGGTAGCGCGTTCAGCAGGATCGACTTTGAGCATTCGACCGATGATATGACGACTCTCTCTGGGTAGAATGCGCAATAGTCGCCAGGGACCTTTGATAACCTCCTGCTTGTCTCCACCTGAGGTTGTGGGTCTTGACTCGCTATCCGGGCTTTCTGAATGATGGTGATGGTGGGAATGTGTCTCTGATGGGCGTCGCGAGCTGTTTTCGTCCTCTGGTGACAAAGTGGAGCTCTTTCTCGGTTTGGAATCTGGAACTGGCGTCCCTGGTGTTGGTGGAGCGACGAACAACTTGTAAGAGTTGTCGATAAGTCGAGGTTGCTTCCACGGAAATCTACGCAACGTCATGCAGCAAAAGATGATTGCCAACGACCAAATGTCGGTAGCAGTTGGATCATATTTCTTCTCTTCGTACACCTCAGGAGCAAGGTAAGGATCGGATCCGACGATACCTGAACTATGTTAGTACCACGTCGACACATCTCAGGACTGAAACTTACCTGAGGCCAGTACAATGTCGTTTTCGAAAGGATATCTGAACACCGTAGCACTCCCGAAGTCGATCAACTTCATGATACCATGTTCGCTCACAACCACATTATCCAACTTCAGGTCACGGTGTGCCAAACCCATACTGTGTAAATAACTGACACCATTGACAATCTGGAGAAAAGCACAAGCGATCTCTTCCCGGGACATTTTGCCAGTCATGACGATGGCGAACAAGTCATAGGGAGCATACTCCATGACTTCGAACCACCGGTGATTTTCCTGGATAATGTCCATGGTCTCGATGATGTTTCCATGATGAAGCGTTGAACCAATACAAAATTCGGCCGTGACCTTTTTCGAGTAGTCCTTTTCACTCTCCCAAGAGTGCCTGTCTCTAAATTGCTTGACGGCGAACGTAACACCATCGCTGCTTCGCTTGAGCAATCTGACCGAACCACCAGCCCCGGATCCAAGGACTTTGCCAAACTTGCCATACTTGGCTTCAAGACTGTGTTCGTCGGCAAAAGGAACCGAGGATGGAGGTGCTTGGTGAGGAGGGGTTCTTGTTCCTGACTTCGTTGATGTCGACTTCCTTGATGCGGGAGCCGACGTTGCCGGCGACTCTTGTTGATGCTTATGCTTGTGGCCATGCCCACCCAGTCTGAAAAAGCGCTTCAGTTCCGACATAGACCCATGCTTCTTCCCACCATCCAGCCCACCCTTCTCGCTACTCTCACTGACGTGGGAATAAGGGTCTTTCTTTCCGCCGAATATCGACGACCGCTTTTCAGAACCCGCGAGATCGCTACTACTTCCTGGCCGAGGTATCCGCTCCGCTGCAGCCGCAATGGCGGGAGCCAGTGAATGTCTTCCTGTGCTTCCAAAATGACGCGGTTCGACTCTTACCTCGGCCTTAGCTGGCTGAGGAGAGGCTGGTTGGGGAGATGCAGGTCGAAGCTTTGGAGTTCCTACAGGGCTCTGGTCTACCGGGCTCGCGGATTCCGAGGGACCGATCTCGAACTTTGGCACTCTCTTTTCCTGGCCAATGGTAGGTTTCTCCGCGGATGCTGGTCTGGAGATGGGGTGGGAAGGTGAGGTGGTCTGAGAGAGGGCTCTGCCTTGGGACTCGGGAGGAGGGGAGGTTTGTGGTGTAATCGCGTCTTGTTTTTGCTGACTTTTACCAGCTCCAACGCTTTCGCTTCTGCCATCCTTGGAACCGTGAGGCGTCAAAGGCGGTGACTGAAACGCTGAAGATATTGAGCCATGACCTGGTCGTATCGAGCCTCGTGGTGTTCCAGGGGCATCGCTGTCTCTTGATGGCACCTAAATCTGCGTCAGTTCGTCTTCTGCGGCCGAGATTATTGGCATACCCGTGAAGGTGGCATTGAAACCGGCTCGTAAGCAAAATTGGCCATCCGATTTTCCTGCAATCGAGACTTCTGTAGGGACATTGCCAAATTTCTAATCTGTTCGTGCGCTTCTGGACCGAATTCTTCGTCTGGTATGACTCCTTTGTGCTGATCATGCTTCAATTCGTCTAGAGGATCTATCTCTTCATCTTCCGAAGCGAATCGAACGTTGGGTTGTGCATCCTCCTCTTTATCACGATTTTGTTCTCTTCCAGCCTTTGAACCTATATTACAGGTCAGCTGGCGATGCGGAGCACGAGGTGTCCCGCTTTGAAGTACCTGATTCATTCTTCGAATCATCACCGGGCAGAAACATTGCTGAGAGTTTGGAGGTCATTTTGGCGGCGTCTCTGCTATACGGAAATGTTTGCGGTGGTGTCAACAGCGATTGACGACATGAACGAGGGGCGATTCGGTCTGAATTGGGTTTCTGGGTCGCAGCGGTGAATTACAGAAGTGGATGAATCTGAATCAGAGCGCATGTTAGCCAGAATTACGAACTCAACAGGGCCACCGGGAGTAGATGAGCTAATACGGGAGCGCACGAGCATTTGCCGGGTCAGTGGAGAAATATAGCTCACAGATGATGCCAGATTATATACAGACGTCCATCGAGGCAAACGATGTAGATAGAAGCGGACTTGTGGAGTGTGTAGTGAAACAGCAGGATGGCAGTGTCTTTAACGGTGGCATATGAAGATGTGATGCCCCTTCCCTCGATTGCCTACCAATAGCTCGTAATAGTACTGTGTACGGACAAAACTGCGGTAGGGCTTGCAGGAGAAATGGCACGCCAACGAGAGTGAGATGTTCACCGGCGCCTGCCCCGCCAAACTTCTTTGACCCGATTAATTCTTTCTCCCCGATTCATGAGCCTCGCTTCTCTCAGATGATAAGTTGATGGTAAATACTCCGTAGACACCGAATCTATTCCAAAGTCATTTTTGCGGACCTCCCAACAACACCGATCGTCGTAAGTCATGTACCCAGACCACTGACTCCTCATATACTATTGTCCGGTCGGCAACTCTACGGTTATGCCCTCCAACACCCTGCGTCTGTTGTACAACTGTCGTCCACCTGCCCCGGCACACCCGGATGGCTAGATGACTGACAAACCACTGTTAGGCCGACTTACGAGATATTCCCTTGTCTGCCTGAAACTTTGCAGGCGTGAGATCAAGACGTCATCTCTCTATTCGTATTTCCGACACGAAGAGTCAGTAGTTGTCATGCCTCGGTACCTTATTCTATCTGAGAATGCTCGTGATTGTGTTGATGACAGTAGATTAATATACATGTGGCATAAGCCAGTCTAGGCAACAGTATCTAGCATGCTCCAGTCTCCTCGAGGCTATACAGTCCCTTCTCGTAACAACTTATGTCTCCCCACGGGGCTGCCGAGTCCATGATGCTTCGGCATCCGTGCATCTTATCATCGCACCGCAGGATGTTGATCTTCATTTGGTACGACATCATGGCTGCTCCACCCACTCTGTCCCAACTGCATCCTCGGTGTTGTCTCGGCGGCAGATTGATGAGACTCTAGAGGATCGTCAAAAGGTACGAGTAAGAGTATTGGTAGTCTGGTAGGTCTGAGAATACTGTTCCTCTCGTGGTACTCGTACTAGTCCTCAAAGATCGCGTCCAATTGTTACGCTAATTGTGATCCAATGAGGGAGCCGACAGGGCGATCAATCGGCCTTGGCTCCGAGGTAAAGTTGTCTGCATCCAGGTGTTGGGTTGCAGTACATCTGTCGTTGGACCACTGCCAGCTGGGATCGAGACCTCTGGCTCTTCTCGTAGCTTTCCTCGCGCGGCCACTGCTGGAGACTGCTGCCGAGGTGGCATCACACTGTCCCTTCCGAGCGAAGCGAGCGGGTGCAGTGGCAGCTCTTTTCGAATCGCCCCTGTTGTTATGAACTGACATTCTGATAGCAGTTTGTAGACGGGTGTGCCGGGGTTGTAGGTGCTGGCATCAAGCTTTTGGTGCAGTTCATCCAGGTTTACGGCACAACGTCGACGCCGATCGACTTGCATTGCCAGATGATACTCTTGCAGAGACCTTCTAGGCTGAGCCCGGACAGTCGTAGTTCGCTCTTCTTGATTTTTGCAATCTCATAAATGTGTTTGAGTGAGACTGTACCAACGCTGTCACGGCCTGGTTGATTTGCTCCTTTGATTTTGCCTTTGAACTCCTTCACCCCAGCGGCTTGAAGAAGCAGCCAGGACGTCATCGGTGTCCGTAAATCGAAAGAGAATGTGCGATCGGGGCGGACTGTAACCCGAGCTGGGATGGGAACGCCAGGAGTGATATGAGCAGTGCGGGCGTTGAATTCCTTCGCAAACGTGAGCCAATTGAGTCTTCACCATAATTAGAGTGCCTTCCTACCTTGCAGAAATCAATGCTCTTCACACCTTTACTACCCAGAGCTGGACCGACAGGTGGACTAGGGCTTGCTTGACCAGCGCCAACTATCAGTTTGACAACCTGGTCGCGAGCAGGCATTTTTTTAGCCATGACAGGCAGGCTTAGGGGTAGTGAGGAGGAAAGTGGTCAGGGGAGGGTCGCCTGAGCTGGTCCGTACGTAGGAGGTATTCTGCTACCAGCAATACCTGCCGACCGTGGTGATGAGATGAACTGTGTCGACGAGGTTATGTTGATCGCAGAACGGTCAGAAAATCGATTCACAAGCAGAAACACGCCCAGTAGCTGTGAAAAGTTTAGCGTTGACTTGGCCCACATGTTGCACGTCCTGGGCGGGATCCGCCTTGAGTGAGCAGAAACTGGCAGCCTAAAGCCCCTGGCACCTGCCTGGAAAAAGGGCCGAGTGGCGCCCACACGGCACTAAACCTCCTCATTCGTTGAAGTGACGTCTGGTGCCTGTTGCATTTCTCCAGAGACGCAGTTTCATCAACCTATCTTTCCTTGGAAAACACAGCATCCTGCAGTTTGCCTTATCCTACCTAAACCTCAATTGCAGCCCCCTAGACAATATGAATTGGTTTAAGCAGCAATTAGCCAACGTCGTCGGTACCGAAGAGCCTGAATATGGGCCTTCAGCCGTACAGTCTGTGACCAAACAGGCAGAGACAAAGCCATATTCCATCCTTAGCAGAGAGGACCTACGATGGAAGGCCCTGGATCATACCAATGTCGAGACCGAGACCTTCTATTTCTTTACGGACGACGGGATGACGTGCTTTGTTCAGGTCATCTACAGCAATGTTGGGTAAGATCTTTTCATCCACACCGCTTGCGCAAGGGCTGACTGGGAGATAGTGGCATCCGTACTACCTGTCAATTCAACAGTAAGATATTCGACCATGATGGTCCTGGCAAACACCAGTGGTGCTCAGATCAGTTAAACAACTTCGGTTTCGACGAGCCGCAGACGAGTTTCTTTGCCGACAGTATGGCAATGGAGTTGAACGAAGCGGGCGATGCATACACAATCAAATCGGCCAGGAATGAAGACTGCATAATCAATCTGACCGTCACAAGAAAAGCCCCAGGATTTCAAGTCGGCAACGATGGTACAACCTACTTCGGACCAGATCCTGCCGCACCCTGGGGTTCGATGCGACATGCCTTCTGGCCCAGATGCTTAGCCACTGGCACCATCCAGACACCCTCAAAGACATACCAAATGAAGGGAAGAGGAATGTATGTGTATGCTCTCCAGGGCATGAAGCCCCACCATTTGGCATGCAGGTGGAATTTTGTCAATTTCCAAACACCAACTTACTCTGCGGTCCTGATGGAATACACGACACCCCAGTCTTATGGGAAGACGGTGGTATCAGTGGGCGGTATCGCCAAAGACGATGAGATTGTCACCGCCGGTCTTTGTGAGGCCAAACATGTCACTTCGAAGCCGGAAACAGAGAATGACTGGCCTGAACCACAAACAGTTTCTTTCGAATGGAAGGATCAGCATGACGGCAAGACTGTGGTTGGAGAAATCAATGGTGATCTCCCATTGAAAAGCGATCGGATCGAGGTTCTCGCTCATTTGCCCGGATTCGTAAAGTCCTTCATTCAAGGCGCGACTGGCTTGAAGCCTCATATCTTCCAGGTAAGCAGATTCAAAAAGCATGTATGTGGTTTCTGTTGCTGACCAATATAGTATTCCTCGAAAGACCAATTGACACTGAAAGTGAAAGATGGCGAGCAAGAAGTGTCCGAAAAGGGCCAGATGTTCTGTGAAGCCACCTTCATATCCTGACGAACTCACTCATGTGTATAATGACCTACATAGAATTGGCCGGCCGGATGACCTACGATTGGATATATTGGCTGTTCTAATGTCTAATGCCCTAAGCCCTGATTCCTCTCTCCCATACACACACACAATTCTATCGGAATTTTTTCACTTCGGCTTCAGAAGAGTCCTTACATGCCAGACTGACATGTGAAATGCTTCGTCTACAAGGAAGGTCACTTCACCTCGCCTCACCTCACTTTCTGCATCCGCTCTCGACTCTCCTCATAGCGCTCTCTTCCAGCACACATCCGTCTCTTACGTCTTCATCTTCTTCCAGTTCACGCTTCGTTTCTCACACTGTGGCCTTCCAGCACAAGTCCACCTCTCACATTGACAGCTCTTTCCAAACCCCCATTGACGAGTCTCTTACTGTCCAGAAACACAAGCTCTGTTCATCACACATCTCGTTGCGAATATGCCTATTCCAACTCCAGTCAAATCCTACGGTCTGGCTCGTCCTGGAGCTGCCCTTCCTCGACGCCATCGTCTCAAAGCGAGGAATGCGGATGCCATCGCTGGAGTCAGTATGTGGAAGACCCATCTTTCTCTGCCCACTCACTGAGATTCCAAACCCCCAATGATGACTGACTGTCCTTCTCTACAGCAAGACCAGCTATTCGGTACGATCCCGCTTCAGCCTCAACTCTTCCGTGATCAAGGCGGGACTGAGCTGACACATCTGACCTCGAAAACAGACGTCTCGCTCGTCGCGGCGGCGTTCTCAGAATCCAGAAGGAATCATATGACGAAACTCGTCAAGTCCTCAGAGATCGTCTCGCCGAGGTACGTGCAAACCGCTCAGCATGCAATTAATGCTCAGCCTTTGCCGACGCCTGACCTCACACCATCTCAGATCCTGCGCAGAGTGGTCGCATTGTTAGGTGGTACCGACCGTGACCGAGCTCGTCCCAGCGTTCCTGACCCGGGACGCAAGGTACGTGTCCTCCCCCCTCTCTAGATGCCTTCGGGCTCTGGCTCTGGCTCTGGCTCTTGGTTCCATGGATGAGATGAGTGGGCTGACACGCCGGCACAGACAGTTACTACGCAAGATGTTGTCTATGTTCTGAATCGGGTATGTCTTACGTCTTGAATCCCCCTCACCAAATCCATCCATTACGATGGGAAACGGAAATTGAAACTGACAAGTCCGCGCACAGATGGGTCAGCCGATCTATGGTTTTGAGTCACCTTACACGGGTGAACGACGACGAGGTGCGATCCTGCCATGGCGCACTTGATACCTTGAACCGTTGAACTTGTCGCCATCATCATCGGTATGACACAGTTGTGGTCCAGCATTGTGATGAGATCGTCCTGCCTACTGCTCAACGTGCGTGGCCACCAGTGTTTGGCGGAATGGCGTTACAAAAGTGTGCGTGGTGCTCGGTGAGAGAGAAGGACGAGAACACAATAGCCAGGAAATCAGTATCGGAACAACTTGCAAGATGAAATGGGCAGTTGGACACTGGCAAATTACACAAGATCGAATACTTGTTGATTGGGTTGAAGACACCTTGGGGGAGATGTGATGCTGTTGGTTACAGTACATACCGGGACAGAAGCCAGACATTGGGGCGAATTGGCTCAAGATCCGCTTGAACATGAACATGTTGAGAAAGGTCAAGCCTGCTGCTGGTTTCTTCAACACTGTTCTCAGCCTGGTCTAGATTTCGTTGGACTGACTGACAATGAAGATTCTATGAGCTGGGGTCATCATAGGTACTTTTATTCAGCCTCGTTGGCCACTCGTCAAACGCTAGGCCTAACATTCCAACAACAATTTTCCGGTCGTCCTCCGGCCTTCGAGATCATTATGTGCCATTATAGCATCCTTGAGAGGATAGACCTTATAGATCTTGATTTTCAGCTTGCCCGACTTGATCATATCAAGAACGCCAGTGGCATAGAATTCCAGCTCCTCGCGGGTCACGATATAATTCATCAGCGTCGAGCGCATGATGGAAATGTTCTTTGCTGATAGCCTGGCAACGTTGAATGGCGGGATGGCTCCGCTTGCTAGTAGGCATTGTCAGTTTTGCAAACTCGAGTTCGATATGAGCTCGGCAGGATCTTACCGTTTCCGAAGTATACGACCTTACTCTTCCTCTTCGCGACCTCTAGATCACCCTCGTACGTGTCCTTACCTACACCATCGTACGTGCAGTCCACGCCCTTTCCGTCTGTGAGTTTCATGACCTGCTCGATCCAGCTCGGTCCATCCGTCTTCTTGTAGTCAATGACATGTGTGGCGCCGTTCTCTTTCGCGAGTGCGCATTTCTCAGGACCTCCAGCTGTTCCGATCACTGTGACGCCCATATCTCGCAGGATCTGGCAGAGCAAAAGACCCATTCCTCCGGCTGCGGCATGCACAAGCACAGTCTCGCCTTTCTTCACTGGGTATGCTTCCTTGACCAAACTCAATGCTGTCATTCCCATAAGGAATCCGCCTACTGCTTCTTCATCGGACACACCATCTGGGATCTTGACGACTTTGTCCGCAGGCACGGCTGTGTATTCTGCGTAGCCACCAAACTTGATCCATACCACGCGATCGCCCTCTTTAAACCCCAGTGGGTTTAAACCGTCAACCTTGGCGATCGTGCCCGACGCTTCTTGTCCGATGATCATAGGCAGGCCGCCGGGCGCAGGATACAAGCCTGTACGGAAGTAGGTATCGATAAAGTTCACGCCTGCGAAGTGGTTCTTGACGAGGACTTGTCCGTCGGAGAGGGTAGGGACTGGTTGCGAGTCGGTATACTTCATGACATCGGCGCCGCCGTTCTCGGGGACCAGGATGGCTTTCATCTTGGAGGGTATGGAAGACATCGTCCGAGCGCTCAGTGGACGAGACGGGCTACGAAGAGGTGCCTGTTTGACCTGAGAGGTAAGTGCAAGTAACCGGGTGGTTGCGCTTGTTCGAGTAGCAGATGAGATTGCAGTCAATGGCAGTCTCGTCCGGAGAAAGGCCAATGACATGGACCCGATTTACAAGATGATGAAGAAGCAATAGGATACTGAGAGAAAGCTCACTTGACTGAACGACTTGGATGGCCAGCTGTGCTAGATGGAGCGATTGCAGGAGCAGAGCAGAACAGCCAGACTGCAGTGACTGCCGTAGAAGGACTATGGGATGCTGGTATATTTCCCCACCTCGGATATAGCACCTCGCTCGTCATTTGTAAAGAGTGCGGCATCATCCCCGCACTCTTTACAAATGCACTTCTGGCTGCACGGCGAATGTCCGATTGTTGGCATACACAGTTATCTTGATTGCTTGATACGCTGATATCTCCAGTACAAAAACATTGGTAAAGTGGTCAGGGATGGAGGCTGAGGTTCCTAAGACTCGAGTCTATCCTAACATGCACGCGGCTTAAAAAGAAAATGCTGATCAAAGGTCTTTCTGACCAAGGCCATTCGATGGTATTCGGACTTCCGTGATTCAACCGGTGTATGACAGGCACCGAGGGTACGTACCGTCCCTTAGCCTGACAATTCTTCTGGCAAACAGGATCGACGATACGCAACGTGCAGGCGCCGTATCCCGTCAGTACGAGGTTTGTCCGCCATGGCTTTACCTTGCTCACCTTGCTACACAACCAGGAGATTATATCCGACGGAGTGATATGTTCTGATCCGGGTGAAGGGCTGAATCGATGACAGGCGGATAAGAAAGCGGGAAGTGCATGGTAGTGAAACCTGTAAAGGGTGTAGGGTAGCGAACACCGGTTGATCAGATGGAAATGCTTGCGCCCGATTAAGCTGGGGAACCTCCCGCCTGATGTTCAGCTGTCTAACCGGTGTTGTCTTGATCAGCATGTCAGCTGTTCTCTGGAATGGTGGCACAGATGCTCCCTCATAATGGATAATTCCAAGCGATGGTGTGCAAAGCATTGACGACGCTTCGAAGTGGTGTGAGGACAGTAGCTATCGGCATATGGCATGGCATGGTGTTTGGGACTTCTCTCCGATGATTTTCTGACGATCAAAGGCTCGTGAAAACAGCTGTTCGCAAATCAGTAGGTCGTGAACGCCATTGATAAGTTGCCAACGAGGCTTGGGCAGATACCGCTGTGATGGCAAGGCTTGCCACTGGTTCGACCCAATGATCGCTGCGCCGCGATTATGCACATGGAGGATTGTGGCATTGGTCGTCGATCTGTCAGGCACTCTGCATGCCTGAGTGGCTGTCCTTTGAGTATCATCGTATGAAATGATAAAGAGCCCATCAAAGCCAGTCGGGCTGTTGAGCTGACCGCACAACGCATTCTTCGTATGTCAGAAGTCGTTTGGAGGACCTCACCTCAGCATCTGTCATAAGTACATTGCAGTATGCCCTCGCATCAAAGAAATCGGGTACGTCTAGGCCGTGGGAAAGCGTTGGGCCTGTAAGCACGATGGAGGCAGAAGTGCCGAAGGATTGTCGGTCACTCGCGACGGCGTCTTCGAATATTCTGCATCAAGTCCCTTGAGGATTTCTAGGATCGAGCGATGATTGTTACCTGCTTAGATCGGCTCGTGTTTTCCTGCATTCGAAGGATGGATTTGCATCGAGGCCACAGTTGAGAAATGCAGACAGGCCTTTACAGAGGCGAAAGCGTGAAAGGCCCAGGGCTCATACGCAAGCCATGCATTAGAGGCAGCAGCTTGACAGCACGTTATAGCTAATGGGAACAGGAGGCGGTAGGCGAAGAGTTAGCATCATGCAGAATGATTTGTGGGGGATGTCCTGTTGATCCAATTGAACTCTCTACAAACCCTCAAGCCCAATTTTCAAAGCCGTCCAGGGCACCAAAGGACCATGATGGACCTCATTCTTCACCGGACACCGCCATTCCACACACCAATACCTCCACTTTGCCTCAAACATTTGAGAACTCTTGCATATGCCAAAACTCCCTCTCGGATGGCAGGCATTAGCGGGCCGTTGGCATTATCCTTTCATTCCCTCTCAATCACCCGTTCTTCTTCGTATCACTAACCTACGCCAAATCTTCTTACCATAGTAAGACTCGCGCGTTGACCGACTCTACAAGCGCCGGCATCCTCCTGCAAGGGTTGCTCTCCTCTGTGACCAGACTATCACAGACCATCAGCCTGAGACGAACCTGCTACAAGATCCCCTCACGTTTTCTCCAGACTTCCTACAGGCGACCCGGAGGCAGCAGAGAATATACAACAATACGCTGGTTGCCTTGTGTCACGACACTGTCCACGAGTCTTTTCCCCGTCAGGTTACAGATGATATGGTGATTTCGATCTGGACTGCCACGGTTCTTACACTGCCTGCGCCTTTTGCAACCCATTGCCAACCCAACCACCCCAACACGCAACGCCTCAGGTGAAACGCTACGGCTGACAAGCCTTGTGCAACAGCGCGTCTTTTGGACATTGTTTACTGTCGTCAAGCGACGGTATTCTTAAAGGGAGTCTCTCCAGAGGAAAGAGCCGATTAAGTCATATCTGGCAATGAGTTCCTGGTCCATGACATGGTTGTTGATTCGACTCAATCAAGATGACACTTGTGCAAGTATGGCCGCCGTCTCCATGTGTGGAGGACGAAGAAGTATCCCTGGCAAAAGAACATCTGCATGATGTTCCCATACATCAGTTAAAGCATGACGATCAACCAGCAGGCAATCGTGGTTCGGTGAATCAATACCCCATCATCGTCGACAGTGATGATCCAGACGCAGCCAACCAACAACATGATTCCGGCTCAGAGAATGTGCGCCCAAGGAAGCACAAAGAGTCCGCCAACACTGATGCTCCCACAAACACCGAGAACAGATTCGTCTTAGTATCTGACAAGATAGGGCTGGAAGAGGAACCAACATCTGAGATTTTCCACAGGTCCAAGTCTACTACCCAACTCGACGGACGGGAAGTGCAGAAGGAAAGACCCGAAGTGACAAGGATACATACGGACTTCGGCCCTGGTCTGGAGGGTCCGGTGAAAGGTCGACGGCAGCCCTCGTCTTATCCATACACTGCTCAACCAATGCCGAGTTCGATGTCTGGTGGACCACAATCTGGGCCTAGCCTCCTGTCACCTATGGACGTTCATCGCCCTAGAAGGTCACGTTCAGTACACCAAGCCACCCGTTCGGCTCATCACGACAGCAGTGACTCTGAGCACGTCTCAAAGTCGAAGAGAAGCCATGATCGAAGTCGAAGCACGGCTCGAAAACAAAGCTTTCCGCAATCTGATCGCTCAGACACCGAGCACATGAAGAGCCCGAGACAGTCTAGGAGCGATCGCAAAACGACTGACGGATTTAGCAGCCGAGCTCAGCGTTACCGTAGCCCGGCTCCATCAAAGGGAGGCTTTGTTGGCTACAGCTATACATCTCAAGAGCACATCACTCCGCCACAGACCCCTAAACCCCTGCTAGAACCCACACCATCTTCGACTGTGGACTCGAATGCATCGGGTCATTCGTCCTCCAGACGTGGTACCGGACAATTTATCATTGAGTCACCCTACACTTCCTCCGCTGAAGAGAGACGTAGTAGGAAACAGGGCTCAGAAGATGAAAAAAGGAACAGACGTGCAAGTCGATCACGACGGAGGTCGCACTACTACCCTCAGGAGGACGACAAGCCTTCAATAAGTCGAGCTCCATCTCGCCATCGGGAAAGAGGTTCCAAAGACGAGTCAAACCGTGGGTCGTTTTCGGCCGATGAGAGGGCACGTCGTGAACACCACATTCCACTTTCTGCCCGAACACCTAAAGCCATGGAAGACTATTTCAACAGGGCTCTAAGTGTAAAGCAAAGCAGACGATCTGGGCATGGCGACGACCATTCGCGACCCGTGTCCCCGCTTGCCTCACCACCAGAGAGTCCGCCGCGAACACCACGCGGTGACAAAGCGCCAAGGGAGTATTTCGAAGCGCCTTTGAGCACTGCCAACACTTCAAAACCACGATCCCGTCCTCCTTCAATGGATGAGAGCCATTTCAATAGTCTCAAGCCCTTGACTACCCTCCTAGGTGCGGCAACATTAGGTGCTTCCTTGGCTTCGAAGGCCATGCCAAGCTCGTCGAGATCAAGCACTTCCCTTTCGACACTGGAAACGCCCAGCAGCGGACAAAGATCACGAAAGCCTTCTCCAGTATCAGAAGAAGTTCCCAAAGTCACATATACGCTGTCCAGGAATGATTCTTTCGCAAGCAGAGATGAAGGCCAACCAACACGGACCACGACATATGCGATACACGAAGATCGAACGGTGCAGAAGGCCCCTACTTACGTGCCGGCGCCTATTGAAAGCCCACGGGCGGCAACGCGGGCAGCATCGTATTCATACCCGTCAGAAGCTCAAAGGCCACTTCCACCTTACAGAGCAATGTCTAGCACATCACCGCAAACTTTCCAGCAGTATCTTCACGTCACGACTCAGCAGCCTGTGGTCTCGGCTCCAGTATCACCTGGGGTGGTCAGCACTCCTTCAAGTGTTTCGCCTCGATCAAGCGTCCCACCATCGTGTTCCAGGTCGAGCCCAGTCGCTGGACTGTGTGACTGGTACACTATTCGAGAAATGGCCTTCCTGGACTTCTGCCCATCTTGTATGAGCTTCTTGGGTGGCACTCGCTTCCGGGATCACTTCGTTCCAAGCATGCCGAAAGATCCCAGACGGCCTATCCAGTGCGCCATGAGCAAGCCATGGATCCGCCTTGCATGGATGCAATCTGTGAAACAGGAGAGAAAGGACCTGACGCTTGTCTGGGACTTGAGCAGCCCTCCTCCCGAAGGTACGAGACCTTGTCCCGGCTCCGAGCCCGAGCACCGAAGATGGTACCATCTCACCGATCCGAGGACCAAGAGACCGGTAGATGGCTTCAATATATGCTCAGCATGTGTCATGAAGGTTGACCTGACGTTCCCTCAACTGCGGTCTCACCTGTTCGACAGGCCACGCGACAAACTCAATGAGGAAAAGGTATGCAATCTCAGTAGCACAAGTCGTCACTTTTGGGCCGTTCTTGCGGAATTGGAAAGACTGGCAGAGCGTCGGCACAGAGAACAGCTGCGGCAGAGGGACGTTCAAGACTTTGTCGAATACATCCGTCGGATGTCTCGACATCGTGAATGCGCAAAAGATGCGATGCTAGCAACTGCTTCTTGGCACTTTATACCTGATCTCCCGGAATTCACAATTTGCGAGGAATGTTTTGAAGAGGTAGTCTGGCCTCTCAGAGATTGGCCTATTGCGAGGGAAGTGTCCAAGACACTGAAGATAGTGCCTAATCTGCGAAGAAGCCAGCTCCTACCGGGGATAAGTTGCCAGCTGTACAGTGATCGGATGAGGAGGGTTTTTCGCGAAGCTGTCACCAAGAATGATTTCGAAAGTCTGAAGACGGCAACAAGGCATAGGTATAGCATGGAACATCGTCTGCAGGAGCTGCACAAGCGTTATGACGCGGAGCAGCAGGCTGGCTGGGACAGGAGGGCGGAGATGGAACAAAACATAGTGTTTTGGAAGTCGATTGAATGACTTGATGATTTATGATGCATGAGTGAATGGGTCACGAGGATCAATATCTAATGCCTGGGTGGAGGATAAATTGGCCAGATTGAAAACGGGTAATCCACAAGGCAGTTCCAAAGGGTCGAGCTCTAGGTGCTCTGGTCTTGTACATGACCATCACACAACTTCCTTCTGAACTACTGGAGTACTATTCCTCGTTCGGAAGATTCATTGATTGTCACCTAGTCGGGGCGGAGGGGAAGAAAGCTACAGCCTGACACGTGACCTAACCCCTCGGCATACCTTCCTCTCGATCCGGCAGAACGATGTTCAAGCTGCGGCCTGTGATCATCAGTGAGCTTTCGAGACTGCCAGACAACATCCATCACATCGCCCGCTCCTCGCTACGTCCGGCCGACTAAGAAGGCGTTTAGGATTCAACATGAGTCTCATCTACCCCGCTGGCGGCGCAACGGCGGCCTTAAGTGTTGTTGGACTGTGTAGGTTTCTTGACGAACCACTTGGACAAGGACACTCTCCAAGCTAACACGTCCCGTAGATATGCTGTTTAATGGCGAAGGAGAGAAATTCAATGTATGTGCGACCGCAAAGAGCAGGTATCGCTGAACAGGAAGCTGACAATGCGGCGCAGGTAGGGCAATTTCTCGAGACAATATCCCCGTATGCATGGGCAGATTTGGGCATCGGCCTATGCATCGGGCTGTCGGTAGTGGGAGCAGCATGGTAAGAATACACACGGTTCCTCAAAGAGCTTGAAACACCGCGCAGCGCGTCATCCGCGGTATTTGACGCAGACTGACACTATACCGCAGGGGTATATTCATTACAGGCACATCCATCCTAGGCGGTGGCGTGAAAGCCCCCCGAATACGAACGAAAAACCTGATCTCAATTATCTTCTGCGAAGTCGTCGCCATCTACGGAGTCATCATGTCGATCGTTTTCTCCTCCAAGATTCAACTTGTCCCTGAAGAGCAACTGTACACTGGTTCGAATTACTACACGGGGTATGCACTGTTCTGGTCTGGATTGACGGTCGGAATGTGCAACCTCATTTGTGGTGTCAGCGTCGGAATCAACGGGAGCAGTGCCGCTCTGGCAGATGCTGCTGATGCGAGTATGTTCGTCAAGGTGCTGGTCATCGAAATTTTCTCGAGTGTACTAGGTCTCTTCGGCCTTATCATTGGATTGCTGGTCAGCAGTAAGGCTGCCGAATTTCAGTGAGTGATGTGAAGCAGACCACGGACAGAGTATGCGGCTCCCAATATGACGAGAGGGATATCATATGCAACCCGCTCCCAGAAAAGGGAAGAAGGGAGCGCGTTGGGTCTGGCAAGAGGTGCCGCTTTGGACGTAGGAAATGCCCGCCAGCGTGCAAACAGGGCACTCGAGTCAGCGAGCATGAGGGCTACCATACGACCTCTTCGGCACCAATCTAAAGATGTAGACCCTGCGAGGGGTCAGATCCGGCAAACATGAACGAGCTATGTAGATGATTACTGTATATCTAGGCTTCATGCTCAAAGAGGCGAGCCATGATTGAGTCCCTTGGGAATCAACTTCCAAGTTCTCCAGGCAACAATTGCTTCCGTCCCCATCGATGCAACCACCATCTCAATGAGGCATTGTGAATACGTATACTGGGTATTTGAGGACTGCTGGTAGGAAGTGGTGCTTGCTGCTTGGTGCGCCTGCGGGCGTCCCAACTACGTCACCGTCTTTCGGCTTCATTCGACTTCGATAAAGCACCAACGTCGAGCAATCGTCGCATGTGACTCTTTGAAAATGACAGGTGTGAGCGTTTTGGGACTCTTCTTTCCTCTTCTCCTGCCTTCATTCTCTTCTTGTGTCCTATAGAAATCAGGCCGGCCTTCCTCTCTGCTCTTATGGTCCAAAACCTTCAGAACCTAGGACACTAATACGCTCGGATCGGTGCCTGGTTGACGACCACGACGGTGTCTTGGGGAGCTCATCTGAAGAGCAACAACCCCAGATGTACGCGCTTCTTCTGCAATGAGTCGAAATGTCCATTCCTTGGGTCCAACATGCGCATTTTATGACGAGGAAGACGATGATGCTACAACCGACGGCTCAAATCCCCCGAGAGTGAAAGCTCAGTTCTTCTACGTATCCGCACTCCCTATCGACGACCCCCTCTCTCCTTTACCGCCTTTATCTGCCGACCGAGCAACTGATTTCCCCCCGAAGCCATTTTCTTTGCGAGATAACGCGGCTTTAGAAGAAGCCTGGCAAGCATTCCAGCATCGCGGAAATGGCTCTGTTCGCGAAGGAGGTGAAGACACAAGGGCAAACCTCGCACGCGGTATCATCTCGTTTCCCGATTTCCAAGATTCTAGTGGATCTTCTATACAGCGGACAAATGCAACGGATCAAGGAAAGAGTGGAATTAGGACCGGCAGAGCAGGCAAACAGAAGCAGGCCGAGGGTGAAGTCACGCTGGACCAAGTGCCCTCCGACTTGAAGAAGGATTCTAAGCCAGTGGATGCTCAAGAGTTGCAAGACAATCCAGATCCTCAAGGAGTCGTTCAGGATGGCTCCAAGCACAAGAGACACTTCTCCCCGTTCCGCCATAGACACAAGGATGGCAAAGCTAGTCGCGACAGCTCTCCGAAGCCCGTGAAGATTGAAGAGGCTCAAGCAGCTCAATCACAGTCAACGGCGGCTTTCAACTCTGATATTAGCGGTCGACCATTTGCTCGAGCACCAAGCGGACGCAACATTAGTTCGGCTTTCAATTCCACAGCAGTGTATGCTCCCTCAGATGAATCAGACGTCGACTCGAGAGACAAGAGTCGATCGCGAAGTGCCAGCCGTGGTCGCCGAAAAGTCAAAGAACAAGAAAAGGTCTTCGTGCCTGTTGGGGTTTCACGCCTTCATTTGGTAGAAATGCCAGACTTGATCATGAAACCCATCTACTGGTCGCCCATCAATGACACTTCAAACGTCATCAGAGCCACCTGGTTCTACAAAGACACGATGATGCCCGTGCCGGCCGATGTAGCCAATCGACTGGAGGTAGGCTATGAGTATATGACGCCCTACGCCGAATCCTACCAAGATGAGCTACAGGCTTGTATTGACAATGGCGCGTCTGCGGAAATGAAGGTCGTACATCGGCTATGGCCTGACGATCCGACACCCAGTAGGCCAGGGACGGCCATGGATATGAAGGAAGGCATGAAAACGGGCGCTCAGGAAGAAGTCACCCAACAGCTACCTGAACAGCTAGCCAATGCCGCCGCCGACCCTCGCAAGGCAAAGACCAGACGACTTTTTTCAACACACAGCGTAATATATCTTGATACAAGAAATGCCCAAATCCTCAAACCCAGCCTCTTACCGTCCATCAGCCAAAATCGGCGACCTCTGAGCGCTCTTCGAAAGGGAAGACCGATCGGGGTGGCTGTTGTACGTGGTTTCGACCGCAAGACGTGGTCAAAAACTCATCCCGATCCGAAGATGGATTCCAAAGCTGCTCACGCCAAAGTAGGAGCATACGTGTCCCAATCAGGAGTTGCTGCAACCAGAGGACGACGAATGTCTTGTCATGCTTGCGATCAAGATTCCAAAGCTCCCAAAGTATCCGACCTCGTCCTCGTCATTCATGGCATAGGTCAGAAGCTTTCGGAGAGGGTGGACAGCTTCCACTTTACACATGCCATCAACGGTCTGAGACGTGAGTTCAACGTCGAGCTGTCTACCGAGGCTGTCAAAGGCAACCTGAGAAAGGGGGCGGGTATCATGGTTCTGCCAGTCAATTGGCGGTTAACGGTCTCATTCGAGGAAGATGACAAGGCGTCCAAGGAGAATACAGACAACAAATATGCGTTGAAGGACATTACTCCTGACAGTCTCCCAAGTGTGCGGTCTCTGATCAGCGATGTCATGCTGGATATACCGTACTATATGTCCCATCACAAGGACAAGATGACCTCGGCTGTTATGCGAGAAGCAAACCGTGTCTACCGACTGTGGTGCTGGAACAATCCTGGGTTCGAAGATTATGGTCGGGTTCACCTGGTTGCTCATTCACTTGGGTCGGTCATGGCCATGGAAATACTTAGCAAACAGCCTACCAAGCTTGGCAAGGACATGGAAATCGATGCCAAAAAGCCAAGCGAGAAGCTCTTCGAATTCGACACTACCAACTTGTTCTGCTGCGGCAGTCCTAGTGGGTTCTTCTTGCTCCTGAACAACGCCAGTCTTATGCCTCGCAAAGGTCGAAACAAGCCCGGGATGGAAGGGGAAGACCGACAAGCAGGTCTTGCCAGTGAGGCTAGATATGGCTGCCTTGCCGTTGACAACATCTACAACATCTGCCACCGGAACGATCCAATTTCGTACCTCCAAAATGCCTCGGTCGACCAACTTTATGCCGCATCTCTTCAGCCAGCCTCGATCCCCAGTGCAAGCGTAGGATTCATCACTAGAATCGGCAAGAGCCTGCGCTGGGGATCAAGTTCGGCGTCAGATGCCTATACAGCCGCTGTACCAACAAGTCGACCGGAGCTACAGCACTTGCCAAGTACCGTCGAACTCGACAGACACAACTTTTCTCGAGAAATCCTTGCCGAGAAGAGGATGTATCTGCTGAATGACAATGGGCAGATTGATTGGTTTTTGAATTCAGGGGGCGGTCCCCTTGAAATTCAATATCTCAACATGCTTGGTGCGCATAGCAGTTACTGGATTTTGCAGGATTTTGTCAGATTCTTGGTTGTGGAGATTGGACGAGAGCCGGGAAAACAACATACCTTGCCTGCTTTGAGGGCGGTCAAGAAGAGAGAGTATAAGAGAGGAGTAATTGCTTAAGGGTCTGTTGATTGGGGTACTAGTATCATTGGGTGGCATCTGCAGCGTTCAAGCGTATTTGCTTTCTCCAGAGAGAGAGAGAGGCTCGAATTCGTGATGGGAAACCGGATAGAGCATTGGATAGAGCACTGGATAGAGGCGTGTCGAGGCGTTGTGTGGGTTTGTTGATTCTTACGATATTGATACCCCGTCCGCATTGGAAACTGTCGTTGTAGTGAGATACGGCTTGAACTATACCTAGGTAAGGTACGTACCCTCAGTGGGAATATATGTACAACACCTCAATCACAATGTTCAAAACCCATGGACCATGCCCATCATCAACGCCTCACACTGTGCACCATCTTCCACCCAGCCCTCCCTCTGCGGCAGAACCAACAAAGCATTCGCCGCCGCCAGACTGCCGACCCGACTACTCCTCTGCATGCCCGTACTCGTCGCCACCAGCCTGCCACTACCACTACTACCATCCACACTGACCACAACACGATGATACTCAACCCTCGCCTTGTCACACTTGACCCTACCCCCCCGAATGGTGACCATAACTCTCTCCAAGCCCTTTTTGTCTTCCAATCCCGCCATAGCCTGCACGCACGGCAACACGAACAAATTCGCCGTGACCAGCGCGCTCGCCGGGTTTCCCGGCAACCCAAAAATCAATTTTTTGTGTGCCCTGTCATCATCCCCTCTCCGACCCGACACGCTATCTTTGAACGGCACGCTCGCAAACGTCGTCGGCTTGCCGGGCTTCATACTGACCCTCCCGAAATGCACCACCCCACCAAGCTGCCTCTCGATCGTGGGTTTCAAGAGGTCCAACTCGCCCATGCTCACGCCGCCGGTCGTGATGATGATATCGAGCCCTCGTGTCCTGAACGCCTCGCGGATCTTCTCTTCCAGTTCCGTGTTCGGCGTGTCCCTCGCGACGTGCAAGTCCACTACTCCTCCCCCGTCTCCGTCTCCGTCGTCTTCACAAAGGTTCCACCCCTTAAGGAGACTCAGTAGACTCGGCCTGTTCGAGTCTCGAATCATACCGCCCCTCAAGGGACCCTGGAACGAAATGTCCGTCACCTCGTCGCCCGTCGACATGACGCCGACGCGCGGCTTGCGGAAGACAGGAACCCTGGAAATTCCTGCGGCGGCAAGGACGCCGATCTCGCCGCCCAGCGCGCTGATCTGCATGCCTTTCGTGAGGATGATTTCGCCGAGCTTGATGTCGCTTCCCGGCAGCCTGATGTTTTCGCCCACGCTGATGTCGTCCGTCAGGATCTCGACGGTGGCTTCTTCGGATTTGTCGTCGGTCAGGCTGGCGATGGCGGTGTCTTCGACCATGACCACGGCGTTGGCGTGGAGCGGGAGCGGCGCGCCCGTCGTGATGCGCGCGATCTGCCCGGGGGACAGTGGTGGAGGCATCGAGGATGCTTGCGCGTGGGAGACGGAGGCCACGGGGAAGATGCCCTTGACACCCTTTGTGGGTGGGAGGTCGTCTGTATCTGTATCTTTGTGCGTATTCGTAGGGGCTTGGACTATCACCGCGTACCCGTCGACGATGCTGGCCGGATAGGCAGGCACAGCTTCGGCGGCACGGATGTCCTCGGCGATCACGTACCCAATGAGATCGGGCGTGAGGTCGCGAACTTCCTTCACGGGCTGCGGGGTGTTCTCGAGGATCTTGGCCACGGCGTCGGACACGCTGAGCATAGGGTAGGGCGAGGAGCGGGCACGCGCCGTCGCTCCGAGGCGAGGGTCATTGGACTGAGGCTGAGGCCGTTGAGAGGGGTCGGTATGTGCTTTGGGAACGCTGTGGCCTCCTCCATGGCCGTGGCTGTGGTCATGGTCGTGATGGTGATGAGAATGCGAATGCGAATGAGAATGAGAGTGGTCGTCGGAGCCCTGGCTAGCAGACACAGATGCAGATGCAGACCCAGACCCAGATAGTACCCCGGCGTCCTTTTCAAGCTTCTTGACCCCTCCCGCATGCGCGGTCCGCGAGTCCTCACCCGCAGCCTGCAGACACGCATGAGGCAGTAACTTCAGAATGGCTTGCAAATTCTCCTTGGCACCTTTCGGCGAGCCCGGCAGCGTGACGATGATAGTCTTGTTCCGCACCCCGGCCACGGGTCTGGACATCATCGCAAAGGGCGTGACTTGGAACGACGCCGCCAGCATGCCATGCACGATCCCCGGCGCGTGACGGTGGATCAGGGGTGCGATCGCTTCGGGCGTGAAGTCTCGTCTGGCAAAACCTGTGCCTCCAGTCGTTATGACCAGGTTCACCACCCCGGACGTGGTGGATGATTCTGATTGAGATCCAAATTCATTGTCACTCCAAAGCCGGACGACGCGCTGTATATCGAGGACATCGTCCTTGACGATCTCGACAATCGGTTCGGCCCATTTCCCCGCGCCGTCCTGGGCAAAACATTCCTTTAAGATGGGAGACGCTTTGTCGGTGGACGGGTCGGCGGCGGCGGTGTCGGAAACGATGAGAATTGCCGGGCGGAGGAGTGGTTGTGGTTGGGAGCTCATTGTCATTAATGAGACTGTGCCTGTGCCTGTGCCTGTGCCACAGTGGTGAGCACCTTCTGCATGCGGCTGCGCTACTATATTTAGGATATTGGGTCAGCTTCTTGGATATACAAAGAAGTCAAGGGTGTGAGATAGAGGGTGTGTCTTCTTCTACAGGTTCGACGAGCTCTATCGCGAAGCTTAGTCATCCGGCGTTGACATTTACCAACCACCATGGGTACCTGGTACGTGGTACCTTGGTGACCTCGGGAGCTTGGTACTGTTAACGCCCAGATGGTTCGACTTCTTTTGTACCCAAGACACATCAAGGTCCAATATATAACTCTGTATACACAGTAGACATACATGAATCTACACGGGGACGTCTATCTGTGCTGATGGACCTCCAGCATGCATACACAATCCCACAACACCATCCTAGTCCATAATACACGCTCTTGTCAATGCACGTTATACCAGTATTCGAAATCGTCCCGTCTTCTATACCTAGGTACCATGAAATAATCTCCAATACCGCTGGTGACTGCAGTAGATCAGTGCTTGCCCTCATATGCGCACCAGCACCATCAAGCCCACTTGTAAAAGTATAATGAGGCATAGTAAAAGTACACACTCACGAAAAGAAATATGTACTCTCCCTCAACCGATTGATGTTCCAGTCTCCCTTCTTAGGAACTGGTTTGAACTTGAGCGGCAACCACAGCCAAACCTGGGCTGCTGTTGTTCCATTCTGAGAACGAGGCCTTCGGATCCTCTGGCCAAAGGCGTCTCGCTGGACCTTCCATGCCGGTACCGGCGGTATCGGAGGAGTCTTGGTTGCAACATCGACATCACCATCAAAACCATCGTCATCATTGGTGACCGCATCCCTCAGAGGATCCAAACTGGTGGCCATATCGACATCAACAGAACCCTCTGCTGCGTGGATTGCTTCCTGAACTGTCGAGTCTTGCACATGTCCCGGAACAGCTCCAATGGCCGTCTCGCCCAATGAATCTTTGGAGGAAAGATACTGCTCTCCATCAAATTTGTCAAACAAGGTCGCAGCCGTCACCATATTCTCGCCCTCTTCCCTCTCTTTCGGATCTTCGCTTGCGAGTAATCGATTTCTGCGAAGCTCCCGCACCAATTCTTGCTCCTTCCGCACAGCTATCGCCTTGGCTCCTTGCATTGGTCCGAAAATACCCTGGTCGACCATCTCTTGACGGTATTCGGTAATAGCCTTGCCAAGAGGGCTGTTCCTCGTGGTGTACGCGAGATAATAATAGCCTTCATACCGCTTTTGGAACTCGGCGGCGAGTCGACCGACGATGTCTTCACTATGCATCCGAATAAAA
Source organism: Vermiconidia calcicola (assembly GCA_035928285.1). Taxonomy (NCBI): domain Eukaryota; kingdom Fungi; phylum Ascomycota; class Dothideomycetes; order Mycosphaerellales; family Extremaceae; genus Vermiconidia; species Vermiconidia calcicola. Next base: position 299,516 of record JAXLQG010000015.1, read on the forward strand.
GCATCCCGTAGCAACGTACTGAGAGTGTCGACATCGGCTGCGTGCGTCCAAAAACTGTCGTGAACCGCTGAAAAAGTCAATCCGAGCTCATCAGCTTTGATGGCCGAAAGAACCATGTGTGTCGCGTCGAGAGAATGGATAAAGTTCGGAGGGAAGGCCTGCAGTTGCTTTCGCCTGTGCACAGCATCGGCCACGCCTGGTTGCGCCAAGGTGATATTCTGCAGATTGGTCTGAATCTTCTGGCCTTTGTTGATGCGGTATGGCTGGACGACAGGTAGTTTCAAAGGCGTTGTCCAGATGACGGTCGACCTGAAATTGGTGGCTTCCCGCAGGAGGACCTTCTTCGTTAATGATATCTTTCCACTAGACTCTTGGTCATATGCCTGTTTGTATGCGGTATCCATCTGAAAAGGAGATATTGATGAACTGATCCGGTTTGCACAGTCGCCTAGCCAGTACTGGATCTCATGAGCTCCGGTGAATAACGCGCCTAATCCTTTGAAAATCTTCTTTGCAATGTAAGTCGAGGCCTTGCCGGAAAGCTGAACTGCTTTGACGTCCGGCATCAGGTCATCAACTTGTTTCCGGACTTGGCGAATGGCACCCATGAAGGTGACACCATAGACGTTAGTCATGACGGTCTGCTTGACAACTTTCCTCGTCACCCTGCCCTTAAGCATTTGCGCCAGCGAATCACCATTGGCGGCATCTTGCTTGATTTCGGCCTTGACCAGCTCACAAACTCCGCTGTACACATCGGCCGGCTTGTCGCCAGGTTCCAAATTGACCTGCCGAGCGCCTGCGATGTCACCACCTAGCGCAGCATAATGTTGGAGACCGTTGCAAGAGCCGTCCTGATGGATAGGAAGCCGCGACACGTACTTTGTCGGATCGGGAGAGTCCAGGGCACCGGTAAGCTCGAAACAAGTCGCCAGACACTGCCAAGGATCTTCGGCCGTAAGCCACCATCGTCTACCGCCCAGGGGGTTCTTGACGGAGTCATAGATGTCGTCAAGATGGTCCATTGGAAATTGAGCGCGATCCGCCAGACTCGCCTTATCGAAGCCATAGACGTTGGACAGATGTATCTTCAACCAGCGGAGACCCTGTTCCCCAAGCTCACGACCCTTGTCAAAGAGCAGTACACCACGTGAATTGTCCGCACCCATCTGATTAAGGTAGGGAGGCATAGGATATGCGCGACCACGAAAGTCAACATTGTGTGGGAGATAGAACGTCTCGTTCAGGTATGCTTTGGCGATTTCCATTTGAAAATTCTGGAAACACCGATTCGAATGAAGGGCACTCTTCTCGTTGTCGACCGCGCGCATGTTGGTAAACCAGTCCCATTTCTCCCTTGGAGTCGCATTTTCGCCAGGTCGCTCTACCTCGGGGAATTCTTTGTTAAGAGGCGGTAGATTGGCAATCGCTTCTCCGCTGTTCCATGCTTGCAACATTACGTTGAAGACCTGCTTGTTGATACGCCATCCTGTTCTGCCTAGAATATCGACGCCAGTGAAGAGCTGGTCGAGATCTCCACGTTCAACAGCAGCCACGGCGTACTCCTTCTGAGCAAATTCACCGGATTTCATCCGCAGAAATGGTTGCTTTGATTCCAGATAACCGCCCTCTTCGAAGCCAGTCCATGGCTTTGGCGGACAAAGCATGGGCAATTGTTTGGCGATGAAGTGTTCGGCGGGCTGTGAAACCAGGATCTTCACAAAATCTTCATGCAGAGACACCACACCCACTTTGCGGCCGTGCTGATAGCTGGTACCATGGAGAAAGACTGGTTGGGGAAGAGTCACGTCCCGAGAGGTGGTCTCGTCCCGTCGCGTAATCGCGATCTTTGCAGTATCGAACATAAGCTCACAGAGGATAGACCCCAGCTTCACGTGGATGACCCTGGACCAAGTCGGTTGGTACTTTAAAGCAGTGGCAGCGTGGTGCTTCGACCGCTTGTGCAGTCGATGGTCTGATCGTTCGTTCCACACGACGAAGTCCTTGTAAGCTGGAGCATTTGCCTCTCGTCGAAGTTTATTTTTGATGCTCTTGATTTCCTCCTTTCTCTTAGCTAGCTCTGTTGCATCATATTCTGTTTCAACCGCTTGCCCCAGTTCGCTGACCAGTCGTACAAGTTTGACAGGCTTGGAAGCCCCCATCTTGTTCATCATCTGCATGAGTGCAATCGTAGTAACTGCGGCGAGCTTTTCAGGTGGTAGCAGCTCGAGGAATGGCGCGTATTCGGCTCTCAGTTTCGCTTGCGCGGATTTCGTCACTGGACTCGTTTCTTCCTCCTCCGCCATCTTAATCTCCCGTGTGATCTTCTCGGCTAGTATTTCATGCCATTGCCAGAGTAGAGCGCCGATTCGTCCATGCGCCAGACCGCCCGTGATGCCCTTTTGGGCTCGTTTCTCGTACTCGGCCTTCCATCGTTCCATTGCGGAGTCTATGGCGTCTCTTTCTAGCCGCCGTTGTCTCTCTAAGTTTTTCAGGTGATGTTCCCAATGGTGCTCCGGCGACGCTGCAAAGGTTGCGTCTGGCTGCCCTGAGAACATGGCAAGAGATCTCCTGAGTGAAACCAGACCCAGGCCCTTCTGCTCCATCTGTAGCACTTCGACGTTATTCTTCGACGTTGATTCCGTCTCCGTGGTTGTGTGAGATTCCGCCGACTGAGATGCATCAATTTGCGGCTCGAGGGGATTGGGTTCAGAGAGGTGCAGGATCTGAGATAGCTTCCCGAGCTGTCTATCTTCAAAGATCTCGCGCATGCCCAGTACCTGACGCTCTAGACCGAGTTGATTTGCCAGATCCCAGTATCGGATGACTGTACGTGTGCTCTTCTTCTCGTCACCAAGTTCCAATGCCACTTTCATCCTCAGGGCGAGCGTGTATGCATCGGGATCCAAACCCGCTGTTCTCAGATGGACTTCGATCCATTCGTTGATACGCGTCTCATGGGCCATGTTGTTGTTTTGAAGGAGATCATCCACTATAGCGGCGAAGAATTTGTTGTATGAGCCTTGCACTCTCGAGGGATTGTGCTGATAGGAGTTGGCCAGTTGAGACAGGAGGGTGAAAGCTCGATCCCATCGATGGACGTGTAAACAAGCGTCCAGCGTAGCTTCGATTTCAGCGACATTCCGCCGAACGTTTACACCTGGATGGTAACTGTCGTCGTCGGGATTTGGTGGAAAGTCGGCGGCATTCTTGAGCATGAGAATCTGGGATATATCGAAAGGAGCGAGTTCCCCTTTGCCAGTCGCTGATCGTTGCTCGAGGGGATAATCTCCATAGACGAATGGGATGTAGTCGTCACTACGATCGAAGTCCTCGACAGCTGCGGGAGAGGCAAGATGTCTTGCTTGGGTCCGGGGCGCAGGCGACGTTTTTGAACGGGAAATCGATGGGCGCGACGAGCTGTGTCTCTTTTGGGGTCCGGAGGACGGTGGAAGTGCGAGAGCAGGGCACAGCCATGGTAATTGGATAGTTTCTGCTGCCTGTTGAAGATAACGAAGTGTATGCCTTCGCCGGAGCGCAGCTCGCGTGAGCATTGCGCCTGTGAAGAGTATACAGGCCCGAGGCAACGAGAATTTTCTAGTTGAAATGGAAACAGTGGAACAACCAGGTACCACAGCAGAGATTCTCTTCAGCAAAAAACTAGAGGCATAAAAAGGAAGAAACAACGTGGTAATGAAGATAGAGATTGGACGAGGAATGGCAGAGGGAAAGATTTCGGCTGCGGCAAAACCGTTCAATGATTTTCAGGAGTTTCTTTGGCTGAATATCCGTCGAGCCGTAAAGCTTCACGTGAGCTTCCACTTTCCCCGGTTCGGTCACGTGACAAGCAGATTCTATGTACTTTACGGAGTACAGTGGCCCACGGAGACCACGACCCTTTCAGCTTTGATAATCTCGTCGTTTGTATCATTCATCGTCCAGCATCGAGTTGTGCTCTGCCATTGCAACGCGTAGTGCGGCAATCATTTCTCCCTACGCTGACATGCTTGTCACTGATTGCCATACGGTGGTTGCACTGCTCGGTCGGGATATGCCACCTTTGCATCAGCTTCCTGATCTCAGTCGCCGGTCGCAAGCGGTTGAACCTTTTTTGGCCGTCCTCTCTTCTTTGGCCCGCTGCTTGTCGTCATCGGAAGTGAGTCCGAGGCGGTAGGCTCTTCCTTGATAGTCACAGGCTCGACCTCTTGTGTTCCTGCCATCGTGATGTCCTCCTCAACCTCACTATCCGATGCTCCAGGTGTGGTCAGATCACTGTCCGAACTCACGTCCAACATTGTGCTGCTAGGATCGACTGCGGCACCCGAGGCTTCCTTCAGTCGCTGGCGCTTTTCTTCTTCGGCCTTCTTCCTTCTCGCACGTTCGCGTTCCCGACCACGCAACTTTGCCAGTAACCCTTTCTTGCCGTCTTCTCTCGGAGCACTCATTTTGTCCAGCCAGTCCCCATTACCAATAGAACTGCGTAATTTGACTGGCGAATTGTCCGCGCCACTGCGTGAATGCAGGAGTCTGCTAAACGCCGCCTCCGCGTCATCGTCATCTTGGTCCACCCATTCATGATGCTGCCAATCGTCAACTTGGATGTCACGAAGAAGTCTCGCATTCTCATTAAGACTGCGATCTCTGTTGTCCTCTTTGTTATCTTTGATCTTGATTTCAATGGCCCTGGACTCGACTTTGGGAGCGGGAGTCTCGAGACCAGGTTTTTGCCGTGCATTGGGGGTATTTGCCTGAAGGCGTTTCTGAGTGATTTCATCCTCGGCATCAATATGATGCAACTGAGGCCGCATCTGGACCACAGCGTCCACATGGGAGAGATGCAGTTGATCTCGATGGAAACATCCCACCAGGTAGATAGGATCTCGCGGGCTTTGAGCAACGAGCTTTCCGCCGAGGGTTTGAGAGCCCAGCAAGGGGGCGGCGCTGTGGGAATTCTCGTGCATGGGCACGTCTCTCATTCTTGACTGCACAGGACCTGCGTTGAAACCTCCAGCGAGCCCGTGTGAGCCGCCCACTTGTATGGTGCGACTATCCTTGATGGCCTTTCCATATTTTTCAGCGGCATTGTAATTATAATACTCGTTTGTCAATATCGGAACGTCCACCTCCAAGAAGCCTGTGTCTGGTTTCCAGCGTAGGGATGTGGGTGCCTGAGATAGAGCGGCATTGTATGGTTTCGAGCGGCGTCGGTGAGAAGGATATTGGAGGACGAAGAGTTTGGAGGAGGGGTCATTGCTATTAGACACCGGCGCATCTGTCAGGTAGACATTGTAGGAGGCAACGACTGGGTCGTCTTCATCGTCCATTGCGGGCTGGATTAACCTTTGCGCGAAGGGAGAGGGCTGAGGATGTCTAAAACAACCTGGAAAACGCATGGAAAAGAAAGATAGCACTAAATTTATTACTTGCATGCTTAACACCGGCGCCCATCACCACTAAATCCGGGCTACGTCCACGCCTGTCCCCTTTAGAACTAGACCAGAATAGGCGTGATTACCTTAGTGCGATAGGCGTGGATAGGCTGATGGGCTACTGCGGCTCTACCTCATCCATATGCTGATCGGATATCCCACACCTTTCTCACAATGATCAATTTGAAATCTACGGTACTCGCACCTCTGCCCAGTGTTACCTCGCATGGTCGCATCTTCAATCACCAGCAATGCCGGTCGTCGACTTAGTTGCACTATATTTTCTCCAGGACATGATCAAGGACATTCACCTCATGAGATATCTCCAGCCATTCTACTCATTCAATGACTTCTCGTCAACAGACCAGCGCTTACTTGCATATCCGTGCCGAAGAAACTGCAGTGAGGCGGAAGGCCTATACGCGACGACGATGCCGTTTTCGAAACGTCCATGGCCCGGAATGCTGCCTGGCCTGACTCTGCTTCCAATCTGCCTGGCTTTGTTGCGGTCTGTTGGTGACTTGACCATGCTTCTCCTTGCTATGAGTGATTGTTTCGTCTGAGCATCTTCTGATGATCTTGCGTTGCATAACAGCAACGCGCTCACTCCTGCGGGACTCGTTCTGCTTGGAATTGTTGCTTGCGCGCATCCACGTGGCAAACATGCGAGTGCAAGCGTCAAATCATCGCTTTGCAGTGTAACTCTGCCCGAAACATCAACCTCTCAATGACAATCGGCCATCTTACATGCACAACATTGCTTTGTCGTGGGTGTTGGAGTTTTTGCGACCTGCTTTGGCGAGAAGCTTTTCAGCTCTGAATATCTGAGGTTGTAGCTTTTCGTCCTGCTACTGGCCCCTGCCGCTACAGGTTGGTTGCACCAGTACTGCAGCTATCCTCTTCACACACTGCTGGCCGAACATCGGCTGGCGAAACCCAGCATATATCGCCTATCCAGATTTCCCAGATGCAATTGGTCGATTGGGTCGTTGAGATGCAGCACGCGTTTTATCCCAGACTTGTTTGCGGTTTTTGGTGCAACCATGTCTCGCACGAGTCACTTGGTTGCGCTCTTGATCACACATGACGGTTGTGCTTTCAATTCCGTAGAGTCTGCATCTTCGCTGCTTGCCTCTTATCCGTCTATCCCGAGCTTGCCCGCTCCCATTCTAATGCCTTGACAAAGATCATAGATGGACCGAAGGGTCTGCGCGCTGAAGAACGAAGTAGAAGCATATCATGTCTTCATCAGGATATCCCACTCAGGAACAGGAGTTGTCAGAGCCTACGTCAGAGGACTTACCAGAGCAGATTGATCGGCAAACTGAAAATCATGGATTGGCAAGAGTCGAAAATATGGTTCATCCGGCGTTGGCGGATCATGACCGGGTAGCAGTCCAACAAGAACATCAAGATTATACATTGACAGAGGGTACATTCACATGGCCTCCGACATTGTTCCCGGTATGCGAACAAATTCAAGCCGTGCGAGGCTCGGAAGAGCAGACCCAATTGCAACAAGATACGAAAGGTGCTTCAACCACAAGCAGAGAGCTTAACGGCTCTCCATTACCATCTGGCGAATTGGCGGACATGAAAACAAACCAACCAGCACCAGCTTTGAATCAGCTTTCAAACCACGATGCATCGTATCTCGATCCTGGTCCAGCCATGGGAACAGCCTCGACCAACAACTACGTGGCAGCGGGCATGACCACTCAGGTTGCGCCCATGATCTTGCCAGACTTGGAAATTGATGATGAAGCCTATGCAGAGAGCATCAGTACCAGTTACGTATCGTCAATTGCATCCGAGATATCGCGAGGCATTGTGGAAAACGAAAGACTATACCCACAATATGGAAAACACAGCTATGGCATGCCGATTGACGAGGCGGAGATGGACCGTATGGACCTCCAACATCGCAAGTATCAACTGGTGATTGGCGACAGACACTTTCTTGCTCCTATTGGTGACAGTCCGCAAAGAATCCTTGATTTGGCCACGGGCACAGGCATCTGGGCGCTTGATGTGGCCGACATGTTCCCGTCGGCACAAGTTCTAGGAGTGGACATCGCACCTATTCAACCGAGATGGGTAGCTCCAAATTGTTCATTTGAGATTGATGACATCGAAGATACCTGGACTTACCGAAGCGAGAGCTTCGATTTCATTCACTTGCGCGATCCGCTGTACATGGTGCGGGACTGGCCCAAATTGATGCGGCAAGCCTATGAGCACATCAAACCTGGAGGATGGTTTGAGCTGGCATCAGTCTATCCTCGTGCCATGTGCGATGACGGGTCAATGCCAGAAGACTCTATGTTCAAGTTCATCTGCGAGCAGTTCATTGAGGCGTCATACGGCATGGGTGCGCCGTTGGACAGTTGTTTGCGGTTTGGAGAATACCTACGAGATGCCGGATTCGTTGATGTGGTCGAACATATCTTCAAGATGCCATCGTCCCCATGGCCCAAGGATAAGCGGCTTAAAAAGATTGGAGCATTGGAGATGACCAACCTGGTCGAAGGAGCTTCGGCGTTTGGGCTGAGAGTCTTCTCCCATACATATGGATGGACGCGAGAACAGACTGAGTTGGCCATGGTTGGTTTCCGAAAGGATGTGAAGAATCGAAATCATCATCAGTACGTACGATAGTGAGTTGGTCCAGTCCGAAGTGAAACAGCGGTGCATACTGACCACAGCAGCTATGTGGTATACGGTCGGAAGCCGTAACTTAACTTAGTACCCTCCTCGCCTCCCACGCCTCCCACTTTATGAGCTTTGATACCTAAAAGTTGAACTGTGGGTGACTGGGGACTGTTTATGTAATCCTGTAAGGTGTCGCCCACATCGCCGCACATCCGCGTCTCGACCTCGATGTCGCAATCGATGGGCAACCAATCACCATCCAGCCGGAGTGAATGACGAGAAGAGTTGCCGGCGCAATAAAAATTTCCAGTGCAAAAAGAGTAAAAGAAGCCCATCGGAGCCCATCAATAAGGGTTCTGTGGATGCTCGAGAGGCGGAGAAAAGATGCAGTAATATTTGGAGCATTACTTCTACTTCGTACTGTGCTACAATTATTTCTCTCGCCCTTTGACCTTCTTTGCTTCCTCCTTGAAGAGTTCTGTTTCTTCCTTCTGTGTCGAACTGGTCTCAGAGAACGAACGGGCAACCAGATTACAACATGGGGTCTGCTGCAAGCCCCGCCGAGGCCGGTACGTACTTCCCTGCAGCATTCTGCCCGTTCCCCAGCTCGACTCGCAGCGAGCGCAGGCACAAGGTCGACATGTCGACAACCACCACAGTCAGCTAACACGTTTCGCCTTTCTAGTTGCAAGAATTGCATATCTTGCCAGCGATGTCATTCTTTCGGTCCAGCCATCGCTGAGCACTGACTCCGAGTTTTCCCACCACTTTGCTCGATTTACTGCCAACCAGGCAAAGAGCTTCGTCTCCAAGGCGCTCCCGGAGATCATCCCCATCCGCCAAAATGCAGACCCTCTACTCTCAGCATATACCCCTCTGCAGGCCGGCAAGCTGGTCGCAGTCACCGCTCCTTCCTCCATACTCCTAACGTCGATTCCTCATCTCTTTAAGCTTGCTCAATACCCTGTGGTCCTTCATGTGGCGTTGGCATCACCCCAGGCAGACTTCTCCGAGATCAGCTCCATTCGACAATGTGGGTTCACATTCCTGCAATCAGAGACGCTGCAAGAGGCCCAGGACATTGCTCTGACGGCTCATGCTTTGGCGATCAAGAGTGGCAAAGGTGTCATACATTTCTACGATCCCAGCAACTCTCTTCAGGACAATCCTATACCAGTTGAAAGTCGGGACTTGGTCACTACACTGCTTGAGACTGGGGTTGGACTGCGAGCCTCACATGCCGCCGCAGATGAACAGACGTTGTATGCCAGCACTGGGAGGACGGCAACAGTAACAGACCTAGGTCTGCCGGATGTTTTGTCTCAGCAGACACTTCCCGCAGCCTCGAGAGATCTGCTATCACCCGTAGCACCAACCTCTTCGACAAACGGAACTACTGAAGTGTCTTCTTCGACCTCCTCGAGAAGGGACAGCTCTGCCGAAAGCAATGCATCATCTTCCATAGCTACTACCGTCGAGACTCCTATCACTCGTCCTGTCAGCGCTACCGATATATTCACCTATGTTAGCGAAATTTGGGCGGTCATCTCGCAAGCTACCGGTCGAAGCTATTCTGCGATCGAATACTCTGGACCGCCAGATGCGGAAGACGCTCTATTTATATTTGGTTCGACCGGCGTTTTCGTCGACGTCCTCGACTCCGATGATGTACCGGTGGATTTAACGAACGTGGGTCTCATCACGGCTCGACTATACCGACCGTGGCTGGGCAGTGCAGTACTTTTGGATTCCATCCCAAGATCAATAAAGAAAATTGCTGTCTTGGAACAGATCAAGAGGAAGACTACCAAGTGGGGTCCTACTTTCCTGGATTTACTGGCTAGCCTGAGCCCTGGTGCTGGAGGTCAAAGCCACATCTCCTTGGTGCAATACCGGCTCGGCCAGATTGATGCTGCGACGGCAACGCAAGCACTACGAGGCATTTTCCAAAACCTTGCTCCTCCGTCTACGCCTCGAAAACACTCCAAACGGCGTGGTCGCTCCTCCCAGGTGACGATGGTGTCCATCCAGAATTTGAGCATTGGGAATGAGCTCGAGCCTACCGTCGATGATTTTACTCCCCAGCAGCCTGAGCTCGAGAACGCGTACCTCAAGATTCTTGACCAACTCTTCAGCAACAGACTTTATATTGCCAATCAGCTCAAGCAGAAGAATGCAGGTGTATCAGCTACTTTAGCCGCGTCTCCGGAGTACGGATTCGGATCCCTTCTTGCACGCATTGAACGACGTCAACACTTTGTCAAGGAGGCCGAAGAGGCCGCACGAAGCAATGAGTTCATCACCGAGTCACCAAAGCAGTGGTTGTCTCGATGGGCATTAAATGCCAATGATGCTTCAAAGGCAAATGAATATGCATCCGAGGTCCTTGCCCGGTTGGCCAACGACGGGTCTGGGCTCTCGAACAGATTGCTCGACAACAAGGCCTTCTTCTTCAAGGAGTCTCAATGGCTGATTGGGTCGGATGCTTGGGCTTATGATCTGGGCAACTCAGGAGTGCACCATGTTCTGTCATCCGGCGCCAATGTAAACATGCTCATCATTGACTCGGAACCATTTTCGGAAAGAGCTCAAGCAGACGCGATGAGACGCAAGAAGGACATTGGACTTTATGCCATGAACTTCGGCAATGCTTACGTGGCGTCAGTGGCTGTCTACAGCTCTTACACGCAAGTGCTGCAGGCCATGATCGAAGCAGAAAAGTTCAATGGTCCCTCCGTCGTTCTTGCTTATCTTCCATATAACAAGGAGAACGATTCGCCATTGACTGTCTTGCAAGAAACCAAGAAGGCAGTAGACATGGGTTACTGGCCTTTGTACAGATGGGACCCCTCCAACGAGGACAAGGGAGAGCCAACTTTCTCCTTGGACTCTGAGCGCATCAAGCGAGAGCTGGAGGAATTCCTACGAAGAGACAACCAGTTGACCCAGGTCATGAACCGACATCCACAATTTGCTGCCAACCTGTCAGAGTCTTATGGATCTGAGGTGCGCAAGCTACAAAAGCGCAAAGCCAAGGACGCTTACGAACAGATGCTGGAGGGACTCTACGGAGCACCACTGACAATCCTGTTCGCGTCCGACAATGGCAACGCGGAAAGCCTGTCCAAGAGACTCGGCAATCGTGGCAAGGCCCGTGGCTTGAAGACTATGGTTTTCGCCATGGATGATTATCCCTTGGAGGATCTTCCCTCCGAGGAGAATGTGGTCATGATCACTAGTACAGCTGGTCAAGGAGAGTTTCCTCAGAATGGCCGCACTTTCTGGGAAGGCATCAAGGATACAGCAGATCTGGACCTGTCCAACGTTCACTTTTCGGTTTTCGCTCTGGGTGACAGCCATTACTGGCCCAGAAAGGAGGATAGAATCTTCTACAACAAGCCCGGCAAAGATCTTGACACCCGAGTCCAGTTCCTGGGTGGCAAGTTACTGACAGCCATCGGCCTCGGTGACGATCAAGATCCTGATGGCTATCAAACCGGGTATCAGGAATGGGAGGCGAGACTCTGGCAAGCTTTGGATGTTGCCAACGTCGAAGGTCTACCTGAGGAACCTGCGCCGTTGACCAACGAAGACATCAAGATTTCTTCAAACTTCCTTCGAGGCACTATCTTGGAGGGTCTGGAGGATAAGTCGACAGGGGCCATTTCTGCTCCCGATCAGCAACTAACCAAGTTCCATGGCACCTACATGCAAGATGACCGTGACCTACGAGACGAGCGCAAAGCCCAAGGTCTGGAGCCTGCGTACTCGTTCATGATCAGATGTCGACTTCCCGGCGGTGTCGCTACACCAGCGCAGTGGCTTCAGATGGACGCGATTGCTTCCGCCCACGGAAACGAGACCATGAAATTGACCACCCGGCAAACATTCCAATTCCACGGTGTCATCAAGTCGAAGTTGCGGCCTGCTATGCGAGCAATCAACAAGGCTCTCATGACTACCATTGCTGCATGCGGCGACGTCAACAGAAACGTCATGTGCTCCAGCCTGCCCACAATGTCGGAATATCACCGAGAAGTCCACGCCGTGTCGAAGAAAATCTCGGACCACCTCTTGCCGTCTACCAACGCCTACCACGAGATCTGGCTCAAGGATGACGAGACCGGCGAAAAGACCCAAGTGGCTGGCGATGCTGTGCAAGACTACGAACCGCTATACGGACCAACGTACCTGCCCCGCAAGTTCAAGATCACCATTGCCATTCCCCCACACAACGACACTGACGTGTATGCGCACGACGTGGGACTGATCGCAATCAGGTCAAAGGACAATGCACATCTCGAGGGCTTCAATATCCTCGCTGGCGGCGGCATGGGTGTTACGCATAACAACAAGAAGACATACCCTCGCACAGGCTACATGCTGGGCTTCGTCCCTGCGGACCAGGCGCACTTGGTCTGTGAGAAGATCATGTTGGTTCAGCGCGATCACGGCGACCGCAAGAACCGCAAGCACGCCCGTCTGAAGTACACCATGGACGACATGGGCAATGAAGTGTTCAAGGGCAAGGTCCAAGAACTTCTTGATCCTCTGAACATCAAGTTTGAGACTCCCCGGCCGTTCAAGTTTGCCAGCAACATCGACACGTTCGGCTGGCAGAAGGACGAGAAGGGTCTGAACCATTTCACCTTCTTCATCGAGAACGGTCGTATCGAAGACACGGCCGACTTCCCCATGCGTTCTGGACTTGTCGAGATCGCAAAGGTGCACGACGGCGAGTTCAGACTGACGGGCAATCAGCATCTCATCCTGTCCAACGTGACGGACGAAGCCAAGCCTAAGCTCGTCGAGCTGATGAAGAAATACAAGCTGGACAACACGCAGTTTTCGGGCATGAGACTGAGCAGTTCCGCGTGCGTGGCGTTCCCGACCTGCGGTCTCGCCATGGCCGAGAGTGAACGGTACTTGCCGGAGCTGATCACCAAGCTCGAAGGCTGTCTTGAAGAGAACGGTCTGTCGCAGGATAGTATCGTCATGCGTATGACGGGGTGTCCGAACGGGTGTGCAAGGCCCTGGCTCGCCGAGGCCGCGTTTGTGGGCAAGGCCTACGGCGCGTATAACATGTACCTCGGCGGCGGGTACCATGGGCAGAGACTGAACAAGCTGTACAGGAGTAGTATCAAGGAAGATGAGATCTTGGAGATCATGAGAGGTCTGCTGGGACGGTATGCCAAGGAAAGGAACCAGGGTGAACGATTTGGAGACTGGACGATTCGGTCGGGTGTGATCAATGAGACGACCGAGGGCAAGTATTTCCACGATAATACAGCCGAGGTGGAAAGTGAGGAAGAGTAGACTCCTCAAGGTGGTTGACTTGTTGTCGCGTCGTTTTTGATTGCTACGGGGCGAGACTGTTCCAAAAGTGAAGCGGCGTGGATGTTTCAAAAAGGATTTGCTATTGTCGTCTGTTGCATTGCATGCATTGCGTTGGTTGTTCGATTTGTAGTTGATTAGGAATTGCACTGAGTCTTCTTTGTTGAAGATTCGACCATACTTTGTATGTCATTCAACTGTATTGTACATGCTAAGCATATCCATGATCTAGCGTTTGAGGGATCTCTTTTTCATATATATATATACCCGTCTCTCTCTCTAAGCCAGTAAGACGTAAGACGGTGGAAACGACTTTCTAGACAATCTAATACATAGTAGACTGATGTGCCCTTTTACGGAGTACTCCGTCATATAAATTCCCCAATATCTCAATCCGTCCTCGCCGTATACGCGCGAATAAACACCAACCCAACCAAATCCTAGGGGTGATTGTCGATTGAGGCCCTGAGCGGGGGATCAGATCACGGTTTCTCAAAAGCCATAACAGCATAGCGAAACGTGCCGTTCGCATAACCTCTTCGCATGGCGCGGAAGGCTTGTAGAAAGGCCAGTCCGTCGCGACCTTGGGAGATGGCGAATGCCCAGAGGGAGGGGGAGGAGATGAGGTCCCAGGATATATCCCTACTCGTTTTTCGGTTTTGGTAAGCATGCAGGCATCAAACAAGCAGAATTCAAGTTTGGCGGAGTTAGGGAGAGGATAGGTTAGGGTAGGATAGGAATAGCATTTGTACCGAAGACTCGGTATTTCGTCGATAGCGATAGGGATTGGATAGGATGGGATGGGATGGGATAGTTTAGCAGAAGCAGCAGCAGGGGTAACAGCAGGGGCTGGCAGGGCACGTCAGGCAGACAGTACTAGTAGAGCCTCTATGTGCTGCGAATGGAGGCTGGATTGAATTCGAGTGTGAAAATAGAAGGGAAAGGGGGGAAAAAAGGACTTGAAAAACGTACCAGGTCTTTGCGACATCCTTGCTAATGTCCTCGGGTTGGTGGAGGACTTTCAGACCTGCAGACTCGGCTAGGGACACGTAGTCGGCCTGCGTGCATAGAGGAGGCAGGAGCATGCCGTCTGTTTCGTTGGTCAGCGCTCGCTTGGGACTTTCCTTTCGCTGGTCCTCCGAGAAAAGGAGAAGGGAGGAATTTTTTCAAAGAAGGCAGAGGCAAAGGCAAAGGGCGGGCATTGGAATGAATGGTGTAGGTAGGGTAGGTAGGGATAATGTAAAGTACCTTCGATAGGCTTAATATCAGTCTCCATGGCCTCAGCATCCAGGTTCTCGGCCTTGAACCAGTCGGCGATGACGAGCTTGCCCCCCTGCCCACCGGGTTTCAGGAGTCTCGCGGCATTCCGGAAAAACAATGGCTTGTCCGGGAAATGGCTGAGGGCCTCGGATATCCATACACAGTCGAAGCTGCTGGGTTGGAAATGGGATTCCATTTTCTCGGCGTCGAGTTCTTGATAGGCGACACGGCCGCCTCGCGTGCCGATGGGGGTGAAGTTGTCGGCAGCGGCAGGAGTAGTGGTGCTAGTAGAAGAAGAAGATTCATTATCTGTGAGACGTTTTGCGATCTGGACTTGTCGGCCGCTGATGGTGATGCCGGTCACGGTGCAGCCGTGGTCGCGGGCTAGATGGCGTGTCGTGCCGCCGATGCCACACCCGACGTCGAGGACTGTGCTGTTGGGGCTGAGCGAGGAGATTTCGAGAAGGAGGTTGATTAAGTTGGTTTGGCCGGTTTCTTTGGTGTCGGTGGGTGATAGGAAGTAGGCGTGGTGGATGTGTTGGCCCCTTTATTCCGAAAGGGTAGTATATCAGCAAATGGACATCACGACCTCCGAGAGGGCAATGCAAGAGAAGAGAAAGAGCAGTGCTTGTTGGAGGAACTATGGGAATGGAATGGGAGTGTCTACCATAAGGAATAGTAATAATCCGAGGCCAGCTCATAGTGGTGTCGTATGCGCTCTTTCAGGGTGGTGGATGATGGGTGAGGTTCGTAGGCTGGAACTTCGAATTGGTCGCCGACATGGGTTTCATCATCCGCAGAAGAAGAAGTCTTGTTGCTTGTGTTGGGAACACCTGGATCACCCATCTTGTAGAGTTTCTGTGGGAGGTGTGGTGTAAATGTACCACAGTAGGTACCTTACTGGAAGTCAATCGTTGGGGTGTGGTCGAGATGGATTTGTGCGATGGAATATTTAGTCAGCAGCAGTTGGTGTTTGTGTGACGATTCAGAATGACAGTTTTTCGGATGCAGGAACGAAACAGCCTTTCCGGAGTAGCAGATCAAACAGATCACAGATCACAAATCACAGATCACCCGTTATATCGGTCGGTCGACGAGTCATGTTTTGTTGGGATGCAGTCTAACTTGGCGAGATGAGCTGGGACTGGCTAGGTAGGTACTTAAACGTTAGGCACCTCGGCACCTACAGGGGAGCCGGGGAGGGGATTTCCTTAGCTAGACGGAACTTGGATCCGGGGATCCCAAGCCTAAGAGGTGGAGCCTAAGCCCAAAAGAGGAAGCCTGGTGCAGCCTAAGCCTAAGGGAGGAAGCCCAAGAGCCCAAGCGTGAAAATCGGCAAGAGTTGTAAAGGCGGTCAAGAAGCACCTTTTCACATGTTCCTCTCTTCACGCCTACCCGGTAATTTCATGACTTCATGACCTTCGACTGCAGCATCATCTACGCAGGTACTACGGAGGCATTACGAGCACTATTACAGTAGTCAACATCGCCAGATACTCCGACCACTAAACGTTTAGAAACACCTGGTAATCAACAGAGGGCCAGCCAGTCCTCCAACGACTTCAAGTACAAACACATCTAGCCTTTAACTACGAGCACGAGAAACCAAATGCCAAAGTACAGCTCTTTGTGTGCCTGTTAATATGTCTATAAAAACCATGGAAGCAAATTCAGCGAGCTCAGCAAGCTCAGGCACATCTCCCACGATCCCACAATCAACACCACGAAACAGACCGCACACATCATCCACGAAATCAAACACTACCCTTGCCAACGGCAGTCCGAACCCGACCACCACGTCCACCGACCACAATACTAACATTAAAAGGCCTCAACTCACCGCCCTCCAACAACATGTTCTCTTCTGGGATCGTGACAACGACGGAATCATCCACCCTCTGGACGTCTACACCGGTTTCCGCGAACTAGGCTTCAGCATCATCTTCTCCATTGGTTCACTGCTCATTCCCATCTTCTTCTCATACCCCACAACACTCGGTCACAGCTGGCTCCCTGACCCTTGGCTCCGTATATACGTGGGCAGCATCCACAAAGCGAAACATGGGTCTGACACGGGCGTGTTCGACCTCGACGGCCATTTCCACCAAGACAGATTCGACGCCATGTTCGACCACTGGGATGAGGACGCATGTGGTGCGTTATCAGCCGACCAAATGTGGCGCATGTGGAAAAAGAATCGGTGCGCCGCGGACGTCGCGGGTTGGTGCTTTGCGTTCATGGAGCTGTGGACGACGTGGTTGCTCCTACAGAGGGATGGCCGTGTGTGGAAGGATGATCTCAAAGGATGCTATGATGGGACATTGTTCTGGAAGATCAGCGAGGAGCAGAGTGGCCCAAGGGGACACCATCAGCCAGGTTGGCAGAAGGGGTACGGTGTCAGGAACTTCTTCGGCGGCCTGTGGAGAGGTCGGACGTGGAGGAGTTGGGAGCTGAAGAAGGATTGAATCAACTTGACCAGAAGAGTGTTGAGGCTCTCTTAATGGGAGTGTACGATAGAGGGTAGCAATGTGAGTAAGTCAGGCATCCTACCTAGGTACGCTCAACCTTCGTCACTAGCTGACCAGGCAAACCACAGCACACAGCCCTGCCATGGAGGTCTGGGGCGCCTTATTCATGTGTTCGCGAACTAGACCAACTCAAGATTTGATGCTGCAGTGTCGACGCCACTGCTGACTTGATCGATTCGATCGTCTCTCAATGGTGACTGTTCCTGAAAGACACAAAAGGGCTCGACGAGAATAGATTCGTCCTTCGTCACTGCACTCCCATGATCAGCTTCGGAATGTCCAGCTTGGTGGACTGTCATGGAATCGAGGTACAAAAATGCAACATGGGCTTCCCGCCTTAATGGCTTTCCATTATATTGTCGCAATCTAAGCTCATCTGGGCTCGAGGCTGCGTTGTCGACGGAAAAGGTAAGCACGTCACAGTCACTCTCGACAAAGTACATAAAGCCTGCCACTGTCCAGCAGGTCAGCTATGATACAGGTCAGTCGACCAACTTCGATAACCAACGCCAACCACTCTTCATATTCATTGGACCATGAAGTTCCCCAGCAAGAGACTCTTCACTCTTTTTGTCATTGCTCCTATCCCATCTCTCTCATCCGTCGTGCCTCATGAGCCTTCACGGAATAATATACTATCTCGTGCCAGCACCGACACCCCCAATGAACCACCGGCTGTACCTCCCAACCAAGATGACTGCCATTTCCAATTCTTCACCCAATCCATTGACCATTTCGGCCAGCACAACGGGACATTCCGCCAGAAATATAACATGGTCACAGACTTTTTCAAGTCAGGCGGACCGATCTTCTTCTACCAAGGCGAGGAGCAGACCTACCTTGACTGCGTCGTGAGTAACTTATACCCCTTTTTGCCATACTACGCCATGTCTGGTTGCTTGTTGTCTTTTGGAAGAGTGAAACTTGAACCTGACAATGTTCAATGTCCCAAGGATACGAGCATTGCATATACGTGGGCCAAGGAGACCAACGGAATCGCCGTCACCCTTGAGCACCGCTACTTCGGCGAGAGTGCCCCTTTCGGAGCCAGCGATCCTACAAAGCAATTGGAAGAGTACGCATACCTGACACTGGACAACGTCATGACCGACGGAGTCGCCTTCATGGACCACATTAAGCAGAACATCACCGGTGCGCAAGACAGCAAGGTCATAGTCCTCAGTGGTACGTCTCGACGCCCACACCCACCTCCCTTGGGGCACACATCTTGTCTCCAAAATTGATCGATTGATCAATTCATGACTTCTGACTCGACTCCGGTAGGATCTTATGGCGGCTTCCTCTCAACCATGTACCGTCAAAACCATCCGGAAGCCATCTACGGTGCCATTGCATCCGCTCCGCCCGTGGAAGCCATCAGCAACAACTCCCACTCCCAAAATTATTGGAACTGGAATATCTGGGTAGGTCCCGACGTCCTTCATCCCGTTAAAAAGACCCACCACCCCGGGAAAAGCTAACCACACAATCTCATCACCAGTTGAACAACGTCTACCAGGACCGATCTGCCCTAGCCTCCTCCAGGATCAAGAACGCCATAGGAACGCTAGAGCAGCGCTTCGAATCCGGTGAGCAGCTCCCGCTCCCCCTCCTTTCTTCCCTTCCTCCCTTCCTCAAGTCGCAGGACAGGACAATTTCTTTTCCCGACACGTACTTCGTGTTTGCACCTGAAAAGCCTGACCATGACCATGACTCACGGCATATATAGGCAACTTGACCTCCCTCAAAGACGAGCTGGGCCTGTGCTACATCCCCAAGCAAAACGAATTCACCAGCATTAACAGCTGGCTGCAAAACTCACTCAGTCAAGCCGCCGAGTTCAACTACGCGACGAAGCGACCAGGCCGATCTTCAATCGCACTTCCCCTCGAGGTCATCGTCAACACCACCACTCAACCTCAAATCGAGCCCATGCAAATCATAAACGAGACACTCTGGCTGTGGTTCGGGCCCTCGAGTGGTCTGAATCTTTCGTGTATCGATTACCGAGATCAGAATGCATTACTGGCCTCTGTGCCCATGATCCAGCAATCCGTCTTTATGTACCTGACATGTACGTTAACTACCCAATGACCTGGCCCCATTGTCCTTGTCCTTGCTCTGTCCAATACCCGCCCATTCCCACCCATTATTATTAACGTCGACTCCCACCCACCGCTAATTAACCCCCGTCTCTCATAGGCAAATACTTCCCCATGGAGGCTCTCCCGGACGTTCCCAACGGCACCATCTTCGTATGTCCCCCCACCTCCTCGCGCCCTTCTAACCACTAGAGTTGCTGTGCCATGATTTCCAAGCCACGAAGCTTCACATTGGTGCTTGTGCTTGTGCATTGTCTCTCTCCCCCATATCAAACACACTAGTCACCACCACTGCTTGGGTGTCTTTCTTCTGACGCCACGCTTTTTTCGGCCTGCAGTACCCAATCGACGCCTCGGCAAAAGCAGTGGCCGGCTGCGACGCCCAATATAACATCTCGACGCCCTCTCCCGAGCAGCTCCGCACCAGATACAAATACACGCCCGAGGACCTCCAGAACTCGACCAGGATCATCTGGTCCCTGGGCCAGTACGATCCGACGAGCGCCGTGTCCCCGAACCAACCGGGCATCAACGCCCCGACCATGACCGCTGACCGCAATGTCTCGCGAATCTTGTATACTTCCGACATGGCGCACCGTGAAGACCTCTTCGCTCCTGACCCGAGTGACCGTGACACCGTTATCCAGGTATGTGTCTGTCGCCCCGATATATATCTTTCCCCCCCCATTTTTCTTTCTTTCCCCCCTTCGCAAAAAAAAGAAAGAAAAAACCGCATTCGGCCGCTCGTTCTTGTTTTTTCCCCCCGAGACACACACACACACACATATGGCTGATGAGTCGAACTGTTTGTTATACAGGCGCGGGCCATTGAGTTGGAGACAATCAAGGGATGGCTTGGATGGTATGATCTGTGAGTTACTCACAGGGACGGGGGAGGTTGGCCGGCGGGTCGTGGACTTATGTGCGTTCGTAGACAGACTCGGTGCGTGAAGAATCGTGGGACCCGCTGGCAGTCGTTGTTTCATGACATTCCTTCTCGATATCCCGCGCAAATATGAACGGAAAACGATTGGGCTTGATCTGTCTTTTCCGAACCTGTCTCATAGAACTTGATGATAACACTACGGTATTCTTCCACCTATCTTTCATGGGTAGTAGTTTCACGTATCGAGTACAAGTTTAGCCAGGCCCCCTTTTCTTTTCATTTCCCGACGGACGTACAGTACGTCCGGTTGTCAGCGGAACGACTTCTGCTGCAACCACCTCGCAAAAGCTACGCATTTCCTATCGATCCTTTCGAAATAATCCGCCGCCGTGAAAACAACCACAAAAATCATAAACACCTCAGGGATGTACGCCCACCACGAATTCGAATTTCCTAGATACTTTTTCCGGAACGGCTCGCCGACGAGATTCTTCATGCCGTACCCAAAGCACGGGTGCATCGCATACAGCCCGAACGACAGATCGCCCAGGTACTGCGAGACGCGCCAGTGGAACGGTTTCTGTAGGGCGGGCCACGAATCGAGAGCCAGCACGGTGGCGAAGGCGCCGAACCCGAGCCAGAACAAACTCCACGCGTTGCCGTCCCACCACCATGGCCGGATGCGGTGGAGGAACCCCCAGGGGAAAGAACCCAGAAAGCCCAAGTTGTTGCCGCTCTGTGGTTGACCGAGCAGGAACAGGCCCGTGAAGAGCAGGCAGCTGTAGCCGATCTTGGCGAGTGTCGACCGTGATAGTGACAGTAGTGCCGATTCTTCGCGAACAGGAGTCGTAGCAGTCATCGTCTGTTTATCCCAGCGTTCGGGATGCCGAGAAAGCGCCAGATCCGCAATGAACAGTCCCGCCAGGAACTCGGCGGCGTAGACGTCTTCCCAGGTATAAAAGCCCACGATCATGACCCACGTCGAGATCATCCGGTTCCGCGTCGTCATCTTACACGTGGCCAGAACGAAGACGAAGAGCGCGATGCTCCCGCGGTATTCGACGGGGATCGTCCACAGCTGGCTGAGGTACTTTGTATGGAAAAAGTTGTCGTCCACGCGGCCTGTCATGTACCTTGGGATGGGGTTGACGAAAGTGCGCATGTCGCCCAGAAAGTCGACAATCTGAGCAAACAGCCCATCTCTCCAGCACCCACCCTGCATGCCGTTCCAGAAGCGCAGGCGCACGAGCACAAGCGCGATCATACATGCAACCACACTGGAGAGGTACAGCCGGAAGTATCTGCGAAACGTCGACGAGGCAAGTGCGTTCAACAGGCGTTCCGTGTCGCCCTGCCGTGTCAATGTCAAGAGTCTGTTTCCTAGAGCGTAGCCGGAGATGACAAAGAACAAAGCGACCATTCCCCGACCCGCGAACAGAAGATTCAAGATCGGCTGATGTTGCCAATCATTCTGATTGTTCGTCCCGAATATGTGGAAGATGAACACGTTGAAGGCCGCGTAGCCTCGAAGAGCGTCTAGGTACGATGTTGGGCCGATGTCCCTGTGTCGCAGTCCGCCGGGTCGGATGTATCGAGGCAGAGCCGTGATTAGGGCAGACGAGAGATGCTGTTTCCAGAGCGTCCGACGGCTTGTAGGCTGTTTTTCAGGGTCTAAAGCCCATCTCGGAGTGTCGCTGTTGAACTCGTTATTGGTGGCCGCGGCTGCGCTGATCTCGAACTCGTCATTCTCCACGTTTTGGAGTGGCACGTACTCGGCCATGCTCGAAGGTGGAAGGAAGTACGACAATCACGAGTCGACAGCTCGAAACCGGGACCTTGCGTAATGCAAACCAGGGAAAGATGAAGGTTTGGTGGGGAGAGCACGGGAGAGAAACAAGAGATCCATGGAACTTTTGAAACTGGATATACTTGCCCATGGTTCAGTCCTACCTTGAATAGGGGTCCGATGGGCCGCTCTGGCAATTACCTGTGCCATGTGCTACCCCTGCAGTTAGCGAGCTGCTTTACGATCGGTAATTACCTGGACTGTTCGTGTTGTCGCTAACACGCGTGAAAATGTGAGCTGGGCGCTTCTGAAAGAGCACCGGTGCCAGAGTCTGTGCTGCCCTAGGGGTGCCTAGGGTCAAATCAAGTACCAGCTACAGGTGATGAGGCTGAATTGTGCAAAGGCATGACAGCTGCCACCTCGCCGTTAGCGATGCCGTTCGTCCCGAAGAGGTTGCTTCTCGGCTGATGGGGGGTATCCAGTTCTTGATCTGTGGGCACGCGTGGAACCGTTGGATATCAGGTAATTCGTAGAGGTACTGTGTTATTCATGGTTCGCAGGAGGAAAGAAGGAAGAGCAGAGGACCAGCACGCCGGAAAGGCTATGAAAACATAACTGAGTGACAGAGTTCTAGGGATCCCAGTTCCCCCTTGATTAAGGGCGTATGGTTAGCCCCGTACCATGGGATCCCTTTCACCTTTCAACAGAAGTCCGTTGCCTCTAGTACTTTTGAGACAAGCATGACAGGTACCAAAGAGGCTCGAGGATATCGCAGGAGGCCAGTGCTGCTCTAGCATGAAGGGGTGGGAGGCGTGAGAGGAGTGAGAAGCGAAGTCAAACAGGTTTTTGACTGCTGTCATCAAAGTTTGGCAGGTTCAATCACGTGTAGTCCCGTGACTCCGATCGAGCCCCTGAAAAGCAGATCACGTGCCAGATCTCATCACTTGACCGCAATGTTGGAGACGTACATTATGATCACTCCTGGACATCCCTGAATCACCTCATAAAACATTGCACTGTCAGAATGGACTCAAGTCTCTTTGCTTGCGAAACCTTCTCCCCAAGCAATATCAGCACCAACCCATCTACCATGACAGCACTCAACACAAAGCTTCCAAGTTGTAAACATCCATCCGACTCCCTCACACTCATACCTTACGGTCCTGCTGTACCGGTGGCGGCTGCAACGGCCGCCCTATAGCGTGCAATGAAAGCGTCCCGACGCTCAGTGTAGCTCCGTTGTAGCTGCTGTTCTGAGTCCAGAGCTGTTTGCCGCTGCGAAGGTGGCCGCTTCGCAATATCTTCCTCCGTTCTGGATCTCCGTCGGGCCTCTCTGTCGTCTTGATAACGCAGATATTGCGCATAACGGGTCTCAGAGTCGCTCACTATGTGATCCAGGTCAGCTTTTGAACGAGGATGACATTGAATCGGTATCCGTACCCGTAAGATATTCATTTGCGGTACTCTTTTGCTTCCTGTGGAACAGCTGCGGCCATGATCGTCGAGTCTCCGGGACGGAAGCACCATGTTGATGTCCTGCTCGGGTCAACGAATGACGCATTGCTGCAGCATGCAGACTTACCTGTGCTAGGCACCATGAACTCGAAGTCCTCGAAAGGACTTTCCAGGAATTCTTCGCTCCCGGACCTCCACACCCACCGGATATAATGAAGATCGCACCGTACATCAAATTCATCCAGCTCGAAGAAATCTTCCTGGTATGCGTTAAAAGCATCGAAGTCTTCCAGCGTGGCATTTCCCAACAAAATATCGGTGGTCAACCCGTCCAATACGTAGAAGTCCCGAAGTTGTATCGGTTGTTCACCACTACCCATGGCAAACGGTACACGAACGAACCCAGAAAGTCTTGCTGTCGAACCATCCGCAAACTCGACAGACTGAAGAGAGTGCTCCAACTTCTGCAGCCTGAAATTTGATTGTTGAAAGTACGAGGCAGACATCAAATCCAGATCTGAGCCAGTATCTGGGTTGGCTAGAATCAGCTGATCACCAACCCGACATTGCAGCCGCAGTCTAGGCACTTCCATGTGCAGGATTCTGGGACTCAAGTTCCTGAAGACGTTCATCCTTTGAAGACGGTAACGGAATCTAGTCAGGCAGCTCGTCTCTTCAAGAAACCGTCTGCCAACTATCAAAGGAACAACGACTTTTTCAAGGATCCAGAACTTCATGCTAATCGGCTTGTGCGGTTCGTCACTGAAGCGGCAATCGACAGTGGCATGGCCTGCGACTTTCATGCGCTTACCCACCGCGTTCTCGAAGCTATGGGTGGTGAGGTGATCTGTTTGGACATCCAAGTGAAGCTTTTTAGCCAGTGCTGCAGACATCACATTTTCTTGTGCTCCGGTGTCTGCCAGCGCAGTGTGGCTATGGCCCTGCAGTTTCAATGACAACTGGGTTCTGACAGATGTTCTCCCGTATATCTCTTGTTGAGGTAGCTTCTTTGTCGGTAGACGTCGGAGCGCAGGAGACGCTGTAGGACGTCCACTGCGCGAGAAGAAATCGTCATGGTCACGTAAGACTTTGCGGTGTGCTTCTATCAGCTCATTCCACTGCTCATTGGAGAGCTTGTTTGTCGTTTCAGACTGTTGTTGGTCTATCTCGACGCATTTCTTCTCGACCATGGCGAGGCCGGCATATATGCCTTTGACCTCATTGACTAATTGTGCTTGCGACATGGGTCTGGCTTCGGGCTGCAGCAACATCTTCGAGTCCTCTTCAAGCGGAGCATCGTAGGTATTTTTTGTCGTGTTGTCCAGCTGAGAAGTCACCGAAGGAGATGAGAGTGGTGTTCTTTCGGCAGACTCTGAGCCGCCTATGAGAGGAATTCTATTGGGACGAAGTGGAGGTGAAGGCGCAAGTGACAAGGCCTGATCGGATCGTAGTGGGCACCCAAGAAGCGAAGCGGACTCTCGATCGCCCTTTCCATCCCCGCGGAGCAAAAGACTTTGGTTAGATCTCTTCCACCACCATCCTCTGTCTGAACTTCTTCTTTTATGCTCTTCTTGGTCAGAGGTGGCAGCGGGGATGACGTTGGCGGACATCATGGTGATGTTTGAGGTTCACTCATGGAATGCTGCCTAATCAAACAGTTCTCAGGTCGGCTTCCCCTAGATGCGCTTTGGTCAAAGGCGGCTCTGTTTCGACTGGTCAGGACTCTGGAACCGTGCCTCGTCTTCGAAGAACCATAGATATGGATCCCCACCATATGGTATACTGTGACTTGAATGCCGTCGCAGGCTGTCGGATGCAGAGCGCTGAACACTGGTGCTTTCAAGGATAGGCTTCGGGATCACAGCTGGCGACGATATTGAGGATGAGAGGTCGATGTTGCCTAAGTAGAAGCGCGAGAACCGGTGAGTTTCTTGGTCTCTCAAGTCCGATTCCCTCAAGTATTCTTGAGTCTTGACGACTATGGCAATCTAGGACCATACGGTCTGTATCTTGAAACAGCAAGGAGAATCTTTTGAGAAAGAACAGAGATTGCGCAGCCGACATCTAGAGCAAGGCCCTGGCTAGACAGCGACGCAACACTGGGCTGTGCTCACCTCGGCATGTGATATCCAATGACAGCGGGCTCGAGTTCGTGTTGGGTGCGTTGTCAGCAGGCTAATGCAAGTTCCGGCGTCTCTTTCTCATCAAGCAGGATCAGCCTCACCTTCAGCCTGACCGTCATTGTTCACTCTTTCCGCAAGCACCGGATGGACAGAGCGTTATGCGAACGGACATTGAGAAAGACGCAATCAAGCTGCACTATATCAGCGGCTTTCAAGATCTCGCAAGCTTCATCTCCAGCGACATTGACGGCGATGCCACAATTTTTAGACGTTTCGAGACCCTGTCAGCCAGGAATCTACTGTACCTGCAGAGCGAAATGGCAGAGCTTGAGGCACTGCAGGCGAAGTATGATCAAGAAGATGCAGAGGAAGCCAGCAAGGAGGGTAGTGGGTGGTCGACGATACGACCCTGCGGCAAAGACTGGAATGCGTTCGAGCGAGAAGCCAACTCGCCGAGTGCTTCGACCGGAGACCACTTCAAGAAGCGTATGGAGCTGGTACTGACGATTCGAAGCAAACTGAAGGAGTACAGTGCGTAGTGAAATCCTCTCTTGGTAACAAAGATTGATCTGAGTTGCAGGAGAAGCACTTCTTATGGAATCAACGATACTCTCGTTGAGAAGACCATCAAGGCAGGCACATGATGCCTTCATCCGCACCTTCTGGAATGAGAGAGATGGTCAGCGAGTTCAACCTGCCCTCATCGGAAGAGGCGAGGACCTCTACGACCAGCGAGAGGAGCTTCTGACCTTGAAGAGAGGACATGAAGATCGCTTGACATATTTTCTTCGGCGATACTGCTCCCGGCTATTTCGGGTACGACATCCAGGTTTGGATTTCTCATGCTGAAGGAGTTGAGCTGATAGTACTCAATTAGATTCGTCGCCATGACTCGGGCACATCGAACGTTGAATACTTTTCGGCTCGACGGATCTCGACAGCTGTCAATGTCATCACAGTCCTGCTGGCTGCGGCATTGTTATTCGGCGCGATATACAATCTTTATTACGTCCGACGCAACCAGATCAAGCTCGGACTGATCGCTGTGTACACTCTAGCCTTTGCTCTGAGCATCAGCCTGATCTCCAATGCTCGCCGAGCAGAGGTCTTTGGAGCATGTGCGGCGTATGCTGCCGTCCTGGTAGTATTCGTCAGTGGGAATCTGGGAAGCACCAATGATCCGGGTTGAAGTTGGAAATGTTCACACAAGACAGAATATATCTTGCAATTGGTCTTCTACGCTTGTCAGTGTCTATCTGTCAATATTCGTTCCTACCCTTTACGCGCCAAACATCTTCACCCGGTCCTCCAACGGCAGGTACGTCCTCTCGCGACTTCTCGTCAACCCTACCTTGGGCTGGCCAAAGACAAGCTGGCAGTGCAGGTCCCAAGTTTCGGGCAGATTCCACGATTTCCTAACCTGATCCACGAAGTCCGGGCTAAAATTATAATGCTGCGCATTACAACCTAAACCCTCGAGCTCCAGCGCCGTCCACACGATGAACTGGTGCATGCCGTTGGAATGTTGAGACCCTGTGTGTGTGTGGACCTGTCAGTTGCGAGAACTTCACCAACCTTCAAACAACGGGGCCAGTGGTGGGGCTTACACTCGGGAATGACATGCTGGATACCAGGGTTCTTGCTTTTGAGGGTGTCAAGCGCAGCCTGGTCTTCGAAGAACAGAACCGTTCCGTAGGCTTCCCTGAAACCCCGGACTCTGGGCGCAAGAGCCAGGTACGCTGGTTCAGGCATGGCCGCTTTGAGACAGGCGTCGCCAATGTCCCACAAATTCTCGTGGTCCTTCTTCAACAGGATAACTGCGCGAGCGGATTGGACATTGAATGCGGACGGGGCGTGTTTGACTGTTGAGTTGACGATCTCGTGGATGCGAGAGTCAGGAATGGGAGACTTGTTGGCGAGTGAGTAGCAAGAGATGCGGTTCTCGATGGCGGCGAAGAGGTTGTCGACGGTGGCCATGATGGTGATTTGAGGGGATTTATGTGTGTCAGGGATTGCAACTGTTGGTACTGGTATATTCAAGTTGGATTGAATTGGCCTGGTTGATGCTCTTGCTGTTGCCGAACGACTTTGACTTGCGCTTTTCAACGGGAATCATTGCTGACTTTAAGTATTCGAGACGAGACGACACGCATCATTCGTGACCATTGTATGGGTGGACGCCTAAAGCGTGGTCACCATCGCTCGATGATACTCCATAGTTCCAACACCAAAGCAGAAGTTCAAGCATGTCCCTGGACTGGGCCAAGTGATGCTGGAGGCCCACCATGTCTCTTTTGAGCACGGCCTGGTGCGCCCAAAGGAGGTTGACTGTAACTGGATGGTATCCATACGGCTCGGGAGAATCCCTACGAACCGGTTCATGCTCTGTACCGACTTGCTGATAAGCATCGAGCCGGCGGAGTGAGCGGAGGAAGAGAGCCATGACTACATACTAGTAGTAGTAACTTAAATAGCACGGATTCGGCTCAAACGGTGGTTATCCTGGGCCGTGTGCCGACTCACCTCACCGCCACTGACCTCTCATACCCTCGATACCTAGGTGGACACCCAATAGGGGCCATCGTGGGGCCGTTTAACTAGGCTAGTGCTTGGCGCCATTGCTAATTGCAGTTAATCGATTAGGCATCGAGGCCCTATCGGTTAGGGACCGATAGTGGGTCGGTGCCTAATTGACCGCCTATAGGAGGGCATGGGAGTATATCTGGTGGGGGCCCGTGGGTTGCAGTAAAGTCCGCCGCTTACGACGATGCGGTATTGGACCGATTTCATTCAGCACCCCACCAAAATTTGTATGGCACTCTAAAAACTTGCGTTCCTCTTCTTTTACTTTAACTATAATATAATTATGAGAATAGAATAAAAGCCTTGCCTCTAGAGAGTAAAGTTACCTATTTTATAGCGTATTCAAAATTATGGAAATAATGGAACAACGCTTGAGATAGCGAGGTGTTTGATAGAAGGAAGGTATGCGCTGAAATAAGAGGTTGCCGACTTGGCTTATAGCGGCGGATATTACTGCAACCCACCGGGGGGGGGGGTGTGGAATGTGCAAAACGGCAATTAGTAATGGCGCCAAGCACTAGGCTTGCATTTCAAGCTCTGCTAAGCTGTGCTAAGCTCTTCCCGTGCTGCAAGGGACTGGCGAGAGAATGAGTGCACGACACAGCATTTATTTAGCACTCACGTACTCTACGGAACCTTAGGAGTACCTAGGTTATAGGTAATATGTCAAGCGATCAACATCGAGCTATTCAGACTAAACGTTGTAAATTTTCTACTCCGTACCAAGAAGAAGATCCCAGCCACATCTCCTTCCCCCACATCCGTCTCTCAAAACGCCTTGTGACTTTGTGCCTCTTTCCCAGCCGGCGTAGGCTCCACATGTCGTGCGAACAACCTTCTGAACCCCTGGACCAGAACAACATCCGCGACAAGAGCCGGCCATTTCGCAAGACTCGTAATGCTGAACCGTCGCACCCGGAAGACATAGTACAACATGATGCAGGCGAAGATGTTGAAAATAATATACGCGAACCCGATCCCGAAATTCCGCCACCGCTCGCTGTAGTAGACATTGCTCGCGGCGAGGAACTGATCCGCAGACGTGAGCGGACAGTACTCACAGCCACTCGTCGCACTGGGATTGTAGAGCTGTCCCGGCGCCCCGGCCTGCAAGTACTCGGCCAAGTATTGTCGGCAGGTTTGGCCTGACGGTGGGTCGAATATGGCCAGTTCGTTCCGCGCACATTCCACGTGTCGCCCATGTAGACCCGTGCTCGCCCAGCCGGAGATGAGATAAGTCATCGGACTCACGCGATCTATAAGGTAAGAAGGGAGAAGTCAGCAAAAAAGTAAAGGGGCAAAACACCATTGATAATGGCCCGGGGGGGACATACACATGAAGATCCAAAACCCGGGTAACGCTGTCGGTGATTGGAGCACGCCGTTGAACGTGAGCATCATGCTGAACAGGAGCGTGGCGATGTTCCCCGCTGTTTCGGCGTCCGGCATGGCTGCAATGATCATGTGAGCGAACGTGCTGGTGAAGATCATGAACTGAGCCACGAAAAGCAGCATCAATCCACGCGTCTGGTTCGACTGGTTCTTGCCAAAGACTGCAAAGTACCATGAAATCCACATCAAGACAGCGAGAGCGAGCTGATAAGGAATTTCCACGACGATGTTGGCGACAAGGAAGGCCACCCAAGAGTAGGCTTTGGACGGCCGTTCGCGAACCTCATAAAGCGATCTCTGGATGACGAAACGCGGCATAATTTGCTGAACCAGCGTGGAGAAAATACTGTAGTGTAGCCCCGTTAGTCAAGGGGCCCGTGAATTCAAATCAAGCACGCAGAGAGAAACTTACGTGACAAGCATGAAGACCGCGAAAATCGTATTTTGCAAGCCGGTCTGCGTGGTATTCTGCTTGTAGAAAGAGAAGCCAATGAACAACGCGGCCATGATGCCCAATATGAACCTGGTCCACTGTTAGCCTTGACGGTGTCACCCTTCGGAGCGTGAATGGGCTCTACTGACTTGCCACTGATGTATGACGGTGTTCTCCAGTACTGCTGGAAAACACGAACGGTCACATATTTAATCTGCGACGTCAGCGGCATGGCAAATTCGGTGGCGGGACCATGATCAACAACAGGTTCGGCTCTCTTCGCTGCATGGATCCGATCAAGTTCGGCTTGAACCTCTCTGGCTTCGGGAGTGGTCTTCCAGACCTCGCTCCAGTCTTGGTCCGACTTCTTGCCACATATGTCCAGCATGTACTCGGCCGGATTGGCATTCTCGTCGCATTTAGGAGCACCGTTCCGTTCGAAATAGTCAAGCAGTACGTGTGAGTTTGGTCCAATGTCACCAAAGTAGATGGTCTTGCCGCCTCTCATAAGGAACAAAAGCCTGTCGAACTCTTGGAAGAGAATGGCCGATGGCTGATGGATGGTGCACAATATAGCTTGTCCAGAGTCCGCGAGTTTCCGAAGGAATGCCACGATTGACCAGGAACTTTGAGAGTCCAGTCCAGAGGTAGGCTCGTCCAGGAAGATCAGAAGAGCCGGCTTTGCAGCGAGTTCGACACCAATCGTCAGCAGTTTGCGTTGTTCGACATTCAGACCTTCGCCTGGGTTACCGACAACCGCTTCACTGAAATCTTGCATGTTGAGCATTTGGATGACGTCCTCGACAAAAGCGTCTTTCTCTTGTTTCGGAACGGATTTATCCTGTCGAAGGTATGCACTGAAGCGCAACGCTTCGCGGACAGTACTGGTTTCAAGATGCAAGTCTTGCTGTTGGACGTAGCCTGTCTTGCGTTGGAACGATGCGTCCAAAGGTTGGCCGTTCACGAGCTGCGAGGATATTAGCTAAGGATTTGAGAAAGACCGTTGGACTTCCTCACCATATCGCCAGTCAAGACGCCAATGTTAGTCCTCTGTGCTAACGCGTCTAAGAGGGTCGTTTTGCCGGCCCCTGAAGTACCCATTAAGGCTGTCAGCGTACCAGGCTTAACCCAACCGGATATACCATCAAGCAATCTTCGAGGTTCTCCTTTGATCTTGATGTCAAGGGTGACATCCCGCCAAGTAAAGACATTCCTTTGCGGCGGAAGAGCATTAACATCTTCGTCCTGCTTTTCATCAACTCCATCGCGGGCCACTATCGGCGCTTCGTCGTGATCGGTAGTCTCTTCATCTTTGCGCCCACCATTCTGGATGTAGGCAGGAACATGACCTCGTCGAAATACCAGGAACTCTGCGGTGGATGTCGAATCGGAGTTCAACTCTGTAGCAATGAAGTAGACGGCGTAGAAGAATATCATAAAAGCGAAAAGGAAGCCCAGATTCCGCCAGATATGACTGTAGGAATAGCCGTAAGATGACTGCACCCATGCATCGCCGGAGACATTGATTTGACCAGCCACAGCGCCTGAGACAGCACATTGAAAGTTGTTTCCTCGGCCGTAAGGAGGGACCAAGCTGCTAGCTGCACACGGGAATTCGCGACCGTGCACTTCGTTGACTATCAGAGCCTCATACGCATACGCGACCGGATTTATCTGTCATTGATGCGTCAATGGTGGCCCCATTGGTAAGACTCAAGGGAGAGGATAGGTTGAAGGAGATGGACTATGCTCGAAGACTCGCACTTACCCAACTTGTCCATTTGAACCACGGACTGTAAATTATTAGCTACCTGTGCCTGTGTGGACGGGACCCGAAGGTAAGACGCAAGCCTGAATGGCACAGTCTTTCAAGGAAGAATATACATACTGCATATAACTTCGCTGGATGGTGAACCCGGTGTAAATGACGATCCACAGCACCATGATGCCGGCGATTGCGAGAGCGGCCGAGATCGTTTTGGTGACAGCGGCGGTACACCTGAATATGGCCGACATTGTCAACATGGCCATAAAGTTGAACAGAAAGAAGATGAAGAATTGAGATGGTTCGGTCCTTAAGCCTGCGAGGAAATACAATACAATGTTGAAAACTGTCGTGACGCAGAACTTGATCGGCAGATCAGCCACGATTCCTGCGACAGCCTCGGTGAAGGGATGATAAAAGGCGTAGGACTTGTGCTTTGCCACGATCGGCCGTTGAGCATATAGCGTGTTGATCTCGACAATCGACTGCAGAGCACTAAGAAGTACGGCAAAGAAAAGGACAGCTCCTTTCGCAAAGAAGGATCCAGTCGAGAGCGGAGTGCCGAAATATACGGAACCGATAATCAAGGCTTGTGCGACTTGACTGAAGATGACGGCACTGCCACAGAAGCAAGTCAGCATGATGAAGCCAATGGATAGTGAGTATATCTCAGTGCCCTCACATTGTTGAAGCTTTGTCATTCCACAGCCGCTGGTATGCTCGTTTCGTACACAAGCGGATCTGCATGGGTATGCTGATAGTGTAAGGTGATTTCGGACGAGTGTGTTGCGCCTGCATTTCCTTATGAGATTCTCGGAATATGTCGAGGGCTTCCTTTCCGTCGGCGTTCACTTCCGCAGCGTGACTAGATTCATCTTGTGTATACTTGTAGTTTGGGCTCTCCAGCCAATATCGTTCGAACTCTTCAGCAGTACGGGGAACTCGATTCTCGTACCTTTCTCGAGCCTTTCTCTCACGAGGATTGGTGATTGAGGTCAGGAAATCTCCCGTCGTTTGTCGCGGAGGACAATGCCAGCCCATGTCCTCAAAATAGGCCTTCGCTTCGTCTGTGGGGCCAAAGTAGATTTGCTTGCCTTCATACAAAACGATTGCTTTATCGCACAAGTCATAGATAGCTTGGGATGCTTGGTCTGCAAAAGGTCAGAAATCCGTATGAGAAAAGTGTAGCGCCAGCTCTTGGAGAGGGAGACTTACAAATGGCGATCAGAGACGTGAGGCCAGCAACATCGGCAGCTATTCGCAAGGAGCGGACGAATTCCAGTGCCGTCTGGGAGTCCAGCCCACGGGTTGAATTATCCCATGCAGCTATCGGCGGCCCTGCGAGTGCCATCTCGGCAATACTGACACGCTTTCGCTCTCCGCCACTAACGCCCCGGACAAAGTCATCTCCCACTTTGGTGTTGCGAGTGTGACCTGGTAAAAGCCACGTCAGTAAAGTGCGATCCACCACAACAAACGGGCGACGGCGGACTCACTCAGACCGAATATGTTCATCATCACAGATGACATATGCTTGGCCCATGCCTTACGGGGGACGTTGAAGACTCGATTAGACGGTGTGCGGCAAGCGGCAGCAAACTCAAGGGTCTCCCCAACCGTCAGATGAGGGAAACTATCACGTCGTTAGCACTGAAAAGCTGTACCGGCAAGGATGGAAGTTCAAAGGCTCCTGCAGCACTGTTACATGCTTTGGCGGGACTTACTGCCTTTCGTTCTCGGCATTGTAGACAGCTTCACCCTTGAACTCCTTCAAGAACACATCTTGCGGTATCCCGCTGTAGGTAATACTGGAGTCTTTCGGAATGTCAAGGCCTTGAAGCTCTCCACAGATGGTCTTCAAAAAGGTGGAACATCCGCTCCCAGGTCTTCCTAGAACGATGAGCACCTCCCCACTGTCGACATGTCCATTAAAATTGCGTAGAATTTGCTTTTCCGGAGGATGGCTGAAGATTTCGCGCATACGAAAAGGTTGCATGAAGATGGAGCCCACAGTCTGTTGGAGCACTAGAGCGGCACCTTTGCCGGAGACGTTGAGATTCTTGAAGGTGAAGCCACTCCTTCGGTGCTTGACACCATGCTGTTCGAGAAGTTGTGCGAATTTCCGCAACCAGAGAAAAAAGTTGAAGGATGGATGGTTTGGATCGAACTCTGGGGATTCTGGCGCCATTCCTGCGACAGTGTCTTGCCTGGAGAGACCATCACTTGTGGTCGTACGGACAGATTGGCCCCCGGACAGCATTGAGGCCAGTCTTGCCAACTCACTCCGTGTGGCAGCATCGCCACGGTCAAACTGATAGTCGGCCTCATCCCGTGTTTTCCGGGTACGAATCGGCTCAAAGTGTTGATCTACAGCACTCTCTTCGCTACTTGTTGATGCTTGATGCGAAAGAGCAGTATCGTCCACAGAGGCACGCTCAGAGGCGTACTGCTCCTCTTGCTCGCCCTCGTTAGAAGTCATGGTACAAAAGCGCACAATACTGAAGACTTGAAGAAAGAACGAAGCAAACGTCCACAATAACACCACTTACTCGAGGCCCGGGCAGGAGCGAGCTAGGCAATACGAGCGTGAGCCTGCCAAGCACATATATCTCAAAATGGTGTAATGAGCACCGAGATACAGGAATCATCCGATAGTATCCTGAGTCTAATGGAAATACAAACAATCCCGGATATCCGAGCACGTTGGTGGTCGACCTATCAGGTGTAAATTGACGTGATTTTACCTTCAGTGTCAGGCACTCCGCAAGTAAGAACGATCATCCGGCTGGTCCGTGAGCCCCTGACATGCAAGCACAGCCTCAGTCGAACCAGTCGTAAACACTGAAGACTCTCGTGTTGTTGACTTGGCAATAATAATAGCCAGATGTTGCGAGGAAGCTCGATGCGAATCATTGTCAGACCCCGAGGGAGTCTGACATGCTCGAACTCGGCTTAGGAGTATGCTTGGATACCAGGCCACCGTTTTGGCGCCGCGCCGCGAAGAGTTGACCATTGAGGATCATGTCGACCATTTGCTGTAGAGACTTCCGGCGTGCATATTCAGTCTGGTCCAGATTGTTGAAGATCATGGTTCCGAGTACCTCCGCAAAACCAAAGGATCCACGCTGGTACATTAGTCCAATGCACAGGACTGACTAAGGGCTTAACTAAGGAACTCAGTCACTCCAAGCATTCCCCTGCAAGACCAATGTAAGTTCGTTGTATGCGGCGGCACATGAGCAGACTGATTTGCTGTCGGTCGGAGCACCGTCCGCAGAGGCACGTTTGAGACACGGCGTTGGACTGTACAGGGTTTCTCAGTGACCTGTCGAGGAGGCATCGTTGACTGTCATAGGCCATCCTTGAGCTGATGTGTGGGAATCCAGGTTCTTGGAATACAAGGCCAATGACAATAGCCAATCTTGGCTTGGAAGATCGTCGTAAAGATCGCTGTCTTGTTCTCTGTGGGTATGAAAACACCACAAGCACCCAGACAAGTGAGTGACAAAATGCAATGGCAGGCTGACTAACATGCCAAGACAAGACATACTCGGCTAACCTGCCTTGGCCCTGGAATGAAAATGACTTCACTCTGCAGGCCATTGTTTTTATCCCCAGGTTGTTCTCCTGCCCCTCCAATCACGATGATGAGATGTCTTTGCCTGGTCTTGGACTAGCAGAGCCGGAGGAGGTGTCCACCATCGAGATCAACCGTCATGACTTAGCCAAAGGTTGGGAATGGCGGTTCGAAGTCGCCGTGGGCAAGTACATTCAGGTCAAGGTAATCAATACTGCGCCCTCACGCTCTCTTGACGCCTGGACTAACCATTGGCACATAGTTATTGACCGGAACAGCTGAGGTCTTTGGCACCGAACTTGTCCCCGGGAACACCTACACCTTCACGGGCATCAAAGCCGCAATATACACCTGGAATGGCTGCTCTTTCGAAGTCAGCGGCGATGCCCTGCAGAGCGAGTACACCGCCGAAGAAACGCCCATGAGCGAGTACATCAACGTACATTTTGCGCTTGAGACACTACGCGAACAAGCCAAAACCACAGGACGAGATGGACCACGCGTTTTGTTTCTAGGACCAGAGGATGCCGGGAAGAGCACACTCGCAAAGATCCTCACGGGCTACGCTTCACGATCAGCTCGGTCACCAGTCGTGGTCAATTTGGACGTCAAGGAGGGAGTTTTGAGCATACCGGGAACGCTGACCGCTACGGTGTTCAAAAGTATGATGGACATTGAAGAAGGATGGGGAACTGCACCCATGAGTGGCCCCAATGGTGCTATCCCCGTCAAGTTACCTCTGGTCTACTTCTATGGCAGCTCCAAACCAGAACAGAAAGAAGGAAAAGTCTACAGGGCTCAGATCAGCCGGCTAGCGCTCGCCGTTTCGGGTCGAATTGCTCAGGACCCTGAAGCGCGGGAGAGTGGCCTCATTATCGATACTCCAGGTACTCTCATTAGCACCAAGGACGGTGCTGTGGGCTATGGCATCATCCAAGATATTGTGGCCGAATTTGCCGTGTCTGCGATCGTCTGCCTCGGCTCGGAGAGGTTATACAGCGACATGGTTAAGCGCTTTGACGGTCAGCCAACAGCTTCTCGGTCGACGGGCACGACCACATCACAGGCAGCAACGATTTCGGTCATTAAGCTTGCCAAATCCGGCGGCTGTGTCGATCGTGACGAGGCATACATGCAAGCTTTCCGAGCGGCACAGGTCAAAACATATTTCTACGGCAACCCCCGTCTCAGCAACGGCATCTCCCTACAACCTCGGCAACAGCAGGTGGACTTTTCGACCATGACTGTCTGGAGGCGGATAGCCAGCACACCTGATCCTACTTCTTCTTCTTCCATGGGCGGGGGCGCATATGAAGACGACGAAACCTTTCTGCCTGGCGGTGGTATGGGCGATGAGCCCGGCCCAGACGGCGGTGCATCCAAGGTGCCCTTTCCTTCCTCGCAGATCTATGAACGAATGACGGCAGCTTATGCTGCGATGCGCAGCTCCATTCTAACGGTCATGAACTGTGACCCGGAAGCTGAACAAGAGACCATCCGGGACAGTAGTGTGATGGGATTTCTGTATGTCACAGATACCGACGAAGCAAGGGGGCGTATCAGTCTCCTTAGTCCTGTGGCTGGACGGGTGCCCAACCGTGCCATCGTCTGGGCAGGCTGGCCGGAGCCGATATTGGGCATGGACAGGTCGTGATATGCAAGGAGAAGAAGAACATAGACTCAAAAAAAATCCACTGAAAGGCAAGCGACATTTTGAACAGCAACAGCTGATCACAATAGATGAAGGGAAGATCATGACACATCAATTCATGGTACCTATTGACATGATCAGTTGTCCCAGTACCTCCGTCTCTGCACTTTTGTCTCGCAGTCCGTACAGAGCATCCCATGTATAGACGGTATAGTCGAGTCTAGTCAAACCAAGTCCTTCAATATGCGCAAAATGCTTTTCACACCCATGAGCATATTCTCATCTGGACCCTGACCAGGCGTCCACGAGGCATGCGCAAAATCAATCAGCCTCACCTCATGCACTTTTGGTGGTGATACTTCATCGTCGTCGTCGTCCTCGTCGTCCTCGTCGTCGTCTTCTTCTCCATCTTCGTCCCCGTCATCTCCGTCCACCATCTCGTTGTCCATCGGCACTTCCTGCTCCTTCTCCTTTTGTTCCTGTTCGATCGCGACCTCCAGGGCCTCGTCGTCTCCCTCGTACACCATCAACACACTGGCACTATACATGCGACTCTCCTCGTTCTCCAAGACGTACTGTATACTCTCCAATTCCCGAATAAATCTCTGCACGATCACACGTGCGCGTTTCCGCCTGAACACCTTCTTCCCTGTGCTTGGGTCCGTGTGCACGCCACCCAGATACGTGGTGAACGCGTCCACGACGGTATGCTGACTGAACGACTGGCCATAGTACTTTGCGTATGATTTATACCCACTTTTGATCTGGACATGCGCCGGGTCTTCTTCCTCCTCCTCCTTTTTCTGGTGCGTCGCATCATGCTCTTCCTCTTCGTGGTGATGTCGAATCTTCATGCCCGCAACCCGAAAACCTAGAGTGCCAGTGGTCGTGCGGTTCGCGAGCTCGTCGAGTTTCTGCCGCTTCGAAGGCGGAGCATCGTCGGCCCAGAGTCGTGCTCCGAGTTTGACGTCCAGCACGTTCGGATACTTGAAGCCGGCCGCCACGTTCTCCAGCACGACGGCCAGGCCTGTAGATAACTTCTTGCCGCCCGAGGGTTTCCAGGACACTCGCTTCGAAAGCCCGGGCCCAGGAGCAGCAGAAGTAGAGGTGCCGTTCACTGGGCCGGTGCCAGTGCCGGCTGTGGTAGCGTCAAGCAAAGGAGCGATGGCGTCTTGGTCTTCGTGCTGTGAAAGGGAGCCGATAAACGTAGGGATGTGTGCTTGGAAGAGAGGATGGTCTTTGGCGGACTCGTAGAAGTCGATCTCGGCTTGTGTGCATGGCTTGATGATCAGGGAGCCGGATGCATTGGAGCTGATTCCTTGACTGCACGAGACGGTTGTTCAGTAGACCATAACGGGGACTAGCAAAGGGGGGCAGCAATGTAGGGAACTCACTGTCCTGCGGCACTGTGGTCGAATGCTATGAGCTCCGACTCTGCGGGCATTGCTACCACTTTCTTGTTGGCTGGCGCAGGCGTCATCGCCATCTTGAACAGGTGTGGGATGGCACTGATGGGTATTGCCAAAGGGATTGCTCAGAGCAGTGGGAGAATTGTCAGGGCATAAATATGAGGAACATGTTTTCTACAAAGTTACCTAGGTATAGAAGGTAGGCCTAGCGGCCGTATCAAGGGCGCATCCCGCAGTGGAAATGTAGAGAATGATCGAC
The DNA here is from genome assembly GCA_035928285.1 of Vermiconidia calcicola. NCBI lineage: Eukaryota > Fungi > Ascomycota > Dothideomycetes > Mycosphaerellales > Extremaceae > Vermiconidia > Vermiconidia calcicola. The sequence goes on from JAXLQG010000015.1 coordinate 338,140, forward strand.
GAGCTGAAACATCGAAGTACGTACTGTGATACTCCGTAACTTCCAGTGGGTTGGTGTTGGTTCGTGGGGCCGAATCCAGGTACAGCCTTGGCCAGTCACCCACCAGTCTTTGACTCTTTGATAGAAATTCTGATAGAGACGATAGGTGTATGGTACCTTTGATCTCATCAACCCTACTCCATACTCACTGCGAGAGACATACTGGCTATCAATACGTGACCATTGCCAGAGAGAAAGAGACTGTCTGTCGGTCACAAGAACTGCAGGCAGCCTCCTCACACGATGATTGTTTGCTTCCCCAGTGAATATTATATCACCATCTTGCGTTGGTCTCACTGAATCAAATTCTTGATTGAAGATGTGAAAGACTCTTCTCAATCCTTCACTCTTCTCTTCTCTTCCTCCTCATAAATCCTTTCCCTCTTGCCAGCCTACACAGTAATCGATTTGCTCTTCCCAAGACTCGGGTGGTCGAAATGTCTCAGGTCCAGCACGACAATCTCGCCGCTACAATGGCATCCGTCGATCTCAATGACGGCGACGGCCGTGTGGACAACATAGAGGCTACCGTCGCCGTCAACGGCACAGAAACTCCTGAGAACACCGTCGACGCTGACGCCGACGCCGAAGAAGAACAAGACTATGGAGAAATCGTCCATGATCTCCCACCGCCCGAGGCCAAAAAGAAGAAGAAAAAGAAGAACCGCAAACCAGCCAGCAAACGAGGCCTGGTACGTTTCTAACCACCTGAACCAACATCAATTCACGAAGCCGATCGGCATATACTGACGGTACACTCCAAAACTTCAGGGCAAACCCACTGGGTTCGAAGACTTCTTCGCCGATACACCAATGACCCCATCGGAACACGCCGAGGAGCAAGAACTCTACCATCCGTAAGCATTCCCAATTCCCAGGTCCGAGACCCTCTCAGAGAGGCAGTCCATCCCATTCCAATCCACCACTACCACTAACAACTCCTCGCAAGGAACATCACCTTCGTCGACCGCCTCCTCACAGCCATCGCACGCTTCGAACGAACCCGCAAACTCACTCCCGAACGCCGCGACATGTTCTACAAGTACCTGGGCTTCGGTAGTGTCGAAGTCGGGCCCAACGCGCACCAAGGCGGCATCGGTCAAGGTCAAGACACCGAGGACATGGACAGGACCCAGCTGCTCGTCGCCATGAGCCAAGCCTCCATCAGCGACGACAAGCGCAACCTCGGCACGCCGACCAGTCTGTACGACGTCGACTTCCAAGGCGTAATGAAAGCCTTCCTCAGCCGCCGCGCCCGACTCCTATACGGCTTCGAGCTGCGGGACCAGGTATCTCTCCTGACGACCACCCTCGAGCGGTTCATGGACTATCTGCTCCAACACGACGTATGCCCCGAATACCGCGACGACGTCCTGGCCACACGCAACCTTTGCCGCGACTCCACCTCGGAGCTGTGGGACGTGGCCGAGGCAACACGTCGTCTTCCCGGTGACTTCAACATCGCTTGCTCGACCCTATTCGGCGGCTACTACGCGGAAAACTACGACGGAACCACCGACTGGGAAGAAGGCTCTCGAGATGAGAACGTCTTCGTCGGCATGAAACCCGAAGAAGCTCAGCAAGTCATCCACTTTGGCGTGGCAGGCGCAGCAGACGAGCCCGTCTACAAGGCATACGCGGCAGCCGTTAATGGCGGCGGCATGTTGGCCGTCGACTCGATCCAAGAACATGCCGGATTCCAAATCACAAAGATCGAGCCGCCAACCGCCGAATGCAAAGAATTGTACACGACCACGTCCCAACATTTCCGCCCAGTCGGTCGTGTCTACGCAAAGCCATGGACCAATCCCGACCAGCAACCCGAGGACCTCACCGCCGCGGAGAAGGAAGCACTGACAACAATAAAAGCACCAAAGGACGATGACAAAAAGCAGTATATTTTCTTCGTCGAGTCAATCTTGCAGTCACACCTGCGCGTCGGCATGAAAGTCGAAGCCACGATTCGTACGCTCAATTGCGGAATCATGTTTTTCGACGATGTGCTGAATGCTTTTCCTACATTCGACGAGTATGTGGTCAACGAGTTGATGGCTGGATGGAAGGCGCCACGAGCCGTCAAGGGCGCTTTTGACTATATTGAGGCTGAGATTGAAGGTGAAGGCGAAGGCGAAGGCGAAGACGAAGCCAGAGACGGCGGTCCGGAGAACATCGACGAGGGCGAGATTTGAGGGTGAAGATCAAGCTGGAGAATGGCACCCCACAACACCAATTCAACCATGGCGAAGCTGAAGCCGGAAATGGTCGTCCGTACCAAAACGATGATGCCGATGCCGATGCCGAAATTGAAGCCGGAGATGGCATTTTCCACACGTTTTTGCAAATATCAAGACCGACCATGAGCGCGAACTTGAACACAAAAGCATGGCACCGCACCATCCATAAGTCAAAATCAACCCGATGAGTAGGCACGTATGATAAAAAAAAGGTCACCACTGACCCCGGAGAGGAAACGAGTCCCCCCACTAGATATCCGTCCGACGACGCTGGTACGGAGTAGCCGTTGAGCTAACCATATGGCTACCATCATCTACCATCATCTACCCTACCTATGTCCACATTGCAGGCGATGGCCGAGACAGGACCTTGACCTTGACCTGGGCCCCTAGCGAAAGACGAGGTCGAAGTCGAAGTCGCTGAATGCAACAAGGACACGCATTAACTTACCTAGGGTGTGTCAACGGCTGCGTTTCGAGAGATGAGATGCCCGAGTAGGTGCTCCGTAGGCGGACAGAGTGAGAAATACCAAAGGTGCTGCATATCCATCATGCTTCCGAAAGCCGATGAACTAGAATTAGAATGAGACAAGGGGAATTATATTTTAGAATCTCAATACTAGTATCTACCTTAGGTTAGGTACCTAGGTACACAACTCAACTCAACTCAATTCAAGCAATCCCAGAGTCTTTACCTTCCCGGTAGTACTCCATACTACTCCGTACTAAGTAGTAATTCAGCCACATTTCGCTAAAAGCAATGAACTTTAAAGTAAGAAGCAATGCAACAAAAACACAAGAGCAAATGATGAACAGTTTGAACTCATCAATCCGACTATATGAACAGAACACTTCGTCAATCAACCCCCTCAGCTATGGCACATCCATTCACATGAAAAGACACGCCCCATTGCAATTCAAATCCATATAGCCACCTAGGTAGGTACGCTGAGGTAGAGTAGGTATCCAATCCTCGTGAAAAAGGAGGAACGCCTTTCCTCTGTTCTCTCATACACCCTCCTCTGTACCTAGGTATGTCTTTAGCCACACAGGTAATGATACTCTGTACAATCCGAGCCCCAATTCCAATATACCACCTAGGAAAGTAGGCTCAAACTTCGTTCAACCTCGCTCCTAACTCAGCCGATTAAGCACCTTTTTCCCCAACAAAAGCACACTCTTCCTCCTATGTCCTTCGGGATCACTCTCGGCGCCATCATCTTGCTGACCATGTTGACCATCACGCCCGGTAGACTGAGACTGACCGCTGCCATGACTCGTGCTCGCAACATCTCTATGACTCTCACTCTTGCCGAGACTCAAGGGTCCAAAATGCACCCCTCGTCCCTTGGCCGCATCCGATGCGCTCGAGAAGTGCCGCCCGATCGTATCTTTGAACAAAGTTCTCGGCCCACTGGTATGAGAATGCGAACTCGCCGTACTAGGTCGTGGCGGGGGTCCCATCGCCCCTTGACCATTAGCACTCGCACTCGCACTCGCACTCACGACCCCGTTCCCGCTCCCATTACCATTCACGCTTGTTGGTGGCTGCACAGACCGCGGGACCTGCAACGTCGCGGTCTTAGGCAGATTGATATTCGAGCTCCAGCTCCCACTTCTGAGCAAGGGACTCGGCGCGGCCCCAAAAACCGCAATCTTATGACCGTTCTCGCGCGTCGTGGGACTTTGAAAAGTGATCCCAGACCCTTCATAGTCATTGTCCGTCCCGTCTTGGCTGAAACTATACAGGCTCGTATTCTCGCTGGTACCTGACAATTGCAAGTTGATATCACTGTTCGGAATCGTCGAAGTCATAGCAATCTCCTTGAGCCGCTCCACTTGCTTCTTGTTCGGGCGGTGGTGGCTGAGCTTGTTTCCTATTATCGCTCCAGTATGCGATATCAGCGCACGAATCACATCCTTTTTCAGCCTGAGCGCCAGATCGAGATTCGACCAAGTCTTGTTGCGGTATTCGAGCGTGGGCATGCGGAAGACAAAGTCGTGGAGATCCTCAATATTGCGGTCACCTTTGCCCTTGTAACTCAGGCAGATGACGAATGAGTTCAGCTTGACGTGCGCAAGGGTCATGTAATTCGACGCGCGAGACATCATTTGCGATAGGTCGTCTGAAGGCTTCTCTTTTTTGTCTTTGCTCTTTTTACCGCCTGCGCCGCGCTCTTTGCTCGTTGTTCGGTGCAGCACGTTGAGCCTCTTTTCTTCTGCGTTACTCAGGCCCACGAGACTAGTTGACGAGGCGTTATTCTTCTTGTTCGAGCGCAGACTGCCTGACGATGCTTTACGCGTCGGCTCTTTCAACACAGACCGAGCATTCGATGTGTTAAAATGTTTGAAGAATTTGTGATGCTCCGGAGCAATGCCGAGACCTTTGTACTTGGCTTGCGTCGTAGACGGAGTCGCCTTCTCTTTGTAATCCAGGCTGTAAGTCGGCTTGAGTCTTCTTGCCATCTCCCCTGGCGAGGTGTCACGTTTCTGTTCCATGCTGGGACCACGGATGTCTGTTTGTGACATCAAAGCATTTTCCGCAGCTTCGAGTTCTTGATCATTGCCCTCGTCAAGCGGTTCCATGTTCTTCACCATCAAAGGCGAGGAGTCGTTGCTGTCGAACGCACTCGATCCGATGCCCGGAAAGATGTACTCGAACAGCTTCTTGCCGAGCTCGCGCTCCAGCTGCACCTTTAATGGGTGGACGGTGACGTAGAATTGTTCAAGCACTGGAATCCCGGCAATGGCTTCGAGCATGTACCATTGCACTTCCACCATCTTTTGTGGTTGCATCATGTTTGTTCGTCGGTCTGCAGACTCGTAGTATGGCCCGATGATCTCCGGATACAGCGCGTTGGTCAGAAGATTCCAGCCTCGGATATGTTCAACCTCGAGCGCATTGTGGTTGGATCCGTCACTGTTGTCAATCCGTTCATAGGCAGCATTACCGAGTTGGAATTCAGTCAGAGGTTGATCCTTGTCGAGCATCAGATGCCATACAATTTCCGAGGCGCTCAAATACCATCGTAGAAGGCCGGTTGTTTCTAGTGCTTTGCGATCGTCATTTCTCTGTTGAGAAGTGTTGATAGCTTTCATGATGAAGAACAACTCGTCTTCGCAGCTGGCAAGATCTTTCTCGAGATTGATTCGATCTTGCCATCCATGCTTGTCCAGATATTTCGCATTGATCTGGAAGTGCAACTTGATATCCTCCAGTTGCCGAATGCGCTCTTGGAGCTTCTGGGCAATTTCTGGCGCACCTCGCAAATCGCTAAAGTCCGAAGCAAGCATGATCTTTTCCAGCCGTTCGCTTCTGGTCTTCTCCAATGGTTCACTGTAGAGCAATAGGTCCAGAACAATGATATAGATGGTATAATATTGCTGGGAGTCGCATCGTGCACGAACCCTGGGGAAGTCGACCCATAGGTGGTCGATACGATCCTCGCTGCGAGACGGGTTGGGCCTTTCGCCCTTTCCGTCACTCTCAACCTCTTCGTTGTACTTGAGACGTAGTGGGTTGTATTTCTCGTAGCGCAAGCTTGCCGACGTCTTCTGGATCACTCTTTGGAAGCCAAAGGGCTCCAAGTGGAAATCGAACATCGCCTCTAGAGAAACCCACGGTGGCCATGCTGAGCCAGGGGCATTACCATATCTGTTACCAGAGTAGAGGTGGAGATACTGAGCCAATGTCTTCTGGCTAGCCACGAAGAATTGTGCGCCATCCATGTCTAGGGCGAACCGGCGTTGAACAAGACCACTGACATCGTCCGACATTCGAAATTTATCCATGATAGAAACAACCTTCAACTGCATGCCCTTGGTTGCAATCAGAACAGCCGCCTTCTCGTTCTTCTCACTTTGCAGCTGTATCTGAGGAGCAATCAGTCGAAGGTGATAGCTGTTCATGGCCTGGAAATTTTCCGCTATCTTGTCTCCGAGGTCAGCAGTAGAGGGTCTCCGTTCTGAAGCGGAATCAGAAGACTCCGCTCGAGGAGCCGCATCTTTGTCTGTGTCGCCCACGTGGACAAAGCGGGTCGCGTCGCTGAGAAGTTGGTTTATTCGATCCTGAACAACAGACTCCTCGTCCTTTTCGTCCGTTGGCGACATGACGCTGGGGGTGGCCGGAACGGGAGGCCCGTCTTTGTTCTCCTGTCGACGCCGGAGCTCTTTAGCTTTTGCTTGCTCATCGACAATGTCGAGAATAAATTTAACGGCACGACGCGACATGTAGTAGACAAACCCCCGTCGCTGGCTGACTTGGTGACTGTAACGAAGAATTATATTCCTCAGTGAATTGTTCCACTTCAGTTGAGCATTGTGAATGATGAATCGGTTGTTGAAGTCACTCGAAAATTCGTCATGGTTGGACGAGTAAAGCGCATCCATATCGATTTGAGGGGTGCCATTGCTCTGGGCGTCGCCCAATTCCGTCGCCGAAGTTGTTGTGCTTCCATGGCCATGCGAACTACTCTTTTCCGAATCATGGACCTCGCCTGGATTGCCATGACCCATGAGACGTTGCAGACCATGTTGCAGAAACCTCCGCTTGCTGTCCAATTCTTTTCGTTGCGCCACCAGAGTCTGCTGCTTGTCCATGACTGCTTTATCGTGGTCGCCTTCACGAATCACCTTGAGCTCATGTTGACTCATTATGCGCATATGTGCTTCAAGCTTTTCCTCGAGATCGTGCAGTCTGCTCTCGATCAGATTCATCTGCACTTTCCGCGGGTCATTGTGCCGAGACATGACACACAAATGCGTATCTTCATCGCCAAACGGGCTCGTGCGAGAGTCGTCCCCTTGGATGCCGCCGTTACCATGATCGGTCTGTCTGAAATATGTAAAGCGCGGCGTAAAGGCCAGTGGCAGAATTTTGGTCTCCGGATTCGACTCGGCTGGCAACACCCAATCCAGCTCCACGAAGTCGTCCATATCGATCCAGGTGAAGTCACGATCAGGTATCGTAAATTGGGACATGTCGATATTGGCTGGCACCTCTTGAAACGAAGACAGTGTTTCGCCGGTCGCTTTTTGCAGGTCCTCCGCGGTAGTCCCAGCTATGCTGGCAGCCACAGCTCGAAGGTCTGCTCTCATAAAGTCAAGCTCGGCTCTGTATATCTTCATACCGCTTGTTCTCATTTGCTTCGACTTCCCCTTCGACAGGGTATCAAAATACTCGCGTCGTTGGTGAAGATCAAGCATGAAACTGTCTATCTTGATTTTGAGGCCGGTAGCAGAAACGACATCTTCCTGGTAGTCTTCGACATCTTTGTGCTTATACACATGTGCGATGAAGAGTGGGGACAGCAAAAGGCCATATTTGATGGTCGCCAAATGCCGGCCAAACTTTTTGCTAGACTTCTCAACGCCTCGCCACAACGGACCCTGCCGTACAGGAAGGGACATCACTCCCGAGAATAAGGACCACCAGTTGAAGAAGTGAGAAAAGAATCTTGGACTCAGGTGCACGCTGTTGTAGCTCTCTGAAGGAGTTCCATCAGCGCCTAGCCAGTCCCGATCGAATGGTGCAGCAACAGCGACAGAAAGATGGACATGCTGACTTCTGAAGCCGCGGAATGCATCATAACGCTTGAAGTCTACGCCATGCGTCATGGCGGGATTTCTCAAAACCACATCGTAATGTGGAACGAAGCTGGACGAGCGGCCTCCATGCTCTAAGTCGCGCTCGAACACCAGACCAGCAGTCCATTGGACGTTGCCGGAGACTTTCATGATGACCTTTTTAAAAAGTGCGGAATTCTTTTGAGAACCACTGCTGGACATACTGTCGTTGTCCTGGGAGCTTCGTTGGTCCGGGGCGTTGCGAGCTTCATGGCTGTAGTCCGGAATGGCCAAGATGTACTCACCACTTCGGACGGTCATGAACTCGCGAGGATCGTCGCTTGAGTGTATCGACCACTGTACCTCGTTACGCCAGCACATCACAAATCCCGCACCATAGCCCGTCACCACGTACGGATCTCTCGAGCCTTTCAGTCGCAACTGCACATCACCGTCCCCTTTCCAATTGACGATCAGACGTGAGTGAAAACTCATGCGGATCTTGTCCCAGAAGCCAACTCGTTCTGATGGATCGATCTCCGGTTTCGTGAAGCCCTCGATTGTCATCATCATGTCTTGGATAACTGGTTGGTAGGAGGTACCCCAAGTCAATGATGTTGGTAAGCTGGTGTTGATGTCGACCACAGGCTGGGAAAATGTCTTGACTGGAGACACGGTTCTTCGGACGTCAATGTAGAAACCTGGAACTTCCTCTCCGCTTTGTGCATGTTGTCCTTTGGGTACCACTTCTACCTTGACGTGCCGTATGGATTGCTCATCCCGAAATTCTTCGGCAATGACAAAGTCGGTTTTCAATGACCAACTGGGTAGGCGAGCGGACTGGCCGGATCGTATTGCAGGGATATGAAGAAGATTCAGAGGATAGTCCCGGAGCATGACTCGGGCTTCACCCATGTCAAGGCTGAAGTTCAAGGGAATCAGAAGCGCGTATTGGGTGTCATAAGGCATACCTTTCCCTATCTCGTGAAGAAATTTCGGCAGATCACTCGAAGGAAAGGAGGGTTTGTCGATTAGGAGATGTAAATCGCTGATTATCATCGTCATCAAGCCAGGTCTGTTCGGCATGCCAAGAATAGCCTCATGCTCACCACCGTCGTGAGGGGGTTCATCTGCTCCGGAGAACATCTGTCGAATGCTCTTGATGGTTTTGTTCTGGAGCCTCATCATCCAGTCCACGCGTCTTTTCCAACTCCTAGCATTGTGTTCCTGAAGCTTCTCCCATGCCTCATCGGCTTGTATTTTGGAGCTGCTCGTCAAGGCGCAAGTGCCTTCACGATCGTACCGGAGGCGCGCGGATTCCCTACGTCTGCCTCTTGAAGCAGATCGTTTTCTTGGGGTGGTGTCGGCGCTTCGAGAACGACGAGCGGCATGATCCGTTGTGTCTGGAGAGTTCTGACGACTTGAAGGCCCGCGGTACCTCGATATCGATCGTGGCCTTCTCTCCTCATGTAGCCTCTTCACTTTCAAGCGGTATGCGTCCTCTCGCGCAAGTCGTTGCTTCTGCTCAATGCGGCCAGCATGGTAGATTACCCCGAGCTTCCATTCAAAAGGATCATCTTCGAGCTCAAAACAAAGTGCTTTTGATCGGAACGATATCCGAGGGACCCTCTTCGGCTCAACAGGTTCTTTCTTCAATATGTACTCGTTTGTCCTCGTTTTGAAACGATGGTGCAGTTGTGCGATTGCTTTACCTGTGTTGATAAAATTGTCGAAGACCTTGTACATTTTTAGACCGTAAGGCACGGCCAAGCGGACGAACTCTGTTGAAACATCGATAGACCGTTCTTCGGCAGTCGTGCCATGCTGGGTCTTCCTCCTGCTATGCCGGAGATCTAGGCGAAGATTGCTGGCTGACACAATCCGTGTGTAAACTTTTCTCAAATGGGGCGCTTCAGTATGTAGTCGTACAAGGTCGGCCCGCAAGAATGGTGCCGACCATCTGTGCCGACCAGCGGAGACCTGATAGACCTGTAACATCATGGGCGGGTCAGCTGGCATCTGACCTTTTATCTGGACATAATGTGCTTTGAAATCAACGACAGGTAGTTCTTGACCAAGAGGCACCGGTGCGTGTGTTGCGGCATCGACCTTAATCGATGTTGAGTAACCGTGCACATCTGGCATGGTCGTGGCTGGGCCCCAGAAGGCATCTTTCACGATCGAGCCCGCAACACCTATTGAATAGAATCTGTATAGGGAGAACTCCAGATAAACTGCACGAACTGAAGAGTGGATATGGAACAGCGGTCCTTGCTGGTCTCTGGAAGTGCTGAAAGCAACTTCAAATCTGGGAATTGACGTAAACGGTTTTGATTCCCAGCTGTCGAGAGATTCGATAATGAAGCCCTCTAAACCCTTGACATGGAAAGTGAGACGTCGTCCGTCAGTAGGGTCAATATGATGATGTCGTGGCGGTGAAGTGGGTGGCGAGAGATGTCTGCTGGAGGAAAATGTGTCATCAAAACGTGCTGTATTGCTCGTCTTCCTTCGTGTAACAGACTTTCGGGCAACGTCCATTCTAGAGGAGGTATAGTGTGATGTCCATGATTCGAGCTCCAAGGCAAGACCTCGTGTCTGGCCTGAGACGCTAGAATCCACTCCAGCTGTTTCAACGCTGAAGCTAGAGCCCTCAAATGTCGCCTCAACGATCCAAGATGGCAGCTTCCTCAGGAAAGATGTGGAGGCAGGTTTCGGAGCGCTGGTCTTCTCTGCTGGTGCATGGCGTTTGAAATGTCGTACAATATTATAAATGGCTTTGCTGACCTCCTCACGTACCATAAGGATAGAAAAGGTGCGTAAGTTCCCGGCGATGCTGACAGCGATTTCGGTGGACGCAGCAACCTGGATTTTGACCTCCAGTGCTTCGGTGACGATTATATTGTGCCTGACACCTGTAGACGCCTGGTAGTAGAGCTGATGAGACATTACGCGAAAGTTCGACCCTAATGAGTACAATAACTCGCCGCCAGCCGAATGGGATGACTCAACATCCAGAGAAATCGACGCAATCGAGGATATAATCATGTCGTATTCGCCTGCAGTAGATTGGGTAGGATTGGCCACTGGTAGTATAAATCGGACCACCGGCTCGTGGATGGAAAACTTGATGCTCGCTTTCGGAAGCAGTCTCGATATGAGCCGGTGTCGATTTTGAGGCGGTCTCTGCGACGGAGTGCTGTGGGATTGAGCAACGGCTAACAATCTCATCAAATGGGGCGGTACCAGATCCAGTGATGGGGAGGTGACGACCAAATTGGCGAATAGGATGTTTGCATTTCTCTCAGCAACGTCCCTCTCTTGCGTAAAACTCATCGTTTTGGCTGGCAAGGTTGTCCTAATCGTTGTGGTAGCCATTGGGATGTACATGATCTTGTTTGTCTGGAAATCGTCCTCATCCAAACTGACTGATATCGATACTGCTGCAACAAGAGCTTGATGAGCAACATCCTCCCTCGAAAAATACATACGATGAGCCGGAGAGTTCTGATCAAGCCGGTGCAAATCGACGCCAATCTCGTGTATCACCACGTTCGCAATCAAGGGGAGGTTAGCCTGCCTAAGCGACACGATTTCTTTGGAGATACGCACGAAACTCAGGCCAACCTGGATTTCTTGAACACTCCGTAATACCGAGCTGAAGAATTCTTTGGAGTCGGCCACAGTCTGCACGATGGAAGCCTCTCTGCTTCCTGGTTGATCAAGCTCTTCAACCAAGTCCTCAAAAGAGATTCCCTCTACGGCACTCAAAGGCTGAGGTTGAGGTCGTTGAGAGGATTTTGATATGTTCTTTGCTCGTTGGTTGAAATGTAGGATCTCATCGACAGGAATATAGAGGCGGCCTCCCTTGATGGCGATCGACGTATCCCGCAGGCCCTCGCGTTCTTTGTAAAGAAGACCGTGCACATTGATTGTCATGTTGTCCAGAATCTCCGTCGGATCGCGACCACCAGCTCCGAGCAGAATGCTTTTGATAGTCAGTACCCATTCTGCTGGCTTTTGGCTACCGAGGGGTTCCTTTTTGTGACGGAACAGACGACCACGGTCAAGTAACCTCCGTCTCGTGTAAACTGCCATGGTGAGGCTGGACACCTGCACATAACCGACACCAGTGACCTCGGCAGTGGTGTTGACAAAGCTGATGTCGAACATGCGGAGAAGGTGTATTTGGCGGTGGATGCGCTTGAGCCGCTCCTTGATATTGGTCAACTTCTTCCACAACTTGCTTCTCCCATCCAGCTTCCGACGCCCTCGGGTCTTCAAGTGATCTTTTGCATCGGTGGGTTCTTCGACATCTTTCGCGCCTCCGGATTTTGGGGAAGAGTTCTCGTAAATGGCAGGGTCGACGGTAACCTTCAAGTCTTCAAACACAAGACTTATCCATGTTGGCTGAGCAAACGTCGGTCTGTGCAGGCTCAGCGACAGTCCTCGCAGATCTATCCTTAGTCCTTCTCTTGGGGTATAAGATATGTGTCTCAGACTGAAATAGCCAATCCTCTGTATGGAGACGCCCGTAGCGATGCGCAAGATGGCCAGTATGACGAAGGAGGATAAGTAGAGCAGAATAACGACCGCCGCGACCGAAGTGGCATTGATTAGAGGCATTTTCACGGTCTCTGCGCTATTGTCGAACCGTCAGGAAATCGATGAATCGTGGGAGGACCGTTATCATCTCGTTCGTGGTTCGAAGTTGTCGCATTCGACGCTGGAGAACCAGCAAAACCGCTCGAGTAGCTCAGCTCTTGCCATTGCCATGCATTACAATGCTCCGAAAAGGTCGAGTGTATAAGAAGCCAGGAACCTTTCTCTCCGAGCTCCTCTCTGTCAAACGACGAGGTGCTGGCTTTCACCGCGGACTGCGCGACAAACTCCTAAGTCCGAGGCCTCGATGTTGCGGCAGGCGACAAGGGCGCAACTTCTCGAAGACGGCGATTGTGTTCGGCTGGTCGCTTGAACTACACATCGATGGGGTTGCGACTGGTCAATACCGACTTTAGGTACTTGTGATGAATAACAGAACGAGAGGTTGCCGGCGAGCCCGGTCGATGCTCATGGTGCGGAGAGTTGCAGTCAGTGCAGCAGGAATGCTCCTGCGGGCCACAAATACGAGATTCACTTTAACTGGAGCCGATAGGCAGGCCACGGCAGGCTGGTGCAGGCTAAACCCAAGGTGGGCATTAGGCGATGGAGGTCACTGGAGGGCATGAACTATCGATTGGTGAGTCAGCATGAGAAGAGGATTACAAGTAGTTGCTCGCGGTGTGGCTCGTGTGGGTGTGCCGTTCATGCTTATTAGGCGAAGAATTCCGCAATATGCTTATTAACATAGGCCTGTGCCACCAAATGCTTGACTCCTCACTACTTCCAGGCACCTACCAGGAGCTGCTTGTAGAAGGCTTCCGTCCATGATGGTCCCATCATGTCCTATCAACTTCACCACTGCACACCTCTGCCAACCCCTCAAGGTGGTGGACTATTGCAGCAGCCACCATCATCCACTCTCCACCATATGGAGTTCACAAATTCCCGCTTATGACGAATTTCGGGGACCTTCTGCATCCTCATTCCGAGACCGCTTCCGCCATTGATATGGCGTACCGACCGTGTGCTTTCAATATCTGATCTTTGACCAACCTCGATAGGGTTGCGCTGCTCTGTAATACAGATCACAAGGATTTGTGACACCAGAATCATTCAACAAATCAATCCGGTCATGTTCTTGCTCCTAGATAGCCAGCATTGTAGCTTGGAAGCTCCCCTTCTGACTTGGTCGCCACGACGAATCTCACCTCGTGACCACTGAGCTAATGGTAGGATCTGGGTATCCCTATCATTCTGACGGGGGCTACGATTCGGCTCGACTTGAGGCATCTTTAGATTGTGGTTGTTGGACTCGATCTGAGATTTGCTGGCTGCTGGCTGCACGTAGGTCGGCAATTTGATCGTCCAAGATTGAAATCTCTGCCTCAATCTTGAGAAGTCTGTGAAGGAGCAAGTCTCCGTACTCTTTGTCAGAGAGAGACTTCATCGGAACCAGGCTAGCAATGCCTTGTTGAAGTCGTGATGAGAACTGTTTGAAATCGAATTTGAAGGAGCCTCCCGTAGTATTCAATCCTGCTTGCGAGACGGCTGCAAGAGCTCCAAAGATCATAGTCCCAGGTATTACAGCCCCACGCCGTACTGACAATGGTCAGGGGATATGTTGATTTAAAGGACCACATCACTCACAGAAGGTCCCAGCAACTGCTCCAGCACAAGATCCGGCGAGGCCACTTGCAGCAACTAGTTCTAGTGATCCGTGTCGATATTTAGGGTCTCCAAGCAGAACACTCCGGCAGTCTCATGATCGGTCAGCTTCTTGCGAACAACCCTGAAGGTAGTACAAACAGAAATATGTTGTTCCTGCACAGAACCATTGTACCCCAGACATCGTCGTGTATAGCAATGGCCTGGGAGTTAATATCAAAGTTCCAGCTACACCTCCATATGCGGCGCCCAATATTCCTGTCCCAAAGGTCAGTAACATGCAGAGTGCTTGTTTACACAGTCAAGCAATACCTGTAGCGGTGCCTACACCCAAAGCAGGAACTATCGGTCTTGTAATACTCCTGACGAGAGTGTTTGGCTCATCATCTTCGGCCATGACGTGCTGTGGACTTCTGACCTAAGATAGACCCCCGTTGAAGGGGATTGCTCCTGCTTCACAAGCTGAAGATCTCCGTGATCGAGGCTCTTACACCGTGTCGTCTCAGGGTGGGTGCAAAATCATGAGAATTGATGTGGTTACTCGGATCAAGGGACGTCTCTGCTTTGTCTATAGGCACCCTAGACCTGCCCGGGTTGCGCGTGCAAGAAGCTGGTGGTGCTGGTGGTGCTGGTGGTGCTGGTGGGCTGAGATGTGTCGCTGTGCGACGATGGCCGTGCGCTGCCGTTGAGCCAGTACTAAGTTGCAGTGTTCCGGGAAGTTCACGCCAAGGCCCGAGAGAAGTCGCAAGAGGCGGACACTCGACTCCAGACATTTCCTTGCTATCAAGTGCGCCATCATTGAGAAGCGCTCTTCCAACGATTCTTCCAAGCTTCTGTGTCTAGACTCGTCTAGTCCGCGCATCTCTACAGACCTCATCAGGCCTGTTCTTGACTTCGAACAATCTCCTCCCAGCCGGTCGCACAATTCCCGTGCGCCTGCTGAGATTTTCCAATCATGGGTACGAACCACGGCTGCCTTTCTGCGCAGCACCCTGGCGCAGGAAAATTGCTCATATTGTCCTTGCTAACGACTCGTAGGTCCCAAAAAGAACCAGCAGAAGATGTCCCTCGGGACCTTCTTGCAAGATGAAAGTCCGTCTCAACGCATATCCACTCCAGTCGATCATTCTGACTGACCATCGCAGATTTTGGCTCCTGGGCAGACGAGATGGAAGATATGCCTTTGCCTTGTAAGATCCCATCACAATTCTAGCCCCCGAAAAGGAAGACTGCTGACGGCACAATAGCCTCCGACTCTCGACCCAACTACGCTACCGAGCGACGAACCTTCGGCTCAACGACTGGCATGGGCATGGGCGGCGGATTCTCAGGTTAGCATATCCAGCTGAATGGCAGAAGAAAACGGGGAATTGATTCAATGAAAACAGAACGACGAGATATGTTCCCTTCACGAGAGGCATTACCTCTTCCCACCGAACCTCCATATACTGCTCACCTAGCAAATCTCTCATTCGATGCCACCCAAGGAGACATCAGCGACTTTTTCAGAGATTGCCAAGTCACCAACGTCCGCATTGTGGAGGACCAGATGGATCGCAAGCCAAAGGGGTTTGGATATGTCGAGTTCGGGACATTGGATGGTCTCAAGACCGCGCTGGACCTCAGCGGTAGTAATCTGTCCGGTCGCTCAGTACGCATCAGCGTCGCAGAGCCTCGTAAGTTGGAAAACCGACTACATTGAGTGCGAATGCTGACCCACCAGCAGCCAAAAACAGACAAGACACCCGAGACTTCAGTGACTGGTCGAGAAAAGGACCTCTCCCAGATTTGCCAAACAATCAGCGAAGAGTATCCGACCGACAAGGTGGTTTTGGTGGTGGCGACAGACAAGGTGGGTTTGGTGGTGGCTCTGGCCGCAGCTTCGACAACACATCGGATGCAGGTAGCGAACGGGGCCAACGTCGCGGCTTCGGTGAGGGTGATGGGAAAGTCAGAGACTTCTCAAACTGGGAAAGAAGAGGTCCATTGTCACCTGCGTCACCCGCCCCAACTTCTCTTCGTGAAGGTGGTAGACAAGCAAGCAAAGAGGCTGGATTCCGCAGGAACTCCCCAGCTTGGGGTGAGGGCCGGTCTCAAGACGGTTCTCGACCACCGAGACGTGAATTTACCGAAAGACCTCCTCCTGAACGACAAGCTGGCGCATCGGAAATGGACAATCAATGGCGAGCTCGAATGCGACCTGACGCTCCAGCCAAGGCGCCTACTCCTGAGGCCAGCGAACCTTCTTCTCCGGCTCCAGCTCCGGCCCCTGCAACGAGACCGAGGCTGAATCTGGCGAAGAGGACCGTCTCTGAAGCTGATCCACAAGGATCTCCTGCCCCGGCTTCTGACTCCAAGGCTAGTCCGTTTGGCGCAGCACGTCCAGTTGATACGGCGGCCAAGGAGAAGGAAGTCGAGGAGAAGCGACAGTTGGCCATCCGACAAAAACGCGAGGCTGATGAAAAGGCCAAGGCTGAGAAAGCTGAGGAGCGCCGGCTGGCGAAAGAGAAGGGTGACGCGGAAAAGTCCAAGGAGCCAGCCAGCAAAGAGAGCAAAGAACCCAAAGAACCCAAAGAAAACAAGGACACCAGAGAGTCTAAAGACATTAGAAACACGACTGAGACCAGCGAGACCACAGACACCGCCGCGTCCAAGGAAAATGGTGAAGAGACCTCTCAACAAACCACTCCAAAATACGACATCCTGCGTCGCGCTGACTCCGGCATGAATGACATGGTTGCAGACGACCATGAAGAGGAGGTTGAGGAGAACCTTCCCGTTGATGACAAGGCCGTCAAGCCCAAGGAAATTGTTCAAGATCCCCCAAGCCGCGCCAATGGTTCATGGCGAAACGCACCACCAGCCCAGGCTCCTGAAGGAAGCACAACCGCGGCGTTGGAGGAAGAGGGATGGAGCACGGTCTCGAAGCCTTCCAAACAACGCAACAACCGCCGAAACTACCCATCAAGAGCTATTGCATCTTAATTGTACAATGATCTTGTTTGGCATCATTGACCGTCTATCGATGGCGAGGTACATGAAGGCTCACTTCTGGTTCTATGTACATCTAGATCTCTCTCTCCCCCCTTCTTGACTGGGATGCCTGTGCCAGCAGTGGCCGGTACAGGGTGGATGGCAGTCCTCAGCACTTTTGGTTATCCTTCTCGCCTTATGTCTTCTCTTACGGGCGCAGACGGTGGGCTCTTTGCTTTCTTCCAGCAGTGCGGAGTTCGGGAAAAGTACTTGTTTTGCCACTGGACAAAGTTGTGGCAGGCACTGCAGGAGGTATCAAGAAGAGTAGTCTCCCAACCCGTATCACACATGTACCTGCCAATAGGCCCAGCTTCAGCGGAGCACGGGTTTTAGACGAATCATAGATTATGTTGCGCTCTGCAAGCCTTTCCTTGTGATGACTTGTTGTCCAGACCCCTGCGATCATTACAATCAGATAACTGGCGAGGCTCTATTCGCAATTGAACCACCTGCACCCAACCTGCAGAAAAGACGCCAAGGCCTAATCGTTGATAACCGACGGTGAAGGCCTGGCCAATCAGTGCCGCGAGATAATCCATTGCGCCAAGGCCACAATTCTCACCACGAAATTCACTTGCCGTGTCCGAGGTTCGAACCTCTTCATCGTGGCCTGAGTCAACTTCTAAAAAGCCCATCACGCAGTTTATGCTATGGAGTACAAACGATGGCGAAGAGCCTGGACGATTTGATCGAGTTTTTGCTCGAGGAGATAGCTGTCAGTGGAATTCAGGGTGAGTGAGATGAAGATCGGGCTTGTGGTTGGCTCGAAAGTGGCGACAAGCTGGTCGTTTCATTCGAGTCCATCCCAGACAGACATTGGAATCTGCCCCACAACCCCATGCATGCATTCCACTGTCCTCTCCCTCCATGGAGAGTCATGTACTGACAATCGATCTATGAACAGGCCTTACCATCAATGACATTGCAAAGTCAGTGTCGACCTTTTACCATGACGTCGACAACCAGAATCAGATCGGTGCTGTCGGCGAGCAATCATCCACCTCCACGATCAACGTGGATCGTCATCTACTGGGCAAAATCTGGACATGGCTAGGTCGACACCCAGACGTCTCCATTGGAGAAAACAAGAAGTACAACAAAACATCGCTGGACCAAATCGAGCTCGATTTTCCGGGTTTCCTTAACGCTACCGTTGGCGAAGGGCGACGACCACCTGAGAATACCGGAGATTCCAACGAGGTCCGGGACGACAGTCCAACTATCAAGGCTCATTCGGAAGATAAGAAACAATATCAATCAGCCCAAGGACCCAGGTTCTCCGTCAATCAGGAACGAATATACCATGCAATATGCGGGCATCCTCCAGATATCACCAAGGTGGCACCCATGGAATTTGTTCTGCTCTCCCAGATTGCCGCGACACGTTCGAACGGCATCTTGCAGGGAGAACTTACCAGGCTCACGGGTCAAGACAAGCGGTCTGTGCCTAAGCGAACCGATAGTTTGCAGAGGAAAGGGTACATCATCAAGGAAGTCATCTATCGTAAGGGCAATCGGACAAGCCGTCTTGTACTAAAGAAGTTTGCCTCCCCTAGAGCCGACGATGCTGAAAATGTTCACAACCAGCACGAACAACCTCAAAGGGGTTCATCCGTCCGTGATGCTGTTCGAAGAATATTTGATATCTTATCCGAGCAGAATCTCATCTCTCAGATGAAACTGGCGGAGGAATTGAACTTGAAATCCGTTGCCGAGTCGGCAGTCCTGGTAAAGATTATCAGGCGACTTGACCGACTCAAATGTCTGAAGAGAGTGAGGACTGCTATGGGACCGTCCGCAACATCTGGAGACCTACAGCACTTCGTTCAAATCTTACATCGGCCCAAATCGGAGGATTTGGAAAAATTCGACACCGACGAGCTGTCACTCGATCAGATCGTACAGCAGTTGTCCTCACAGCTAGAGCCAGACGACCAGGAAGACCCAGGTGCCAGACCTGAAAATTCGGAAAACCAAACCCCAACACAACATCTCGCGAGATGGAACCCTGATCGCACAATGACCAATACAATAGTCGATGCTGCGCGTCTTTCGGGCCAGGATGGACTAACACATATGGTAAGTGACCTGAGGGAATTGACAGTCCACTGTGCTAACGTAGGTCAGAGCTCGCGACACTTGATTACTGGTATTTTTGTTCGCCGGGTCATGGAATCCATGCTTGCTAGGCTCTCCTTTCAATCGCTGATCGTGCAGCCTGCGCACCTACGCCATCTGGCAGTTATCCGCACAGTCGTCACAGTTGATGGCATTGCTCAATATACTCATTATTCTTGGGAAGCCTTCTGTGACCTGGCGAACAAGCATGCCATCGACATATCACAGATTCCAGGCGCGAAGCAAGCACTGGATGCGAGGCGAGATTACGAATACGATGCGGATGACGTTGAGCGGCCCACGACGACAAAGCACAAGGACGAGTTCGGGTTCCCTATTCAGACCGTGCTGCCGCTTCAAATAAAGAATGGCGAAGCAGATTTTCCCACTCTGATTGCGGCAGTTGGGCCTGGGGATATTCCTCCGAGAAATGGCGAGCCTGTCCTAGTCAAAGGAGAGGACCAAAGCTTGGTAATAAAGCTTCGCAACGACATACAGGATGAGGTACATGGCACACCACAACCTTTGCCGCCAAAGCGTAAAAGTCCCAGGCCTCCAAAGCGTCGAAATCCGAAGCCTCTAAAGACTGAGAGTCCCAAAGATGCGATTGTGAAAGGCCGGCCTCGAAAATACATGCGCGGAACAGAGAACTTTTGGCGCCGCCTATTTCTTGAAGCTAGGGCAAACGCTGGCATACCTGCCTTTAAGAAGGAGCTAAAGAGAGGAGTGATGAGTGACCCTTCTGGTCTGGCGCTCTACGCACGTCGGCCTGCCGGTTTTGATGAAACTCTCCTGAAAGCTATCAATGCTGGCCTACCTGTGCCCCACCATCCGGAGGATGTCGATGGAAATTGGGTGGCTTCCACAACTAGTGTACTTGAGCGTTCATCAGACGGAGTTTACATCACTCCCAGAGGCTTGCGCAATGGCACTGCACAGACGACATCACAAGTCCTGATTTTCAAATCCCGTCGCTTGCATGAGGTCGACTTCAGCGACAAAGCGCGGGTGTACCCGTTTCAGTTTATCTCTTCAAGCGCCTCGCACAGCTTCGCATACCGCGGATACTATGGGCTTCGACCTAACGAGCCGAAGTTTACTGGAGAGGCCGATGGCAAATCACAACTCAAGGAGAAGTCTGGTAGGTCCAAACGCGAACCAGATCAAAGAGGGGGCCCTCCGGTGGGCGTTTTTTATGAACTCCAAGCCTCCACTGGAGCCTCCGCATCGCAATGGGTTCGGCCTCCCAAGACACTCAAGTCGTATGATACTTTGGTGGATATCACAGATGAAGAGCCTGACCTCCTCGCCCGCAGGGACCGCGAACATGGTTCCATTGGCACTGCATCAATTGATTCGACCCCAGCAACGGTTGAAGCGCCAAATGTGCATCTATCTAGGAGGGAGACGTTACAACAGTCTCCGGATGATCACTCTGGCGCTCATCCTCCTGATTCATCCGGGATATCGGGGTCCCGATCAGCTGTTTCCGTTGTTCCCCTCCAAGCCACGAGAAAACAGAGCTCGATTCAGAGAACGGCGGAAATCGCTGGCTCCACACATGATCAGGATGCCCGAGTGCCTCCCGATATTCGCGCCAGTTCACATACTGGTAGTGCCGGGGACTTGTCCTATTACAACGGTGTGGAGAAGGAGAATTCTATGGAGGCCAATTCAGTGATTGTGCCAGGCCTCGCTGGAGAAAACACAAATGGGGACAGACTCATTGTACCTGCACATGTCCCAGAGGCCGAACCGTCTTCAGAGGAGCGTGCATCGACAGTACCAGCAAGTGTGCACCAAGGAAAGGAGAAGAACATGGAGAAGCCTGCCCAGGGAACAACAGACGACCATATCACCCCGCTCGACGACGTGGACAAGCACCAAGACGTGGCCGACGGCTGTCAGGCCTTTACTGGAAATCCACCTACCCTCTATGCCAATCAGCGTGATAGGAAGATTTCGTCCACAAACGTGGACGACGAGTACCTACCCGAGAACACAACCATAGCAACTCCGAAGACCAAGAAACGCGTCTCGCAGAAGCGGCGCCGGGGAGGATCACTCTCAGAATCTGGAGATTCGGCAGTGAATCCGAAACCGCAGAAACGGAAAAAGCCCTATACCCTTGATGCCAATGCTTTGTGTCGCAAGATCATCGTTCAGTTGATCTCAGAAACATCAGGCGTGGTGCCGAATGATCCTTCCACTCTGCGGAGAATCTCTGCTGCTCGCTGGCAAGAGGCTGGAAACGAAGACCGCCCACTTCTGAAAACTATGAAGGCTGCAATCAAGTCGTTGTGCGAGACAGGGAAGCTACGGCAAGTCATGTTCACATATCGCAGCAAGACTGGAATGATGCTCAAGCGTGCAGTTCTTTTCCTGCCAAGTATCAGCCCACAGGCTCAGCTTGTCCAGGAAATGAAGCAAAAGATCATTGACGCCGAGCCTGCTGACTATGTCCCGCCAGAATGGACAGCCGAAGGCAATCGCATGCCGCTGATTGGCAAGAGAGCCCACAACATGATGTCGGACGACGAGGACAGCCCGCGCAAGAGAAGACGTGCTTCATCGATTGGGACCGAGACGGCCACCCCCGCCCCGAGGACGAGAACTCCTAGAAGACGACGTGCTTCACCAACGATCAGCCTCGCATCCGTGGACAGTGAAGCTACGAGAGTCACCAGGAGCGTGAGTGTGGCATCTTCGATCCCACCACCCGTAGAGACCCCAGCAACCGGCTTCCTGACACTTAAGGTACCACGGCTTGGATCTCTAGCCAGCGTGCAAATCTACAACTGGAGGACAGAAACTCCCGTCACAGCACTACGATTCGACACAACCCTCGCGCCTGTTGCTCGAAAACCTCCAATGCCTGCAAGAAACGGTCGAAAGCCGAAAGCTCGCACAAACGGGCCGAAAATTGTGTGGGCAAATGACAATACATCAGACTTCCCGAGATCTTTACAAGACATATTGCGGCTTCCGGATCTGAAAGTGAGATTTGAAGATGTCCAATCCGATGACGCCAACTGGCATCGCTTCGCCTGCGAAGTTGAGCTTGTCCACGCCTGGGAGGTGCAAGAGTCGGCTTTCTCGAGACGCTCGATGTACGCCTTCATCAATCACACCGTCCCTCCAGCCCTATATGTGGAGGCACTCTCTCCTACAACCACCACATTCTCGACTCTCATACAATTCGACAACGACCATGGCCAAGTCGAAGTATCTTACCCGCCCATGGAGTCGTGGCCAGTCTTCGCACATGCTCTCCGCGCACCTTCTGAGCAGATGGGACGTATTGCATGGTCCACACCTGAGTCGCCCAAACCACCAGCGCTTCCTCCGCCGAACGAAGCGTCCCCTGTACGTCGTCCGAAGAGAGCATCAAAGCGTAAAGCTTCTGATGACGATTCTGGATTCGAGCCTCGTCCGAAACGAGGCAGAGGTGGAGCCAGAAGCTCAACAGCTGGAGGCAGCAAACGCAGAACTCTCACTGCCCGGATAGCCCGGTCGGAGAGAATGGCCCGCGGCTATCAGTACCTTCGGACCATGCCCGAACAGGAGATCTACCGCATCTTCGTTTCTGTTCTGGTCGTCCGCACCCTTGCGGGAGGTCTCGAAAGCTATATTGACTGGCCGCTCGTCATGACCGTGTTCCCGGACCAGACAGAGGACTTCATCCAAAGACGATGGAAGACGTTGTGGAAACGGTACTCTCGCGACGTCATTATCATGACAGAAAATCTGCAGGGTAAATACATCGAAGCACTTGAAGCCAACGAAGTGCCCATGGTCAACTTCCAAAATCTCACAGCAACCGACTGGCCCGGCATCGTCGACTGGGCGCTCAAAGACCTCGATGGCTTCAACGCAGATCACGTCGGTGATCTACCGGCCACTCGAGACGACTTCGTCGCCTGCAACAACCTGACCTTCTCCGAACCAAAGCGCTACCACAACCTGCTCGGATATGGTCTCAACCTCACAAACCCGGTCAAGGAGGACGTCGTCAGCTCCGTCGTCTTCGGACACTCTTACTCTCCCTCTCCTTCTCCCGCTCACGATATCTCTTCCACAGAAACAGCTGGAACGGCCATGCACTACGTCTCACGCTTCGAACAAGAGATCGCCGACCCGCACCTCCACCGTGCCAAGTCATGGATCTTCGCCACGATCCTCACGCCCGAAGACAGATTCGACCCGTCCCTCGCCCAGACGAAACTCACCACCCTCGCCGCGACCAGCAAGGAATGCGACGCGCTTTTCCTCCGCGCGCTGAAAGTCCTGCAGGACGAGAAACTCATCCAGCGGACCCTGAAGGACAGAAGCAACGACCGCCTCGCCAACGTGCGCACATGGGAACCCTCCCGACGACTGTACGAGCGCTTCGAAGAGCGACGAATGATCACCCCGGCAATGCTACGGCGTGCGGCGAGTTACAAATTCGACGTCCTGGACGCGGCCTTCGCGGCGGGACGAGAGGGCGAGACCGACACCGACACCGACACCCAGACCACCAAGCATGTGCTGTTCGAGAAAGACCAGATCGTCGATGACGCGCAGATGGTCGCCGTGCTGAACCTCATGAGCCAGGGAATGTTGCGGGCCCGTCCCGGCGCGGATGTGCCTCGCACGCGGTACGGCCTGGAGCATGAGAAGATCGGGTATCAGACGCGCATTATGGATAAGAAGACGCTTAGTTTCGGCGTCCGCATAGTGCCGACGGCCGCGTATGTCGGCGGCGATCCGGCAATACGTGGACGCAAGGTACCCATCCCCAGGGGATGGGGACGAGCGGATCATGATGATGGTGAAGATGATGGATCGGGGCTGGCGTTGATACCAGCGTGGATTGATATCCACGGGAACGTGCAGCTCGGGCTGTGGGAGATGTTTGTCGCCGGTGTTGTGGGGCTGGTGTCGCAGATGCCTGGTATCTCGACGCTGGAGATCTCGCGGGCGCTGGGATATGCGCTGGACAAGGGTGAGGTCGACTTGTTGATGCAGTGGTGCGTGCAAGCTGGATTTGTCAAAGTTCATGACAAGTCTCGAGGCTACGAGACGACCGAATGGTGGTGGCTGTGTATTGCTAATGGGATTGACGGTGGATGGGAGTGGTCGATCTAAACGACTGAAGTGTGGGTTGTTATGCACATCCTACGAAAATCGAAGGGGATTGGGGAGTGGAATGCTTTGACGATCGATCTTCACAGGCATGACTTTACGGGACATGATGCATTGAGATCTGAGCTTTGGAGTTTGGGCTGGGGGTTGACTAGATCTTCTGCGAACGTTTCACATGGGAGAAAAAGGAAACTGGCGATTTTGGAGCTTTCAAGATGGAAAATGAAGATGAAGATGAAGATGAATGAACGACATGTCCTTTCAGGTGATGGCACTGGAAGGTCGATCAGCTCATGGGAACGGATACGGATACGGAGGCTTCGGGTTCTTTGCATTTGAGGCTGGTGCCAGCGCAAATAGACCTGCCGTGGCGGAATACCCTTAGCTTGTAACATTGCACTACCTCCCTAAGATCCATGATGTTGAGACAATCTCACATCACAAGGAGCTGGTCACATCACTGATCACAAGCTACTCCCCTTACCCAGATTTCCGCTGGCCGCCGGTTCGGTTCGCAGGTCCAAGGAGCCTGGTTTCGTTAAGGTACTATCTATCTTGCCAGCCCTCACAGGTCGCCACAGGGCCCTTGTACATCCTGTGCGCCGACAAGACGTAGTTGACCGCGGAAATGAACATGACGCCCGCGAAGATGACGATCGCCCAGTTCATCTGTGTGTTCGCGAAAACGAACATGTGCGTTAGCTTTCCAGGTAAAGGCAGAAAAACAGATAGGAGGGAAAGAGAACAAGAAAAACAGTAAAACTGACCTCATCAGCAGTCGGCTTCCAATAAATAGGCCAGAAGGCCCAGAAGAAGGCGTAAATCGCGTACACCAAGCCCAGGACATTGACGACGACGCCCCATTTTCCCAGGCTCCAGAACACAGGCGGCAGCGTCTCCGGATGGGTGATCCTTCTCCACAAGACACACGCGATGCTGATGGCATAGGTCGCCATCAACGCGACAATGGCCAGCGAGATGATGGCGTTGAACGCAATGGGGCTGCCGATGTAGATGAGCGACATGACGACCGTGTAGCCCCAGGTGACGAGGCACGAATTCGCCGCGACGTTCAGCTGCGGGTTGACCTTCTTCATCCACGTGGGGAAGGGCATGCCGTCGTCGCGCGCGAACGCGAACAGCTGCCGGCTCGTGCTGGCGAAGCAGGACGTCGCGATCATGAACACCAGGATGAACATGATGGCCGTGATGGCTTGGGCGCCGGCCGTGGAGAGGCTGTTGGACAGGATCCAGACGAAGGGGAACGCTTGGTCGACGGCCGTTTCGACGTCGGTCATGGCGAACAGGAAAACGAGGAGCATCGCGAAGGCCAGTGGGATGTTGAGCATGTAGGCCCAGAACATGGTTTTCGGGGTCACGACGCTGGCGTTTTTGACTTCTTCGGCTGTTTTTCATAAGGAAAAATTCCTGAGAGTTAGTACTAGCGTTTCATGGAGCGTAGCGGCATTGTGCATAGAATGGAATGGAGATGAAACCCCCCCCCCCCAAAGAGAAAGGTGGTGGTTGGGAAACGTACAAAGATGTGCGACGGCGTCCGAGGCCAGGACGTTCCACATCGCAGGGACTTGGCCGACCATGATGGCGAGACCGACTGTAAGGGCGCAAAAATCATCGTCAGTAAGTACTAGTACAGGCAAGACTCTGACCGGCCCGTTTTGTCCCTCCCCCCGGAGGCGCACCAATGCAAACAGGGAAAGGGGAGAAAAGAAAAGAAACATACTCAGCGGATAATTCCCGCCACTGTCCGCAAACGTGGTGAAAACCTGCTTCGCATCGTTCTTCGGGGATGCCACGGCCACAGTGATCAGCACGACGAAGAAGCCAGCAACATGTAGCGCGACAAAGACATTCTCCAGAAGGGCGAGCTTCTTGGCCCCGTAGACGTTGATCGCCGTCACGATGGTGCCGATCAAGACGCTTGTCAGCGCGGTGTAGTAGTTCTTGATGTCGAAGTCGGGGTTCTGCAGCTGCACAAGAGCCATGATCAGCTGGGCGCCGAACATGCAGTCCGAGGCTACAAAGGATTGCCAGCAGATGGAGCTGAGCCAGCCGGACATGTAGCTGAATGTCTTTTGGTAGCGGCGCGAGGCAAATTCGCTGACCCAGTGGTATTGTCTGGTTGTGCTTGTTAGTTACTGGTAAAGAAGACAAAGTCGAGGTTTGATGAGCTTGGATTTGGGGTGGATGGGGTCATCAATTAAATGTAAGGGGGGAGAGAGTGTGTGTGTGTGTGTGGTGGTGGCTCACCCGCCTGCTGTCGGGGCCATCGAAGCCATTTCAGCAAGGCTGATGACAATGAAGAATTGTCCGATGATGATCCAGGTGTAGCTCCAAAACATGCCAGCCGTGCCGCCGTCGACCAGCATCTGGAAGTTGTTCAAGGCGACGAACTCCGTGGAAAGGAAGTTAGTATACCACAGTACTGGGTTGCGTAGTCACTGGTATGAAAGGGCCATCCGGGGTGGTAGGGAAAAAAAGGGGCACACATATCATGTTCCCATTGTACAAGACGTGAATCCAACACTGCTGATCCAGTTGAAGTTCCTCTTGAATTCTTGCTTTTTGCCCATGCGCGCCATGTCTTTGTCGTCCTGGTCGTGGCCATCGTTGCTGGTATCAGTGGCGAGAGCTGCGACTTCGGTTTGCTTTTCTGGCGGTGTAGCCATGGTTGGATTCACTGTAACAACCACTGACAACAAACGAGGAAGTCAGACTGGCAGTATCACGCTTTGGAGGTCCCAGAGATTAGGTAGACAGGAGCATGCCCCTGCTCGGTTAATGATATATATGGATTGGCGAGAAAGTCCTCCTAAAAGGTCTAGACGTTGGTATTTGTTCCGTGTACTTATGCAGCATGCAGGTGTTTTACTGCCGACCTTCTACGAGTAGTTAGTAGGAGCGGTAAAGCCCTCAAAGATAAGCAACTCGCGAAGCCTCCGGAGATGGCCCCTTGAGCCAATCAGTGGATTGTGTGTCTAGGTAAGCCACAGTAAGCCTCAGAGATAAACACAAGCATACCAGGTACATAAGCGAATCAGCGTCTAGGTCGTGATAGGTACTTGGTAGCGGACGGGTTGTACATTGAGTGACTCTCTGCCAATGGAGACCTCGAGATAGGTCACTTATCGTGAGAGAATCTCAGATCCTGCCGCAAGCTGGGTACGTGTAACTCTCGCCAGCGAGGGTTGCAGGGTTATTCCACGTGGCAGTAAAGCCATGTCGGTCAAATTAAAGGGGGTCGACAATCGCTGTTGAATATTCGGTACATTTTGCGAACGCCGGCTTCTGCTAGAAGGGTGATATGAAAGCGCCTATCTTTGGCTCGGGTCAGAGTCCTGACCATGAACCCCCTTCATGAGTTGAGCTAGGTCCATCCTCGGCTGAATATCTCGAGGTTTGGTTTTAGGACCCCTGGTACAAGACTCGTCCCTCTGGTTACGAACAGGATATCGTCCATTCAAGCTTGGAAGATCCACCATTGTTACTGACAGACCTCAGGTAGAGTTGACGCTAAGGACAAGTACCATATCACGAAAAACCCCAACGTCGACTTGTTGACAAAGAGCTTCAAGCAGTCTTTAGGCCTTGGTCCTCGTGCGAATGATGGTACTGGTCCTCCGTCCTCGGCCCAACGTAGTGCCTAGGGTTTTACCTTCATGTCAGTACGTCTTCCTCTTCGTGTGGTTTGAACCCATAGTAACCTCACCCAAAGCAGGATGAGGAAAAGGAAAAGGGAAAAAAGGAGAAAACTCACTTCTTCGCCCCCAAGTACCACCAACACAGCGCAAACAGCGCAATGAACCCAGCAATCACAACAGCATAGTTCATATTCGCCGCCGTCACCGGATTCGCAGGCGGGAAGAAGAGGATGACCGAAATGAAAAGTGTCCACACGATGGCGATATAGTTGATCGGCTTCTGCCACCTTCCCAGCTGGAAGGGACCCTTCGCAATGGGATGTTTGTTCTCATAATACAGGCGCCCTGCAATGACGGCGATGTAGGACAGATCCATCGCGGGGGCTGTGACGCCAAAGATGCCATTGATCGTCTGGACGCTGCCGAGGGCAATGAGGTTGAGACAGCAACACACGATGACCACGGCCCAAACGCTGAACACTGGTGTCTGGGTATACTTGTTCATCTTCTTGAGATGACGTGAAAGCGGGAGAGCTTCGTCTCGAGCGAGTGCAAAACATGTACGTGTATCTGCAAGCATGGCAGTGATTCCTGAACGGTCATTAGACTTGTTCGTTGACCTCCTTCCTAGGTAGTAGATTGTCCACGGAGAAGAAAAACTTGGGCTGCTGGTTTGACTTAAGACTTACCGGTAAAGAACTGGATCAGGATGGGCCAGAACCACAGGGCTAAGCCGGTCTTCTTTCCTGCCGCATTGAGGAAGACTTGTGCTGCTGGATTGCCCAGCGGAGACGCCAGAGTGTCAAGCACGTTGCCAGCACAGAATCCCAAGGCGATATTGAGCATAACACCGACGACCTGCTGGGATTAAGTATCTGCTGTCATGGCACCCCCCGGGGGAACTTACCCATGTGACCAGGACTGCTTGAAATATGGCCACAGGACCACTAACGGCTGCGTTGTGTAGTTCTTCGCTGATATGAGCCTGACGATATGAAGTCAGTATAGATAATTGCCGCCTCGTTGGGATGTCCAGCTTTCTCACTGTAGCATCGTAGTCTGTCATTGTCCACGCGACGGACAAATAGCCGATCAAGTATGAAAAGCCACGACTTCCCCAGCCCGAGCCATCAGAGACATGGCCAAAGACATAGCTCGCGGGGTGCTTGTTATCAGTAAGGACCAGAAGAGCGATGGTCACCGCCACCGAGCCGAGAACTTGTCGTTACGTGAGCAAAAGAATTACTGTGCTTGATCAGGTACTCACTGTTGATCGGGGCAAACCATCGAATTAGTTGATTGAGTGTTTTTGACGGGAAAGAGCAGATGACTCCGTGACAGATGAGGATAGCAATGCTGAGAGCAACCGTATGTTCGGCCGTCCTTGCAAACGTCAGAATGTTGCGAACTCACACGGAGTTCACATACGGGGTATAGGAGAGTGTGCCATCTTCTTGCACAGAGCCCATGGCCGCAGCGGCGAGGATCTGATTCGGTCAGCAAGATGTCAACCATTGGGGTGGACGCGAGTGAGATACCATCTGACCAACGGAATACCCAACGCTTGCTTACTTGGTATTAGACTTCACTTCTTCAGCACTATATAGATACTTCTTACCGACGCCTGCGGTTCTGTAAGAGTTTCAGCAAGATGCTCGATATTGAAGTAGAGGTATGATTTACTGTCCGAGGAAGTTGCTCCATCCAATCACCCAGGCGGCCAAGGGTACCTTGTCCTCAGGAAAGACTTGCTTGGTGACGAAGTACATGCCGCCCGAGGTGGGGTATGCGGATACAAGCTCGGCAACTGTTCATTCAGTTTGGGTCGCTCCCGCGTTCGCTCGGATGGTCATGCTCACTTGAAAGTGCAATGCACAATGCAAAGAAAGAACCAGAGAACCAACACCATATCGCAGTAGCGGGGCCACCAGCAGCGAGTGGAGAGGACCAAGAGGCAGGGACTGGAAAGACGTCAGCATGAAAGCCGACTGCCGGTAACCAAGCAGGACCGACCTGAGCCCAAGACACCCATAATGGAGATCGCATAGGAAAGGGTAGACCATCTGGTGAATTCGCGCCGGAATTCCTGGAGACGTTAGCATTTCTGCCGATTGCGAAGGAAGCGCTCGACGCACTTGTTTGTATCCAATGTGTCGGAGCAAGTCGTCATCTGCATCCATCACAGTTCCATGCGCAATTGAGTCTTCGCTTGACGCCATTGGCTCGACATCAACCTTGCGGCTCTTGTCCGTTGGATGTTCGGCCATTATGAACAAATTCGCTCGAATAAGTGTTTTGGCCTTGATTTCGGCCAGTAAGATTTTCAAGCGAGGAATAGTAGTTTGCAAGGCTGTGACATGGTTCCATGGGTCCGGCACGTTCATATATGGCCGTCGTTCACCTTCAAGAAGCCATTCTTATCGTTCATCTGGGGCATCTTGAATTCACGGATCGTTCCCAAGACCAGAGAACAGGAGATCTGGAGCCATAAAGTCCATCCGGCAGCTGTCGCGATTGGCTCAAGACCGTGGTCCATGAGGCGGGTGCTGATAAGAACGGCGCTGTTTTCGCTTCGCGGCTCTGGCGCTTAGAGCGTTCTCAGTGATGATGCAGGAGCATGTCTGGTGGATGCGGGAAGTTGATGCTAGAGGTCACTGATATCGCTCTTATTATCTCGATATCGATCCGTGAGAAGCATGAAGATTCGGCAGCTCGAGAGAGGTATCAATCGAGGCAGAAAATGGAAAGGCACAAACAGCACCAATTGAAAGAAGTCCAGCTCCTACACCAGCCAAGCCTTGTCACGTGCTGTGCATTCCTTCTTCTCCTTTGTCTCGCCAGCCTGATCTATGGGAAGTTGGGCGGGGCATTCAAGGTGAAGAGAAAGGAAACAAGCAGTCTTACAATCCATCAGACAGACAACCCTGCCGATACCAGCACGGATATACGACCTCTTCATGACTTCGACGTCACCAAAACGGAGCCACATCCATACCGGCCTTGGAAGTCGGGCAAGTTTGTCATGTCGATGGGCATCCAGAAGGTCAGACACGAAGAGTGGCTGTCACTAGACAACAGATACTGGGAGGAGCAGGCTCTGAGGCGATATCTGCTAGAACATGAAAGGGAAGGTGTAACGCAGGTGTTGCCAGAAGCAGAAGCAGCGTGTATCGAGACACTGGACCTCGTCGTAGATTACCTGACCAGACGATTCCCTCATCTCTTCTTCTATCTCGAAGACAGGCCAGAATATCTCCACAACAAGCTCACGGGTATGACCTTCAAGGTGACAGCTCCGTACGATATGCCGCCCCTACACATTGCTGCGCAGTTGGTCATGGAAGACCTCAACATCTTGATGGAAGGTTATGGTGGAGATCCGGAACAATACTACCTGTAAGGAAGAGATTGTGATCTTATTCGAAGTCGTCGCTGATTGATTTGCAGAGTTGCAAGCTTCAGCATGGCGCCCGCAGGATGGCATTTAGAAGAGCGCATTGGCTGGCCCCTGTGGAAGATACACTCACCAGTTCCGCTCTGGGCGGATCACCTTCGAAAATCCGTGGATCGGTGAGCAATCATTCTCTCTCTGCTGGAAAGTTATGACTGACGAAAGAACAGATACTTTCTCCGGATGAAGCCTGACAGTCCCATCTCAAGACACAACTTCTTCATTCAGACCACTGACAACTTGTTTCAGCAAGAACCTTTCGCCGCCAAACTTCCAAAGCCGCCAAATGTTGAAGATATCCGACTGCGGCATGAAAGGCAGACGTTGAGAAGACTATCCAAAACGGGTGCCATTCTCTTCACCGTGAGGACGTATATGACGCCGTTGTTGGACTTGGAGAACGATGTAGACAGCGTTCGAGAGCTGTCAGGAGCCATCAAGGCGATGCCGAAGGAGATGGCCATATATAAAGGACAACTTCTTTGGGGTGAAGTTGTCGAGGCATGGTGTGAAGAACGACTGCGGCAGGGAGCGTCGGACCATGATGGTTTAGATGATGTACGAGATATTCATAAGGTGGAAAGCTGAGAAGTGTTTGTCGACGGCGACCGGGATGGGTATCAGTAGCATTGGTCGCACGAGACGGTCCGCCCTCGTATTTCGCAGGGCATCCCTGGAGTAACAAGACATGGTCGTTGATAATGTAAAGCGATATGGTCGTGAGCCTAGCAGTGGTTCCTCACGCGACTTGAAGCACTCTTCCCAACGGTCCCGCTAAGTAGAAGCCCCCAATAGCTCGTCGTGTCGTGCCGTTGGTGTGCGAGACGCTGGTCTTAGCGCCGATAAGGGGATCCGCTGCCAGAGGCTGACACCCATCGTGGGCCACTATGGGCTCTTGATGGCTCCCATGGCTACCATGGCTCCCAATTCCCTGAGCAGCTCTCAACGCGGGGAAGCAGGATCAGGAATCCGAGATAAGGCTTGGTCATCCATTCACCAGCTGGAGAAGCCCGTCACGACTCACCACCGTTCTGCATCTACAGTATCGGCCTGCTGGTGACTGTCTTCGCATGGCAAGCGCAACAATGGGTCGCAGGGGTACCAATCAAGCCACGTCCCCTCAATCACCCACAAGGGCTCTTACCGAGTCTTCGCCAGGCGCGTCGACTCATCGACATCAAATGACTGCATCGCCCACGGCTGTACGAAGTCAGATAAAGCGAGGCCGGACTGGATGCTTCACCTGTCGGCGGCGACGGAAGAAATGTGACGAGACAAAGCCAGAATGTCAGGTTCATGCCTCCTCTGCTGGCCTCACGCATACTGACTGAGATCTAGGTATTGGCTGCATAAGAGCAGGGTATATTTGCGAGGGATATCCGGATATCGTCAGATTCGAGGGAAACAAGCCCAGAAGATCCAGTCAAAGTCGGCCTGCTCCAGCTCAGAACCAGTTGTCATCTCCTCCAGATAATTCTTCGGCGACGACTGCTATCCTGCAAGATGCCACAGTCGCCGCTGCTGACGCCGACACATTCATGGACTGGTTCCTTCCTGATGACTCGGTTCCAGACTTCACAGGCATGAACGATCTCAGCTCTTTCAACATATTTAGTCCGCTGGAAGGCGCCATGATGGTGTACCCTGAGATGACTCCGGTGTTCCCACCACAAACCTACACATCTCAGCAAAGCAACCTCGAACTCGAATTACCTCGAAGCATCCCATTTCTGATCGGTGGAGTTGATTCCCAGATCGAGCAGAAGTTCTTTTATCACTTCACCAATGTCACCTCGCGCGTGCTCACCATATGCAACGACGAAAAGAATCCGTTGCTAACAGTCGTCTTGCCTCGCAGCCTAGATGATCCGATGATAGCGAAAGCCATCTCCTGTCTTGGGGGCTCGCACCTTGTCAATCTCCAGCCCGAAGCGGAGACACGAATGAAAGCTGAGAAGCAACGGCTTTTCAGGGACGCGCTCGATCAGCAAACAGTTCGGCTACAGCGATTAAGAGCGACAAAGACATTGCGCACAAGCTCCGAGGTCGAAGCAATATTGGCAAGCACGCTTCTCTTGTGCCTATACGAAATATCCGAGGGTTCTGGTAACATATCCTGGAAATTAAGGCTCAACGAAGCGAGGGAGCTCATTCAGACTGCTCTGCAGAGCGCTATGCCGGCAGCCCAGTGCGCTGTGCACGCCGTGGGCTCCATCGGAGTGAATCAGTTCCTGCTGGATTTTTTCGCCTATCACGACATTCTAGCCGGAGTCACCGATGCGACTCGGGAACCGGTGTTGGGCTCCGCCATTCGCGCGTCGCAGACACAAGACGATGCATACATGATGATCGGAGCAGATAACGGCTTGTTCGGACTCATTGCCAAAATCGCCACTTTGCGGGCTAATGCCATCACCAATGGTCGGAAAAATGTTACCGTCATTTGTGAGGCCATCCGCATATGGGAGGAACTCGATGCATGGAAACCGGACACAGACGACAAGGACCAAAGACTGGCATTCTCCGCCTATTCCGCTGCCTTGTTTGTTTGGCTTTACTCCATCATCTATCCTGACAAAGTGGCTGATGACAAAGTGCAAACGTGCATTCGGCAAGGATTGGATGATATGCAACAGATACAAGCGAGCGGAGTCCTGGCCTTCTTGCTTTTCCCGGCCTTCGTCTTTGGTTTCGCCAGCGTCCTCTCTGAGCAACGCGCCGAGGTCTCGGCCGTGTTTGACCGATTGAGCGGCTTCAGTGGACTCGGGAACGTGCGATTAGCCCGTGATCTGGTCAAGACTTCATGGCTAGATCATGGTACTGGTTGTGTCCGATCTTGGGATTGGATGCAGCAAATGCAGGCGAATGGCATTAGTGTGCCTGTGACTTGAGCCGGCAAGTAATTCTAGCAGGCAGTCTATGGTGGCCATTGCTGACAGGTGCAGCACCAGTATTTCAGCCAATTGATGCCTCTCACAGAAGCCATTCTCCTCAGCATGACCGAGAGACGACACTCTCCTACAAATATAGTACGAGAACTGTCTGAGCACTATCGTAGCCGATTTACAATTCCGTTCCGGGTACCGCTGGCTTGAAGCACTCAGGAAGTCAACCTCCCTTCGTCAACTCGTCAGGGACCTATTCCCAATGATTTGACAGAAGCCGCATCAGAGGCAGCTTGCTCACCAATCAGATCTGGACCGATGGGGTTCGAGACGCTCAAGGCATGGCCGATCAAGCCAAAAACCAAGCCGAGAGATTGTATCAAGCCTGTGGGTTCTGCAGAACACGATAAGCCTGCGAGCTCTGGTGCGACCGCGCGCAAAAACGTCACCAGCGGCTCTGGCGCTTCGAGCGACACGCGACTGGAAACGTACCAGATGTGGTTGCTCCTTCGCCAGCCCTAGCGATAAGGCAAAATCGCTATGACCGAAGTGATGCCTCACGTCCAGAGCAACCTGGTTTGCCTGAAGGCTATGCAACCAATCACGAAAATGGCGGATCCCTTTGTAAGCATGCCTTTCTCGACTACAGTGGCGTCTCCTGTAAGTCAGTCTTTTGTACAGCGTCTGGCTAGTACCAGCCAGCAGTATGAAGGCGCATTCAAGAGGGTGAATAAGTCCGGTCCAGGGTCTCTATCCTTTTCTCGAAATATCACAGGGAAGGATGCTTAAGTGAATGGCGACTCTGGCAGGTACGAAAACTTCCTCCAGCTCTCACCTCTGCAGTGACAGAATATATCGACTGAGACGCAACAGTGCATCTGAAACAAGCAGAGAAGGTTCACCGGGCCACAATATCTCTGACAATTTCATGCAACCTACGAGTATATTCTGACTCGCTCGGAGCACCATCCCAGAAAAACATGTACCGGCAACACGACTTGCCCGTGACACACCGTGCGTTGCCAGAATCTGGAGATAAAATGATGACAATACCATAAATGATTCGGGCAATATTCTTTATCACGAAAATCTCACTGCAAAGGCACCTGGAGAATATCTGATACACATTCAAATCTCACCCTTCATGAACCTCTCAATAGCATTAGTAGTCTCCTTTGGAGACTCCAAGGTCCAAAAGTGTCCTCCGGGAATGTACTGGACGGCAACTCTCTCGGCATTAGGTATGTAGTCTCTGGCATTTTCATAAAACTCGCGCGGCTGGCTCTTGCTGTCGTAGCCCTGCATGATCAAGACGGGACACTTCCAAGCCTTCAGGAGTCGTTGCCGGCGTTGAAGCCATTCGATCCGAAAGGAGGAGGAATTGAAGTAGCGAGGGACAGCCCGACTTATGCCTGGGTAGGAGAATTCCTGAATGACCCGCTCCATCTCGTTCTGGGGCAGGGGTTTCTTGCCGCGGACGAAATTGTGCACCCACACGACGAAGCGGATGGGGTCTTCCATGATGCCGGTCCAGGGGGCGTCTTTGAAGATGTCGCCCTGCGGAGCCAGGAGGGGGTTGAAGTGGTATAGGTGCTGCTCGCCGCGCATGTAGTGAATGATGGAGTCCGGGTGGTTGGCGACGATGAAGTCGGCTTGGACGGTGCCCCGGTCGTGGGTGACGAGGTTGAAGCGCTTGCGCTTGACTACTTTGCGCTCGTTGTCGGTGGTATTGGTGTTGGTGTGGGTGTTGTTGTTGTTGGTGGTGTTGTTGTCGGGCGCCAAGATCAATTGCAGCATGTCGAAGAGTTGTTCGCCGGCACCTTCGTGGCGGTAGTCGCCGGGTGCCTTGTCGGACTGGCCGTAGCCCTTTAGGTCGACGGCGATGCAGCGGTAGCCTCGTCCTGCTCCTGTTGTGGGTTTGGACAGGTGGGACATTTGGTGGTGCCATTGGTACCAGGCGTCGGGGATGCCGTGGAGGAAGACGATTGTTTCGACTTCTGCTTCTGCTTCAGCTTCGGTGTTTTTGTAGTGGCTGTCGTCGTCGTTGTCGTCGTTGGCGTGGTCTTTCGTAGTACTATACGCATTTGGGGTGGGACCGGGACCGGCTTCGACATAGTGCCACTGGATGACTTCGGCGTCGCCAGGGCCCAGGACGAAATGGTGCGTGAAGACTACGCCGTCCAGGACTTCGGTGTCCATGTCTTTGTCCGGAGCGCGGGGCTTGACGTGTGCGTATTGAGCAATCTCGCGCTCAATCTGCTCCTCGGAGGGGATGAAGGCTTCGACAATCTTTTGTGCCCGTTCGGGTAGGGGTGTGTACTCTAGCTTAGAGCGTTGAGCCATTGTTCACAAAACACAACACAACACAACTACTAAATTAGCTTGGAGGTAATATCGAATGCCCTTCGTTCTACCACTTCAGTTCTAAGTTAGAATGAAGTCTTGAGCCTCGCGAAGCGGCGTTGGCACGAATGGTGATAGAGAGCGTGTTTTCCTAACGGCCCATGGATACTGCTGGAGCGATGCGGCGGGAAATCTCTGGGCTTCCTTACAGATATGACATACAAGACTGGGGAACAATGCTCGAACCTCAGTGAGTCTCACGTAAGGCCTCCTGACATGCGTGACGAAGTCGTGTGTTGGCCTTATTTTCACCCCGCATACTCCGTATGGCAAGACCATACAGTACCAGACAGTAGCGAGAAGGCCGCCAAGGATGAGTGTCGCGAGTCGATCGAGATCTCTGGAGTTCACAAAGATCAGATCAAGCTCAAGCATCAGCTGAGCCAAGCTAGTACCGAACGAGGATTGTTACGTCTGGGGAACCCCTGCCGGCATTTGGCGAACAATGATGTATGAAATCTCACAACGGCTACAGCACTGGTATTAACAAGGTGCCTCTTCCGCAGGTGTAAGTTATCTTGCAAACTTGTGAACAAAGCCCACGACTCGGTGACTCGCTCTGCTTCTGCTTCTGCTTCTGCAGCGGGCGACAAACTCCAGCTGGCCTCTCCGTCACTGCATTGGGGCCATGGTTCTCCTCCCAGCCATGACGGTCTGGAGCTTCGGGGTCTGAAAAGCTGCATCGGTATACTCCAACAATCGCTCGGACACAACGCTGGTTCGTCCGACATCCTGCAAGCGGCCTATCAGAATCACAACATGTGCATCGAGCGCCGTTGGCTGCTCCAGTCCAAACAACCAGGGCCCTTGCCCTTCACCCTTCTCTGATGAAGTTGACGATGAGGAGGAGAGAAGCGCCTCCAATCTGCCCATGAGCTCACGCGCCTTTTGTTCGTTCGCTCGAACTGCATCGGGTTGAATGCCGTGCACTTTCATCTGGGTGGTGCTACAAACGTCGTGAGATGGAACTCGGTTAGACACAAAGAGAGAAAAAATCATCCGTTGGGCTGCCGCTCAGGGGTGGTGCCAAGCATAGCGACTTACACGGATAACTTGTATTCCAAAGCCTTTCTGTACTCGTCGCTGATATCGTCACGTGCAAGCCAGTCTTGAATGTTCTTGACGAAACTTGTCGCGACCTGTGGGCGGTCGGGAAATGACAGGGCGAAGTAGTTTAGGGCGTGCACGGCTTTGAGCAGTTCGTTCTCGGATATTGCCCTCGTGCTGCTGGGGTAGTAGGTCTAGATACCGGTTTAGCAAGTACCATGTGATGTCCAAACTATCGGCAATGCGTTTCTCAAGGACGGGCGAAACAAGTGCGGGAACCTGTAAAGTCGGAGGCCGTATAGAGTTAGCGTTCATTTTACCCTCTAAACGTGCATTTGCATGGACGGAAGCCACCTGCCTGGCCCTTCGGATTGATGTTGGTCAGGAAGAACTCGGCTAACTGGCCGCTGTTGAAGAGGTCGACATCGGTCAGTTCGATCTGCATGGGCGCCAGGCCTTCTCGAGGCTTTCCGGCCAGCGCCAGAGTATATCGTACTTGTAGAGAATATAGAGAGTAGTCGTTATGGTATAAGTGATATTTGTCCATGACGCGGCCGGACTCGCTACTTATTCTTCCTTGATGATAGTAGTACTCTCGTGAATTTACGGGCAGCGGAAAACGCGTGTAAGTCGGTGGTTTTCTCAGGACACAAGGAAGAGGTCAGCAGTAATTAGTTCCTTATATCAGGGTCTGGTGTTGTTGAGGGTTTATTCTTTCAACATCAGTAAGGCCACCCAGAGGGGCAAGGTTTTTGGGCCTTGCACGACCATGTTCTTGTACGTAGTTGTAGATCTTCCAGATTGGCCTTGGATGAAGGATCAACCCATTCTGCAATCCCAAACCTCTGTTAGAGTCTCCTATAAGGAGGAGATGTCGAATTATCGATGATTCTATCCTAAAGGTTTCCTCTATCTTCCCGATGCCAAGAAACCCCTTTTCCGTGCAATCACGTGATCTCTATTCATGGAATGTCACGTGGAATGTCCTCGAAAGCGACCTTCACACGCTGAGCTCACAAGATGAAAGATACAAGTTCTGCCTCGCCGGCAGCTTCCATATTGCAGAATAGTCATGTGAATGCCTTCGATAGAGTTCGGCGCCTACTGCGCTTCGCTCGCACAGGAGACCAAGTACTAGCCCATCTTACTTATCCCAAAACGGAACCCATTTTCTTGAACCAACGGTCATCTCCTCTTGTAGATGGAGATCTCCATGTTGCATGGAAGGGGATAATACCTAGGGATAATCACGAATACAGCACTTGAGCGTCGAGTCGAATACGCCGGCAGTCTTTTTCTTGGTATAGCCGATTATGTATCTCCCCAAGCCTGGCAATGCGCCTGTCCTCGACCTATTCAGCCTGAAGGGCAAAGTCGCTGTTGTCACTGGTATGTATTTTGCTTTTGATGTCTTCGAGCCTTCCCTTGCCCTCCCCTTCCCGTCGTCTTATCTGAAGCCCCCAACCTGAGATCTTCTCTTCAAGGCGGCTCCCGCGGCATCGGTCTCGAAGTCGTCAAAGCTTTCGCCGAGGCGGGCGCCGACATTGCATCCATCTACCGCAGCTCAACGACTGCCGATCAGATCGCATCCGAACTCTCGACGCAGCACGGCGTGACCATTCGCGCGTACCAATGCGACGTCAGCGACGAACAGGCCGTCGATGCCGTCTTCGAGACCATCGTCAAGGACTTCGACGGTAAGATTGATATCCTGGTTGCGAACGCTGGGATATGCTACACCGTGGCGGCCGAGGACATGACAACCCAGCAGTTCAGGTCGGAGATGGGTGTGAACTTTGACGGGCCTTGGTTCTGTGCTCGTGCTGCGGCCAAGTATTTCAAGAAGCAGGGCAGCGGGAATGTGATTTTCACGACCTCGATCAGTGGGTTGATTGTGAATATTCCGGACAAGCAGGCCATTGTATGTTGGGCTCTTGAATCCGGGTTTGTCACGGTTCTGACATGAGCGCAGTATAACGCATCAAAAGCTGGACTTATTCATCTCGCCAAAAGTCTGGCGGTGGAATGGATCGACTTCTGTCGCGTCAATTGTGTCAGTCCAGGCTATATATGGACGGATATGCTGGAAGAAGTGCCCAGGGAATTGTCGGATGAATGGGTTGCACTTACGCCGGCAAAGAGGATGGGTGAGGCGTATGAGTTGAAGGGGGTGAGTTCTGTTCGATGGTTGTCTTTGTCGGAAACTGATGTTTATAACAGGCATATCTGTTCTGCGCGTCGAATGCCTCGAGCTTCATGACTGGCGCGAATATTGTGGTCGACGGAGCTTATACGATCCCTTGAAGGAGGTGAAGTTGACCAGACCGTGCCAGACGCATCTCCAACGTGTGGGCCATGACATGAACAGGATAGAAAATGGTACGAGTAACGTACTTCTAAAAGTCCACCTGTTGTTATTCGTCGCACCAGTCGGTAGATGAAACTTCGGACCTTGTTAGCATACTGCATTAGTATGGTACTTTGTTTTTCCAGTCCACCAAGTTCATCAGTTATCAAGGTGTTACCTGGTACTCCGTACAAACCAGGAGAAGACGCATACTACCCGAGGTCGTAGTCTGGGCGGCCGCGCTCCATCTCATACGCGTCGGCCACGTATCTCACTCGATAGGGCTAAGCGGCACGAAGGTGAGGCCTGTCAAGCGTACCAAGCCCCTACAAGATCAAGTACGTGGCAGGGCGACTCGTCAGTGTGCAAAATTAGGGAATAGAATAGCTGCGTGTGTATAGGGGTGTCTTCACATTGTTTGTTGTTGATGTCGTCGCGGTCGTCGTCGTCGTCAATTTTGGTAAAAGTACGGAGTAGGCGAAGAAGATTCCATGGACCGCTTCGGGTCTAGCAGTTCGCCTGTCGGATCGTCATGGTCTGGCGTGTCTGAATCACTGGCTCACTGGCAGTTCTATATTTATATTTACCTACCTGAACACATGCCACAAAGGTTTCAGCTTTCTCGCCCAATGGTCTGAAACCTCTAAGTTGTTAACAAGAACAACAACAACAATAACAAGGGGCCACATGCCGCTGTCGCTACTCCGCAGCCTCACCTCGCCTATCCCATTCCATTGTACGGAGTATCCGTGCATCCATTCATCTTCATCATATCAACAGGGTTCAGGGTTCCATTGAATTGACATGACCTGCATTTCCATATTTTCGACTCTCCACTCACCAACAATCCACGGACTTCGCTTAATGGGTAGCTGATGGTAGGCTTGTTTCCTTATCTTCTTTCTTCCACTCGAATTCGATGTCTGCATTACGCGTACCTACTGGCTAGGTACGACTACACCGTTCTCTACCAAACCAAAGTACCGCCTTCTCTCCAAGGTCCAACCTGCAGACCCTATACCTGCGCATCCCTTGACCTCTTGTCGACCGGAATGCCCCTCCCTCAATAGCAAAATGATATCATGCTCCTACCTCGACCTTCACGAAGCTTCTGCGGTCAATGGCATCGTCGAAAGTCCGGCATCGTTGGCCCACTGCTCCTCCTGTTCCTCTTCCTCCTCTTCCTCCAGACTCGATTCCACTCAAACCCAGCGAAAACAGCGGTGACCGTCCCTCCACCTCCTGCACCGCGACCTACGAGCCCTCTCCTCAAAAGCCAAGCCTCTTTCTGGCGAGACCTCTACCTGCTGATCCTGAACAATGACCCAAACTGTAAAGAACCACCGGACCTGGTCGTGCCCCAAAAGTTGGACATCGGATACGACCCTTCGCACAACCACCAAAGACCGGACATATTGTTCATGGAGTCCAAAGACATCAAACGCATGAGGGAGGCACATACCAATTTCATCAATGACATCAAAAAGTCCACTCCCAAAATGGTGTACGAGCCAGGCAGTCGTGGACTCGTCATGACAGCTGGATTCAATCAACTGCCGGTCATGGTAATATCCATTCGTATGCTGCGGAGGACATGGTCCTTGTTGCCGGTCGAGGTGTTCGTGGCCGACCCGAACGACTACGACGAAGAAATATGCAACAATGTCATGCCGACGCTCAACGCCAAATGCATTGTTCTATCCGATATCTTTCGAGCCGCCGAGTCGGGCGTGTCCATCGACCGCTTTCAGTACAAAATTATGGCCATCCTGTTCTCCTCGTTCGAAGAAGTCCTGCTCCTGGACTCGGATGCTTTCCCCATCCATAATCCCATCTCTCTATTCGAACAGGAGCCCTTCAAGAGCACGGGTATGATTGTCTGGCCCGACTTTTGGTACGCTTCCGAATCACCGTACTATTTCCAGATTGCCAAAATCCAAGACATCCCGCCATTGAACGCTCGTGCCTCGGTGGAATCGGGCGAACTGATGTACTCGAAAGCCAAACATAACATGTCCATCATGCTGGCTGCATACTACAACTTCTACGGTCCGACCTATTACTACCCACTCCTCTCGCAGGGCGCTCCCGGACAAGGCGACAAGGAGACATTCGCTTGGGCGGCTACGGCACTCAATCAGCCATTCTACCCGGTCCATGAACGGGTCATGGCCCTTGGCCGGATGGACTCGAATGGCCATTACCTGGGAAGCGCCATGGCCCAGCATGATCCCATTGCTGATTGGATCTACACGCAAGTCCACGGGCCCCCTCACGAGCGGCTGAAGGAGGGAGACCTCAAAGACGTGAACCCATTCGACATCCAGCCCACCGACGTGAGGCCGTTTTTCATTCATGCCAATTTCCCCAAATTCGACCCCTCCACCATCTTCCAGCACCAAATGCGTGGCTTCGAGGACGAGGTCACCGGCTCCGGCGGTCCTACCCACGACTCAAACGGCACCGCTGTCCGCTGCTGGATGAGCGAGCAGCGTGCCACCGAGCTGTTCGGTTTTGACGTGGAACGCGCGTTCTGGGAAGAGATCATGGGTACCGCGTGCGAGTACGAGCACCAATTCGGATGTTGGAAGGGCAAGCAGGGTATCTGTGACCGAGTCAGGAACTACGTTGTCAGAGTCTTTCATCCCAACTCTATCGAGCCAGCCGGGATCTGATCATCAGCAGAGACTCGAGTCGTCTCTAGCCCCTTTTCACATTACCGACTGGAACCATAGCACCTCTATTCTTTCTAACCTGCCTGCAACTCATTTTTGTATATACCCCCTTGGCAATCCATTGGAACATCATCCGTATGTCCGAATCGCGACGAAAACTTGCGACGCGAGTCTATGTAACGACTCATTGACGAGAACCACGATACTATTTGACAAACAAAAAGTACATAGACATCCACATCATCATGTCATACCTTATCATTTACGGAATGGCGCGCACTTCGACTTCGACTTCGACTTCCAGCACATGAGCATATTGAGAAAGAAGCATTGCATAGCATCATATCTGCGTGGCATTGAGATGGAGTTGTTGGAATTTTTCACCCACAATGCGGCGAGCGGATGACAAGAATACTTGTTTATCCGTTTTTGTATCAGATTTCTGTTGATAATTCATGTACGACTGTGGTCACCTTGCAGCGTCGAATCATGAATCTGAAACTTGATGGACAATCGATCTGTATTGATCTCTTTCTTCTTTCCTCTCCTCTTGCTCTGTCTGACAAAAGTACGTATGATACCACCATCCCATTGTCATCTCGAAACCTAAGAGGAAAATCCAAGTCCCGAGGTCTTCAGGGGAAATGCTCTGTGGCTCCAACTCGTGTATGACGGATGCCTGTTGGCATTGCAAAAACTCCTCCCCATTCAGTCGCCCAGTTTCTCAGTACGCCGTACATGTACATGTGTAACTCCAACCCGACCAAAGTCAGAAGCAAAGCGAAAACAATGAGTCGTGACAGTCGTGACCGAGAATGAAAAAAAGAGACCACCCCCTAAGACCAAACCCCAACTTCCCAAGCTCTTAAACACATGTTGCGTTATCCATGACCATGACTTTTCCTTTCGCTTTCGCAGATGGAAGGGAAAACACCAATACCATTCCGTTCCATTCCATTCCGTTCCTTGACCACACACATCCCCATTGTAAAACCGTGGCACATCACGTCGCGGCCAGTCTTAATAGGTCTCCTCAAGCTCCGTACTCCACGCCGATTCACTGCCCTCAATCCTCGGCCCGGGGCCATGACCATTGACATTGTTGACATGATGAGCAAGATTCTCATCCGACACATCCCTGAACTGCTGATGCTGGCCGTGGCCGTACTGTTGCTGATCGTGATC
Source organism: Vermiconidia calcicola (assembly GCA_035928285.1). Lineage (NCBI taxonomy): Eukaryota > Fungi > Ascomycota > Dothideomycetes > Mycosphaerellales > Extremaceae > Vermiconidia > Vermiconidia calcicola. The sequence goes on from JAXLQG010000015.1 coordinate 382,172, forward strand.
GTGATGGTAATGATGCCCATTCTGCATCTGCATCTGCATCCTGACCTTAGCCGGCGGTGGCGCCATTTGTCCTGCAAACGACGGTTGTTGCCCTGGCCCTGCGGCTCCCGTAACAGTAGCAGTCATTGGTCTCTTGCCATTGAGATTGTGGCTTCCCATGCCCATTCCCATGCCCATGCCCAAGGAATTCGTCGTAGCAGCTGCATGAGCATGGACCTTGGAGTAATACGTCTCACGGACGTCACGCTCAGGTTCCATTTCCGAGGCGTCCGAGTATGTCTCCCAGTTCTCGCTACCGCTAGTGGCGGTCGTGCCGGTCGTCATGTTCGAGGATGTGTTCGAAGCCTGCCTAGATGCTGCTGTTGACGGTGGTGCCGAAGGGTGGTTGGAACGCATGTTGTTGTTTTGGCTGTGTATTGACGCCGAGGTGGAGGAGTGAGATGGATGATGCTGTTGTTGTTGGTGGGAGGAGGGATAGTGTGGGTCACCACCCCCTTGTTGCGGAGGCTGTTGTCTGTTGTCACGGTTGAGCAGTGATATGGACATGTAGGACATCCGTTCTCGTTCACGGTCGTCATACACGTCTTCGGGACTTATCGGTCGAACATATCGACTGCTTTCACTCGAGCCGGAGGACGCTGTGCTCGCTGGCCGGCCCGTGGACGCAGGTTGAGGCTGAGATGGAATGGCAGATCTGCCGGTCGATTCTTGTGGTGGAACGAAGAGATCTCTCATCCTCGGAGGCGGTGCTCTAGGCGGGCCCATGGTTCTTGTGCTCTGGGCGAAATTATGCTGTGGTTCATGCTGGCTTTGCGATTGCAACGAGGCTTGCGGAATGGCTCGGCGCTCAGGAGAGTTGTTTCCGTTCTTGAGATTGCCCAGGGGCACACGGGATGGAATCTTTGATGGAGACTTGTTTTGTGAAGCAGCCACGCTTGTTGTAGAGGCTGGAGGAGCCTGTTGTCTGATTGTTCCGGGTCTGCTGCCGGTCGGTGTTTTTGCAGTCGAGCGTGGTGGAGGACCTTTCATTACACTGGCGGGTCTAGCTTGTGGTGCAGATTTGGCAGCACTTGGAGCTGGTTTGGAGGTTTGCGTCGAAGCAGGAGTCTTGGATCTTGGTGGTAGGCCATTAGGTGTCTTGGACCGAGGTGGCGGTGCTTTGGCTTCCGCTTCGTCGAGTTCATCCAGAAACCTCTCACCGTGAATCAAGAATGGCCGACCGTACTCATCCTCATATCTCTGTAACGTCTTGGCCAGCTCGGCTGTGACCTTCGGTAGCTCCTTCGCAATTCTCTTTCTCATCTTTTCTTCTCTCAGCAGCTTGCCAGGATCTCGCTTTTCTCCTTTCTGCGGTTTCAGCAGCAGTCTTGAGGCATCAGCGGCTGATGCTGAGAGCGCTTCCTTGTCGGCAAGCAAAGACTTGTACTTCTCCACGGCAGCCAAGATTGGTGCTCTCTGTTCCTTGAGTGTGATCAGTCGTTCAATTTCCCCTTCGTGAGCTGACAATAGCGCGTCGCTGTACACGTCAGAGAACGCAGGTGTGAAGTCGAGCATTTCCTCTTCCGAAAAGTACAACATATCCCAAAGTTCCTGAAGCCGGACTCGAGCGTCCTCAACGAACAGGTGCAAGTTCTGTCTCTTCAATTCGTTCAACCGTGCCAGCTCATCCTCAAATTCATTGATGGCTCGCAGGCCACAGCCGCGGTTAGCAGCCAGGAATGCTTTGCGGTCTGCTTCCTCAATACCCAAACGATCCCATAGTGTCTCTATGTTCTTCTTGACCTCCCCAAGTCTCTTTTCGCGACTCTTCTTCTCATCGAGCAATTTGTCGCGACGGCTCTTGAGACGATCAAGGTCGGCCTGGTGTAAGCCTAGTTGTTCGGGTGAATCGCGGTAGTGTTGCACGATGAGAGAATCCGTTTGTGCTTGAGGAATGCCCAATTCCGACCACAGTCTCACAATCTCTTCTGCATGTTGTTGAACAACGATTATCCTCCTATTGTATTCGTCGTATACTCGTGTGAACTCTTCGTCAAGTGTTGTGACATATGAAGGAGACAGGTCGAAGGTGGGAGGGCAGGTGCTGGAAGTGGTCGGAGGTAGTCTAATTTTGACGAAGGAGGATTCGAGATGCGATGAGTATGAATCGAGAGCTTGGACTAGCTTTTTGACTTGTTCGAAACGTTCTCGATGGAGTCTGCTGACAACGTTGTATTTCTCTTTGAGGTCGCGTAAACAGTCCATCAGAGGATAAGTAACTCTGAGTCCGTTGCTGTCCAGGTCGTATCCTCGATCTTTCTCGTCATCCAGTGATGCTTCCATCTGCTTGATAGTCTTGATAATGTTGTGCGCTTCTTCAGTCATCTCGTTCTTTTCCCTGCAAGCGACAATTAGTATATGTCAGAGCGGGATGAGTGGAAGGCAACGTACTGGTTGACGCTGCGCAGGTGGTTGTGGAGGGTTTCGGACAGAGCTGTAAAGAGCTCTGTTTCTCTAGTTTCGCGCTCATTTCGAGGAACTCCTATTTCGTCGAAGATCGAGTGCAATTGGCCGATGATTGTGGTGACCTGAGTCGTCAAGTAACTGGTATCCATGGGAGCAGGCATGTTTGGCGACTCGGGCTCGTGGCCCTGCAGCTCAATGATGGATGTCTATCAGATCAAGTATGTGCAGTGACAAATATGGTGAATGATGTGTAAGAGGGAAGAGGAAGGTCACCAGATGGTCGAAGCGGCTTTTGTCGAATCAGGTGGGAGTTCAGCGAGTTCAGCGAGTTCATCGCGAAAAGAAATCCGAAGCGGATGTTTATCTCGTTGCCAACAACAACGAACACGAGACAAGGTGACAAGGCTTGATTACATAAGTATTCCTCCGATCGTTCCCCCCACACGTGACCCCGCATTCACCTTCATCTCATACTCGTACAGTAGCAGCGAGTATCTAGCAAAAGTACTTCCTCCCTAACCGCAGCCAGCGCAGCCTAGATCGCTCATTGATTGCTGGGCCTGGTCCATGAGAACCTCTACATATCGTTCTTCCTGACAAGATGTCTACTCAATCCGCCTTCCGCAACTGGGAAGCCGAGAACAAAATCATCACCATCGACCCGTCTCAAAACGCCCTCTACAGCCTACCCGACCCGGAATCCTACAAAGCTCTTCAGAATGCTGCACCATGGAAGAAAGACCCGAACTACTTTACAGACGTCCGGATCTCTGCGCTCGCGCTCCTCAAAATGACCACACATGCTCGATCCGGCGGAAACATAGAGATCATGGGCCTGATGACGGGCTATGTCTCGGGCAAATCCCTTATCATCACCGACGCATTCAGACTACCAGTCGAAGGTACCGAGACACGAGTCAATGCCCACGCAGATGCAGATGAATACATGGTCAACTTCGGTATTGCATCAAGAGATGGAGGAGGCCAACTTGAAAATCCTATTGGATGGTACCATTCACATCCTGGGTATGGCTGCTGGCTGTCGGGCATCGATGTCAACACTCAAATGACACACCAAATGGTCAATGATCCCTTCGTCGCCGTGGTCATTGATCCAGACCGGACAGTCAGCGCAGGCAAGGTCGAGATTGGTGCTTTCAGAACGTATCCCGAGGGTCAACGACCGACGAACAAGGCCTTCACCGATGAAAGCGACGAGTTCCAGGCTATTCCCACCGGCAAGATTGAGGATTTTGGAGCACACGCCAATAACTACTATTCCCTTGAAGTCGCCCACTACAAGTCGGCACTCGACACACATCTACTGAGCCTTCTGTGGAACAAGTACTGGACATCGACAATTTCACAATCTCCACTATTCACCAACCGGGAATACGCCAACAAGCAGATCGCCGACCATGCGGTGAAAATCAAGAAACTGGCCAAGAAGCCAAGAACCGGCGCAAGCATGCACCTCAGAAGTAACGAGCTGGCAGGCACCGGCGACAACAACATCAGAGTCGTGAAAGATGGCTCGTTGGAGCAGATCGTCAGAGGAGGCAACAAGATCGCGTCAGAAGAAGTGGCAGGACTCCTGGCTAGCGAGGTGAAAAAGGCGCTGTTTTGGGGTGTGGTGCAGGAAGCACGGATCAAAGCTGCTGGTGAACAAGCCACGAATGCTGCGGCTGGTGTTGGAATTGCCAGCAACGGTGGTTGAAATACCTAAAGAATCCGGGACTTTCTTTCCTGAAAGCTCAGCACCCGAGTGGTATGCTCGAAATCCACATCGTGTACGGCACCCGATTGTTGCCCAGAATGGGGGAGTTCGCCACGAGAAAGGCTACACAGAGGCTCAAACAGTCCATGGCCAGTCACCAGTTGCTGCCTGTACAGAACAATCTAGACGCCCAAGCACAATCGCTACGACTCTCTGTGGCATTTGGAGCCACCCAGAGATCACAAAATACTGGCCATTGCCACCAGTGCATGATCTGCGGCAGGTTCGGCTTTCCCCTTCAACATCTCAGGATGCGTTCCACGTGGTAGCGGACGTGAGAGCGACCCTGTTCCTTCCGGGCATGGGAGTGTTACTGTGTAAACTGCCACGCGTCCGATCTCATCCGAAAAGATACCTGTAGATAGCGAGATAGGTCGACGGCCGCGAATGTGAATTAGATTGAGAGTGAGAACTAGACCGAGAACACGAACACGAATTCATTCTAATTCACATTCGCGACGGTGCAACTTCTCTCTTTCCACAATCCGCTTCATTCCCTCATGATGCGATTGCCAGTCCTGAAGAAGCGTCTTCCTGGAGATTAATTCTGTACTATTACCTAGCACGACGGCGTCCCTCGGTGCCTCATTCCAACTTTCTCTCTCTTCCATTATCTTCACAGAGCCCTTCCCAGCCATAGACCGGAAACCTTCCCGGCGCCTCCGAACCTGATCGAGTTTGTTAGCTCAGTGTAGCTTGTAGTCGTACGCATACGGCCTGTCAAGAAGCGCTAAACTTCCAGTGTTGGTTGGTTCAAAACGATCAGCAACGTCAACGAAACGTCAAAAAAATTCCATCTCGATCGACCATCGTCATAAAGACGAAACCCTCATCTGAGATCTACGGGGAAGCCGAACCGCCCCTATCCGTACTCCTGACAGAGGATGACACGGTCAACGAGAAGAACAGAGTGGCCGAGTACCACAGTACTGTTAGTCGACGAAGAGGCTTGTAAGGACGTTCTATTGTGATGACAGTCCAGGGAATACTGTGTATGCACGAGAAAGAAATCCATGATAATGCGTTGCAGGATTGGATTCCAGTATCATTGCAAGATATCTGATGCAACTCGATCCCGTCCTCGCGGCCCGCGCCCCAAGCATTGGATATCCAAGCTCAAAAGGCATTCAATAGATATCCCAATCTCCATAGCCAATGTCCATTCCCATATCAAATCGGCCGTAACATTCTGATATCACATCTCTCTCTACATCCCAACGTTGCTCGGACCAGACGTGCGACAGTGAGTCAACTGTCCTTCCTCTGCATCGCCATAGATGCCAAAACACTGACAAGACACTAGATCCGCCTCCAGCCCACTGCTTTCTGGGGCCCTTCATTCGCTAGCTTTTCGGAGGCTATCAACCAACAAATATCTCTCCTCGACAACCAAAACAAATCCGCTCAAATGATGCATAGATGCTTGAGATAGCACAAAACACGCTGAAATACAACCACCAAATCAATCACACTTTATACAATGAAAGATGAAACAAATGAAAGCCTTCAGAAGATGAAGTTTCGAGAGGCAACCCAATCAGACCCGGGTCCTTCTCGGATTAGCCAGTCGGTATTGTGAGATGTCCACGATGATCGAACTCTGCTCACTGGCGTCGTCGACCTCAATGTCGTCAGCCGCGAGTCCTTCATCAGGGTCATCCACAATGGCAGCAGGAGCACTGAAGAAAGCCCCACGGGCTCTCATATCTTCCAAGGTGTTGTTGATATTGTATGTCGTTTGGATGATGCTCGAGCCCTTGGGCATAGGACAAATCGGTGGTTCATTGGGGCGGTCCGCTTGGGATTCTGTGTCAGAAGTTTGGCCCTTCTCTTCCGATTCTTGCTTCTCTTTGAGTTTCTTCAGGGAACCAGCAGTGGAAGTTGCCTGTGCCAGAACAGCACCAAGCTTGTATTGTATGTTGTCGAGTTCAGCCTTACAGTCTCCATCACGAAGGAATTGGTGTGCTGCTGTCTCGCAGAGAGACTGGATTGATTCAAGCTCTTTGTCCACTTGGAGAAAAGCCGCCTCATCATTGTCTGAGACTGTCATGGCAATGGACTCGACAGCCTTCTTTCCAGATAGTATCGGCGAAGTGGTTCGGGACATCATGTTGTTTCTGAAGTTATCCAAGGACGGATATCCCTGACTTCCTCCTTTTGGAGTGGGCAATCGAAATCCTCTTTCGACTACAAAGGAATTCTTTCCTTTTCGCAGGTTGTTCCGGCCGACGCCGATAGACTTGACCAAGGCATCGAGCTGGTCCTGCAGATATGAATCGTAGTATACCACTACCTGGTTTTTGTTTCTGAATTTTTGAGGACCCGAGGCACCTGAGCGGATCGAAGTCCCAGACTTTCTGTTCTTGGTTGCTTGTGCATAGAGATACCGGTTTCCTGCTTCGAGGGGATTGATCTCAACCCTGTCGGGAAGCGAAGGTACATCCGTTTCATCCTCTTGAGTCTCTTCTTCGTCATTGGTATGGATAGAAGCGACTGAAGCAGACTTCCTGCGTTTAGGTTGGACCTGGTTGACCAGCCGCGAGAAGTCGGCGACGAACTGGTCATGCTTCCGAGTAGCATGAGTCGACAGAGACTCGATGGTCTGTTTCCAGACAGGAATATTGTCGACAAGATGGACGAAGCTCGAATGGGCATCCATGGCTTGAGCCATAGCCACCGCAATGGATAGGTGGGCTGGTGTACAAGATTTGTTGAACGGCAATCAGAACATTGTTTCGGCGGCTGAAGTTGTGCGAGGTGATATTGCACGGACAAGTAAAGGATGAGTCAAGATGCGGTGTGCAAGTAAGAAGAGGGCGGAGTCTCCGGTCGGAGAGGGAAGCGTCGGAAGGTGGCCGGAGAGGTCGACAAACAAATGGAAGCAAATCAACGAAGCTCAATTCCTGCTGGGTACCAGGCCGTGTGAATAAGAATGCAGGGAAGGTGAGGTGGACTGGTGGTACTGTGTGCAGTCGATCGTGGTTTGTTGGATGAGGAGGAAGAGGAGAGCAAAAGAGGTCGATCGAAGTCGGTGTCAGCGAGAGAATTGGGTCGCTGTAACGTGGTGACGGGGTTCTAGAGTAGTAATACGTATGTCGAGCTGTCTGCTGGTCTGCTGGTCTGCTTTTCGCTGTCTGTGCTCGGTTGGGTTTTTCTGTCGCTAGTTTTCGTTCGTCGCACCCCGGATCCCGACTACGCTGGATGCAGTAGTGGCCCCAAATTGATGTGAAAAGGAAGCTTTTGGTTTAGGATATTCGTACGGAGTAGGATGAGATGGAAGCGAGAGTTCAAGGGGAGGGGAGGGGAGGCCGGAATTGTGATTGACGAGGAGTGATGAGAGGAAAAAGGGTGGAGGAGGAAGATGGCAGATGGATTGGACGAGCCAGAGAATTGCTGCACCAGGTCCAAGGTGCAGGCAGAGGCAGAGGCAGAGACAGAGACAGACGCAGGACATTCTCGCACTACTGAGCGGTCCCGATGCCAGTCAGTGCAGGCTACTCGGCTGCGTTTTTCCACGCTACTTGTCTCCCCTGCTAGCCTGGGGCGTGGCTACCTAGGCCTTGCATCAGCCTAGTGAGCCTGGAAGAGGGGGCAGCCTGGAGCCTGGATGAACGCCCGTGACGCCCAGGGAGCCCCCCTCCCGGCTGCTTTTCCCTCTCGTTTGACGCCTGTCATCACCTCTAGCCCGGCCTAGCTCTTGCCTGGGAGCGTCGGAGTTTCTCTGTCAATGTCCTATCTCAGTCAAGTCTCAGGCCATCTCCCCCACTCCTCCTTCTCAAACCATCGCCGTCTTTTCAGATTTCGTTATGGTAACCTCCTACTGCTACTCCCATTGGTTTTGGGTCTCAATGCCTAGCATGCACCTACAGGGCCTCGAGTCTTGTCAAATTGAAGGCTACTGAATCACACCAGAGTAGTTCATCTTCCGCGCGGTCCGGCACGTCGTTTTGACCCAAAACGGTCTGTCCATCCAGATCGTGATGGGAAAGGCCCGCGCTCCATCCGTACTTGACTGGCACGATCCGGGGAGTTTGAGACTCTCTACAGTACGAGTAGGTATGTAACCGTCGAACACGTACTATACTCGTGACGAGTGCTAAACCAAGTACTATGTATCGAAATCTTGATCGAGTACTCGGTAGCAAAGAGCAGGAATCTCCTTCCAACCAACATCTCCGACTCTGTCGCACGCGTCGTCATCGAAGTTTGCAGCTGTCCGACGTGGCCTGTGCATCATGCTCAGCAAAGCTGTCCATCACCCAGCATCTTCGGATACAGAACCATAGGCCAGTGCACCACCTATCCGAACAGTTCACCGGCCAAAGCGGTTGATGGGCGTTGAAGCTGACATCTGCCCCATAAACTAACCGTTGCGGCCGAAAGTCACCCGTCCCCACCCTTGTCACATCAGATGGATCGTGGTGGACACCACCTGTGACCATTGAAGGAATGCAAGATGCAGCCAGCGTAGCAGGTCACGCAGGTATCTGGCCAACGCAACAGGCCAGGAATATTGTCAAGTTTCAATGCAAACGAGATGCGGCAAACCACATGCCTGACCCTAATGTACCTCTTGCATGGTCGATCTATACATGCACCAATGGACAAACTCACAACTAAGTATGCAGGATGCATCGAGTCGGCCACCAACAGTACCTCGTACGAGTCTACAGGACCCCATGTCGACCGTCCTCGCTCCCGGACCGAGGCGCCAGTAAGTTAGGTGCCACAAGCATCATGATGTGCTGATACTTTCGCGGAGTATGCTGCCAGCACAACCAAATAGTGTCCTGGCCCCTCCACTCTTGTCATACGGGGACTTGTATGCTTTATCGAAAGTTTGTCTCACCGACACTTGATAGTACTAGGAGAACCCTGGAATGATCGACGTTTGGTTTCACCGCTCTAGGTCCCACGGCAGCCAAACAAAGACTCAGATTGAATCTCTTGGGCCGCCTTCAGACCAAGATGCCAACAGCAATCTTAGTAACTCGGTGCAAGGGATCCAAAAGGTAAAAGAATGCGTGCATGATCTTGTAAAGAGATGTCGGCCATAACTTCCCACTCAACCGAGGCCCCCTCGGCTCCTGCTTGTGGTCGACTATCAACGACATGAACAAACCTTTTACAACCGATCAAGCGATGATTGCACACAATGAACAGCAGCCATAGGTCATGATGGGCCTAATCCAAGCGCGAGTACACAGTACGGAATAGAAGCACTATTAGACTGGCTTCTAGATGACCGTCAAACAACGGGCCGTCAAGGCCGTGCAAGCCTCTTGAAGCAATCTCAAGCCACAGGAGACTACCGACGCCTCCAGGGCAAACGAGACACACAGTACGGAGTACTCGTACCCACGACTACCCAAGGGACTTGCCTGGACTTGTCCCACCGACTTGTCCCATGGCGCATTCGAGGGTTACCTTGGCCGACGATCATTTTATGCGAGTCAACTAAAGAGAGAAGATCACTCTGCCACGCTGTGGCACGCTGCCGGTTCTTTTTCCTTGTCGTGTCAGTACGAGTATCCGGATTGGGCTTTCGATCTGCCCTGCACTTCTAATCAAGCTCTTCACCCATGCTCGCCCCCATGCCTGAACCTGGCCGGACAACTTGTACAGGACCCAGATGTGGTACAAGTAGAGACCACGATCAAGCAGCACATATGGTGAACGAAGGGTGCGAGTACGGAGTACGGGTTACATTTATTCGGCGATCTGCCAACCGTGCACTCGCAATTGATTGATGGGCGATCGGCCTTTGTGGAAGATGATTTGCATTGTCGCAATGCAATGATTGCCATTTCAGGCAACCAAGGAACACCCCGTCTCGCCGTTTTACCGTTTACCAACAAATTTTTGCTGACTGTGCCTGAGCATGATCAGCAGGCTGGCTGAACATGGAGACTGGAAGGGACTTGCGAGCATCGCACATCGCAACAACCAACACCACCACCACCACAGTACGGAGTACGGAGTACGAATCACTACTGTGGTAATTTGTGAAAATCTCGAAGGAGGCGCTCAAGCGCTTTCCATGTCCACAAGTCCAATCTCGCTTCAAGTTTTGGTCGTGCCTTCGAGAAGGAATCCGTCACCCAACGCTACCTAACTCCCCGAGGGTCCCCGACACTCAAGAAGTTGATGACCCCCAAGGGGGGCCGAGACCGGCAAGCCGGACAGCATTGGGTGCGGTGCTGGTTTTTGGCTACCTGAACTTAGTGTGGCGCGTTCGGATAGTCCGACACATCCGACAAGTTGCAGGTTTGATCATTGCACTACTGAGTATTATGCGTCCGTACGGAGTACTTACGAAGGCAACCTGGGCGAGGGAGTCACTAAATTGTCATTATTCAACAGTCAAAACAACAAATTGGAGCCGAGGGCCGAGAGTAAGAGCTGTCCTTCGGGCTGAACCACACGCGGTCACGGTCACAGTCACGGTCGCGGTCTGATGGACCATATTACTCGTCCAGACGTCTACGGAGTAACAGAGTACACAGTACTTCGCTGACCACCTCATGCTGGCGTATATACTTGGTCGGAGTAAAACAGGGGAGCCAAAAAGTGCTGTCAGTGGCCCTCAGCCTCGTCAACATCGGACAACACCCAACACAGAGCCTCGGTACCTCGGTACCAAAGAGCGGATTGTTTGGGCAGAAGTGGCATGCATGGGGCCGTACAGAAAGGCAGGAGGGATAGACTTGGTCATTATTGTCCAGGCTGACTGCTGGTGCTGCTGGTGCTGCTGCTGTCAATGTGTGTCTCTCCTCCGAGTAGTTACTCCGTAGTGACTATGGCAATCGCACTGAGACTGGAACGTGCAATGTTTGAAGAACTCATACGAGTTACTACCAACCATTATGACAATACGAAATACTAACAGCTAGCTGATGGGGGTATCAATCAAAAACAGCGCTTTGCACTTCAGTCCCTCTTCCCTCTCCCCTTTCCCTTCATTCCCGCCCTCTGCAACGCTCATATCAAATTTTGAGGTAGCGAGCATTTCTCGGCATCGCTCTAGCCGAACAATCTTAGGCCGGCCAGACCACCAATCCTCCGCGTGGGCTCATCGGCTGGCATCATGGACGGGCATATTAATAGTAAATCTTCTCCTCAAATATAGGTGGTCGTCCACCCGTCTCTTCCTCGTCCCAGACGATCCTCCCTTTCTCGTTAAAATATGCTCCTTCGTCAGTCATTGGAACCACTTTATTCGTATGAAAACACTCCTGCCTCGACACACCGACTTCGTCATGCGGAACCCACAGTAGCGGCGCAATGGCATTGACAGCCGGATCTTGGTACGCATCTCTTTCGACTTCAGGCGAGTACCTGATCTCGGCGAAGTCTTGCGGTACCAGTTTCCGCATCACAGCGTAACTAGCATAAATGTCAGGCCTCAAGAACCTCTTGAGTATCGAGACTGGCTTCTTGTTGCCGTCCGAGCGAGTGCTGCTATTTCGGGCACGCCGCAGTTCGTCGGCGGGATTCTTCTCGAAACTGCTCTTCCCTCGATTGTCAGGCGAAGACATGCCCAAAGAGTCATCGCGAAGTAGTGCAGCCTCCTCCGACTCTAGCGAGCGTGGCAGATAGTGCAACAAGGGTTGGACAGCAGTTGTCAGAGAAATATGGTACAAGATCATGAAAACCAAGAAAATAATCATCAACACCAAAGGTCCAGGGGCAGCACGTATGCCTAGTAGACCGATCATGCAGATCACAGCCAGGTAACAGCCGACCAGAGTATGTTGCAGTGCCTTGGAGTAGACTAGACCCTTCGTGTCGATGACGGAACTGTCGACAAAAAGGAGGTTGTATCGGTAGGCGAAGTAGAACAGTCCGAGGCCGAGTGTGGCAAACCCCATCATCAGAGGAGCGATTGGAGAGTATGTGATGGAAATCACCGTCATCATCCTGATTCAGAGTCAGCAGAGAAAACCCACAAGCTTCGGTATGCACATTACTCAATGATTGGAAAGACACTCCCCCATCCAACAGAAGACAAGCTAGACCACCTGTTGTACATCTTCCTTGGAGTTTTGTCAAGCACTCTTGACATGACGTTGAAGAGAATCAACCCTACGATCTGCAGCAGTTGACCCGAAGAGAAGACCAAACCCTGCAGGATAAAGTATGAGATATAAAAGTTTGAAGCAAGCGGGAGGTTCTTTGCCAGAATGGAGGTTATGGAACCTGGATTTTTGATGACTTGTGGTACTGCAGCACTAGCAGCAGATGTCATAGTCGTTACTAAAAAGACCTGCACAATCTGGAACCAAAAGAATGATTCGTGGCAGCGGAGTTCGATGAGTGACAATGTAGGCTGCGAATTGTCAGAAGCTGCACCGCACATAAAAAGAGCCCTGGTGCTTGAGCAGAAACTACTTACCTTTCCAGCCACCTTCCCCATGAACCTCAAGATGACAGGCACGAGTGAGATTAGAATTGACAACATAACGGTCGGCAACAGGTTGGTGATGACTCCCAGAATGACTTTTGGACAGTCGTTGATGAAATCCAAAAAGGGAGCGACTTCGGTCAAGTATGAGATCTGCGAAATGGAGCCCACAACAGCGACCGGAATTGACCTTGTCCAAATGTTAGTATGACATCTGATAGTCCATCGTCAAAGACGGCGATGACTTACCAGAAAATGATCAGAGCAGTAACGAAAGCCAGTGAGATGATATTGCGGATCGTCCGCGTCTTCCACGTGATACCCAGGTTCGACCAGACAATCTCTTCCGGACTCAGACCAACGACACGAGGAGACATATGCAGTACTTGGTGGTGGGTTACCATTTGAAAGGCACTTTGTGCTTGGACCTGACTCCAGAATTCGACAAAGACAGCATTCCTGGGCGTCGATTCGCCGGATCGATATTTCGTCTGCTCGGCTTCAATCAATGGATTCAATCTTCCGATTTCCTCCCGGCACCAGTTGATTGTATCGACCTTTTTCCCAATCAACGGCTTCAAACGATGGGTAGGGCGGTCCTCGGGCTTGACCCAACGGCCTGCTGCTGCGCCTGACTCTGCTTCGTAGTCCTCATGGTTGTGAGTAGGTCGCTCGGCGTCTGTTGACTTTCCCTTCATAGTCTTCAGGTATGCATCATTAGCGAGCTTAATCAGCGTGGTTTCGGCAGTCTCGAGCTTGATACATAGTTTGTAGCGCTCCGAGACCCTTTCCTCCAACTCCTTTGCGTCTGAGGCAATCCAGACATTCTTGAGCTCGTCGCCAAACATGCGGCGGATCTTGGCTTCGTCTGCATACTCGGTCGGGACCGACTGGAAGAGAACCGTCCGGGAAGAGATTCGAGAAGCATAAAGTGGAGATAGGAGGTACGCCTGTCGCAGGTTGATGTAGTACACCATTTCACGAGTGACTAGAAAGAAGATGAATCCAATGAAGACCCACGACACAAAGACGTGGGCATAGTATCGGTTCTTGTCCTGGACGTTACTGAAGCTGAGGAGGTTCAACTGTTTCTGACCTCCGCCACCTGTCGCATTGATTGGGAATAAGATGGGCCATGTGAGGCAGCACCCGACAAAGCAAATAAGGATGGACATCTTGAGGTATCGCAGCAGGAAATAGCCATCGAGAGAATTGTGTTGCAGAACGTACTCGTCTGGGAGCTGATGTTGGTGTTCTTGTCAGGCACCTTGATCTCTTCAATCGGGGGGATTCCACCCACCTTTCTCATAAACGGGATCCAACCAAACAGTGTATTGGGCGGCGCAGGAGTACGTTCTTGCGGGCGCAAAGCACCCAAGTATGTTCGAGGGGCATATTGCCTGGGAAATCGAGACCGTAGCAGGAGGAAGAGGGCGAAGTATAGTACCGCGATGATCAATGTCGGTACCAGGGTCGAAATCAACCCTGAGAGGGATGGAGAGCCTTGTCTCGCAGAACCAATGTTTTGATCATTACTCGTGTTCGTGCTGGGAGCCTCGGCGCGTATCTCGAGGATCGCATGGAATGCTTCCATAGCAGACATGGTACTGGAGTGCGCCGCAATCGTCTTGAAGTCGCAATCTAGAGTGGATCAGGTTAATAACAATACGGCGGCGGCGGTGAGGATGAGGGAGCAGTCGCAGGTTGAGAAGGAGAGAGAAAGGCAGTAACAACGACAAGGATTGACAGCCAGAAGAAGTGGAAGGAATCAAATGATATGTATTGTCTATCAAGAGTGGAAGAAGAAGTACGTAAGGTAAGTATCGCAGCGACTTTTGACGTGTTGTGCTCGTCTGCATAGCGCGAAGCCAGGAATTTCTGGTTGTGTAGCGAGTGGTCAAGGCATAAGTTCTAGGTAACTTAACTTATCTCAAGGTTTGAGAGGGACAGAGGCGTCGTCGTCGCAACTCCACTGAATCTCTCGGCTGCTGCGTGAATGGCGAGAATGGCGAGTTTCCACAAGACACCGCCTGGAACTTGCCGATTGCAGAACCAAAAGGACCCTTGTCCAGCTGTAAGGGTGACATCGATTCGTTTACACAGTACCCGTCGAGGCCGTATGCAGACTCCCGGGGCACTTGCCAACATCCCTAACTACCTTACCTACTAGGTACCTTACTTGAATCCTCCGCTCTGAGAGTCAGTGTCGGCCACTTGCTTGAGATGGTTGCTTCTGGCATTCAGCTTCAGTCAGAGGCGAATCAAGTGCTTTTGCAGCTGAGAGGTGGGTATGGGCGTGGAGGGACCCTTTCTACAATCCACCATTATCCAGCAAGAAACAGAAAACACAACAACACGTTTCAAGGAATGACTCTATTGTCTTGTTTCTCTGGATAGCTCCATCTAGCAGCTCTATCGTTGTTGGTACTGAACAAGATTTCCCTTTTCTCATCTCCACTTCAGCTCATCCCATTCTTGACAAGAAGATCTCCAATCAATAACGGTCCCCAGCTCGATTCGACATGTTCGTATGATCAAGATTACCATTCAAGGTTATGTTTTTTATCCCACCCCGAGTGTCACAGACTCATTTGGTCCCAGACCCTATGAGCTCAACACACATGGATAGACCCAACCATACGCCATGTCGATCATTGTCGAGAAAAAAGGTTTGTTGTCCGAAAACAAATGTAAAGGAATGAATAGAAATGAAACCTTCTCGGATCACATCATAAAAGACACCGCAAGCCTGCCAGCCCAGGAAACATTTCGCTTTCCCGGAACTCCGTTTGTCATAAAAGTCGTGAATCTGGTGCGTGGATTGGCCTTGGGCCGATTCCATTGGTTAGATCTTTCAGATCCACGGCTTCGCGAGCGTTCCGAGTTGGTCCTCGAAAATACCACCATACAGGCCAGCGATCTCGTCCAAGTATTCTTCCACGCCAAACTTGCGAAGACCTTTGCTCATGATTTCTTGCTCTTCTTCCTCCAATAATCTTGCCGTGGCGCCAAACTCTTCTGCGACCTCATTAACTTGAGCTAGCTCTTTGCCGAAAGGATGACTGGGGTCGGCGGATGAAGTGAACATGTCAGCACTGCTCCGTACCGCCGGCTTGATGAGGGTGGTTGGGGGAGGTGACATCCGTTGCATCGATCGCTTTCGTGACAGCTCAACATGAGCCTGCTTTGAGTGAGAAGGGGCCCGTTTTGGAATTGCGGGCGTTGCAGTGATAGGCGGTGAAGCAATCGCGGGAACAGCGGAAGCGGCTTGCTTCAAATCGAAGAATGATTTGTGGTCATCGGAAGCAGGTGTGACGGGAGTCGCGGGACCACTGTCCTCAATGGACGACGTGTCACTGAGTGAGTTATTGAGAAAGCTTCGATCAATCGTGGAGAAATCAGAGTCGTTGGCTGAGGAAATCGAGGCAGTCGAAGAACCAGAACCATTGCGAATGTCTGGTGCAGTCAATGCCTGGACGTTTGTCGTCGAGATCAGCTCAGTTGGAAGTGAGATCTGATTGCGATTGATGGTTCCAGGAGCGTATCTGACACTTGTCCCACGTTGAGGCATCGGTTGATCGACACTGCGCTTGTTGCGCCTCGTGAAAGCGCGCGCAAGAGACATGGTTGACGAAGACATGACGGGCAATTGAGGTCTGTCGAGGTGGTCTTATCTCTTTTGAACGTTCGCAATGTGATACACGTTAGACTAGAGATCTTGGTGTTTGTTGTAAACCTTAAGATTGGCTTGTGCTCTGTGAGTTTCCGGTGACGGGTGTGATGATGTGAATATGATGGTCGAAGGATTGACGTTATCAAGTATTTGTGAATTGAATTGAAGTTCTGAAGTGCTAAGGAACGGTAGTAACGCAGACTCAGTCCGCAGTAAGGAAGGATCGAAGTCGGTGGTAAGTGAGTAGTCGGTTGTCGTCAAGGAAGGATGGCAACTGAGCGCAAACACTGATACCTAGGTAGGCGAAGGAATGGACTGTGTAGGAAACTACGACGGATCGACCGTCGAGTCAAGGAATGTGTGAATGTGATTCAAGAGAGTGCAGAATGGAGGGTGTCTAAAGAGTGACTGTGATGGGAAAAAGAACGAAAGACTTTTCCCCGTTCTGCGTGTATCCCTTGAATTCGGGAGATGGAATGAGTGGATGTTGGGAAGATCGAGAAGGGAATCTTCTGCAGGAGGATGGAGAATCCAATGGAGATAGACACATGCACCAGGAACTCTGTTGTGCAATTTTTGATGGCTTGACGCTAGAAAAGACGCCTGGCACTGCCTATTGGACTCACTAGACTTAAGGGCCAGGCCCATGCGCTCCAGTGGCTCCCTGTTGGCGCAAGCACGCGCAAGGTACCGCCGTCATGGCCTCTAGGGGAGGATTCTAGGGGGCCATCAGGGCCTCTAGGTAGCATCCACCTGGACATACAAGACCACTCACCATTCTCGCCCTCCCTCCCTGAAGCACCGGACTGGCCGCCCTCGACGCCACTCACGAGGATTCTCTCCTCGTCTCTCATTCTTCGCATGGTGCGCCATCCCTCTCGCAGTCTAGACACTCGCCGTAGTTCGCCCATCATCGCTCAAAGGCATGCTTGTCCCGTCCCAAATTCTCCGCATTCGGCTCTATTCGTCCTCCATTCATGCAATTCCATGCTCCCACAGCGGTTCCTCATCTGTTAAGGGGCAACGAGAACAGGGAGAGGGCGAGAGGGATGGGTTGCACAACCATTCACAACCGCCAAACTGTTTTCATAGCCGCTCTGGTTGGGTGATGCTGAAACACTGAATACTGAACACTGAACACTGAACACTGAACACTGAACAGACAGATGAAAGCCATGCACGCCATGATATCCCGGGCTCGCCCTCTGTGGTTCACGTCAAGCGCTTCTCAAAACTTTAGAGACCCTTTCTCAACCACAGACCAACTCCTGTCAACCAAGCCATCGACTTCATCATTCTTTGGTTGATGGCTTTCTCAGCAGTTTCGGCTTCAAACAAAGACAGACCAGACCCTGACCTTATTTGCCTCGATGACCCAAGCCCCAACTGTGTGCCTGCATGATCAGCCAAGATCGGTCGTGAATCAGACCTGCGAGTAATCGTTTCAGATCTTCCGTTCGAGTTAGAATGTTGATGCACAACGGCAAGAGTAGCCTTCTCTCGCCCCAGTTGTGCTCCAGTCCACTGACTCCAGCCGAGGGGAGTTCTGTCGGGCGTTTCAGAAAGGAACACCGTTGGCTGACCGTCACATGCGGCTCCTGAAAATTGACCCAAACCGTCACCGTCACCTTGATTTTCGATCTCAGCTGTTTCAAATACGACTGCGGACTGTCACGAGTTTCGACTCTCCCCAGTATCAAGAATGAAGCCATGTCATCTGTTCCGTCGCCCGTGCGTACTGTGGTACTGTGTAAGCTATTCTGACTCCTGAGTGCCTTAGATCCTACGGACTTACCTCGGTAGTAATCCCAGATAATGTAATCACAGCCTTGCCAAGCCCCCGCGCAGCCTCGTCTGCAACTCCGCATCTCATTTTCCTTCGCTCACGCACCCAGTTGTGACTGTCTCAAGCAACATCAACGTCGTGGCTACATCCACCGAGTGACCAATTCCAGCATGATACTAATACCTTCGTGACCCTGACCCTAGCCCTCGACCCTCCCTCTCCTCACTATGGTCCGCATCAAACAACGCTACATCCTCTTCAACGTCCTCTACCCTGGCACCACCACCCCTCCTCCACAACCATCCTCTCAAACGCCCACACCCTCATACGTCCTCTTCTCGCGACCCAGCCCACCTCACCTCAATGGGCGCCTCTTACTGTCCACAATTCGCTCCACCATCCAATCCCTCTTCGGCGACCATGGCATGTCCGTCGTCCAATCCTCCCTGCGAATCATGTACTTCAGCCCCAGCACGAGTACCGTGATCCTACGTGTCCCCCGAGCGCACTTCCGCCTCGTCTGGGCTAGCCTCACATTCATGGACACCGTCCCCGGGCCCCAGAGGAATTCCGCGCCTGTACAGTGTGTAATCAGAGTAACCAGGGTGAGTGGCACGATCAGAAAGAGCGAGGAGGAAATCCTTCGCCAGGCTCGCAGGGACATTGTCCGCGCAAAGCGGCAAGGCCGAGAAGATGAAGAGGAAGACGAAAACATGCTCCAAGGCTTGCTGGACAAAAACAAAGCCCACCGGCCGGGCAATGCCGCCACTTTGCGCGTCCAGGATGAGGAGGATGGCATCATAGACCTCGACGATGAGGAGGACATGGAAGATATCTCTGATTGAGAAAACCCAAACTATTGCACTGCTCGTCTTCAGAAGCTGCTCGGCCGAGACAGAAGGGGAGGATTATGACCCTCCATCGCCCGGCTCAGGCTCAGCCTTGGCCCTCCTCTTCACCTTAACACCGCTATCGCCCGTCATACTCGGTAAGTCATCGCCGTCCACATCATCTCCGATACCCCCATCCTCAACACCCCTCTCCCACTCCTCTTCCCGTCGTTTCTGCTCCTCCTCCCACTCCATCCTCTCCCTCTCGTCCCATTCATCCTTCTGATCGATCCACCGTTCCTGCACATCCCTAACGTCCATCCCTCCCATCCCCTCTCTGACCGCAACCTGCCAGACAGTATCGTTCGCCCCCTCCGCGCCCCCAAACGCATACCCTCCAGCTCGATCGATCGTCCGTAAAAGCGACATCATACTCTTCTTGTCCTCGACCGCGAGCGTCTCATACCCAACCAGTCCAAACTCTTCCACGAGGTTGACAATCGCCTCGTTCAGCGCCGCATATTTTTCCTGTCCAAACATCGGCGACTCTTCTTCCAGGCTGGGCAGCAGGTACGACAGGTCTTGCACTTCTGTATAAAAGTCCAGATTGAATGGCAGAGGAGGGTATTTCGAGAGGTTGTCGATCTTTGTCAGGACGTTGATATGCGTCATGTCGAGTTGCAGCATGCTTCGTAACGAGAGCAGGAGGGTTGAGATGTATAATGAGGGTAGGGTCAGGGCGTATGAGTCGATCAGGTTGACGACCACCAGCTGTACACTCAGATTAGTACACTGTACATTCGTACCACACGTTTCTTCGCATCACATAGTCCGCCTGGTGCAGGTATCGCAGTACATAATCCGTCTGCGCAGGCCACCGCAATGACCCAAGGCAAAAGAATTCTCCTCTGCGCATGCCACCACAGTATCCAAACCAAAGAAGAAAGGGCGTGAGATCGAGAACTGTTACTGTCCCCTCGGAAAGAAAACGGTAGGAGAAACGTAGGAGAAACGTAGACGTACCCGATATCCCATCCTCTTTTCCAACCTCGCAAAGATCCTCCGCAAACTCGCATGATGCGTAAACAACTCGACCTGCCCCGGACAATCGAAAAGCACATACTCGCCCTCCCAATCCGGCACACTGTTTTTGAGCCGCTCCTCAAGCCACTCGAAATTCTCCTCCAGCTCTTCCAGCGCATACAACACGCCTCCATTCGGTCCTAGGCCGACGTTCTCATCACCCATGATACTCTCCAACGTAACCAACTCCCTCACATCAACAGCCGCCTCATAACTCGTCCGATCATTCGCCGGATCCAGATTGACAACGCTACACTTCCGTCCGATCGCGCCCATGAATTGCTGCATCCCATTACAATATGTCGACTTGCCTGCTCCCGGAGGCCCGATGACGAGTTGGCCGAACGGCATGGCCTCTTGTCTAGGTCTAGGTCTAGGTCTAGGTCTGGGTCTTTTGTCCTTTTTGCCTGCAAAAGGCCCTTTTGACTTTCCTCTTCCCCTTTCTCTCAAAGGTCACTCTCTGTACCTAACGGAGTAAATGTTCGGGTATATTTTCGAGCAAAGAGCGAGGACTTCGCTAGGTAAGGTAGGTCGATCCGGGTTGGAGGATACAAGGTGCTGCACGCAAAGGTTAGATCGGGCCCATAGCGGTCATGATGTCGAGTTGTCGGGTGATGGTGGCACTACAATCTGGAAAACTCAACAACAATTGTTGCAGGCGCAATTTAACAAAGTCGTGGCATGGTACGAGTCCAGAGAGTCATTCTGTATGGAGCGATTTACAGACAAAAAGCGGCAAAGAGCGGCAGAATCAACCCCGACTTTCCGCCAATGAGAATTCACTATTCCGTACAGTGTGGTGAGGTACTAGGTACCTACCTAAATACCTAAGGTATTCTACAAGGTCCCGAGTATTCGGACTGTCGACATTGAGGTTGCAAAGATACTTTGGTAGGTGTGTGGTATTACTGTATATATTCACTACCTAGGTACTTTCAGCATGCTCTTCGTTTATCATTATCCATGCCATTTCCTTCTAAAACGGTGCGTTGCAGATATTACTTCCTTTCCGGCGAGCCTTAGTCGCTATTTCAACGGAATTCTCGACACTAATGTCCCATTTCCATCCACCTGGCCTGGCCGAAGCCCAACCGGGTTCGCATTTCATTTGTTTCATTTGGAAGAGACCGAAAGCGTCCGAAACCCAAGTCTTTCTTGGGGATTCTGCTTCGCACACTTCTCCGGAAGGATAGTCTTCGTCGAATGACCTGGCTCTGCTCATTTCCGTGTCTGATGCGTCAGCCACGCCCGTCTCGTGGTCGACAATAGTAGCTTCGTCACTTCTGCGACTAACCACTGACCTCCTCAGTGGGTTTCTGAATATCGGTGTCCTCGGTGATTCGGCTCCCTGTCTGTTGGACCCTGCAGGACTCGTTGATCGACCTCTGGCAAGACTTGGTCCCATAGATGCTTTTGCATCGCGGCGGAGGTGACCAAATTGCTGTTCGACCTTTCGAGCAAAGACCTTGTCGTCGGGAAGACCCGCATGTAGTTGCTGCTGAACACTGAAGAAGGAAAGTGGTATATATTTCAGCTGCCGGGTAGGAGATGCATGGATATTTCTGAGGGCTCGAATTGAGTAGAACTTGCAGGTAGAACAGCTGCTTGACGCAGCACAGCTACCACCGTGCTGACACCTAACCTCAAATTGTCTTGCCGAGAACATGGCTGTCATCATGCTGTCATGATCTCCGACTACATCGACAAGCTTGATAAAGGCGTTGTAGAGCTGCCATCGGAAGTCCTCGTCCATGTCCACATCCATCGGCTTGCTCGACTTGTTGATGAGGACCTTGAGGACCTCACTGACCGGCATTTCATCCAAAGACTGCAGCTGTTTTGACTGTTCCGGAGAAAGATCGGGTAGTTGTAATGTAACGTGCGGAAGTTGATTTTGAGCACTATCAAGCACCAAAATATCAAAGCTCCTGTGCATACTTGGACGAAGCATAAAACAGGAGAGGTATACCCCCGGGGGTGGTAAACATGTGCGAGAGGCACTCGTCCCAATACGTTTCATCCGCTCCATAAGATCAGCGCGATTGACTTGCATGCTTTTGGCCAGGGGATCAGCAATTTGCTCCACTGCGGCAAACCGATAGCCCAAAGCAGCAAACTTGGCCATCTCTCCCCGTTGAATTCGCCGGACGAGGAAAAGGTACTTGCCCTTGGTGAAACTATTGGCGAGCTTTCCTCTCTCAATGTCAACGGCCGTGGAGGAGGAAAAGATCGATGCCTTTCGCACGCTGACCGGGGCGCTGGTGGGGGAGTAACAGACGGTACCAGTGTCCATGGGCTCTTCAAACAAGACACCAATCTTCTCGAGTGGTTCGTGGAGTGTGTTGGCGAGTTGCTGCGCGGCGACGCAAAACAATTTCTTGAACACTCGGGCAAAGTTGAACGAGATCTCACTCGCATCATCAGGTAGAGCGGCTGAATGCGAGCCAGGACGGTATTGCTTTGTTGCCGGATCAGTCTCGATATCCTTCTTCATGCCCGCGATAAGGTCCTTGAAGATGTGCCACTGGTGTGATGCCCGAAAGATCCAGAGGAATGTGTCATGAGCCCTGCTAAGTTCGTCCTCACCAAAAGTCTGGTATACTGGTCAACATGGTGGAGATACCAGAACACTTTTGTGGCTCACCCTCTCAATGTAATGGTTTGTAATCTTGGTGTTGGGTAATAGACCATCCTGAGTCACCATCAGGTTGCCTTGATCGTCGAAATAGGAGCATGCAAGCACCAGTTGCTGTGACGTGACTCTGGCATTGCGCCTCCTCCGTCCTCGGATGGCAATAACAACGAGAAGCATGATGCAAGAACCCATTGACTTCACATATTGTCAGAAGGCGACTTGATACCGAAGGATGGGCGTGACTCACCAGACAAGAGGTGGCTACAGAAGTCGTTGTACGAGAATTTCCGTGGAGGGATAGATCACCTCTCCAGCGATATATTGTCCCGACCGCTGCTGTCCAATGCATCCCAGATACTGCGAGGGCAAGGGCCACGGCACAGAGAACCCTTTTCCACCAGAGATCGGTCCATTTGTCTCTCATTCTAAAGAACAAACTAAGAGAGATCAAACTGGCGACCACTGAGATGATGGCGGCGCCCACGACGTTTTGAGGCCGATATGAACAATTGTAATTCGCAATGCCCAACTGGCCCATATAATGCATGCCACAAACAGCGGCACCGGTTAGGACTCCGGCGGTAGCAACTTGAAGTTGACGAGCTTCGGCAGATGTACCCAGAATGTAGAAGGCGAGGAGTAAGACGATGATGGGTAGGAAGAATGACCCCGCCGTAAATCCTTGGTTGTACAATATCTGGCGTTGAGGATGACCGCGGTCGAGAACGATAGCTCTGTTGCCAACAAAATGCATTGCCCATATACCGATGCCACCCATCGTTATGGCTGAGGCCACGAGGAGAAACCTGTTGCGGTCAGCCTTGTTGGACCTTGAAATCACGGGGGCGTACCAGTTGTAGGCGCCGCGCTTCGACGTCCGTCGCTGGATTAGTTCGATCGTGGTAAGACATCCTATCAAGGAGGTGAAGAAGGAGAGGACGACATAGCCAGCATCGTAGGACACCACCGTCGGTGAAGCAGCGACGATGGACTTGCCCACAAAGCGATGCCAAACCTCTAAAGCATCTTCATCCATTCGCAAAGTCCGCAAGGCTGGCCACCTGAGGTTCGAATAGATCGTGATTGAGACTGGGGGCTTCCAACTCGAAGAGCAGCCTATTTGACCGAGGCGACGATTTCCGAAAGTTTCATTTGCAACCCACCCAAATGGAGTCGAGTAGAGCACGGCATGTAAAGCATCAATACTACAAATCCATGGAGACCCAAAGTCAAACTGGATTAAGAAGAATTATACTGAAGCTTGCTTGAAGAGTTTGCATATTGGTGCCAGTGGCTGGAGGTGTAGTTTTGAGGAGTGGATGGACTGAAGGAAGGGATAATACTCTGTATGAGAATGTCCTTTGAGGCAGTCACCATGCGAGAACCCCGTATCGCAATTGCCATGACACAATCACTGCCCAGTAGCGAGCAAGTCAGGCAGATAAATGACATGTACATGCATGCTGGACGGGAGGTGCCAGAGTAAGACAATATACGCAGAAGGCGCGAATGTCAAGCTGCCGGGGAGGGACCCCAAGCGAACGAGATCTCGTACGAGTAGTGGAAAAGTGTGGCGCCTTCAAAGGGTGGAAGCAAGGGATGATCCAGGGATCGAGGCAATCCGAACAGGAGGAACGAGCTTCGGATCCACGTTTAGATCACGACCAGACCAGCTGGTTGATCAATGCGTTGGGAAGTTTCCGTTTGAAGGGGTTGGCGTCGGCGGTATCGAAGACAACGTAATTGATTGCCAAGGAGACACACGGGTACCAGCAGGTTGACAATGACTGCCGAAGACCCGGCGATCGATATAGACGATCACCGTACCTAGGCAGAGGAGACTTAGCGTAGTGCGTAGCTCGTACCCATGTTGGTAGAATGACAAATTGGTTTCGGAAGGTGAATTTGATGGTTGCAATAAAGACAACCCGAACTCGAACCAGAACCAGAACCAGAACCAGAACCAGAACCAGAACCAGAACCAGAACCAGAACCAGAACCAGACACCAAGAGACAAAGACAGAACAAGACAGAACCAGGACTGGGATGGACGTGGATGGACCGACCGATGGGCCAGGGATCTTTGGTCCGGTAGACTGGCAGAATTGAATTGGACACTTGCACTTGACAGGAAAATCGGACCATTTCACGATGCCTGATCACCAAATCTTGTGCGAATCTTGTGCTAATCTTGTGCTAAGCGTGGCTAAGGCAACATCCGCGCCGAGGTCGATCTGGTTGATCGGGCACTCGGCAGCTACTGTACGGGTGTACCAACAAGGAGTAGGTGCTCGGGTCGATTAGCTTCACCTTGGTGGACATACGGAGTAAGTTAAGGGAACGAAAGAAATAAAAATAAAAGTAGTGGAAGATCAAGATGATGCCGTCTATAGTCATAGCCATGTTCACATACTCGTAGTATTATACCTAGGTATAGCCCCGGTAGGTCATTGAGCCTTTTCCCTTTTGTTATCCGCTTCCCTTTTCCCGGCCCTCAACCCTTCCAACGGCATGGCCCCCATGAGATCCTGTATGCTCGTCCTCACTGTCACTACCAAGGTCATAAGGTTCCGTCTCCATATCTGTGTGTGGACGACCTGAACGAAAAGTGTCTAGCTCGTTCTCGTCGAAATCTCCCGCTTCCACATCTCGTCCTTTGCCCGTTAAGCCATTCGCCAGTGGCACGCTCACGTATCCTCGTGACCGCGCTCGTCTTGACCGCCACACCCACCAGCCAAACAATCCCGCAGCAATCAGCACAATCACCAGAGCTGCCTCTCCGCTGCGATAGTATGCTTTTAGCTCGGCTTCCTTGAGTTTGTTCTGCTCGTCTTCAATGGCCAGAGTACTGTTGGGATGTCCCCCAACGCTGGTCTCACTCCCCGCTTTCTCGCCATCAAGTCGGCTATCAGCTGGTGTGCCGCCAATGCTCGCAATGTCCACTCCCATGAACCGGTCCAGCATATCTCGGCTGCGTCTTGGCCAGTCAAATGGGACCATATGACTGGCATTGTAGAATAACACGTAGGTCAAATTTCGCGCCTCTTGGTAAAGTCCGGCTATTTCACCTTCAAACGTCCATTCACGCTTCGGTGCCCATATACCTGGAGAGAGTTCGAACCCGGTTCCTCCAGACCATTTCAGGTTGCTGATCATATCTTCAGTGCCGAGATGATTGCATATCATGTCCTTGGCACCACTGAAAAGAAGAATAGGAACACCAGCTTCCATAATGCCGGGAAGGAAATCGACGCTCGGTTTCGAGTGACTAGCTCGGAATGCGGAAGAAACGGACCCGGAGCATTCGGTCCATCCTGTGCGCTTGTCCGGGTTGATATGCAAGGCATCGATGACATTTTGTTGCCGAAGATAAGGTGTCACTGTGGTCAAATCCGGGGGCCACGCCATTCCGCAGGATGGCCAATGGTCCTGCAGTCGGATGTCATACATGTTGAAGCACTTGCCATCTTTCTTGGTGACGTCAAGAACCATAGACAGAACAGTCTCGCATATGTTCACATCCACCTTCTCAGCACCGCCGGGTTTGCCCAATTCACCCAGGCACTTGGTCTGCGCCGATTCGACTCTCGCGGCTTCCTCTGTGCCCCCTTGTATAAGCCCCTCCTGGTATGCAAAAGGCAGATATGACAGATATTGCTCCTTCGGTGCGATCCATCCATTGCCGATCAATAAGCCCTTGACATTCCATATCTGTTTGCCATCAGCGCTTGATTTGATGTTCCGGTCGAGTATGGCCCGCGCGATATAGGGTATATGCTGGCCCGCGTAAGATTCGCCAGCAAAGTAAATATCGTCGTTCTCGTACTGCGGAAACAGGACAAACCATTTCTCCATAAAGATTAAAAATTGGTCAGCCATCTCTTGTAGTTCATGTAAATAGCTGTCCGTATTGACGTAGCTAAAGCCGGTGCCGACTGGATTGTCCACGAAAAGCAGGTTCGCAAACTCGTCCCATGAGCCTTCGTTGTATGCCAGCTTCCCTCCTTCTCTTACACGGTAAGGACCTAGCTCCATCATCGCTCCGTCCATCGAACTGCATCCCGGCCCACCATTTAGCCAGATGACAGTCCGCCGCCGGTCGGCAATGTGTCGGTTCTGGTAATGCCAGAAGAAGAGGTGTCCGTTATGTTCGGGGGTGATTTCAATGTGCCTAGTTTGCGTCAGTACATTTGCTGACCTCTGACCGGACGACATACCCGGCGTGCATCTTCAGCAGCGGACCATCGGGCTGTCCAGGTAGCGAGTGGACATAGTAGTCGGCCGCCGTTTTGTCGCCCTTTGCCGGCAAGGCTGTGAATAACAGTACGGCCAATGTCCAGTGTGTTAATCGTGCCAGCCATCCTGCTGACGACCTCTGGGACCAGCAACTGAAGCCCGCCATCTTGTCGACCGAGAACGAGTGGGCAGACGAAGGCAGTAATCCTATCGCTCAGCTAACATCTCCAGCGGACTGGAAAGGGTTCGTAATCAAGCGACCGGACACCGAAGATTCAGTAATAGGAAGAGCAGCCGTCGCCCTCGGTTTCAGAAGGAAGATGAAGGAGTAATATTACAAAAATTAAGGAGATGGCCGGTAGTAGCCTGGAAGCACACGAAGCACCGGTTTCTGGGGACACGGCATGAATGATGGGAAACACACCCCTGTTCCAGTGATCTGGCTTCCGGCCATCAGAAGGCTCGGACCCCCAAAAAGGCGTCGCTTAACTAATCCTCTTCTCATTCCTGCCTGCGCTATACCTTCCTTAACGGGCTGCCCTCCAGTGACCAACGCGTTGGCACGCGCGTCAATTGCTGGACGTCCTCCCAAATACCATTTCCCCGTCCTGAAACATTGTATGCAAGAGGTCTCTCCTCTCAGGACGTTCAAACAAGCCTTCTCATGATACTAGGTCGGATCTCTGTTCATCCGGTATTGTTCGACACGCCGATGAATCTCATAGTCCTCCCCTTGAAGCATGATGGACTTGATCAAGATGGAGCAGACTCGGCGAGACTCAACTCTCCCAGTGAAGACATGTTGACTTGTCAACTCACGAGAAAGAGGGTTGTACTCATCACCTATGGTGTTGAAGGCCTCCATGTTCTGAATCATGCAAATTCCATTATGTACCTCTCAATTGGAGTTGCTCGAGCTCGTTGTCTCAAGGACGACATGTAGGTCGATGCCACGGAAGGGTCACTGCTCAACGAGATATCGATGGCCATCGCTTCACCACATCTGCCAGACCGACGTTATCACTCACATGTCCAACACTGCAGTGCCTTATGGCGGTCAACCCATCTGCTATCGAACTTTTCTGCCGCTCCGTCTGCGAAATCTCTGCACTGGTATTGTTCACTCCTGCCGCTCTCTCTATTCATGTGCAGAGATTTCACAGACTGTACGGCAGAAAATCTCAATGAAGCCCAGCCACTCAATCCGACAATAACCAGCATGGAGAGAGTAAGTGAAAGATTCGGATTTCCTCAGATCCAGTCTCCCATGGTACTCATATCCTTCTCTATCTTCTTATTACCAATGCAACGGCAGCTCATGAATTGTTGAACCTTCATCTGAGTGACTGTGACAATATTATTCCCACCCTCATATTGGTATTCGTCAAGAAGATTCCTCAATCATCTCAAGCAACCTAATCCAAGCCATGGCTGACCAGATGATGTCTGGGACCGATTTGTGGTTTTGGGATTCCAACCCTGACACGAAGATGTCCGCGACTTATGACATGAAAGACATGATCGACCAAGTCGTTGATGCCGAGGAGAGAGACAGTTCCTGGTATCACAAGGCACTGGCTGCTGTCGGTAGCGATTTTGGTGTGCACGACCATTCTGACACTGCAATGGACGACTCACAACCAGCCGATCTCGAGGAATATCTCAACAAGCCACTTCCGCTTACTCCTGGACAGGCCTGCTTCGACGTACAGTTTGCAGATGCCGGTATTGATGCGAGAGCCTATCCGCAATTTGTTGGAATGACTGAAGGTAAGCTCATAACCAAGAAAGGCGACGCTTGTGACTGACCGTAACCCAGAACATGTGCCCACATATCAGAATCTGAGAGATATTCGGGATTCAGAGGATCTTCCAGACTATGACCCATCGACCTGTGCCTATCCTACAAGAGCCATTCTCAACCCGAAGTCTCAGAAATCTAAGTACCAGTCGCCCCCCAAGAAGAATTCCAAGAGTCAAAGAGTCAATGCCGCAGCTGTCGACTGGACTCCAATCAACATTCACAAATGTCTACCCACACCTCCCGATCAATTCGATCTCTTCGAACAGCCTACAAGCAAGAAGCGTAGCAACCGTGACACCCTCGATGATAGTCCCATGATCTATGGTCAGTCCGTTTGGCATCACGTTTTACTTACACTCACCAAGTCTCTAGATTACGACATCAGTCCTATCGCCACCAAGAAGATCCGAGTTACAGAACAGCAAGACGACTACGACTCAGATATCGAGATCATTGCCACCAAGAAGATCCGCGACTCAGACATCGAGATCATAACAGCGACCACCTGCTACATCGAGTTTCCACCCACTCCTCCTTACGAAGACAACGACTGCGAATACCTATACACCGTTCCCAGCCCACCACGTAAGCGCAAAATCCCAGTCTTGACCGGCTATCCTGGCCAATTCGAGAGCTACGAAGTCGCACACCTACGTCGTCGCAGTAAGTTGCCCTCTTCTTCACCTCCCTTTCCTTCTAACAGCCATGACTAACCACGACTCCATTCCCAGCCGCTACCATCCTCGTCCCAGAGCGCCGAACCAACGGCGACCCTCTCCACCCGAATGGCGAGTTCACCCACACCAACTTCATCGACGATCCAACCTACCCGTACAAGGACTACACCAAAGCGATGCTCAACAGCCTACCAACTCGCAACGTCGCGCTCAACTTCGCCGATTTCCAGATGGATCTTGCCGCCGAAAACCCCACCCGCACCAAGTCCGAAGAGAATCTCCGCCGAGAAGCGCATCTTGAGTGTACCAGCGCTCGTCTTGAAGGTGTCTCGGTCGGCCAATTCCGTTACTACCAGGGCCACATGAGTATCGAGGAGTACATGGCTGCCAAGATGTGCATCTGCTGGGATGACTGCTGGTGCAACAAGTTGTGCACAATCTATGCTGATGTCATGTGTCCCTGCACCGAGTCGATTGTCTTGCAGGATTGAACTGCTGCACCATCGCCGCCCGTGAAGGGTTGAAATGGACCCAGGACGTGGACCGAGTCTGCAGAATCCCATGATATGAAAGGACTGTGATGGTTTGCTTCGCTTGCCGCCTTCCAGGGCCCTATGGAAAGAACTTGAGTGGATTGAAATCGTTGCATTATAAGGACCTAGTCGAAACAGAAAAAAAAAAGGCCTTGTGGCGAACGTGGTTGTGCGTCTTTCTTGCATGCAGATTCTTTCGAATCGAATAATCAATGATAATATGAGCTGCGACACGAGAGGTGTCGAGGGAAGATATCACATCGATCGTGATAATGAAAAGGACGTTTAATCGAAATCATTCATCATTCAGTTTCGATCTTCGCAATTATATACGTGTAGAGCATGCCTGATTCCAAACCGCTTTCCTGCTCTTGCTATTTGTCTTGAGGTCCGCAAGCTCTCTCAGCTCTGCGAGACAACTTGCTGATCACTCGTCGAGGTAACAGATCTCGTGGCCTGAGATCATCCCTCACCTCTCTCTGTCTCAGACATGAAGGCTCACCTTTCAGGTGCAACGTACTTTCCGTCCCTAATAGAGATGCTCGACACCGAGGTGGGCCAGTCCGGCGGAACATGTGTATCCGCGGCTTGGGTATGAGAGGCTGGGCGTGGTAAGGGAGTATGGAATCAGTCCGAAGGATGGGAGATTGGTGATTGAGGTTTGGTTTTGGAAAGATTTGAACAAGTGAAGGCTGGAAGCGAGAGATATGGGCTTGCCCAGGCAGACTTTCGTGATACTGAACCGTTTTTGCTTAATCTTGATAGAACAGCCGTGCTAATTGAATTGAATTGACTTACCCTCAGGGCCACGAGCCATTCTAAACAGGCACGCGGGTTGGGTTGAAAATTCGGTACCAATGAGGTCAATCCTCGACAGCCCTGGGACCCCTTGTGCGAACGCTCGACACACTCTATGCATGTTCCATATGATCGACTACTAGTCAGACTGTTGTCACCCTTTTCCATTCGATGCATAACGCAGCTAACTGGTCATTGCTAGTCTTCCACCAACAATGCCTCGAGTGTGCTACATGGTTCGGTTCACTCGGCGTCGTAGCGTTTCGCTCAACCTTGCATCTCAATACCGCCCGTTCCATGAATGACCTCGCCAGTGAAGTAACTTCCCAACGGACTGGCAAGAAAGACATACGCGGTCGCCACCTCGATCGGCATCCCGGGTCTCTGCAGTGGCGCCTCCGAAACACCCAAGCTATCCATTGCCTCGGGAGGGTTGTTTTTGGTCGCGGGTTGAAGGGGTGTCCAGCTAGGTCACGCATCTATTAGCTTCAACTCCTTGTCACTGGGCAAGTGTGGCCTTCGACTTACATGATTCCAGGTGCTACTGCGTTCACTCGGATCCCCTTTGGCGCCAATTGTTGGGCCAGACTCCTTGTGAATGTGGAGATAGCACCCTTGGTCGAGCTATAATCCACAAGCTTCGGGTTGCCCATGTACGCAGCTACGCTGCACGAGTTGACGATGCTGCACCCCCGTTTCATATGCGGCAAGGCGAACTTGGTCATGGCAAACATACTCAGAACGTTTGTGCGGAACGTCTTCTCGACAACGGCGAGATCGATCTGTGAGTGGTCCTGGCAAATCTCCTGCATGGCCGCGTTGTTCACGAGTACGCTCAGCTTGCCGAACTTGGACATATGCGCATCGATGGCCTTTCGACAGTTCTCTTCGGATGTGATGTCAAGAGTGAGCAGCTGGCACTGGCGACCGGCCTTTTCGATCTGAGTCTTGGTCCATTGGGCGTCGGGTTCTTCCTCGGGCAGGTAGACAATGGTGACGTCGGCGCCTTCGCGGGCCATTAGAACGGCAACACTGCGGCCGATGCCTACACAAGTCAGCTACAGAATCCCTTTCGAAGCATCGATGCTAGAAGTAGAGGGTGTGCTGTGGTTGGGAAGAACTCCTTCATGTCTTTTGTAGGAATGCAAAGTCTCGTCATATCGCTAGATGCCGTTCTCCGAGTGACAACTCGGGCGATTGCATAGTCTCATCTGACAGTTCGTAGCCAGAGCAAATGATGGGATGCAGATCGAAGTAGTTGACTTACCTGAATCACCACCAGTGATCAAGACAGCTTTGTCCTTGAGCAGTCCACGGCCTTCAT
The DNA here is from genome assembly GCA_035928285.1 of Vermiconidia calcicola. Lineage (NCBI taxonomy): Eukaryota > Fungi > Ascomycota > Dothideomycetes > Mycosphaerellales > Extremaceae > Vermiconidia > Vermiconidia calcicola. The sequence continues at coordinate 414,177 of JAXLQG010000015.1, forward strand.
AATCCTTCAGAGAAGGTGACGATCCCTCATCGTCCCAGAACTCTAGTTGCGTCCAGTTGGCACCGGGTTCGAGTTTAGCATCAAGGCCCTTGCCGCCTTCCTGATTTTGTTCTTTGAGTGAAGTCGAAGGATAGGCTGTAGGGGGTGCTTCAGGCATGTTGGCGGTTGATGTGTGGTTATGGTTATCCCTTGACAAGTAGTGGTTTCTTTGCGAGGACGACACTCAATGAGAAGAGAAGATAATACTGGTTCCTAGTATTTATCTTGATTCATTCTCTGGTTGTTGGTGTTGAACGAGTATGACATCAAGACGAACGAAGAGTTGAATGCGTCATTGCCAATGGATCATGGGAATCGGGGGTTTGTCCTCCAGCAAATAGAACAACTCAATGGGAGTCATAGACGACTGTGCCTACCATCTGCTACATGGTCATGGCCATCAGTAGCATCATCTGCCTCGACACCTCCCAGGGGTCAGACGCCTTGATGTGTATGCGGAATAGAATGATGGAGGGAAACGCGATGTGGGAAATTGGATGGATCTTGTTCATGGGTTCTATATCCGGATCCAGGCGGCATGTTTCCAACGGGAGATAGCTCCTGCTAATGAATCAACATGTCGCATTTCAATGCTTTTTTGCTGCATCTACTGAATAACCCTTCTCATATTGACGCGCACTTCTGCAGACACCACGGCCTAATATGCCTCGAAGAGCTGTTCGTCAAGAAGCAACCGAGACACCGCAACAAGGACCATTCAGCCAATGAACTGAAGGCTGAACATAAACTCGCCGCACGACATCTTGTGCAAATACTAAGTTATGACTTTGGCTCTTGCTTCACAGATCATTGGCTTCATATCCTTCGGGATAACGCTGGCGACTTTGCTCGGTATGCCTTCCATTGATCCAACTACTCTGTCCTCATGTGTCTAGGTGTCTACCGCGACCTCATATCAACCATGCGCGGTGCGGACACCCTCATTCCGCTCATGCTGGGCAACCTTCGTCAGGAGATCCAAGCGGAACAAGTGCTGCTCCGGCAACGCGCCCAGGATGGTGACAATTATGGCGTATTTCCTAAATCGCGACGACGTCGGTCACGACGGAACTACCATGAGGCATCTCAACTAATGGAAAACACTCTCAACAACCTGTGGCAGCAGTTTAAGAATGTTGAGCGTCCATTTCTCATTAGAGATCCAATACGGGCCGAAAAGGTCCAAAGGGGTGATTATTGGGGCGAGAGTGATGTCGATGACAGAGCTTACGCCAGACCGAGTCCCAACGAGAAACGGGTCACCAATCGAATGGGAATGGCCGAAGCTGGGTTGTCTGCTGATGAACAAAGATATTACCGGACGGACCTCATCCACCGTTTTGTATGGTATGTAAGCAAGCTCGACGGTGCAGGATCCAAATAATTGTTCCCAGGTGGCAGAGCCAGTCATCCGTTGTCAGTATGCTCGACCAGGTGCAGCGCATCCAAATTCGCAGGATCGAAAGAGATACATTTGAAGCCGATGAACTCATCAAGCGGTGTCTAGCGATACTGGATACGCGGCGTCGTCGTGGCGGGAGGAGTTCAAGTGGCGGTAGTGGTTCTGGTAGTGACCCAAGCCGAGGAGGACGTGGTGGCGGCGGTGTTGCCCGTCGAAGAGGCAGTGCTGTCTCGAGGTCAGGAAGCATAAAACATTCGATTCGTCGATCCAGCGGGACTGCAGGTCGTTCAAGGGAAGTTGAAGAGAGGGAAGTAATAAGGAGCCGGCAAGCCCAAGACATGAGAGCTCGTACTGGCGAGGCTGGGAATACTGGACGGTGGAGGAGAGGTACTCGGCCTCGGTATGAATACGAAGTGGTCCAGCCAGGGAGAGTATATGTCGATGTTGAGGATGGCGGACGACCTGATGGAGTAGAATATGCGAAGCCTGTGCGAGAATCGGACCACGCGCGAAGGGGAAGCTGGGTCGAAGTAGAAAGCAATTCGGTGCCATTGCGAGACCTAAGTCGAGAGCGAAGGCGGGATTGATACAAATGATATTGGCCATCGGTATTGCTCATTCCTTCCTCCATGCCCGGAACTCCTCCTCAAGATGAGCTTTGAGTTGCGTGAATTTGTTTCCGAACATCTTCCCACAGCGCCAACATTTGTACTCCTTCTTGAGATTGGCGTTTTGATAGCTCGTGTTCCGCCTGATGTCATCCTGTGCAAGTGGGAAGTCCTCGAGAGGAATGAAGAAGTCGGTGTTGAAGCTATTGTAGTGCTTTTGATGCTTTAATCGGTCCGAATGCATGTCCCGACTCATGATATGGATGTGAAGGTGGTTCATCGATGGATGAGCATGAATGCCAACTTTGAACTCTTTGGCAAAGTCCCGGCCAGCTGGAAGTTCATCAGGCAGTTCGTCGCTTTCCATAGCAGCGATTCGTCCCTTGCAAGATTCCGAGTAAGGACTGATTTGCCGTGACAACTCGGATGCTGCTAATTCCAAGGCTGCGGCTGCCTCTGTGCGTATCATGTCCAGGAACTCCATGTCATTCAAAGCATCCCGGGGGTGTAGGTCTTGTTTGGCTGGATCCCTTGGTAGCAACAATAGATGGACGGTGGCCTTGGGAAACGCATCTCTGATAAGAGCAACCCGCTCATTGTATTTTATGACGATGTTAGGCGCAAATTTGGCTGGGTCCAGAATATAGGCAAGGAGGCCATTTCGAGGATCATGCGGGCTGCTCAATTTACCAATGTGCTTCGAGGTGTCTGGCTTCGGCTGCTTTGGCTTGGGAGACATGAGCTCAGAAAAAGCATTGCGTTTGCTGGGTAGTAGTGAGACAGCTTCAGAGGCTTTCTCGGCGTCATTCCCCTCGGCTTCTGTAGCCATCACAATGAGACTTGCTGAGTCCTGTGGACGAGAGCAGAGATCAAACAGGTCAGGTTAAATAAATAGTGCAAAAACAGCAGGTACCACCTTTGCAAGGATTTGAATCCAACAAATGCGCTCACATTAACCACCTGCCGTTCACTATCACTCTAGCATCATACCGTCAATGCAGTTCTTGAGAGCAGGCAGTCGTGTATTGTCTTGACGAATATGATACTGCAAGGAGCGTCGGAGACCACGAACGTGCATTGCCGGAGTTCGAGATTATTGGGTGGACTCACGAGGACAACATCAGATGAACGTACAATATGGGCGGACATGTCGACGCAACCCAGGGTGTCGACCACGCATGATACCATGAACACTAGCGAGTATATCATCATTTCTGTCCTAGAATAGAGCGCCTGATGCCTGCGAAATACCGTTTTCGCAGCACTCACTCATCGAATGTAGCACACTCGCCCGCCAATTGCTTGGACTGCCCCGGGAGGCTACTATCCTTGCCCGTTCCAATAACAAGATACCAGGCCCTTTTTCCGTGTGGCGCAAGCCAGTAAAACTCTTGATTCGCAAAAGACCGTTTGAGCGGTGCCCAAAGTGCACCCAAGGTGCAAGCCAAACCCAGTCAATCAACTCGCATGGCGCCAATAGAGACATACTCTCAACTCCGTGCCGCGAAAACATTGTTCAGCAACATTTTGAACTTTTGTTGTGTCCGTCGTCGTCCTTTTTACATGACCACACATCTGCTGCAGCATCCTGCATTGTCGGCTTGGTTATCCACCTCGAATTTTTGACCAGGACCATGTCCACCAAGAGGGGGCGCGCCGCCAGAATATCCCGACATTTCGCGGTTGTACCTCCGAATCTCTCGAACCAGATCGTAGAATGCGTTATCAACGTTTATTCGTGACTTTGCCGATGTTTCGATGAACTTGCAGCCAAACTGTCGGGCCAGGTGTGCGCCCTCCTCTTTAGATACAGCTCTTTCTCCCTCCAAATCGCACTTATTGCCGACGAGAATGATGGGGAAATAATCTTTGTCTTTGACACGTAGAATCTGTTGCTGGAATGTCATAATCTCTTCAAAGGATTGGCGTGATGTTATGGAGTAGACGAGCAGGAAGCCTTCGCCCGTTCTCATGTATTGTTCTCTCATTGCAGAATATTCTTCTTGGCCGGCCGTATCGAGGACATCGAGGAGGGCGACCTCATCATCAATCATGCATTGCTTGCGATATGAATCTGGTCTTGTCAGCAGCCATCCTCCCACTTCATTGCGTTGATCGCACCTTCAATCGTAGGGTCATACTCGTCTACAAAGTGGCTCTGTATAAGTTGTATAGTTAAGCATGATTTTCCCACGCCACCACCTCCTACTACCACCAATTTGTATTCGCGCAGAAACTGGAGGGTAGATGTTAGTCCGGCCATGGTTGTGTGAAGGGATCATTCGCGGTAGTTGGATTGGACCAACCTTTGAAGCCATCGCAGGCAGTTATGGGACGAAGTCCAAAAAGGGTTGTTTCGGGATGAATCTCGCTTGAGACAAATAGTCCAAAAGCAGGTCAGATTGGGGTCGAATCTGGATATTGGATTCAAATGCGATAAAGGAGCCCTAGGCAGGGAGAAACCGTGACGAGCACTAGTGGTTGAGAGGCGAGATATCCGTAGTCCGGAGACGTGGTTGAGGCACCACTGATAGATGCAAATGTCGCAACAGTAGTCAAAGCGAGGGTCTGGAGTGAGCGAGTGATTCGGATCGGTTTCGGACTGCGAAGGGTGTGCGGAGGAGGGCAGCGATGGCTCTTGCGGGCGAGGTAGCGATTGAAAGGTGCGAAGGAGGAGTGGAAGGAGCAAAGGTGGTTGAGTTGTTGCGATGTCTAAAGAGTTGACAGCAACGACTGCAAGCCGGATGCGCAGTTCGAGGCGTCAAGAGATGTCAAGGAGAAGCCGTACAATTCTTAGTGCGGGCCCCAACGACGAAGAAGTGCGGATTCGCTTCTCCAGTTTCCGGCTCGTAGCAGGGATCAAATAGGTACTTGTACTGGTAGAAATGACAAGGGTGTCTCTAAGCCCGGACCAGCAAGTCGCAAGTCGCAAGTCGCAAGCCGCAAGTCGCAAGTACGTCGAGAAGAGAAGTCGATGACGGTCTACAGGCTCCAATTGAGATGGAAAAAGATACACAGGGAAGAAGGCAAATGGCAGAGCAAAGGGTGACATGTCCAGTCCAGTCCAGTGCCTGACGATTTCAGCGAAGTGTACGGAGTATGCGAAGACCTTCAGACCAACCACCATTTCTCCTTGTCCTGCAGCAGCACTAGAGCACCATCACTGGCACCAAAGCACCTGTGGGCACCAACATCCACTTCTTCCAGTTCCCACCATCCGACGGGGATATTCCTCTCTAGTCCTGAATCTATCCCAATCTATCCTCAATCCAGACAAAGTCCATGGCGATTTGACATGTTTGTCCCGACTCGCAACCCCTAAATGCATCCTCTTCCGCAGTCCCTGGCCCTACTCGAGCCTGGTGAGCCCTACTACGCAGGCCAGTCACTACTACTCGTACCAGTGCCCTGACATCCTACCTCCCCCAGTACCTAGTATGCGTTCCAGGCGCCACACAGAGCACCTTATGCCACTCGCAGCTCCTTGGTTGATTTGGCTGACACCACTCACACACAGTCTTATTACGAGGTAGGTATTGGGAGACTCGGCCAGCAGGGTCGACGACAGTCCAGAATCAAATGCTCACATCTCGGCTCCTGGAATATTGACCGTCGCAAACTCCACCACAATACCCGGATAGGCGGTTCCCTCTGATACCCGTCTGGTGAACAAGACCGTCTGTTGACGCCATGCCCGACCGAGTAGCTTCCTCCGGACTTTGATTCGACGTTCGAGAACTCGATCACATTCGTCCTCACGCCGTCGCTGCTGCTTCAACTTAGTCCCGCGCTTAAATCTCTAGGCCTGAGGCAGGACGAAAACGGTTCTCTCTGTGCAAGTACGGAGTATGTTACCCACGTTGTCCACTGTTGTCCTCTAAAGAAGCAATAAACGGAGACGATTTTGCTTGGAGATAAGCACGCTTGTCTTCTGACGAGATAAGCCTCGAGGTGAGCTACGTCTTCTGCATTCAGAAGGACGGTAGGTAAACGTCTGTGGCATGCAGCTCGAAAATGGATGTCCGCAAGTACGAGTACTGATCGCAAATGATTGATCTGCCAGTTGCAGGTCTCTTCGAGGCCGGCGTAGGACTTGCGAGTGTTTCCGACGACGATCATCACGTTGCCGATATGAACTGTTGATCATGATCAACAACCCAGAAAACACCACGGGAAAATGAGCGAGTCAACCTCGTTCTACCACGTTCGTGTCACGTTCTACCCACCAAACAGTGGCACCGTTCCGCAGGGTAACATTCTCGAAAATCTACCCCATGTTGCCCAGCGAAGATCATGAAGCAATCTCTGGCAGATCCAGAAGACGATAGTTTCGAGATGTGACTACGGAGACGGAATTTCGCGTCGTACGCCACGTTTCATTCATCACAAGGCTTCTGAGCACGTGTCTCGATGTGGCGCACTTAATTCACCACGTTTTGTCAAAGTCAGGGGGCGATCGCGCACCACTTCTGCACATTTGCGATTCGGGACCCAATGTTCCTGGGAGTCAGTGCCAGATGCTTGCGCAGGGGCGTGGGAGGTTGCGGCTACCACCGCGTGCAATAGCCAAATCGAGGGCTTTGGAAATGCTACCAGCAGAAGCAACCAGTGGAATCATGTACACAGTATGCCCAAGTAAGCAGTGCTGTTGCACAGTCCAATTGACACTACTGCATATCAAGCATCCTTGTCCTTCTTGATATCGGTCTCATCGTCGGTGTCATCCTCGCCTTCTACCTGCACCCTGTGGCCCTGAACACCTTTGGCGACTTCGGCCTCCAGCGAGTCCATATATTCTCTATCAGTCCCGACCAATGTCACGACATTTCTCTTCTTCCCCCATCGAGGATAGCTTCCTACCTTGACTCCCTTCGGCTCCGCCTTGGCCGCGAGGCTGGTGAGGTATTCGGCCACTTCACTTTCTGCCAATGGCGTACTGAACAGCATACGATATGTGCCTCTACCTTCTGGGTCCTTCAACAGAGGCAGTATCCGAGGCTTCATGCCTTCCAGCAGTGCTTCAAATAGCCTTGGTACTCCAGGCAGGATGTGAATGTTTCCGTTAACCACCGAGATCGGGACCCAAAGATCTTCCTTGACATAGAGCACCTGCTCTTCGTCCGGGATATTGGGGTCGGTGGGCAGCTGTGCCATTCTTAATTTGGCTGTCAGCGCTGGTGAGGGAGTATTCCAATCGAAGTTGGGTTGTGATTTGTGCGGTCTCGAGAATTTCTGCATTTTGGCGACGGTCGTCTCGTGTAGTTGAAGAGGCAGGTCAAACGCCTTCGCTATTGACTGGTAGGTTATATCGTCGTGTCTGCAGTGGTTTTGTCAGTGCAGCCCCAAAGACACCCCCAAATTAATCGTACGTAGGTCCAATGCCACCACTCGTTACCACGAGATCATAGTTCTTGGACATGCGCCGGGCGGCTTCTATGATCTCTTCCTCATCGTCGGCAATGACTTCGATTCTCTTCAATTGTATGCCCAAGGAGAAACAGAACTTCGCAAAGTACGCGCTGTTCGTGTCGACTGTCTGCGCGTCGCACTTCTGTCAGCGATCCACGTGTTGTGCGCAGTTCGGACGGAAAACATGCCTTTCCGCCCAGCACCTCATCGCCTATGATTATGCAGCCAGCTGTGTGTATCATGCTCCTCTGAGGTGCAGACATGGTTCCGCCATTCGATGATGATGATGTCATTATGGAGGACAAATTCGCAGGGTACGCGGCGGCTGAGCGGTGGGCGAAATTGGGTAGAGGGCGAGAGAAGTGTCTTGCTAATTGGGAGAGGCGGGAGTACATCGAACGAGAGACCGAAAGGGGTGAGAGAGATAGGAAACAGCGCGAGAATGTCGTGTGGGTGATGGTGTTGATGGACTTTGGGAAATCGAGTGTACGAGTCGTCGAGGAACTCGTACTTAGGTGGATGGGAAAATACCTACCCCACAATGATTGAATGAGTGACGGACTCCAATTGCGATTTCTGGCCCTTCCACTTCTACTCGTATCAGACAACCCAGGCTGACAGCTCAGCTACAACAGCATTTACCATTCCCAGTTCTTTGCCGACCATAAGACTATATTCTTCATCACACTGTCGAATCGACTTGGCTGTTGACAATCCGATCTCTGAAGTTTGTGGATTGGCATCGAGCATACGTGCCGAACTACTCCGATCTTCGACTGGCAAGGCTGAGTTTGCGGATCTATTATCTCAAGAAACACAAGACCCAGGATTCCGACCCAGACTTGTGGCGAATATCACCATCTCCAAGCGAGAAAGAACGTTGGAGCAGCTCGAGCACTTTGAGAACAGGCCAGAGCAACATACCTACACAATGGTAATTACCTTATGTTCCCGGCTTTCGGATGGCTGGACCTTATCGTGCATGAACTTCCTTCCCCTTTCGTCCTTGTCTGCTCAAGTGCTAGACGAGTATACAGCCAAACCACATAGGACATTCATGACTAACAAGACACTCCAGTCGGAATCCAGACTGTACACGTTCTCTCAAGAGACGAAGGACCAGCTCCGGAAATTCCGTCTAGGCACATCCAGGGCCAAGACTCCCATGGCTAAGATATGTAAGTCTCACCTTACTAGATACTCAAGTCCTTGCCTTTTCTATCTGTGCTACCCCGAGCCGCGACAAAAGATCTTCTCTTAGGACTATTGGGTTAGCAGCGTCTCTGTATGGGGATGTTGGAGTCTGGTCTGCCTCAAGCTCGGGTAGCCACGTCAAGCTTGCAGATAACGAGACTTTGAAAGATCCCGCTTTGCTGACCTGCTGGGCGCATGACCAGATCAAATCGACATCAAAACCCAAGAAATCAAAGCCTCCTCAGATGACACTTACACCGATATGCTCGAGTTAGCCGACGAGTTACCGGATTCATCGCCGCGCTTCGTCCTGTTAAGTTATCCCTTGACCTTGGTACGTTTCTATCCTTCTATCCTCTCTCCTATTCAAACATGCACGTTCTTGGACCCCATCTCTCTGCTATTCAACATGATAGACCTCGACCTTGGTCCCCATCGGCTCGTGCCTGTGCTGACATTATTCATATTGGTCCGGGAATAGCCGTCCGGCCGTCTCTCGGTGCCTTATGTCCTGATTTACTATCTCCCGGTGAACTGCAATCCCAACATGCGCATGAGCTATGCCGGTGCCGTCGAGCTTATGCGCGGGACGGCAGAAGTCAACCGTGTCATAGAGATCTCTGAGGCAGAGGACTTGCAGGAGATTGAGGAGAAGCTGAAGGGCGAAGACTAGTCACCTTACTTGGACTGTTCTTTGGCCAAGAAAGGAGATGGGAACACCAGAAGGTATCAGGAAACGACCGCATATTGTGGGCGCCGTGCCCGGGAAGCTTTTGGGGGCCCGATGGACAGAATCGAGAGAGAATAATCGAATGTTACAAAACGGATCGTACAGACTGGCCGTGCAAGTACATATAATGGCCCCCTCTGTGATAGGAGATGCATTTCATAGTTACACCACATCGCTAAAGCACAGAACAAAACCCCTCCTTTTTTCCCCGTCTTCAATTTCCGGTCAATCCAAATTTCACAGCTGCGATCTGAACTGGCCACCACCCAACCCTGTTTTGGCTTTCCCATCTTTAAACACTCCATTCGTGAAGCCCCCGAAATATCCCTCCAGCGCTTCAACCGTGCCATTCCCTTCCACCAACCGCACCGCAACGCCGACATGACCATCCGGTCTCACGACCACCACAGCGCCTTCATCGCCCGTCAACCCGACCTTCGCATGCGCCGCGGCCTGGGCGTCCAGCACGCGCATATCCTTTTTATCATCCGCGTACACGCGCCCGCCGTAGTCGCGGAACAAGGCCGGCAACTCGGCAATCTCAATGTCCGGCCTCTTGGCCGCCAGGGTCAGCGCGATCGAGAAGAAGCGGCTGTGCGGGTTGTCGCTGTCGTGATGGTTGTCGCGTTGCCGGTCCCTGCATCCAAAGCGCGAGTAGAATGACTCGGGACTCGTGAGAGCCGCAGCGAAGTCGGCCAGCGCCTTGTGCTGTCCCGGGCGAGGCGATTGGCTCAAGCCGCCGAAGACAAAGAGCCGGAACGCGCCGTTGAAGGGGATCTCGTTCTCGAGGTGCACGACATTCGCATCCACGACGCGTGTGACGTTGGAGGGAGGCATGATCCGGCCTGGTCTCAATTTCGGCGAGTCCATGATGATCAGTGGATGCTGGAACGGATGCTCGGATGAGTGATTGAAAATGTTCGCATTGTACGCGACCCCAAAGCCCGCGGTGAATTCGCAGTTTGCTTTGAACATTTCGACGAACTCGTTCTTGGTTTTGTCTTGCTGGCTGTGGTCGTCGTCGTTGTGGTGACTTTTGTGCGCGCTGTCGACTTCCGTGGCTGTGGGCTGCCGCTTGGAGAAGAGCGCAGCATATTTGTTGTCGAAATCGAGCAGGGTCTCGGCGATGAATTTCCGCTCGACTTCGTACGTCGAAAGGACGTCGCGACTAGCGAAGCCCGACTCGACGACGTGCAGTTTCCACGCAAAGTTGAGGGCGTCGTGGAAGGCCGTGTTCATGCCCTGGCCTGCCTTGGGAGAGTGCGTGTGGCACACATCGCCGCCCATGAACACGCGGTGGTCGAGCGTGTACTTGTCCGAAATGCCCTGCCCAATTGGGTACACCGAGTACCACTCGACGCGGTCCCAGGTGCAGTAATATGGTTGGAAGATGCGCTGGGCCGCGGTTTGGACCTCGTCGACAGTGGCGGTCTTGCGCGGCGAAAAATCCGGATCCGTGCTGCTGGCGATCTGGATGTACAGGCGCACCATGTTGTTCTCACGCGGGATGACCATGATGCTGCCGTGATCGGAGTGGATGGTACATTTCATCTTGATGTCGGGGAAGTTGGTGCGCACGACGCCGTCCATGACGCCCCAGACGTGTGAGATGGGATCCTTATGTCGGATCTGTATGCCCAGTGTGTCGCGGACGAAGCTGCGTGCGCCCTCGCCGCTGAAGAGATACTTTGCGCGGACAGTCTCGGTGACGTTGCTATCGAGGTTCTTGAGGTCGACTTCGACAGGATAGTCGTGGTTGATGTGGTTGGTTTCGAAGCGGGTTATGGTCCACGGTCGTTGAACTCGAGTGCCGTTCTTTTCGACGTCTTCGATGAGAACTCGCTCGATCAGACCTTGATGGAGGAGTGCTGTGAAAGGATACCTTGCGTCGAGGAAGTCTGGACAGCTGGCCGATGTACCTGTCCGCACGATCTTGCCCCCCGGTGCCGGATCCCAAAATGCGACTTCAAAAACTCGGGCAGGATCGTAGGCCATGATCTTTCGTTTCAGGCCCATGTTTTTCAAGATCTCTAAAGATCGCGGTTGTATACCATCTGCTCGTCCTGTAGCTGTGGGCACAGGCCGGTTGTCGATGTGTCTGACGTTGTAACCCCATCTTGAGAGTGCTACTGACAGGAGGAGGCCAACGGGGCCGGCGCCTATTATTACAATATCGTACAAGGGTATCTCTGGCATTTTGGTCTGTATGATTGTGAGTTTGGAAGGAAGAGATGAATTGGGCTATTGTCACAGAAGGCAGTAGAAAGAGACGAGGGCGGGAGTGAGAGAGCTTGATATGTTAGTCCAAGGAACGGCTACGTAGGCAGTGATGCCGAAACTGGATCTAAATAAATGAGCAAACGTGAAATTAAAGCTTTCGGATCTTGATCATGGCAGATCGGCCAGTGCTCGGTGCTCTATCAAGGCCATCATAATAAGAGCAGTGATGGCAGCAAAGAATCCACACGCGTGGCCGCTTAGAGTGACCTGGGGGGGTCAAGAGGGAGTTATTCCGGGAAGGCTTCTGCATAGAATCGCCCAGGTGACATAGCTCATTCAAATTGTCCAGTGAGAGATGAGTGAAGGACTTAACAATCCGGAGATGTGGAGGATACAAGGTCATGGCGATGGTTGAAGTTGTTTTCGGGAGACGCCCCGCAAGTCGGATCTTAAAGACGGCAATCGATATGATCACGTGGATAGATCTGGAAGATTTTGAAGCCGAGGAAGCCTCCCAGCCCAAAGGGAGGATAGTCTGGCTTGGCAGCTCGGGGGTTCTTTTTCAACATCCGACGACCCTTTTCCATTCACCTCCTTTCCTTCTCCTTATAGACATCTTTATAAGAAATTTGTATTCTGACATGCATGTTCTCACCAACATGGGCAAACCAGTGGTACAAAGGGTATCTGGGTGTAGCTAGCTGCTGGCTTACCCTACACATGATGGATGAATACTTGTGGGCTGAAAGAGAAAGCTGGACTATCTGCTTTCCATCCCTTTGATGGGTGACTGTTTTGTCTGGGAGTACACTCCAATATGGGCGGTGACGGGTCTTGCTGAGCAATGCCATCTGCCTTTCACTCAGCCAGGGCTCAGGGTAAGAACACTTGATTGTTCACTGTCGACAACCTTGTGCTTGTGTCCTCGGGAGAAGAATAAAGAAAAAAGTCCAATTGCACCTGATGATCCCCTTCCTGAGTCCCCAGCTTCTTGCCGCCCTCCTCATCGTCGTCGGCGTCGGCGTCGGCGGCCGGAGAATGTATCCTCCGCCCTCGCCACTTGGCAGGCAGGAAGTCCACCACCATCTGCAGCACCAAATCCATGTCCAAATGAATTTAGAGACACTGACATTGACGCGTCGCCATCATCTCTCGCTCATCGGGCGACGTGCAAGGCTACTTTCGTTTGTTCTCCCCTTGCCTTGGTCGTGCCTGTGTGCTGTTGCTGTCAGTTCATCGAACTCCCTCTGTCTGGATTGAGATGTGCCCTGGTCGTGAGATCACTTGTCCACTTCTTACCACTCTCACATTGTGAACACCATCATCAGCCAGCATCATGCCTGACATTGGCAACCGTCGCATCTTCTCCCCGACAACGTCCTCCTCCTCTAGCCTTCCCTACCACAAGCAGATCGAAGACCTTGGTCTCTTTAATGAAGAGTCATGTCGGTACTTCCTGCGCGAAGTCGGCACAAGAGTCGTTCCTTTCTACCCTTTCAACTTCGGTATGGAAGAGGTGTACAGCTTGATCCTTGAAAAGTACGGTTATGCTGGATTGCCAGATGTCACCAGTGTTCTTCAAGATCTCCTTGAGAGTGGAGGTGATGCAGGCGGCATGGGAGACGATGGTGACATCTGGCGCTCCTGGCGGCACAGCTGGAGACATCGAAATGTAAGTGCTTACCGTGTCGTCGCCCACCTTTGCTAACCTTGATGGTAAGGATGACACTCGCAACCCATTCGTTCCCAAAGTTGGGAATTTCGTCCTCCAGCCTCCTACCCAGGGACACATCCGCCGTCTCAAGACACAAAACTTTGTTCACAAGGTCGAAAGACTTAACTCGTTGCATGAGAAGAGAGCACCATTGGCACCGGTGTCTGGCAACAGTGCCATTCCAAATCGTTCTGCGACCCCTGAGGGCAAGAGTGAGACCCTTAGTGATGAAGAAGACTATGTGCTGCCTGCCACAACGTACTCTCACCAGAGGTGCCGGGCATTGCTGGCGTCCGAAGGCGGCTCGCCGTCGTCAAAGTTTGTCGGGGGCGGTCCAATCAACCTCGCAAGACAGTCATATATCACCGAAGAATCCTCGCAACAGGAGTTTGTTGAGGAGCACGACTCGCCTAAGGAGACCAGCATCGATCCTGCTCTGTTGCTTGCTTTTCAGATGCTGAACGGCAACCAGTCGTCCTCAGAACAACCCTCACTGAGAGGGGGACAAGGTGATATGTGTCGACTTCAACAAGTCGAGACGTTACCAGCATCGCCTTGTAGGACTGAAGAAGAGCCTGTGACCGTGGACCAACAATTGTTACCAGCATCGACTTATACAGCTGAAGAAGACCCTGTGACCATGGACAAAGAACTGTTACCAGCATCGACTTATACAGCTGAAGAAAAGCCTGTAACCGTGGACAAGGAAATGTTACCAGCATTGTCTTATACACCTGAAGAAGAGCCTGTGACTGTGGACAGAGACTCGTCAGCACAAAGCAATCAGCGACAAGAGATGGTGAATGAACAAACGTCTCCTCGTACTACCATCATCAGAGACCCAGTGACTCTGGATAGTCTTGAAGAAAAGACCAAGTCAACAGAAGCTGGTCCAAGAGAGCCAAACGATAACAGACCTTGTGCCAGAGTCATCTCCAACAGCGGCGAACCAAGCAAGCTGAGACGTGCAAAGAATCGAGAGGCTAGACTGATTGATGGCAACATCATTCTCCCAGTCCACCAAAAGAGACTGTCATCACAACGATACTCACCACCTAAGAATATGAATATCAGTGCTGCTGCTACTGCTGATGTGGATGAGACAAAAGCACAAGTTGCTCGTCGCAGCTGGACGTCGTCTCGGCAGAACTCGCCACGCCACAGCTGGCTCCAATCTGTCCGCACCGTTTTCCGTTCTGGCAGCCAAGGAAAGGACGCCAAGTCACCACCACGCGAGGCTCCTCCTACCAGTCCAAAGGAACAAGGACCTTCCAAAGGTGCACAAGCACAAGCCGAAACTCAAGCTCAAGCTCAGGATCCAGCTGCTGGTGGCAAGGGCGAAGATCCAAATCCGGATCCAAACCCAAATTCTCAGAGCGAGCATTCGCTCGTTGCTCCTGCACCTCCACCCCATCCACCTCTACCTCTACCTCCTTTTTCACATCGACAAGCCCTCGACGGTACTATTGACAGCAAGTACTGGGCTCGCAAACGTTACTCTCTGCCTCTAAGAACGTGTTCATTGACCCGCAGGCAATGTGCTGCCAATTGATCGTCCCAAAGAGACCTTCAAGTCCTGAAATACGCAACAAACAGAGAGACCGTCACATCCTAAACGAATTACGCAACTGGAACTCCCCTTCCCCCTTGATCAGAGACTAAACCCCCTTGCTCAACACACAACACAGAACATACGAAAATGTCAAAAACAATGTCCCTATCTACCGTACCGCGAACCTGAATCACATGTCGAACGCCATCGCAAAGGAGAATACCACGAGCTGAACAGATGATTGTCGAGAGTTAATATCATGGGAGCGATGTCGAAAGAATATCGCCATCGGAAAGGAGAATACCACGAGCTGAACAGATGATTGTCGAGAGTTATTATCATGGAGCGATGTCGAAAGAATATCGCCATCGGAAAGGGTAAACACCACGAGCTGAAACAAATGAATTGTCGAGAGTTATTATCCATGATACATGGCGGTTAGGAACTATTCTTCCAAGCCATATACATGTATGATGTTGGATTTCGATGCACGCAGGCACACCCAGCGAACAGAGCACAGACGTCGAGACGGAAAATGTGCCAATAAACCCCCCAGATAAAGAGGCGGGCCTGTATGTAATTGAGTACCATCACCAGCACTAGCACTTTAATAATCCAAAAGGTGAACTTGAGATTCGCGGCCTGTATTTGGCACTCATTTGTGACTCTTCGATTCACGCGCGTGTCACCAATACAAGCTGCACATAGTGAGGGCTTTTCATGTCCAGACGGGCACCATCACTACAGGTCCTAAGTTAGCTGATGAACTTGGTGGACCTCCCCCAGACTCTTCTACTGCATGACAGCATCAGCCAGCTATCCTCTTTTTTTCTACCGGAGCGGCATCATCCCAGGTTTATATGTTGATCGAATACTGGCCGTGAAAAGGGTCTGAGGACATGTATCAACTTCATGCTACACAGATGATGACAGTTTTTCATTCCAACTTTCTAGACATTCACGCCGGCTACTCGTACTTTTTCGCTTCATGCCGCTCAGTTGATGTTCCTTCACAAACATCTGCTATGTCAATGTCCAAGGCAACACCAATTGCTATGCTCGTCCACATGCTCGCACCCACTTATGAGAATCTTCCGTACTGCGCTCCATCGAGTCCGGCGTCGTCCTCAAACTATCACACGTCAGTATAACTTATCCCGCGTGAAAGAGCAGACCACCAGAAAACTCACATCGACGAATCCGCTCAGTGTGACCAAACCCGTAAAACAGCGCACAGATTCGGCTACCAGAGGTCGAATCTTCTCATCAATCTTCCCGTTCACACCTGCATATTTCTTGAACACGCCAACCATATTGGGTCGATACTCTGTCAAAAGGTTTCGCGCGAGGTACTGAATCTGCTCGTTCTGTGACCCACGGGAAAGGAAGGTTGAGAGGAGCACTCGCAGCGTGGAAGACAATAAGACGTAATATGTCCGTAAAGCTGAAGCGATCGCGTCGACGTTGGAGATGCCAGGGTCTGCTTGATCGTTCGCACTGGGGATCGAAATTCCGAGATCGGGGTCGGCTCGAAAGAGCAGCGAATCGCGCACAGCAGACATCAAGCCTGCATCAAGCAGGGCACCTGCACCTTCTCGAGTCCGCGAAATCTGTAATAGAAGCAACATGCGTGACTCAAAGACGGACAGGAGATAAGACCGATCTAGTGGCAGTGAAAATTAGCATGGCCTTGGAAGATCATGCGTGTAAAGATGAGGGACTTACGAGCTGGTTCCGAGGTCTGGAACTCGGTCGCGACATGCTTTAGGGATTCCAGAAGGATTTCGAGCACGTTGGCTTTGACGAAGGAGGTGACGATGTAAGTGGACTTCTCCATGCGCGCGAGAGAAGTGAGTAATGCCAGAAGAGTCAGCGCGTTCAGCCGGCACGCATCGACACCATCTTCCGCATCATCACATAGGACAGGAATGAGGCGTTGACTTGCTGAACGAATGCAATCCATGCTGTTTTTGCGAGCCTTGGAATGTACAGCTGAGCCACTCTTATCCGGTGTCGCAATCCGGGCCAGATATTGCGAGCAGATGCTGTAGAATATCGTCCGCAAGCCGAAGCTTGAATTCGATAGTGGGATGCCTTCGATGGAAGCTCGAAAGAGCTGGAATAACTTCTCGGTGATAATGTTGTCCATTTGCGTGTTGGTCGCTGCCGTCTCTGATAACGAAAACAAGAGCGCATCAGCCGCTCGTGCAATTTCCAGGACGTCTTCGGATTCGTCTGAGATGAGCACATCGAGCTTCGGAAGCATTATCTGCAGTACATGCAAGATGAACTGTAACTTTGCAGGTGCGTCCATTGGGCAAGATTCAAGGATAGCAATTATCATCTCCACGTATTCGTGCAAGGCATCGCTTTTCGCACTATGTGCCACGATGGACCTGTTGCGGGCTTCCATCGTCGCGATAACGTAGTCGGCTTCGGCAATTAGTTCCTGTTCGTCGACCTTGCTACTGCTTATTGTGCCGGACTGCCTCTGCAGCAAGTCCCCCCGGTACGCTGAGAGATACTCCCGGATAAGCTTAATGTCGTACAGCCCCGGCATGAGGTCACTAGCTTCCGTCAAGTACACATCAACGTCCATGCCCACGTAATGCTTGAGGTCCAAATCAAAAGATGAGGAGAGATCCAGTTCAAGAAAGTCAAAGAAGGTAAAGACATCCGGGTTTGTAGCAGCAGTGCCGTCAGCATTGATGGTCTTTCCCTGTAACGTCGAAAGGGCTTGTCGAAGGGTGGTGGATAAGCCATCATTAGCAGCGGCTCTCAACTCAGCTGCAGTATAGTTGAAAAGCGAAGCTCGGAACGCAAGGAACTCGGCAAGTGCTTCTGCGGAAGTGGTGTACCAGAAAGAAGGGTGGAAGACAGTGTTGCCATCCCACAGAGTCTGTTGCTGCACAACCGGCTGGCGGGCGTATAGCGATTGCAGGAATTGATATCGGCGGAGTTGACCAAAAACGATACTCTGTGAGAGATCGGAAGACCAGAGATGCCGGAGCACCTTCAGTGCTGCAGATTTGATGTGGATCAGCCAAGATGCCATAACACTCTCCTCGTGATCTGGATAATTCAGCACCAGCTCAACAACAGAGTTTAAGACTGAAGTGCCAGAATCAATCGAATTGGAAACCGTCAAGCAGTCTTTCAGCCGGCCGAAGCCGAGAAGAAGATGAGCAATGTTTGGCAGATCGGGTTGCGTCTCGAGACAAGCGTTGAGTAAAGCCAGTACGCCATCTTTAGTCAAATAACTGACCGAGTCGAAGCCATCTTCGAGCTCTCTAATGTCGAACAGGAGCCTCGAAGTCAGGTCTCTGGTAACTGGCTCAAGTTCAGAAGTGGCATTCGGACCCAGCATATCGATGAGTCTTCTCGTGCGACCGTGGACAGGATCCGATGTCAAGAAGTGGTTGTTCAATTTGGGCGAGCTGGAAAGCTTCTGGAGTAGTGCGAGAGCGCGAAGAGCAAGACCAGCCTGATCAGTGGCGGCGAATTGACAAAGGTTCAGTACAACTTCTGGGTGGGCAGCCAGACCGTCCTCGATAGAGCCAACGGTTGACCGGGCAAATGAGCCGTCATAGGCCAGGCGAGACTGAATCATGGGCCTGACTATGTCGAAATAAGTTGGCTGTAGGTCAAGAACCCTGTTGACAATATCGATTGAAAGTTGCAGGCTCAGGAGAAGAGGCGAATCCGGCAGAGCGTTTTCGATTGACTCTGATGGCACCCGCAAGGATTCCATCAACGCCTTGTTCATCTCTGCGCTCAAGATCCACTGCATAAGCCTGGCGAATGGACTGCGCTGCGCATACATCATGGCCGTTGGCGAGTCCTGGAGTGCATCTTGTTGCGCGCTTGCACGATCCATCATGACAACGAAGTCTTCATTGAAACTGTCAAGTCCAACGGCCATAAATTCCAGGCAATGGAAGGAAGCTATAGACCGCTGAACATCGTCAGTAATTTCGGCAAGCCGTTTTATGAAGATTTGGCCGCAGACGAGATCAATGTATGGATCGATGCCTGGGCTTCTGTAGGATGAGCCAAGGTCTGCCGGAAATGGTAACATGTCCCCACCCAACGATGTCGAGGGAAGACTGACAACCAGATCCCGCAGCAGTACCATGAACGAATCGTATTGGTCGAAAGAAAGTGTAATGGCGTTGAGATTGGTCTGCAGATCCGCCAGGGTTGGCTTGAAAGCCTGGGCTGTCTTGGTCACTGCCGCCCGCACCATTTCCTGACCATTGGCAGCCCAATTGTCCAAGATCTGCCACATCGCGGAGGCCGTCTGTACAGATTTGTCAGTAAGCAGAGCGTCCAATGCCGCAAAAATGCTAGCTCGAAGATAGCTGGGCACTGGACCGGAGCTGAGTAGCAGCAGAGTTTGCGGAAAGGAAGGGAAAGCGGTCTCGAGGATGTACGGGCGAGTGCCGCTAGGTTGCCTGATAAGATGAGCCAGCAAGCGGAGATAGCAAGACAGCATGACTGGACTCTCAAGCTCGTTCATGTCGGTGGGATGAATTTTCCGCATGTTTGGTATCTGGGAAGACGTTGCACGCTCATGGACCTTGTGCGCGTATAACTCTAGCTCGGCAAAAATTTGTTGGTAATTCATCGAAGGCGTACGTCGACCTCTCGTCGTGGTCGGTAGAGACTCATCCAGCAAAAATTTGTGAGCGGCTTCAGCACATTCATGATCCTCTGATATAGAGCACAACAATTCGCAGAATGCGCTCACACGAGGCACAGTCTGTCTTCTGGAAGCCCACTGGAGGAACCCGTACAGGTTGCTGTCCGGATCTTCCCACCATTGTTCCGCAGCCTCAGGTCGACCTTCGAAGGCGAACGAGATGAGAACGAGGAAACACTCGAGGTGTAGCTTGTTCACAGCTCCCGCTCGATGTTCGGGAGGCAATCCCTCCTGCAGTGCGACTAGCAGATTCAATCTCTGGTCATCTTCCTCGGTCCTCAATCTTCGAATTGAGTCGGGCATGTTGGAGATGAAGGCCTCAACAAAATTCTCCAGTGATTCCATGAACTGAAGTCGGAAGTATGAGGATGTCAAATCACCCCCTTCAAGGACAATGCTTGAGCTCTCGCTGAGCAGTAGAGCAACCAGTTCTTGTCGAGCGGGATGCCGCCAGACATCAGAATTGGTGCTCGTGCATATAGACAGCATCAACTCTAAAGCATCCTCTTGCAAAGCTGCACTGACAGCACCAGCCCTCTTCTCAGTCCCAGCGTCTTGGTCGGTTAAATCACGGAATTGTCCACTGTACTCGACTGTCCACCACACACTCAGGATCGCCTGGAAAGGGCGGACCAAGGCTGAAGCAGGGTCATTTGGCAATGGCGCTAATACGCTGTCGAGAGCATTTGTGCTTTCCCGAGAGAGCTGACTGCCTGGAGATCCACATTGGCGGAATGCCGCCGAGAAGGCCGGTAGATAGTGAATGAGATTGAAGTCAATGCGGTTCCAGCGCTTGACAGCAGCATGTAACTTGCGCAGATCCTCCTGATTGGTGTAGTCGCCCTGGAACAGATAGGCAAGGATGCAAGCTAAAGCCTCGTGCTGTTTGAAAAGACTGTCTCTTTGGAATTCCAGGGTCGCATAGAATTCCGGTCCACGAGGGCCGCCCAAAACTGCCTTGCTCTGAAGTGCGTCTGCGACCTTTGTTTGTAATCTCTCAATATCCTCGAGGGTGTTCAGGCATTTTCTCGCAAACAGAGACCCATTATTCGTAACTCCCCCATCGACCTCCAGCACTTTCGCAACAGTGGTCTCGAAGAGTTGTCTGACACCGCCCTCGGCTTCCAGAATCAGAGACTGCTGAAGTGTGATCCGTAACGATTGGAGGAGAAGGTCGCGGCGATTGTGGTAGCTGCTGACAACATCGATTACAAGAGACTCGTCGTTGGAATTCGGGTCTGCTTGAACCGCGATGAGTAGACGGCCAGCCTCGATTTCGTCGAGGTCAAGGGCGGTTGCGATGGCTCGGCTTATGTGTTTGAAGTCATCGTTCACACTGTACTCTTGATCATCCACAGTGATTTTCCCTGTTACATCGTTAGCACAGGTCTCTGTCCTGTCAAGGTAGCGCAGCCATACCGCTGTTGTAGGCTTCCCTGTCAGCGACTGAGGATGTGGTCTTGTCCAGCAGTTTTCTCAAATCGTCAAGGCTGTCCTCTAGCTCTGACCATAAACGGTCAATGTTGGCTAGGCGCGTTTCCGAGAAGGCTATCAAGTCGGCATGAAGACCCTGCAAGCGTACCAGGCTCTCCATGGCTAATAAGATGCATACAAGCCTTCATCGAAAGCAACAACGCGTCAAGAATGGCCTGCGTCGCGTGTCCAGCATTGCATTGACCTTTGTTCTCGAAAATTGAAGCCGCAGTCAAAGCCCGCTGACCTAACAGGGCTAGCGTCAACATGTCCGCCAAGACAAGCCGACTCGCCGAGTTGCTTGCGAACTCCATCACTCACTCACCTGAAAGGTAGCAAACAATCACTCACTGTGTCATTTCCTTTCCTCATTTACTGAAGGCTTGGTGATCAAATTTGGTGAAGATGTACCTTGTTGTACAGAGTAGTCTCGCTGGCTGGAGAGATGGCGGATGTCAGCATTATTGCGTTGGCCATCCGTACGCATTGACTCTACTGGGTGCTCCCCTATTACTCAGCCTTGTCAACTAATCTTTGCATTCAGGCAAACTCGAGGCCGACACTCAACGCGCCAGAGCTGAAGGTCTTGAAGGTGGGTCAGCCCCCGTATCTTCAAGCCCTTCTTCTAACCCATCCTTCTAGACCTGAAACGTCTTCTCGGGCAGGAGCGAGTGGCATCCAAATTGTAAGGATACGACACGGTGACGATCCTCTTTTCAGAGCTGACACGTTCTGCCAGTGATAGTGTTGAAGACGATGTTCTGGACGATGTCTTTCACAAAATCTTCGAGTTGATTTACAGAATTGTGGCCAAAGAGAAACCAGCATTCGTTCGGGCGGCCAAGCCAACAACGAAGAATAATGCCGCGTCTCGCTTGGAAGTAGCTGCTGCGGCCTTCCGCGTCACAGTCGAGGCAGGAACATCCGAAATCTCTTTCAAAACTGCCTTGTCAGTGTTAGATCACATAGTCGATACATTACCCTTGGCGGACGGATCTTTCTGTCAGCCTCTCAAGAGTGACTATCTCAAGAGCTTCCGGACTGTGTTGGAATATGCCCCACATGCAGAACATCTGCGGCTCAAGCGGTGGCAGGGCTATATCGATTTTACCCTAGAAGCACTTTCCTTGGGCCTCGAGGACGAGTCAGCAGGTGATGGCCTCGCATCCAGTCGCGATACCAGCATGGCTTCAAGATCTGGGCAGCCACTATCAAGTCGCCTCAGTCAACGAAGTGACAGAAGCACCGGAAGGGAGACTGTCTCACATGCTGAAGACCTTGCTGCTGCATTGAGAAGCCTTACTTCCGTGACGAGTGCTCCGATCATGTCACGTTCGGCAGCTATCGCTGAAACCCTCCTAGCTCTATTGAAGTCTGCCACCAGAGCTCAAGAGGCGGCTTTCGAAATCTTGAACAACATTCTTTTCGTATCGCTAACTGAGGATGTTGCTTTCACACAGAAAACGTTGTCCGACCTGATTCCAATCATGCGGAGGTTATGGTCGAGCAGATCAAGCTTACTTCGGGAACAAATGCTCGTCACTTTATACACTTGTCGATACTTCTTCCTCTCGACAGGCGATCCGTGGCTTCCCATCGAACCTCGCCTTCGCCAGTCTCTCTTAAACACAGTTTTGTCAGAATATCGAACCAAGAATGAAAGAGATGTCCTCAGTTTCGAGGACATGCGGCCGTTCCGAGGAGGACGCAACCGGTCTCTGCAAACCGAGCAATTCATACCTGTTCGAGACTCGGCTAGAGCTTTATCAGGTTTTATGACCTTGTCGGTTGTCTCATGTCTCGTTCTGGGATTAAGTCAGCATACTCAATCTACATCTAGGCAACCTTCTGACCCGAAGGAAGAAATGCCTCGAAAACGACAAAGGATTCAAAATGTCTTCGACGAGACCTTGCAGATTGCAACACTTGGGACCGGATTGGAACAACTGGTCTCTGTGCAAGTCCTCTTCTTCCTCCTTGATCAACCCCAGCCTCCAAAGGACGAACAACTCAGCGCAATTTCAAACCTTATGCCTGCTTTGAGCAACAAAAATGGCAATGTGCAGTCGTGGGCCTTCCTCGTGTTCTCGCAACTGTTACTCCTCAAACACTCTGCTGTCAAGCGCTTGGCAATCGACTGGGTGCAGGTCTGTGATGTCGCTCAGGCAGCACTATCCGCCCCTGCAGCAGTCAGAGCGGCATGCCACTTGTTGACTGTCATCCTTGAGACACGAATCCTTGAATCGGCAATGACTGCTGCCTCGCTCGACAACACTGTATTTGGGGGTCCGAACAGTGGACCGTGTGCCTTCACAGATACCTCTCTCATCTTGATGACGGCTGCTTTACGCTCAGGTCTATTCGATGATAGTAAGCGTTTCGAGGCTTTCAGTCTCAAGGTCATCAGCTGGCTGACACTTCGTTGGACACTTCCCTCCACACTCGATCGTCTCTACAATGCACATATCGCTTTCCACGGCCGGGCTGAGCTCTTGTATACCTTGCTGGCCTCAGTTTATGGAGCTTGGGACGCTATCACCCTTCGAGAGGACTGGTCGCCTGCACACGCTTTGTGGAGAGCGTCATTAATGACAGCAGAGAGCTTTGATTTCCTGCGCTATCTGCTCTGCATGCCGCATCACGAAGTTGAGCTTGGCCATTCAGCCAAGTGCGACGCCCAGCAGATTGATCCGATCACTGCTTCACGTTTAGCCCGAGCTGTCTTGAGCTTCCTCAATGGCCGCTTGACAGACTTCATGCAATCCTGGAACAGCATCACCGCAGAGAGAAGCTCGAATATTACGAATGATATTGTAATGATTGTTGGGGTGGCGTCCACAGTGGCGTCTGGCGTATGGACCCGATGCGGCAACCTCATTCCCGACTCTCACCCTGAAACGCCTTATTCCGAGAGTCGCAATATGGTCGAAGCATTCATAAGCGAACAGAGCGATGACTCCTTCAAAGTCACCGTCGCTCGAATCTGCGATTCAGTCCTGCACTTATACGATCAAATTCTCCAGGCCCAAGAAGAGGTCACTCCGGCAGCATATGCGCCTTGCATAGAGTCAGCATTGAGGCTAAGTAGACTGCTTTCCGGCCAGCACACGACAACTCAAAAGTCGAAGGACCAGTTGGATTTCGACTTTATGGATGTGGGTGAGTGGGACTCTCAGACTAACCAGAGAAGTCAACTTGGAACATCCTCCAATGCTATAAGGCTGGACCTACCACTTTGCCCCGATGTGTCAACACTGCTGGCAAGAAAGAAGCTGGAGCTGACTACAGCCTTACAAGTCATCAAGTCTGACCGTACCCTAGACCCGGCAACGGCTTCGACGGTTGTTGATGAGATTCTCTCCTTGGACTCGTACTCACTACTTGCTGCACGAGGGGCGATAGGAGACTTCCTACGTCTCGACCCTGGTATTACTCGCACCGACGCATTTCGCATACTTAGCCACATCGGCAAAAAGTTCCTTGAGAAATACGATTTCGAAAGGTGTGAGTCTGCTTTAAATTTCTGCCTGACCACCATGCACGGGCTTGCAAGGCTGTGGACGTCTCCGGAAGACGATGACAAGCTGTCCGAGAGGGCATTGGACATCTACGACTGGTTTCTCAATACTGCTCTCGGCAAACATGTTGCCAGCCCCAAAGTACTCTCAGTCATGACAGATCTGCTGGATCTGCTGTTGAGGGAATACGCATCATTTGGTGGCGAAGAGCTGCCGTCGCCCAGAACAAGCCTTTTACAAATTCTCAATGTCAGTAAAGCTGCCAACAAATACGCGGTAGCAGAGACATTGGCCCACATTTTTGAGAAATTCATTCTCAGTCAGCACGATGCAATTTTCGACGACATTATTGAGAATCTGCCAGTAGATCCTGATAATAAGGAGGGCATCGCTGTACGACTTCACGTCGTTGCTACTCTTGGGGCTCGATGGCACACTGTCCTGCGACAGGCGACTTACCATCTATTTGAGACGGTCGCGAACGTACCGTCAACAACGCCCCTGGCCACTATGTGCGTCGCAGAAACTTGCAAGAGGCTTGATCTCAAACAACCAAGGGAGTTATTCCGTCTGTTCGCGCCACAAATATTCTACACTTGGCTCGCCAGTGGAACCTTGTCCAAAATTCCGTATCTTCCTTTTGGCTACAGCTCGCTGAAAGAGCTGGCTTTGGATAACTTAGCAGAGCTCGTTGGCCAGATCGCACTTCGAGGCTCCACTCACGCCGAGGAGCTTGCCAAACTGGTAGAGCAAGAATGGAAGTCCCTACTGGCGGACCAATTCTCTCATGCTGAAGCCTATACTCTTTCATCCGAAACCACCGTGCCTAAGCAGGAGCGCCTGCACGACGGTTCAGAGAAATTGATACGGAAACAAATCGGGTCCGATGTCTATCTACGGCTTTTGCGCAGCAACCTGCCAAATATCATTGCTCGCCTCATCATATCCCTGCAAGACGACCGAGGCATCGACAAAGCATTTGAGAAGAATGACCACATGACAGCCCTGCAAATTTGGCAAGAAATGTCCACCACATCAAATACAAATGCACAGCTTCCACTGTCACAGCAGCCCTCGTTCCGCGCAAGAGGCCTCTTCGACGAACTGAACTACTTGTATCAACGCCTCGACACGCAGCCAAGCCAAGTATGGACTTCGGCCATGCTTATCCACGTCTACAGACAGCTTCTTGATTTGGCATACCCAGTACTTGGCTCATTGCATATCTGCAGCATTGTCCGGAAGATCCGCATTGCAATCAGTCTGGCAGGCTCCGTAGCTCTGGAAGGCTACCCCCTGGAGTTGGTTCTGCACAATCTGCGTCCTTATCTGACTCTTTTTGACTGTGCCGAAGATACGATGGGTATCTACCGGTACCTGCTCGTGCACGGGAAACGTTATCTCAGCGCCAACCTCTCTTTCATTGCAGGCTTAGGAGTGGCTATTTTTACCTCCCTCGTCGGCTTCATCAAATCTTCACAAGACAGCACCACGCAGGAAGTTCATTTCGTGGCTACAATGAACAAGGCACAAGAGTTTAGGAGTTTCCTCGGTCAATATCTGGAATCAATAGATCTTGCAGATGGGACAGAGCAAACAAAGGGTACTTTCCGATCTCTGGTACAGCACGCGAGAGCAATCGCATCACCCGGGAATAGCTCCAGGAGTTCAAGCGAGGGATGCCTGCTGCATGTCCTTCTTTCAGACAGGAACACAGAAGCTCCGCTCCTGACGGACCTACACTTCGACCTTGCTATCGGCATCTTGTGTGAGAATTTCACACCGGCACCAGAGGCTTCAGATGACATCCTCGGACATGACGGCGATGCAAAACAGTTTTCTCCTATCCTGAAGACAATTCTTCGAAGACTCAAGCTGAATCAATCATTTCGCATTTGGGCTGCTGAGGTCATCGGCCGAGGGCACATCATGCAAGGCTTGACGTTCAACACCAGGAGCGAGAAGTCGAGAAACTACCCTTCAGACATCACCTCGGTTGAGCAAGACCAGGATGCCATACATTCATACACTAGCATTGTGGAGTATCTTCAGGACTTGGTCTGGCGATCTGACTTTTCTCCATCAACTTTTGCTGAAAGAACCCTGCAGCTGATATTCAGTGGTCTTTCGGAAAAAGACATAGATGTTGTGTTTCAGCCAAAAGTGGACAGAGACTTTATCGGCCAACTCAAGTTCAAGCGGTTTCCTTGTCCCGCCATTGCATATCCCCGATTTTCCGACAACGACGCCGCGTATCAGCTTCAAGGTCACGAATCTTCCTGTCGCGGTCATGAGACCTGGGCCACAAATATCCTCGGAGATATATGTGAAGTCGCTGCACGCGATCCTGTGCTGGGATTCCTGAAACCTCTGACACATGTGCTTCCGGCATCAGCAGATATACTGCTGCCTTATGCAGCTCATCTCATTTTGTTGAATGAGGCCAATGCCCAGCCAATCTTCAAGGAGAGACTCTCACAGGAGTTCGCGAAACTTCTTCTTCCGGAAGCAAAACCAAACCAGAAGGCTCGACAGTTGGCACTGAAGGCCCTTCTGTATCTGCAGCGATGCCGATACCCCAATGAACCTAACCTGAGTGCACGCTACTCGTGGCTCGATGTCGACTTCGGTGATGCTGCTGTCGCAGCAGCTGACTGCCAGATGTGGCACGAAGCACTGTTGCTTCTAGAGTTGCATCAATCGCAGAGTCAACTCCAAGCTGGACGCTCTTCTCGGAGATCCTTTGCCATGAGTAGTGCCGCGCCCAGCGAGGTCATCTCAAGAATCTACGAGAACGTGGATGACCCTGATTTCTTTTATGGAAAGCAGGAAGACTTTGATCTCGCGGCAGTCATCGGCAAAATGAGCCATGAAGGTGCAAGCCAGAAATCTCTGTCTTTTCACAGTGCCATGCTTGACTCTCAGATCAAGTTGCACAGCCAAGACCAGTCGCTGGCGGTCGTCGCTCAAATGACTGCGGCGACGTTGAGTGCGGCCAACATGCGAGGGATATCCGAAGCCGTGAAGCAGCACTACGATAGTGTTGGCAGCATAGCGTCCGGTCAAAACGAGTCTGGCTTGCAGCCTGGTGAGCTTTGGGATGTGCAACCCGCAGACAACCGGATGTTATCTTCCAAAAGCATGGAGTTCTTCCTCCGTGACCTGCACAATAGCTCCAACAAAGAGAGCGTCATTCTCGAAATGGATCGCTCGTTGCTCTCGCATGTTGACGATATCAAGAACCAGGCCTCTGACAAAACTCGAACTAGCAATGTCTTGTCCCAATTAGCCGCCCTAGCGGAGGTAAAACAGATCTTGAAGTCAAAACGACCGGAGGACTTGGAGGCTGCATGGGCAGCAATTGAAGCACGAGACGACAAGGTCAAGCTGGCGGAGTAAGTATAGCTTGGCATATGGGCGTCTATGAATATGCTGACACCAACAGATTCGAAAGATTGTCGCCAATTCTTGTCGGCAGAGAAGCCGCGTTCGGCGCTATACGTCGGAACCCCAACTTGCAGGCTACATTCTCCCTGGGCTCGAAACAGGCACTTCTTAATGAGATCCGAGCTGCGAGGCGTTCCCTTGTGATGGCGTCGAACTTTGACGCACACCAGTTCTGTCTGAATCGGACCTTGTACCTGTCAGAGTTGAATCAGCTGGCCCTGCAGTCTGAATTGAAAGTTGATGTCGCCATTCAGTACGACCTTGCAAGGACATTGTGGTCGCAGGGTGAGACGTCAACCTCCATTGGTATCCTGCAGAAGTTAAAAGATCGAAACGATGCTGCCAAACAAGCCATATTAATCACCAGAGCAGACATCTTGACCGACCTCGGACATAAAATTGCCGAGGCACGCCTTGAGAAGCCGGACGAAATCATATCACGGTATCTTGCGCCCTCCTTCAAGGAATTGCATGGTCGTGGGACTGGCTCAGAGGCCGGCAGGGTTTACCATAACTTCGCTGCCTTCTGTGACATGCAACTTCAGGATCCTGACAACTTGGACGACTTTACTCGGATTAGCAAGATCAGGGATCGTAAGCTCCAGGAAGTCCACGATCTGGAACAAATGCACAAGAACAGTCCAGATGAGAAGCAGAAGAAACAGTTGTGGACGCATCTACAACGAGCCAAAACCTGGTTCAAGATTGACGAGGAGGAATGGCAACGTGTGCAGAAGAACCGAACGGACCTCATTTTGAATTGTTTGGAGAACTATCTTCTTTCGATGAGAGCATCCGATGGGTATCCGAACGACACTCTTCGATTTTTGGCCTTGTGGCTCAATCAGGCCGAGAGTTCTAAGGCGAACGACATTGTTGGGAGACATTTGGCCACGGTGCCGACGATCAAATTCGCTCCGCTAGTCAATCAGCTATCCTCACGGCTGTTGGATGTCAAAGACAGCTTCCAGAAGCTTCTCATGGATCTGATGTTCAGGATCTGCTCGGATCATCCATATCACAGTTTGTACCAACTCTTCGCAGCCAGCAAGAGCAAGGGCATGAAACAAGATGAGATCGCTGTCTCTCGTAACCTTGCAGCAATCCGACTGTCTGACATGGTCAACAAGAAAAGTGTTTCGTCCGCCATCTGGGTGGCTCTCCATAACTCTTGCATCCAATATCACCGAGTCGCCACGGACAGACTATCTGACAAAGAACTTAAGACAGGCTCAAAGATCCAGTTGCGAAAGTTACCGTCAGGTCAGAAGCTGGAGAACGTCTTGTCCGACGCTCACACGAGGATTGCTCCTCCAACACTGAATATACCTCTTCGAACTGATCGTGACTACTCACAAGTGCCTACCTTCGCCAAATTCGAGCCCTTGATTTCTATTGCCGGTGGAGTATCGGCACCCAAAATCATAACGGTGATTGCATCGGATGGCTCCCGGCACAAGATGTTATTGAAAGGTGGCAACGACGATCTGCGTCAAGATGCCATCATGGAGCAAGTCTTCCAGCAAGTTTCAGAATTGCTGAAAGACCATCGTGCCACCCGGCAGCGCAACCTAGGCATTCGCACCTACAAAGTCATTCCGCTGACAACGAATACCGGCATCATCGAATTCGTCAAGGACACCATTCCTCTGCATGAATATCTTCTCCCGGCTCATGCGCGATATTTCCCGAAAGACTATACACAAATGAAATGTAGGAAGGACATTGCGGACGCGCAAACCAAACCTCTCGAGCAACGTATCCGTGCCTACCGAAATGTGGTAGCCAACTTCCATCCAGTCATGCGATTCTTCTTCATGGAGAATTTTCCCGATCCAGACGATTGGTTCTACAAGCGGCTGAACTACAGCCGCTCCACGGCTACCATCAGCATCCTTGGCCACGTCCTCGGCCTCGGCGACCGACATGGCCACAACATCCTTCTCGATGAGAATTCTGGGGAAGTCGTTCATATCGACCTGGGTGTGGCTTTCGAAGCAGGCCGCGTCTTGCCAATCCCTGAAGTCGTCCCCTTCCGCCTGACACGCGATCTTGTCGACGGCATGGGCCTGACCGGTGTTGAAGGTGTGTTCCGACGATGCTGCAACTTCACGCTTGAAGCTCTGCGCCGCGAGCAGGAAGCTATCATGACACTTCTGGACGTTCTCCGGTACGACCCGTTACATTCATGGTCTATTTCGCCGCTCCGATTGCAGAAAATGCAAGAAAACAATGAGGAGGCTGAAGCCGCGGCGGGTGCGTCTGTTGTCGCAGGAGTAGGTGGCGCCGTGGTGCCAAATGACATGGCTACCAGGAGAGACGCGAATGAGCCGAGTGAAGCAGATCGAGCGTTGACAATCGTTGCCAAGAAGCTCGGAAAGGCATTGAGTGTTGAAGCTACTGTCAACGAATTGATTAGGCAAGCGATGGATGAGAGAAATCTGGCGGTGTTATACTGTGGTTGGGCGGCTTATGTGTAATGTGTTCGCGGAGTGTTAATGCAGGAATACCTATACAGGAATACCTATACAGGAAGCCACGTCAAGGTCCATGTTTTTCAGCCGAGTTTCAGAATGAATTAGCAGGCGGGCGTTTGTATGGAGTAATGTATAGATGTGAACGGATTCTATACACGCCCGCACAAACTCAAGGGACTATACGATAAGAATACACAATATACATGCGTTGCCGCTTGCCGTCTCTTTTCCCATCCGCCCAAGGGCAGCAATAGCATATACATCAACTGGTCCAACAATGGACAGGGCCAGGAAGGACATCACTACGTTAGATCGTACACAGCAGAAATCCAGACCATGATCCCAATCAGTATATACAATAGAAAACAAACTCAACGAACGATGCAATGCAATGTAGTCCAGCCAACTTCATTTGACACAGGCAACGCCGTTCCCAATGCCAGTACCATTGCCAATGCCATCGCCTCTCGCACATCCCAATATCTCTGTTACATCCTGGATATATCCATCGACCACTCCGATCGGGCAAAGAAAGAAACCCGAGAAAAGCCACATAAAAACACTTGAGGCTACCCGCAGATAGGGGGCATGGGCATGGGGAGGAAGAGGTAAGTCCGAGTATCAAACTTCCCATCCGTCATCAGCCCATTGGCGACTCGTGCTAGTCCATCCCGCGGCTTTCTTGTCCGTCAACCAGGGCGCTCTTTGGCCCGAGTTGCCATTTCCAAAGGCCTTGTTGTATCCCAGATTCCAGCGGTCCTCGACTTCCATCAACATGGCCTGCTGGGGCTGCGCGTGCGGCGGGATGGGCACTTTCGGTTTCGGACGGCGACCGCGAGGCGCTTTTGGGCCGGGGCGGGTATTGGTATTGCCATTGCCACTCTTCGTAGTGGCGTCGTTCCTCGTCACGCCTTCTTTGCTGGTGTTGGAGGGTTCGTTCGAGTCGGCGTCGTTCTCCACGTCCTTGACAATCGCACGTAACTCTTTATCATCGCCGGTGATCTGCGCACGGATGTATGCTACATCAACGCCACCAGCCGCGCCGTTCAAGGTCGACATGACGCTCTGGCGCGGAGTGTACGTGTACTGGTCTAGATTGACCGGTCCTGTCTTGGGGACCGTGCCCGGATCCAAAGACGCCTCGCTTCCCTTGGCCAGAAGCTGGTTGATGTCCAGACTCTCGCCATGCGGGATCTTCTCGGGATGGCTCGGCGTCACACAGTCCATGTCGACCTCCTTACGGAGCACGTGGTCGATATCGACCGCCGAGAAGAATGCACATGATTGTGGCAGGTCCTCGATGCCCATCTGCTGACTGAACATGGCTCTCGTCCAGAGGTTACTGATCTGCAGAGCGAGGGCGGCCTTATACCGATCTTCGTGCTTGACGAGGTACCTGATCTCGTCATGGACAGTGATTGCAAGGCGAGCGTCCAGGTTGAATCGGCGGATGAGGTAGTCCATGCTTACGATCAGGAGGTGCAGATAGTCGACGCCAGAGGATTGAATGGCCCAGTTGATCCGGGAGGTCATGAACGAGCCCTGGTTGATGTACCGTCGCATTAATGCTTCAGTGATACCTGCGCCAAGTACGGGGGTGCGAGGACGTTCTTGCTCCGCAAATTCTTCAAGCTTGTTGAAGACGAATGACTCGGTGCCACCGCGCCAGAATGTGCCATGGCCGAATACTTTACGTCTTGTACGCGTTCCTTTTGTCTCTTTGTAGAGTCTCGAGGCGATCTCATTGGTCTCCTTCTCCGACAGGAGGGGATTGAACTGTCGAAGCAGTTGAGCGGCGAATCTGAGGCCAGCGCCGTAAATACGGCCATAGTTGAAGACCTTGGCATCATTTCGAGAGATACCAAGAATCTTTGCAGTCTTTGAATGCAGGTCCGTACCAGCAGCCTTGGTACCTTCCAAAGTCATGAAGCCAATGGCATTGCCACCGTGAAGCTGGAATTGAGCATCACCAACTAATGATGCGATCCAGAGCTCTTGACTGTCGACGTCCGCCCCAACAAAGCAATAACCCGGAGGAGCTTTAACCATGGCTTTGAGCTCAGAACCTACGCGGTTGGCTTTGGCATTGGATGCGGTGAGCCATGTATTCTCTACAGCTCGGCGTGTAATAGTACCCATGGGGATAATCTGCGGCAAGATAAACCCTTGGTCTGTCTTTCCTTTCAGAGAAGGATCCCTATCAGCCTCTTTCACAACCATCTGAGAAGTGATTCGATCTCTTGCAGAAATCCAGTATGAGCACGAGGCATTCATTTCCAGCGCCTCCTTCGCAAGCGCAAACTGTGAAGATAGCGTACCCGCCTCGAAATATTGCAAATAGCCTTTGGCAAGAGGCGAGGCACAACGGGCTGTTGGGCCGTCCTTGTGTGGGAGCTTGAAATAGACGTGCTGCATATCTGACTTCAAAGTCTCGTTGGTCTCTTCCGACATATCGCAGGCGACGACATTGCTGTGCTCATACTTGGGAACGTCTTTGTGCGGAACTCGGAAAGTCCAACCGTGCTTGTCGGACCACACCAGCGGGTGTCCGTCCCAGGCAAGCTTTAGCAACACAGGAGCGATCCTCGTTCGGACGGTCAAGTTGATCGGAGAGGCATTCGAAGTGAACAAATCTTTGTACCAGTTCGGTGCGCCCGGTTTCTTCTGTCGAACAACCGGAACAGGCTCTTCGCCCTTCTTCTTCGCCTTCTTATACTTGATCTCCTGCCCCGTCCAATCCAGCTGGTTCAGCCAGGGATCATTGGTGTATACATCGGGCTGTTGCTTCACTGCTAGAGCTGCTTCAGTCAATTGTAGCAGCCTGTCCTCCACGTCCTTCAATCTCTGCTGATATGTGTTCTCAGCCCGTTCCAAATACTCATCCCAGGACTTATCAACAGGCAAGATGACAGATGAAAGGTGTCTGAGGGCGCCGAAGCTGACAGGGTGAGGACAGGTCCCGAGGAAGTTGGGGAAGACTTTTTGAAAGACCCTATGCGTAATCGCGACATCGGCGGCGCAGTAGTCGAGTAGCTCGTCGATCTTCTCCCGAATACCATCGCGATCCAATTCACCAAAGTAGTCTCTCTGGCTTTTGTCGATGGTGACGCCGCAGTGGAACTTTGCTACATCACGCAAGGAATTGACAGAACTTCTCCCGACCCACAATTCCTCCTCTTCCTCGCTCAACATCTTGCTGTCCAGCATTCTCTGAAGCTCGAAAGAATTGTCATCGCCGGCCATCTTGTCTCTCAGATCCCGATTCTTCTTGTGCTTCATCCAAGTTGGTCGCTGCCTCGAACACATGCCATTGACTGCAACATGCAAAGACATGGTATCAATGAAAAAGTTCTTGGACTGTTTGAGATCGTACTCCTCCTTGACCCGCGCTCTGTCGTAGCCAATGTTATGCCCAACCACGATCCGTGGCTTTGTTGGATCACCCAGCGGAATAAGTTGCCTCGGACTTTGCGATTCTTCAAGAAGCCAGGGCGATATCCAAGCGTACCAAGCATTTGGACTGGCAGCGGTAGCCATGACCGCAAATGGTGTTTCTCTCCACATTGTCTCAACATCGAAAGAAAGCATAGTCTCGTCCGGCGCATCCACCTCTTCCGTCGTCATATCGGAGTTGTATTTTGTCCATCCACTTCTGATTATCCATTTTCGCGGCCTTTGCGGTGTGTTTGCCCGCACAAAAGCCCTGCCATAGGAGAGATATGGTTCGGAGCCATCCAGACCCAACTTCGTAAAGTGTTCGTCCAAAGTGGTACCGAAGATAGGTGGTATGTCAAGTCCAATCCCGGGTGTGTTATCTTGATTTTTGCCCAACAATTCATGACGACGCAGGTGGTCTTTGGACAATTCAACTAGGTCAGGCCTTGGTCGCGTGGCACCCGTCGGAAAGACTTGGGGATGGACATAGTCGCTCAACTGCTGTACACCAATGTCGTTGAAGCGAGAATGCGCCAGACGGGCAAGGCTACTGTTCTGGTCGGCGGGAGGAGGTGTCGTGTGGTGACCATGGTTGCTGGCATAGTGTCGCCGGAGGATGATCGCCGCTCGGGACGCATACGGCTGGCGTATTCTGAATTTCTGGGAGGTTCTGATATAGCCCCGCGCACATTGGCCGGGCGTAGGGGGCCACAGCATCTATGCGACTGGGCTTTCGGATCAACTCGACATTGTGAAGGACACTTTGGCTGAAGCGTGAAGATGCGAGCCTTGACGTCGAGATGTCAAGATGCAAGGCTCAGGAGAGGCAAAACCCAGTATTGTCACGTGACAAGCTGTCAGGCCGCAGTTTAGCCGATGACAATCGACAATTCGAGAGAAGACATCAACAGAGGACTTCTTGATATGGATAAAGACTTAATATGGCCTTCAAAGCAAAGGATCTCGAATACGATAAACATGAACCTGCCTTCCTCCGCAAATTGCGAGGAGAGTACGGCGGTCTTGACGGACGCCATAATGTTCAAATCGCCCGGCCGAAGAAGGATAGACTGAAAACGGGAGACGGCGACGAGGACGAGCCTGTCATTCTGGATGAATCAGGCCAGATCGTCGAAAAGTCCGAGTTCGAGCGGAGACTCAAGGGGGACGCTGCGGACAATCAGCAGCAGCCTGGCGTGGAGGAATCTCTTAAGGACGAAAGCGGAGTCGGCGGAGAACAACAGGAGCAGCAGCAAAGCGAAAGGCAGAAAGTCACCGAGATTGGCAGCCTAGCGCACGTGAAGAAGCGCAAGGCTGGGAAAGTAGTGGTGGACGACGAGCAGGACGAAGCCGTAGACGAGAAAGCGGCATCGAGCAGTGGTGGGAAGAATGAAACATCCATCACCACCTACGACAGCGGCGGGATCAAAGATAAGGATACGAAGAGGAAAGACCCACCCAAGAAGAAAGGCAAGAAGATCAAACTATCTTTCGACGACGCAGACGCAGAGGGATGAAAGCAGCTATCCTGATGATGACTAGCAGGTCGATGCCTGTCGTGATGGCTGAACAGGAGACTGGAGACACAAGCCATTCCAGGTTTCTGAAGAGGTATTCTGAAGCCTGTTGCGTGTTGGAGGGAGATTTTTTTGTGCCTCGACTCCGACTAGGAAAGCGCACTATGACAGTTCATTCGGTTCGACGTCGACCAGACTGGATGAGCGATGTCCAGCCCCTTCCTTGAGGCAAATCGATCTTCCAACGGCCGGGGTGTCCTTGGAGCCGGTATTGCTGAAGCATTACGAGGAAGTGAACGTCCCGAGTGTACTCTCCAATCCTCGTCGGAAGCGTGGACAGAGCCAAGTCGCCAACCTCCTCCCAGTCCCCGAAGCGAAGTCTCCTAGGCTGGGTAGATTCGGCAGCCTTGCAAAATACGAGTCTTGAGTGTCGGGCGACTGGGACTCTGCCTAACTTGCGCCAGGAGGGCTCTCGTCAACGCCTGGTGGTAGCAGGTCTTGCAGAGTTCAAGGATGGTAACATACTTCACTAAAGCGAAAGCCAAGCTGAGAGCACGACGATTGTGGTGTCCAGCAAGGTCTAAGCCACGGGCAAGACGAGTCAAGGGGATAATAAGCAAGTCATGAACCACCGAATGGCTTTTCTCATAGATATATGGTCCGAATCCGTTCGAAGACACATCTAATTCGTCTTCAACGTCTTCTGCTTCTCTGCTTCCCTCCCGCCCCGTGCGCCCCTGACAAGCAGCCCCTTCCTCCGCCGCACAGAATCCACATACCGTTTCGCCACATTCTCGCGTTCTCCATGCACGCCCAAATCCTCGAGCTCCTCTTCGGTCCGAGGCACCCAGAAGGGATCGACATCGTCAATCATCTCGAACCCGACGAATCTCAACATTGGCTGTGCCAGCCCAGAGGTACGTTTCCTGATCTCCTCGCTGAAGCCGAAACTCTCGGCGACCGGCAGCGTCGCTTCGATCGTGAAGTATGGCGTGCCCTCGAGCAATGCCTCGCTCAAGATCGATCCTCTGCGCCGCGTCAACACACTGTACACTTTCCCCAGAACTTCGGGCGTTGCTTGGATCGTGCAACTGTACATGGCCAACAATATCCGTGGTGACCAGTCCAAAAAGCCAGATCGGATGGACTCACGGACACTCGTGATCAGTTCTCCGGTCAGACGGCCTGACTCAACACTCGAGTCCCCGTTCTCGGCTGGCTGTTGGACGACATCCTCAAGAAATACGGCGACACCTTGCGTCGGTTCGCGACATAACGGGCCTTGACTTGTGGCGAGTTGAAATGCGTACGCTATCGTTTCCGAAAAGTCCTGCATCCGTGTAGCTGCACTGTCGTCCCCATCATCATCGACATTCTGAGCACCAATCTCACCGAGCTCAGCGACCTCATGGCCCTCCAGCAGAAACCGTTTACACGTATGCCTCCCTGTCGCGTCGATGAGCAAATTTGGGCCTACTCTCCGTGGCCCGAATGCGCATATTGACGGTATTACTTTCTGCCAGAGCTCTTTCTCCTCGTCAACCTCCTCGAAGGCGAGTTGTAGCTGTTTTCGAAACTCCTGCAATGAGAGATTGCTCCACTCGTTTCCCGTCTCGTTGCCCAGATCAGCCACTTCGTCCTTCTCGGCTCCATCCTCAACGCCACCTTTTCCTCCGTCTTCCTGGGCCTGCTTCTCAGCATACAATCTTCGAACCGACGGCCCACTCTTGATCAAGAAATCTGTAACATTCCGCGGCAACGGCCGCACTCTTAATCTGATGCTCGCCGCCTTTGACGCCGCCATAGCCACGCTCGTGCCCCTTGGGAGATCCTTGTTTTTGGGCGGTTCCATCTCCTCGGCTTTGACGATCGTCTCGCGATATGGCACGATCGGTTCGCCGGGCTGTATATCGCATCTCGCGAACCGCTCCTTGAGATCCTTCAGGCACCGCTCCAGATGCAGTTCTCCCGCTGTGAGGATGACATGCTCACCGCTCTCCATCTGCTCATATATGGCGCACGGGTCGCTCTGTTCAAGCAATTTCAACCCCCTTATCATCTTATTCAGATCCATCGGGTTTGTGGGCTCGAGGGCCACGCGGACGATAGGTTGACTGAGACTAGAGATCCCCGCCAGGTTTATACTGCCTTCCACCTGGGAGCACAACGTGCCGGTCTTGAGGATATGTCCTTCTAGTCCCTCAATGCCAAAAACAACGCCAGCAGGTACCGTCTCGAGTGGCTCAAGGGCGCGGCCCATTAGGAGGTACAGTGCTGTTATGGGGACTTTTTTCGGCTCAGGTGAGGCGTGTGGGAACGCTGGATTGAATTTCGGCGGGAGCACGTAGACTTCGTCGCCGACCGACAAACTGCCTGAGAATAGCCGTGCGAAACCGATCAAATGTTCCGGATCTTCTGGTTGTTCAGGTGTCACACCCTCGTCGACTTCTTCCCCTATCCGGGTATTGTTCAGGCCATTGACGATGCTGTCCACACCCGTTTTACCCTCGGCTTCGGCTTGCGCCTTGGCTATCTCTGCGCGCTTCCTCCTCGCAAGGTCTCTGGCTTCATCTGCCGTCAGCGTCGTCCCAAGCTTTCTTCGTTTCGTGGGGAGTTCGCTCTCCGGTATCGCGACCATCTTGCTGACATACGCAACCACAGGCGCCGACTTTGCTGTGTTGAAATTGATCATTGACTCCTTGATGTTTTTGTCAATGTGCTTTGCACCGACCAATTCATCAATCATGCCTGGCAATCTGATTGTCTGAGCACTAGCTGGACTGGGTAGGTACTCAATCACAGAGACAAGCAACGCCGTCGACAGAGGAAGCCACGACGAGAAGACAGCCTGTAATATCACCTTTGCATCTCTCGACCTGGTGATATGAGCCGGCAAATTTATCGACAAAGACTTGGTGATCTTCTCGAGTAACGCTGGATCCCCACGGCCACTGTTAATCCCAAGCGTAGCTTCGTAGACCTGCCATATTGGCTCGAGCACAAGCTGAACGAAAACCGGCTTCAAATTTCTACCCTTGAGATGTTTCTGGCCGAGCACCTTCTTCGTTTTGGGATCAAGATAGAAATCTCCCCATAGCACCCGCTCGAGAACGCTCCTTTTGATACCCAACTTCTTCTCGTAGATCCCAGCAAACTGCCTCACGGTGAACGCCCAACCATCGATCGCGCTCGCAAAAATGACGTTGTTCTTCTCCGGCGCAAAATACAAATCCTCGTCGTCACGCTCCTCGAATTGCTGATCCAGATCCGCTTCCGCGGCATTCTCGCTCAAAGCCTCTTGTTTCTGCTGCTCCTTCGCCGCGCGTTTCTGGTCCATCTTCTCACGCCACAGAAGATCCTCTTCCATCCTCTCGCCGGCGAAGA
This sequence comes from Vermiconidia calcicola, assembly GCA_035928285.1. Lineage (NCBI taxonomy): Eukaryota > Fungi > Ascomycota > Dothideomycetes > Mycosphaerellales > Extremaceae > Vermiconidia > Vermiconidia calcicola. Next base: position 452,998 of record JAXLQG010000015.1, read on the forward strand.
ACCCGCCAATAACAGCATTCACGCCCTCCAGCACCCGTTCGAGATGCAAGTACGCTTCGCCAGGACTCATCTTCAACTCGGTGACCAGTCTGTCAATCTTGTTTATGACAAGGAGCGGCTTGAGTTTCTCGAGCCATACCTGCCGCAGCACCGTGACCGTCTGCGAACACACGCCTTCCACAGCATCTACCAACACGACCGCGGCGTCGCACAGTCTTGACGCCGTCGACACTTCTGACGAGAAGTCGATATGTCCGGGACTGTCGATCAGATTGATCAGGTATTCTTCTTTGCCTGCCTCCTGGGTTTCTTGCGACCGCCGCATCATGTTGAAGTATAAGCTGATCGCGCTGCTTTCCATCGTGATGCCTCGTGTTTGCTCGTCGGGCCGGGAGTCCAGGTAGCGGACTTTGCCGGCCATCTTGGGCGAGATGATGCCATTGGTGGCGATGAGGGAGTCGGTCAGGGAGGTCTTGCCGTGGTCGACGTGCGCGAGGATGCAGATGTTTCGGATGTTCTGGGCATTGGACTGGAGCGCGATGAGTTGAGAGGCTGGAATAGAAGGCATGTTGGCGGTAGAGACAGTGGTGAAATACTACAAGAACTTGAATATCTGAGTAGGGTAGTCTCAAGATATCTAGCCCCCGTCGTACTCTGTCGCACACCCTTCTTGCAGACGAGAATGAGCCGTTATGGTTATGGTCGAAAAATCCGGCCTGTTGCGGACGTTTACAAAATGTCCAAGTATGACGCACTTTTCTGTCCCGCACGGAAAACAATTTATTCAAGACTCGAACTTATCGACCAAATAAAATAATACGAGTTTACTCCCTCATGAACCATGTCCACATAAATTAGAGGACGAGTCATCCTGACCCAGACCAAGTACGTTGTGTCTACGTGACTCATGATAGAGTTGCGAAGAGCCTCTATCCGTTCCCCTAAGTCATGTCCCTTGTCCTCCTACTGCGTTCAGCCTTCCCCTTGCCAGCGACCGAGACTCGCCGCTCGAGCATGGCTACATGGGCGCGTCGCAGTCATTCTTCTGCACTCGCTGTGGGTGCGCACGAACAAGGTCCGGTCCCCAAAAGGGACATGCCATGGCCGCAGAGCAACAGCTTGGTACCATTGATTCTCCCGCACCTTTTTGACACCCTCATCACGCAGATTTTCCCTTACCTTTCAGGACCTTCCTCCTCTGCGCCATCATATGCGTATACAAGATATAACTCCCGGGCACATAGATTCCCAACACAGCCTTGAGCAACCAATCCACATTCATTCCTTGTTTCCCCGCCGGGCCCAAGGCCAGGTACATGAGCAAACACTCACTCGTGATGCCAATCGGGTACAGCACAAAGAATGTATTATATCGCAACCACGTCAGCGCCTCCGGCACCTTTTCGCTGACCGCGGCCTTCCACACGAAAAACCCGTAGCGTATGATCTCCGTGACTCCCCATGCCGTGACGATCCCTGCGAACGCGATCGGGCCCGTCGTCGAGCCTGGTGCAGGCCGGCCGTAGATGTTTGTGGTGAGTACGATTTGAGGGAACATCTCGAGAACGACCCAGACCACTAGGATCCGCGAGGCCACTTGCATGGCCGTGGTGACGGGGCTGGCTCGGACGAGGCCGACAACAGCGTGGATGACCTCGAGAAGGGCGATCGTCTGTGTCCATTTCAGGAGCGGGAAGAGCGCTTCGAAAAGGTTTTCGAGTTTGCCGACTGTGAGTAGTGTCGGGATGAGGAGAGCCGCGCGGAGGGTGATGGTCGACCAAAGTGCCAGGCAGACTGCATTGTATGCTATTAGGTATTTCTGCGTTGGGTCGGGGGTGGAAGGGTTGGGAGGAGCTGGCCGGCGGGGAGTTTGGTCTTCCATGGCCGCGGTTGAGGATTGACTTCTACTCGAGGATAGAATGGCTCGTGAATGCTGGATACAAACGGCGTGCGTCGAAAGCTACACACGAGGTACCCGCTGTACTATTCTACCCACAACATGGGCTGCCAGCTGGCTGCGGAGAAGATGTTGAGAAAGGAATTAAAAGCGGCGCGCTTATTCGGGCGGAGGATGCACTTCAAAATATGTGGCTGCTTGTGGCCGCGGCTACTGCAGATACTGGCATTGGGTTGAAGAGTGATGCGTCTAGGACTCTTTGGCTACCTGGTAATAATACATTTTTTGGGGGAAGATTTGTACATGTCTCACGTCGATGCCGCTGCTGCTGCCTCTTCATCCTTGTGATCCTTTTTCCCACCAGCCTTCGGCTTCTTCACACTCTTCCATTCCATGAAAACACCGCCCATCAATGCACACAAAGCAAATGCGAGACCAACGTAAAACACAACCACAAGCGAATGGTTGTAAACCTTGAGCACCATCGGCAGCTGCTCAGCAGTGAAGACGTTTCTGAGGTCAGTTGCGCCGGTAGTTGCGATGTCCTGCGGCTTAATGCCATTGACGCCTGATAGTCCGGATATCAGTTTGTTGTCGAGTATGTTCTGCCCCATGGCTACGCTGATGGTACCTCCGAGACCTTGGCCGAAGAAAACCACAGACACCCCGGTCGGTTGGTCCTTCTTGTCCAGAACAGCCTGAGCTGCGATATTGGTCTGCTGTAAACCAAGACCGACGCCGAATCCGTAGAGGACCTGGACCCCTATCCACATCGGATGCGCCGTGTGGGTGGTAAACATGGTGAATAAACCTGCGCCGATGGGCGTCAGGATTCCACCGGCGATGATGGACGGCATGTAATAGCCAATTTTGGTCACGAAGACCCCGGAAAGCATGGAGGCTACGACCAGAGCCAGGATGAACGGAAGTGTTGAGATGCCCGACCTGATGGCCGAATCACCTTTGATGGCTTGGAACCAGATGGAGATGTAGTAGACGATCAACATGAAAGAGGCCCCCAGGCAGAAAGCGTAAAACATGGCGGCCGCAATTGTCCTCATCTTCATGATTCGAGGCGGCACCGTGGCCGCCTCTTGCCGCCAGATCTGAATGGCAATGAAGATGGCGAGTAAGACGCCGAATACGACGAACAAGGCGATAATGCGGCCGTCGGACCATGCGTATTTCTGACCACCCCACTGCAGTGCAAGAAGCAGGCAGACGATACAAGGTATGAAGACCAGAGTGCCTGGAATATCGACACGTTGAAGCTTCTCTTTGAACGGAATGTCTCCCAAGGCAGGTTTGGTGTTGTCGATGGCGAAGTATAGGAATACAAGGACAAGGGCGCCAATGGGGAGGTTGATGTAGAAGCACCACCGCCAGGTGACGGACGTGGTGAAGACACCTCCAAGCAGAGGTCCGGCAACCGAGGCGACACCGAAGACTGCTCCCAAGAGCCCCATGTAGGTGGGCCTCTTTTCGAGAGGAGATGCGTACATCATCAAGATCATGGCTCCGTTGAACAGACCCCCAGCGCCCAGGCCCGCAACAGCTCGTCCCCAGATGAAGCCGACGGAATTCGGGGCGGCGCCACAGACAGCAGAGCCAATCTCAAAGATGACAACCAGGCTCATGAATATCCATTTAGGCGAATAGAAGGTGTACAGCCGTCCGAAGAAGAGTTGGAGAGCGGTGGTTGGCAGCAAGAATCCAGCGTTGTACTACAAGAGGTCGTTAGCATTGTTCTCCAGGTCGCAAGCAGATGAAGGGAACCAACCCAGCCAATATCACCAAAACTGTTGAACTCATCCGTGATCTTGGGAAGCGCGGTGGCAATGATGGTTCGGTCGAGTGCGACCAGAAAGACCGACAGGTAAATGCTCAGCAAGATGGAAGCCAGTTTGACGCCACTTGGATAGACTTCAACATTGCTGGTGACCTTTTCAAGAGCCGAAGCCGCGTCTGGTTTCGATTGTTCTGAAGCTGCTGGCTGGATTTCCGAATCTTCTTCAACTCTCTTCTCCGTGAGTACACCTTCCGGTCTCTCGTGGTTGTCCTCCTCTACAGCCATACTGATGATGACGATGATGATGAGTCGAAGTGAGGAATGTATCGAATAAGCCGACGTCAATACTAGTAGACAGTCGAGGGACGAGGATAAGAATGGCAATCAGGGCGGAATGTATGTCTCAATAGAAGGCATCCCAAAAGGTGAAGATAAACACAATGATGCGACTACCAGTTGGGCATACTAGAGCCTTAATATTCTCGTGGACCACCCGTCACGGACACGGAGGACATATGCATAGATTCGGGCCCGTTTGATTCTGGATGTTTCGCTCCAATGTCTTTGCGCGTTCCTGGTCTTAGGTGGATCGGTTTAACCGGCGAAAACTGCTTCCGGACGGTTTTAACGGTGTTAATGGGCCCCGATTTAATTGCAGTAAACAATGTCCGGAAGTCGCATACGCATACGCATTCATCAGGCGCCAAACGAGAACCACCTACCTACCTAGTAAACTATTTGACGTATTCGCTTATGAAGGCTATGACTCCAACCCAGTGATAGTATTACTCCGTATGTGAGGAGTACGGGATAAGCCGTAGTACAGTAGCATTCGTTGAAGATGATTCATGCGGCGAACGGTGGCAGCCTAATTGGCGATCACAGCGACCACGAGGAAATCGAGGGATACGACAGGATCATTTAAGCGATACGGACACTAATCCACTTCAGTAATAAATGCCAAGCCACTAATCTCTATCTGGTATTAGAGCGAAGCGGGGGAAATCTCCTGCGTCTTAATTCGTTTTGGCTCCAGTTGGAGTGAGTGCCGGTGGGCTCCCTAGACGAAACGCTAAAATTATTTTTCAGAGCGCCGCAGTTTTTTTGTCCTCGCCGCATGTGCAGTCACGAGTCTTTCCCTTCCACCATTTCACCGTTAAGGAAAGAGCGTCTGTATACGAAGGCAGACGTAAAACCCCCGACTTCACCAGAGTAAACCATGCCTCAATCCAAGCGGAACCGTATCATCCATACCTCCAAAACGCACAAGAACCGCAAAGAACTCGTCCGCCGACTCGCCGCAAATGTACAAGAAGCCGCCCAGCAGTACAACTACATCTGGGTTTTCAGTGTCGAGAACATCCGGAACAACTTCCTGAAACAAGTGCGATCGGATCTCGACGATTCAAGAATAATGATGGGCAAGACAAAAGTCATGATGGTAGGGCTGGGCCAGAACGCGGAGACTGAATGTGTACCGGGTGTCAGCAAACTGGTACCCTACGTCAAGGGCGAGATGGGCCTGCTGTTCACCAACCGGGAACCGTCCGAGATAGAAGAATACTTTCAAGACTCGCTCAACCTGGATTATGCAAGAAGTGGCACCGCTGCAACCCGAGAAGTCGTCATCCCTCCGGGCCAGCTACATACCATGTACGGCGTCGACGGCGGCGAGGAGGATCCTCTACCCATTCAGATCGAGCCGACGCTTCGCAAACTTGGCATCCCGACTCGTATCGTGAAAGGCAAGGTTGTGCTTGAAGAACGTCCCGAGGGGGCAATGGATGACGACGACGAGGAGGGCTATCTCGTCTGCAGAGAGGGCGACACACTGGACTCGAGACAGACCAACATACTGAAGATATTGGGAGTGCGCATGTCTGAGTTCAAGATGAATCTGAAAGCTGTCTTTGACAAAAGCGAGGGGGCTGTGCGTGAGATAGGTGGGATGGAGGTGGATGCAATCGCTGTTTGAGGGATGTCGTCTGGACCAGGTTTAAAGGCATGATTAATGACTGACGACTGCGGCATGTCGGCTTGAATTGGACTACTATTCTCCATAATGGCCCTTCCATCGCTTGCGGGGCTCCTCCAGCGGCAGTCTTCCAGTATCTGAGCAGGAGCGGTGGATCACCACTGCCGCCGCAGCGTCTCTCGTCTGGAGTGGTCAGGATAGGTCTACGGGGGAGGAGCAAGAAGTCACTGCCACCGGTGTTGCTGTGGATATGAGCGGAAAGGAGTTTTCTGTCTGCCCAGAACAACGAGGCTTCTGGATAGCGGCCACCAGGCACATCCATGCCTCTGTAAAGGGGTCAAGACTTTAGGCCAGCCCAGCTGCAGATATTCTGTGATGCAGATACCAAGGTTGCCGAATTTGAGTGAAGAATACAAATCCTGCCGTTGCTGCCTTCTACTTTCTACTCCACGAGTCCAAGGCTCCCTGCCATCCCTGGCTTCGCAAGCGCTATATATGCTCAAGGTATCTTCTAGGTCCAAGCCATTTTCGGCCTCTGGATGTGGCCTCTATGCTCATGCTTCACAGCCCAACATCGCCTTCTTCTTTGTACAACGGTGTCGCAATCAGAGGAAATATCAAAGAAGACTTGTTGTTTGACGTGGATGATCTGTTGTGGCCGGACTGACTCCCAAAAAGATGAGGCTCACAGTTGCTCTTTCGGTTGATAGAATGATACTCTTTCAAGAGTGATACTTTGTCCGTCCATAAGCTGCTGTCGCTAGGGCCGGTGCTAATATGAAGGTCGACCGTTTTCCCGTTTCTTCCCAGTAATCCCATGCTCTGTACGCGCGTTTGGTTTCTTTGCACGTTGCATTACGTTTTATGGTCTCTTGGCTCCATCGTTGTATATCTCTTTCAACCACAAGTTCGACTCTTTCGAACTTTGATCGTAGTTCCATCAACCATTGTTTCTAAGCGATCGATACGATTCGTTTGTTTGTTGCCGACATTTGTAAGGTGTAACGTTGTCTCGAGTGTGATCAAGACAGGGAGCAGCCCCAACCAGGCGGAGACAAGGAAAAAACCTGAATATCATTAGTCTCATGAAAATTTGTATAAGGTGAGCTTCATACTCCTTGTATTGTACCATTTTTGGTCGGGCAATGTGTAAGAATCCGATGCTTTTCGGGAAGATGATTCTCTTGATGGAAATGGCTTGTAGGACCGAACGGAAGACAAGAAAATTCGATGCATGATGGTAAATAGTAGATTCGGAGACGCGAAAGTAGGAGCGGCGACGGTGTATAGGTGTGAATTGGTGAAGGTGCGAAAGGTTGAAGTGTCGCAGAATGCCCGATGGAAAGGCCGGAAAGGACCTTCTCCCACGGCCGAGTCTCGCAGCTCGAGCATCGACGCTGGGACTCTCTGTGGCGAAAAGCAAGCAAGATACAGAAATATTCGGGTTCTTCTTGAACCCGAGACTTGCGCTCGATGCAGATGACCCGAGCTTGAACTGTCGGTACGTGATAATAAAGATCAGACAGTCGATATGGCCCTGAAATTTCTGTCGAATATTGCGCGAGCGTCCTTTCCGACAAGATCAGGGTGGGTTGAAAAATACATTTCAAGCAAATGGCACAGCTTCCAATCTCGATTTCTCCAGAGAAAGCGACTGCCCTGAAAGGCTGTTCATCACCTAAGACGGATGTCTGCGTCCGTCGCAGGCGTCGCGTCTCATCTCGGATCAATCTTGGCTTCAAAGCTGGGCTGCCTCTGAGGTCCAGTCGACGTCCTCGAATGCTTTGTGAATATTTTCGTCTCTTTCGACTTCACCTTGAACAAAGCCTGCGATCTCGGCGAGATTCTCCGTCTTGTTCACCTGCTCGATGAAGCCTCTGATGGCGTCCGGATCCCCAGCCTTGATGATTGCAAGAATTCCCGAAATCATCTGCCTCTGTCGCCGGAGCTGCTCCGTTGCCTCATTCAAGCCTTGTACCGTGCGGCGGTTGTTGGCCTTCCTCCTCCCGTCAGCCTCTGCATCGAACCTGCAGGACCAATTCCGGCGCAGACAATTCGCGCACGGGAATGTGCCTGTACATTTGATCTTTTTCTTTTGGCACATGAAGCATGCCAGCGACGACCTTGTTCGCGATCTGCTCGATGGGTCCGGTGGATCAGCATCCGGTAAAGTTTGAGCGGCATCTGGATCTGACTGTTCGTGTTCGAGTTGTGGTGTCTCGTCGCCAGGCACGGAACCTCGGCCCTCTTGGAATGCATCCTGGCGAGAAGATGCCATGGATTGAAAAGCATCGAGAGTCGGGAAGACAGAGTGATAAGTTTGACTCGTTGCCACACCGCCGGAGACGTCCTGTTGGGGCAGGCTATTGTGGCTTGCTGTACCTGTGATTGGTGCGGAAAGTCATGAAGAGCGGAAGTGCGTATCAGTCAACAAAGCACCAAGTGTCAGAACAAAGAAGGTTCGTTGCCGTCGCATAGAGGGTGGCGGGCGGAGATGCTCCCCTTCGGTACATGCGCGAGTGTATAAGAAATCTACCAATGTACACAGTAGGTACTCAACAAGGAAAAGTAAACCCGCAAAAAGTGGGCGAAAGTCACAGAATAAGTGGATGCTGGTAGATAAGTAGAGGGCCTAAGACAAGAGCATGCTGGTGCTTCGTGAACTTCATAGCCGTTCACAATAGACGCCGTTTGCCTCCCAGTCCAGAAGCATCGGATCTGAGCGCGCCAGGGAGGAAAGTCTTGATCGTGAAAAAGGCAGAGAATCTAGCCATCTCGTTGGTGGAGGCGAAGAATAACGTACACAGTAGAGGGTAGGGCGATCCGCAGAAAAGCTGTTGTGAATACCTTTAGTCAATGCCACGGCCTTCCAACTTTCTAGAAGCATCCGCGCGGAGAGGTTGAAAATAAACACGAAGGCTGAATCGGCCGCGGTCCGGTACCGTCAGGGGTAAAATCAGGCTGAGCTCAATGGAGGAATGATTATCCCCGCCTCAGCTCAGGTTGACATAAAAATGTACCACGTACCGACCAAGTAATGGATGGCAAGCACTGGGCAAGTCAGGTATTCGAGGCCTTTGCGCGCCAGTTGAGGTGGTGCATTTCAGTTGACCAGGATCGGACGTTGATTTGGTAGAGAGTCGGTGAAAATCAGCTAGTTACTCGGCCCCCCCAGTCGGATTGCAGCTCCGGTGGCTGCTGTTCGGGGGAGGAAGTTCCACCTTATGGACTACTGTGTTAGCGGTCAAGATTTTTTAGCCACTCCCTGAGTTGATACGGAGAAGTTGATAGCGAAGTCAACGCCGCACGCCACCGTGGCGGCTTCGTTATGCAGGATCAACTGTTCACGTGTACTGTTGTGTGTGTCTAGACTCTACTGTCACAGTGCTGATCAGAATAGAGACCCGCAGGCAAAAGGAACATGACGGCGAACAGTCAAAGGATCGTAATTACTCACCATCATGATGCGCTTGAGCGGTCCCAAGGTATCGGTCTGGATATGGTTTGCTGGCCAAAGCAAGTCGGGTTGAATAAAATTCATCGAGAAAACACAGATATGCCCCCTGTTACCCACTCTGTTACGGTCACGTCGTTGTCCAAGGCTCCTACTCGATACTGTCATTTTTCTTGAGACTAAAGTCAGTATCATCGGACCAACTGATCCCACGTATGAGTGGCTTCTCCGAGTGCTCTTGCGGTTTAATGTATAAGCGCGCCATCTGGCTGCAGATCCTGTTCTGGTTGAGGGAAGTCGTGGCGTTGAGATCACCGATTCTGATCTGGTTGGATTGTGCAGGCATCCCAACACGTAACTTGATGGCATGCTTTGTTGGCTCTCGAGTCGTGTTTGGCCCATCAAAGGCCGTAGAGGAGCTCTTTATGACTCGGATTGTGTCGCGTTCTTTTCTCTTCATGGATGTTAGCCGTCATCGTCTAGCCTGAATCATTCTTCAGCGGCCTGGACACGGAACATGACGCGTTGTCTGGAAGGCTCCGAGGATATGTTGTGCTCTCTATAAGGAGCGACCAGGGTGGCACTGGGGTGGACAACCCGGGTTGTGCCTGGAGGTGGCGTAAGTGTACACAGTACTCGTACAATCAGCGCTCGGATCCGACCGTGTCCTCGCAGATCCTGCTGGGTGACTGCATGGGTGCATGCTTGCACATGCAGTCGAGCGAGCCTTTGTGTCTGTTCCAATTCAGATGATCATCCAGGATTTGAAGATTATTGCCTGCAGAGTGAAAAAAACTCGGGGACTTTTGCATGCTCTTGCTATGCTTGTGGCGCGGTGGCTGTGCGTGGCGAAATGCTAACCACGCTAGCCTAGTTGTTGGTTAAAGGTCGGATGATGATGTGGCAGATTCACGTGCAGATTGTGGCTTGCCATGGATCTGTCATCTCTGGCGCGCTACGGTTGCGCCAAAACTACGTGCGGGTAAAAGCACTCTAATCGACCGTAGTAATACTCATAATCACAGCCACCCTTGCACAGCCCTGTGACCACAAAATGCAACCTCAGGCCACCACACCGCACACTGCACACTGCACATGCGCCTGCACATGCGCCTGCACACTCGCCTTCTTGGACCAAAGTTCCTTATGAGCGGTCTGAAAGTGTAGGCAAGCCACAATGGGCTGGTTACACTTGACGTGACCTGACCCTGCAGGAGCTGACTTTCGGTGAGCGACTCAAAGTCGAGTTGAAGCGTTGACTCCACGACGACCTATGGCGCGATCGCCACCAACTCATTGCTGCTTCCCTTGAGAATTGCGCGATCGTCTGGACCACCATGCCTCCAGTTCCTATCGGCCCAGACAAGTAGCCGTGTATTGCTTCTCCTTCACAAGCCAGCTTTGGTGATCAGTCACGCCCGGCTTCGACCTCGTCCTGGTGTCAGCATGCCAGCTTTAGCGAATGTGACGAGCTCTCTCGTTCACAAGCCGCTGGCCAGGGAGGTAGGCATGCACTCCGCATTTTCAGCACCATCATTGAGCCCTACCACGCAAGTCAGCCCCCAAGCGGCAGCATCCGAAAGCTAGGGACCTCGGGCCTGGCAAGCTGGGGACCGTAGCTTCTCGCCTCGACCAGATACAGTTAACGACGGCTTTCGGAGCACCGCTTACAGGATGCCTCACCAGCCTGGACCTGGACCCTGCTCAGGACTTCTGGTGACCGCGTCTGCATAGGGTGTGGCTCTATCAGTCTGGGTGATGACACTTTACTCTGGACCAGCGCTCACACTCGTGTCCAGACTTGAAAACCTTTGATGTTTGATGACTCAGATCGAGGCCGACGATTGGAAGAACATTTCGAAAGTTCACCTACCGTGGTGGACAGACTCAAAATGATGCATGCACCTGATCGTGATGCCTGGAAAGCTAGTCGGTTTTCGGTCGGGTGCGCAAGAAAGGTAGTTTCGCTCGTCACTCTAACACAGTACACTGTACTTCGCAAACCTCGTAGAAGCTTGACCTAGCACGCCCGAGATGCAAAAAAGATCGGCAACGATGGGACGAACCAGTGGCCATTGCTCAGCAGGATGCGTGACTGCCTCTCGGCTCAACCTTGATTTGCACCAGAGGCCAATTTCAAAGCCCAATAATCGAGACTCTACTAGTGAGAGACTGATGAGAGAGTATAAGAGAGAGCAAAAGCCTCAAAACGTTTTGACGCCGAGCAAGAGCAGTGCACTGTTCGCAATGCTGCCCCCGAACCATGATGCGGCCCCAACTCACCATCAGTAGCCCGGGGCCGTGGCGGCCTGGATCTACGAGTTACCGAGTACCGTGTTACGAGTAGTGCGCACGAGCCCAACCGGGGCCCTGCGTCGACGTCTAGCACGGGAAGCGAGGGTCTAGTCGGAGGTCCGTGAATCGTGAATGGCCCGAAGCGGAAAATTGACGCTGATCTATTGACAGGGTACTATACTGTGATAGTCTGGCATAGTTTCTTCCCGACTATAGCCCAGTAAGTTATCTATTGCGGAGTTGAAGTCAAGCTTTTCGCAAGTTTGGGATGTTTCGACGGGTCTGGAATGCGGAGAGGACATGGCACTGACAGGGCAGTCCACAGTCATGGCTGGATTGGGTAGTCGCTTCAGCATCTGAGATGCGCAATTTCTAGTGATGGTTGACGGTCAAGTGGGCACGTTTTCCAAGAAGAGAAGAAAGATTGGAAAGCCATGGAGTGAATATCATGTTGATACACATTATCCTCCTCTGTCTGGGTCATGATGATTCTGTTTTGGTCATAGCAGGCTGCTGCTCTGGACCCTGGGCCCAACTCTTCAGTCTGGACCTGAGGAAATTCGCTCAAAAAACAAAATCGGTAGTCGCTTGCTTTTACATTCGCTGGTATCATTTTTGTTCTCTCTCCAGGAGAAGTCATTCGCGCACAGCACAATGAACTCAGATGGCCACGTCGACAAAGCTGGGCCTTCTTTCTTGCGGGTATGCGTAGCCTTTGGTGTCAGGGTAGCTGTACTGAGAGGCATAGCCATAGCCATAGTTGTAGTCGTAGTCGTAGGCCGTGGTCTGCTGTTCCTGGATATCTTCAAGAAGAGCCTCCTCCAAGTCCTCTTCCTGATCGAGGAGGTCTTCAAGAGCGGCAGAACATCGGTCGTGTGCGATCCACAAGCCCTCGCACTCATCGGCTCCGGATACGGTGCAAATGCTAAGTATCGAGTTGAGTTGTGACCGTTGAAGTTGGATCTGTGCTTCGATCTTCCTCGATGCAGACAAGATGTGCGCGTATGGTGTTGACTGAGATGCTGTTGGGTAGATGGGTGAGAGCCATGGGCTTGAAGGTCGAGAAGATGTTGGTGAGGCTGTGGGTGTGCTTGAATGCAGGTTGTACCGAGCGGCTAGAGGCACATGGGAGGCTATGAGAGCTGCAAGCTTCCAGATATCGCAGTAGATGCAGGATGTTGAACATGTCGAAGACAGGATCCTTTGAGTGGCGGAGATTTGTTGTTGATTGGTGAAAAGAGGTCGCATACCCTTGAAGAGGGCGACTTTTGTTCTGCACGTGGAAGGCATCGCGGTTGTGTGTAACAGATGGAGTTGTCGAAAGCAGGAAGAATGAAGATGGAGGTGATCATGTATACAAAGACTTTGTGTGTTGATAGCGAGGGGTTGGTATTCGATTAATTAATCTTCCGATAAATTTGAAGGGGAGAGCACGGACACTCTTTATCTTATTGCCAGTAGCGGGAGATGAGATGGATGGTGGATGCTCGGTCGATGGATTGGGCAAGGAGTAATACGGACATTGAAGATGGAATGCCTGGGGATTATATCCATCTTGACCTCACCTCCAGCCTTTGTATGTGGTGCTGAGGTATGTCAGCAGGAACAGTTACTCACCGTTTGAGACTTGTCGGACCCTGGTGGACCTTAGGGCTGGAGATGCGCATCTGACCGCCCGATTGGGATAGCTGGACTGTGGTATGGACCAGGGTAGCATCTACCAGTGAAGGGGACAGATGGAATGGTATATCCGTAACTGTGGTGGCATGTTTCACGTGGAGCGATGCGAAGTCCACTGGAGTGAGTCAGGGAACTTTGGTGTTTGCAGACCGAAAGATGGAGGCAGAAGTCAAAAGGACACGGACCGACGAGGCCAAGCGGTGGTATTGGCGCTAAGCTCGCATGTTAGGCGATATTGGGCAGGTGGGGGATGCCGAATTCTATGGGCTGGTGAGGCTAGCCTATAAGTAAGTAGTGCAGGCTCATCGGGGCTGCTTATAGGCGGAATGAGCCATCATCAGCCATCTTCCAAGGGTGCCTTAGGTAACCTCGAGATGTGACGTGCAGAAACGAGCACCTACAGCACCTGTTAGATGCGAGGTTCCTCTACTGTGTAAGCACCACAGGCACCTAAGAGGGTCTTCTTCATCACTCTTCTTTCTCCTTCAGCGGTGAGTCTACCACAGTAGCACCTTCGACCCAGACCTCGCATGAGACTCCTGAATGAGTCCTGCACTTGATGATCTCGCTTCTGACTCACCCTTGCTGGCTGCCTTGTCTTGTTCTCGTGTTCGCTTGTCCCTCAATTAAGTTGTTCTTTTGTGTCCAACTGTCTCTGCCGCTACAAGGACAACATGGTTCAGCCGTCTTCAGCTCCTTGACTCACTTACCACAAAGAGACACGGGTCGGAAACGTTTTACTTGGCTTCACAGTCTCGCCAATGGCCTCCACTGTTTCCGATGCAATACGGATTACCACCCCTGATTGGTAAAACGAGTGTCTTCTCCTGGTAAAACGAGTGTCTTCTCCAGAAACCTCAATCGTGTCCGACAAAGACCATGAGGCGAGACGGAGATGGTCAATGCTCGACAGCTTGGGCCATGAGGGCATTATGGGAAGCATGGACCTCTGCGCCAAGTCTCGCGTACCTATGATCATGCGCAAGCCACGATTTTCTAAGCCTTGCTCTATGATGCTCTCCTCTTCAACCACTACCACAGTACGGATAGTCTACCGTCGCAACCTTCGCACCATCGTCATGTAACCTCACAATTCTCTCGACCTGACTCGCATGTCATGGGGTGAAACAACGCAATCAAGTATTCCAACTATGGCTACAGCGATACTTGCTCAATTACAGAGTTTCCTGCAGAGCTGAAAATCTCTCTCGCTGAGGTTATCCTACCACGAAAATGCGAAAACGCAGTAGGACTTCAGATGTAACATTCGCAAAACATGCTCGACAGCTCACTGTTCACAACGATGGATGTCAATCGAGTCACGGAGCTTGAAGCGTGGAGACTTTCTTCAGCTGCTTCATCCATCGCATTGTTCTATCTTAAACTCTCACAGCCTTCCACTGTTCGCTAAGGCATGTCAATTGAACCCTCGATCTCGATCTCGACCTGCGCTGTCTACAAGCTCCGACTGTGCCTCAACTTGTAGAACTTGGGTATGCTGCGGTTACTGATTTGTCGACATCTGACCGAGCACTCATCCGTCCGTATGCAATAAGAAATCTGTTCCCAACAAAAGCCTCCTCAGTCTCAGACACACGGTCGATGGTGCCGAATCAAGATGCTTTCTTCCGATAAACAATCATGTCACAACATGTCGTTGATGTCATTTATGCCTCCCTCGTTGACCGCCTGATGCAAGGGCAAGATACGATCTGCATTCCTTCTCACGGCCTCGGATGACACAACATGAATATTGGAGCAACCAGCTCGGAATCTCTCCATGTCTTGTTGTTGTTGTAGGTCAAAGCAGGAACTCGCCGGAATGGAAGGCCAAGCTTCCCGTCGCAACAGGCTGTGGTGGCAGCATCCATGGAAATGCATTGCTGAGGTCACACAGGCGAACAGCCATCACGGAGAATTGTCCTCTTCGGTCCTCCTAAGTTTATCGTTGCGGACGGCCTCTCTGTGACAAGCGAGCCACAAGTCGTTCCAGAATTCCTGGCAATTGCTCAACAGGCAGTGCTGCAATCAGAGCATCGACTTGTGCTCCCGGCGGACCATCACGTTGTTGAGTCAGCTGGTCGATGGTCTGCTGTTGGCTCTCGATCAACTGGGCCGACATCGTCTCGCGAAGCTCCTGTATCGTGGTCTTCTGGCGATTGATCAACTGGTTTCTGACATCAACAGTCTGGCGTAAGTGGTCCACGGTCATGCGCCGTCGCTCAAGCATCGCGTTGGCTTCTCTGTCCTGCTCCGTCATCATCACTTCCTGCTCTTCAATCACTTGTTGCTGGTATTGGATCGTTGCGATCATCTGCTGCTGGTCGTACTCGGGAGTTCCTTGCATCTGCTGTATTGTCTGCTGTTGATTGTGGATCATTTGATCGCGCTGATTGATGCCCTGCTGCTGACTCTGGATTATAGCCGCCTGCGCTCGTCTTTCGTGCCGCTGCTCGTACTCGTAACTCGTTCGCTCCTGGCGCAGCATGCCGACGTCGAGACTCAACTCATCCCACTCCTTCCTCATATCCTCAACAAGCCGCTTCTGCTCGTCAAGTTGTTGGCGCAATTGGTCCCGCTCAGCGACTGTGTGCTTGAGTTCTTTCGACATATCCTCCATGGTCTCTTGTGTCTTGTTTTGTTCCTGGGCTCTCTTTGCGTGCGTGATTGTGATCTCCTTCTCTTTGCCCTTTTCTTTATCTGTCTGCGGCAGGGACAAAACAATTTGGCTCTGCGGCTGCTGCTGCCGCAGTCGCAACGTGTGCTCTTCCTCGGCGTCTGGTGCGTCTCGCGCGACGCCGAGCTCGTCCTCTGCGTCCTTGGCGACGACTTTGTCCTGGTCCTTCTCAATGGCAACTCCTGCCTCTTCCAGTTGCTTCTTCACATCCTCCTCCGCCGCCTGGATGTGGTTCCTCAGCCATTCCAGGTAGCTGGCGTTATGCCCAACAAGCCGCGCAGCCCACAACTCCTGCAATACCTCCTTCGCCTCGCTGATCCACCTGGGCTTCTCGGCGTCGTGCTCCTTTAGGTCACTGTGGACCGCCAGGCACACGTTCACCTCCGCGCGGAGGATTGGTGGTATTTGGACGTCGGCGATAAGGTCATGCTATGAAAACACGTCAGCCTTGAACTTACTTGGGTGTTCTGCTCCACTGGACTCAAGGTAGGAAACTTACGCAAACGGCCAAGGCACCAGCGATGTCGCCCGAGCGCACCTGGTTTCGAGCCACCTCGAATCTCTTGCGCATTCCGCGCTGGTATCTATGGTTATCACAACGTCAGCCTCGCTCTCAAACGGGCCTCGAACAATAACGGCAAGAATGGCTGTCACAGGCGACAGGGGGGTGTTACTCACTTGCTTTCGTGAACCATCTTTTCGATGGAGGGGAACGTCCTAGCCACTGTAAGGTCGCGATCGAGATGGAAGGAAGAGAAACGCCAAATATATTGGCATCTGGGAAGACTAACCGGCACGAAGGTCCTCGAAGAGCCAAAAGCCAAAAGCGAAAAAGTCTGTTGTTACGTGCCTGAGGACCTACCGCGCGAAGGCAGAGAGGCAGTGACTGAGTCACTTCTTGTGGGTGCGGTTCTTCACTGTTCGCTCTTGCCCTGCTCATGACAGCCAAGGTCCTCACGATAGTCCTTGGTACTGGCCACAGACTCGGGATCGAACTTGCAGCTTCATCAGCAACTGGCCCTGGATCGGATCGGTTCTCTATTCCACCTCTGCCGTACGCTCCCATTCACCAGCTTTACGAGCACCGCACAGCTTCTTGCTGCCTGCATGGCACCCACTTCCATGGTATATACGTATACCTCTGAGACAGAATGGCGGTAGCATTCCCAGCACCATAGGGACGGCCACTCGGTGGTCCTTTATGTGTCTTGTCTCCATTTTCACACACACAACGCAAACCTGTTTGGGCCTGTATGTCTAGCAAACCTGTTGCGGCCCGTATATCTCCAGTAGGCAATCAACAGGGCCGTAATGATAATGTTTGTATTTGCTACCTTCTCGGGGTGATGGCCAAGGTTCTGGTAAGATGTGGTGCGCTACATTTGGACTGCCATTTATCGTTTTGGGAATGTCTCAAAGTTCCACCGGTATGATTCGTCGTTCCAAATTCCTCACCATCGGAGGACCTGTGCAAAGTACCTAGGTATGATTTTTTATGGGTACGGAGTACGGTACAGTACGAGTATTCCGCATACGGGAAAAGGCACGGTGTTGGCTGGATCTAAGGTTCAACTCTACCAGTATGAGACAGCTAAGTTAGAGTGCCCAGGATATACGTAGTAAAGTCATCCGTAAGATGGACACTGACGAAAAAAATAACACTTGACTTAATTCAATATTTTTCATTTGGGGGAAGCTATTTGCTCGCCATAAGAATACTTGGAGAGGTATGGGGTTTGGATGTCATCGCCAGCCGATGTGCTGGAGACCCTGCCCTTTCGACTTCGACTACGGAGTTACTCCAGGCAGGAATCGGCGGCCAGTGTCTGTGTCTGTGTCTGACGTGGCCAGGACGGCCGCCTAGCCATAACGTATGTCTCTGTGTGCATCAATTCGTGTCGGTCTGTTATGCGCATGATTCGCCGGCGACAGCTCCATCAATCATCTACTCACGTGCCGTGGTTTTTGAAAGGTATGGCCAACCTAATATCTAGGAGGTGGTGGAGGTGCACCATAGCCGCCCTGTTGTTGTCCTGGATAGCCACCTTGCTGAGGAGGAGGTCGTCCGTATCCACCCTGCTGCTGCTGGCCACCGTACCCACCCTGTTGCTGTTGGCCATAACCACCAGGACCTTGTTGACCGTAGCCGCCTTGCTGAGGAGGAGGAGGACCGCCATAACCGCCCTGTGGTGGGTATCCACCTCCGTAACCACCCTGCTGAGGGGGAGGACCACCGTAGCCTCCTTGAGGAGGTCGCCCGCCACTGCCCTTCTCATCCTTGGTGTCATAAGATGAATCGATACTACCGAGTAAGAGTTTGATGAGCCACAACTCGGGCGAGAGGTTGACAGGTGGATTTGCGCGGGACATTTCATCGGCTTCAACCTCGTAGTCTGTGGGCAAGTCAGTAATTTGAAAGTAAACGAGTCGACAAACTAGACTGAACGTACTGGATGTGCAATCAATGATATCACCAATCGTAGGTTCCTCGTCCAGCTTGCTGAGGAACTCGCGGGCTTTCAGATCGTTGCCGACCTGTGCGAATTGGAAGGCCAAGGCGCCTTTGCCGTAACGAGGGTTTCGAGACAACTCGTCCGATGCATTCTTGATAATCCTAGCGACATCGCCCGAGCTCTCACCGGTTGGCTGTCCATCTGTGATGGTGATGACCAAGACAGGCTTTCGGAGAGTGCCGTTGCGCGCGTTCTGGAGGACCAATGGGCGCAAAATCTTGTTCTCAAGTTCTCGTCCCATGGGAGTCAAGCCAGAGAAGCGTGTGCGGGAGATCATCTCAGTCACTTGCTGCTCGCTGCGGATGCCGTTACCTTGATCCGTGGAGTTCATGAAGCGAACTTGAATGCCGTCTTCGTCGAAGAGAGAGGTGGCGTAAGCGACTCGTGACAATATCAACTTGAGGTCGTCAATACGCTCTCCATTCTCTTCAAATTGCATGCTTCCGCTGTCATCAATGTACAAGATCACGTCGTATAGAGCCAGCTTGACGATATCAGAGGCGATCTCGGGACTGATACGCCATGTGGCAGCAAGTTGGGAGACCTGCTGAGCGGCTCTACCAGCAATTTGCTCCAACATCGGGTGACCCGGTGGGTAGAAGTTCTGGAGTTGTTTCTCTTGGATTGTGGCCTGTAGAAGTTGCTTGTAGGCGCCTGTGTTGCCGACTGGAGCAGCTTGAGGTCCGCCAGCTCCGCCATATTGCTGAGGTGGTTGGCCACCATATTGTTGAGGAGGCGCACCACCTGGAGGACCGCCTTGAGGGCCGCCGGGGTAGGGAGAGTGTCCTTGACCTTGCCCAGAAGGACCGCCCTACAAAAGACAAAATGTCAGTGACTGTTTTTTCTTGATAGCTTGTGATAAATGCAATTGGTGCTGCGACGAACATATCCATATCCACTGCTGGGCGGTTGCTGATACGGCGGCTGTTGATATTGCGACTGGCCAGGTTGATTCGGAGACTGGTACTGCGACTGGTACGATGTATATGCTGACTGCGGCTGCGGTGACTGATACCCGCCCTGCTGTTGCGGAACACCTAGTTGTTGTTGTCCATATTGCTGCTGTTGCTGCGGCGACTGCCACGACGGCTGCTGGTATGGCTGTGGTGATGCACCAGGTCTAGGAGGTACTGGAGGCTGATTGTAAGGTGAGGGTGCTTGTTGCGGGTAGGGACTCGAGGCGGGCTGAGACGGGTAGGGTGCCTGCGCGCCCGGTGCGGCTGATGCCAGGCGCGAGAATTTGCTCATGGTTTGCCGATGTGGTTGTTTGGATATCGAGGTAGGATAGATTGGTGCAAGATACAATTGCAAAAATAGATCGATCTCGGGTCGCAGACGGATGTGGTTGCGTTCGAAGTGGATATGAGAAGCAGAATCACGAGAGAAGTGACGCAAGAATATGGGCGCCGAGAGCACGGTTCGAGGACAAGGTGCAGTGGTGGGAAAAGTCTCGTCTTACCGAAGGAGGGCCACCTGGATATGCTTGATACTGTTGTTGGCCTCCGCCTGGAGCCGGGTTCTAAATAACATGTCCTGTTAGTCCTTGGTCTGTTGATGATGGAATCTCGCAGGGCAGACTCACATAGCCACCCGAGCCACCCGGGGCGCCACCTCCAGGCTGTAGACTTGTCGGAGGACCACCAGGGTAAGGTGCCTGCGCAGAGGCAAGTTTGGAGGCAAGCTATACGCGTCATCAGCGGGAAGGACTTTCTCAGGGCAGGGTTTGGGGGACATCATCGAGCGGCACCAGGCATCATGGAGGGTGATTTGGGCTCTGATGATGGATTTTGCGGGGCATCGATTGGAGAGGGGCACAAGGGAAGGCTTACACCCATGTTTGAGAATCGGTTTCTTGTTGACAAAGCTCGGTCAGATGTTTGAGGGATGTCGAGGAAAGGACAGAAGTGAGAACCCAAGTTGTACGGATCAGGAGCTTGCCTTTATACAAGTCCCAAGTTGACCAATCTTCTGAAGCAAACAATAATGTAGCTGATCGCTGACAGTCCAAGGATTGTTCCGGCAGGGACCACAGGGCTGTGTTGCTCGGTTGTCACTAACAGGTGGGGTATGACGGCGCCTAGTGTTCTGGTTGGAGTGGTTGGATGTGGTAGAATGGGATCGAATCCTTGGTGAAGTTGATCTCAGTGCAGAACAGAGAGTCCTTGAATACAACACCAGGGTTGATTGATGTGAAATAACCGTGAATTAGATGATCAATGTCTGATGCTGATTGTCACCATCTGCTGCGTGCCACGGGCATGACGGACGACGGTCAGCCACACTGTGGCACCCTACAGTCCTTTGATTGGCGTCAGCCTAGCACAGCCTTGTTCAGCCACAAAACACCCCTCCCTCGGTACCTGATCGTCCCCGCCCTTAGAAACCTTTTGTCTTCCTCGCGAAGTGTGTCGTTTGAGTGGAGGCTTACGAGGGATGGCTCGCTGCAGATGGAATCCTATACTATGACAGAAAGGAGAACCACGTTTGCCTGCACGTTATATCGCTCATGCACATCTGTCCGACAGTCGCTAGCGATGTTGTGGCTGTCCTTGTGCTGCAGAAGTTGAAACCACATAGATTAGATAAGATACAAAGACAGTCTTGGCATAACCTGCCTCTCCGCTTGGCATCGAACGTGCTCGCTTCGAGGGCGCCACTTGTATGTCATCAAGATTCACGAGCCGCATTTGTCTTGAATTGTCTCTGTCTCCATCGCAACATTCACCTGGTTCATTTGGACATAGTCGCTCCTGCGGACTTGGACGGAACGTGACGGAAGCGACGGTGGGATTTCGCGTCAGTAGGACTAGCATTTTGTCGTTTGTCGGTTGTCGATTGTCGATTGTCGAGTCCAACACATACAAACCGTTCTTCGCCTCGACCACTGGTAGTGGTTGGCGCACGACAAGATGCCCTCCTACACCCCCACACAGAGAACGTCGATATATCAGTTCATCCATTTCACTCAGACAAGAGAAAGCATAGCAGCAAAGGTATGGAGAAGAATCTTTCCCGGATGTTTCTGTGCTGAATGTGCCCTCCTGTAGTTTCTCAAGAACCATGACTGGAGCGTTGAACGAGCGCTTGATTCGTAAGTGAGCACTTCCTTACTCTTGTTGCTAGGGCTTCTCTTGCTTGTCTTCTTGCAAGGCATAAGGGTGGATGGGTCGCTCGTCGTTGTCACTCGTTATGCCTTATCCCGGACATCTGCGTTTGAACGAAGTGAAGAAAGGCGGTAGCCCGACGCGCATTCACTCTGCAAAGAGGTACAGATCTACTTTAGTCTGCTTGAGGATATCAACTTGGTTCTTCATTGCATCTTCTGCTGCCAAGAACTGCCCTCTGCCCTCTGCCATCTCTGGTTCTGGTGGCGCGAAGGTCCAGGCATCCATTGCTCCTTCTCCACCATCCTTCACGCGACCTTCAACGTCCTCGCACGACGCCAACCCACGTCCACTTCCTTTCTCATATCCCCCACTTTCATTTGCATATCACCATGCCACCCAGGAAACGCAAAGCCCCCAGCACCAGCACCGCCATGGCAGCTAACCCGGACTCTCCACCTGACAAGAAGGTCAAGGCGACTGCAACAGGAGGACAGACGGGTATCAGAGCCAAGATTACTGCTGCCGTGACCTCTCTCACATCCACTTCGCTAGTCAGTAGAGCAAAGACAAGCAAGAGTCGTGGAAAATCCCATCAGTCAAAGCCCGCAGGGTTCGTCGCTTACACATCCTTGAATCTACAATGCTGACCTGACTTGTTCTTGCAAGGTTCTACCAGAGCGGCTCCGGTAATGGCTCCCCGTCGCCAACCGAGAAGAATCTGAACAAGCTCTTCGATCAGTATCGAGGTACGGCTCATTCTCTGGCCCGCCACAAGGAAAGACTAATGATGACTAGACACCCCCAAAGAGGCACCTGACACCATCGGCATCGAGGGGGCGCAGAAATATCTCACCGATCTCAAAGTCGAACTCGACGAACTTGCTCATTTGGCCATCTGTGACCTTTTACAATGTCCCTCTATCGGCGAATTCGCGCGAGACGGCTTCATCTCCGGCTGGCGGAACGCATCCAGCGGCAGCAAACAGTACGACAGCACCACGGTTCAAGCACAATATGTCGATTCCGTCCGAAAGAAGCTCTCCGCCGATCCGGATTACTTCAAACAAGTCTATCGCAACTCCTTCAAGCTTGCCAAACCTGAAGGTCAAAAGAGTGTCCCTATGGATTCGGCCATCGACTTCTGGAATATGTTCTTTCGCTCAGGAAAAGGTGGAATGGAGTGGAATACGTCGTCAACGAAATGGCTGGACTTGTGGTGCGAGTTCTATGAATCTAAGAACAAGAGACCCGTCAACAAGGACCTTTGGAACATGGTGGGAGAATTGGTCATGAAAACGAAAGAGCCTGGAGGAGAGTCATTGTCTTGGTGGACAGAGGATGGTGCTTGGCCTATGGCGGTCGATGATTTTGTCGCATACGTCAAGGATAAGAGAAAGGCTGATGGTGACACCATGGATACGAGCTGAAGCGCTCACAGAAAACTCGTGCAAACCGGCTTGCTGCAGCACATTTGGCCCGGTGACGAACAACGCCCACAGGCAGACGAAGGGAATGGATGACACACCAGAAGTATGCAGATCAGAGGCCTGCCTCTTACCCGGGCTTCACACACTGTTCTGGAGACCGGGATAACAAATATCAAGCACAACGAGTAGGAGGTAGTCCCAGTCGATATTGTTGACTACGTACTGGCTGCCCGTGAAAGCATCATTCAGGCATTGACAGCGAAATGTGGCTCGCTTGGGAAACAACGTATCGCTAGCAAAGTGGACGAACGGAACGATGACAAGAAAGAATGGACATCTTCATGATCCAGTGCCAAAACGTGGTTCTGGATTAGAACACAGGTCCGGTATTTTCACAAGATTCCCAGATGCAGAATAGTACTCGTACTCAAACATTGTCCCCTCGCTTATTTCCTTGTCCTCGTAATCCGAAATCAGGTATCATGATTTTGCTATGCTATGCTATGCTGTGCCGTATCGCTCGTTGCTCGTTGCTCATACAATTTCTTCCTCTTTTTGGGGATCGTGTCAAACGGGATTATCATCTCTCATCGCTCGTTTTACGGCTCATGGGCCTACAAATCCCTCGCACAACCATCTCCCGCGCGGATGTGCAGCGGGCCCTTGCAGGACATGTTCCTGGGGAAGCCGCCGGCAAGCCAGTAGATCTGGTAAGTGTGCATTGCTGCGAGGTTTCTGTCCTGGCAGGCGTAGAACAAGTCGAAGCCGTTGTTCACCAGGCTGCCGCCATTGGCGGGATTGAAACTGAAGCCGTTCGTGCGGGTCCCCGCGGGCGCGGAGCCGTGGGGTACGCTGAAGCCCACGGGCCGCGACTGTCGTGGCACGACGTACATGTTCTGCCAGCCCGTCGGGGACTGGTGGATGGATTGGAAGCTGATGCCGTCGCCGCCACTACCGCCGCGCTGGGCGCCGGATACGATCAGCGGCTCCGAGTAGATCTGGTACTTGATCTGGCCTAGGTACGCCGAGGTGTTGGCGTAGAACAGGCTGAGGGATTGGAGCTCGTTTAGGTCGAAGCGGCCTCCGCCGATTTGGAGTGTGTAGGTGCTCGGGTTGGAGGCGCGGTCTTCGAGATCCGGGCCGAATTCGGTGGCTTCTTCAATGGGGGCGGCGATGGTGGTGGCGAGCAGGGCCGAGGTCAGGGTGAGGAGGTTGCTTAGCTTCATTGTGGGAAAGATCTGGGTTTGTGTGCTGAGATGAGAGCGATTGTGGACTGTGCGATGTTGAGTCGAGAAAGTATGTGTGTAGCTCCCTGATGTGTTAGGAAAAGGTGGGTAGGTAAGGTAGGTAGCCGGTTCCACAGCAAGGGCTTGAGGGTTTATGTATTTGCACGGCACAGGGGCTTGAGAGGGAATATCACCTGTGTGCGAAGTGAGACATCGCCTCCCCAATACACAAGGGGCTTCTCGTAGCCCTAACCTGGTCGCGACGAATAAGCTGACGACGAGAGCTTCCAGCCGTATCCGTGGAAGACCGCGTGATGGCAAGAGCAGTCTATGCTGTCTTGCCGTGGAGAGCTAACATGAAGCTGCTGCTTAGCAAGTGTCCAGTGGCCAAGTACATGGGGGATAAGCGTTATTCAGGACGCTGACTGTGATATTGTTTAGACTGTAATACTGTTTAGACTGGGTGTAATCACGTCAGTATCCATATTTCGTTGAGATCTCGCGGCGATGTTTCTGGCAGAAGTTTGCCCTTCGAACAGTGGCAATAATCGCCCGATACGGGCCATGACACGATCAAACAGTCGAAAAAATGGAAGGCATGTAACGTTGACAAATTGTATATTGGGTCGACGTCCAAGTCTGTCCGCCAAGGCATCTGGTGTGACCTGCTACTGATTCTCGGTCCTGGTCGGAAAGAACTTGATTGTACTTTGTCATCAACAGAAATGGTCTCTTCTCATGCCCTGGGTGATCGTCATGCTTCCTGTGCACGCTCGACCCATCACAGGTATTTGCTCGTGCTGCGAGATTGACTTCTGGTACTTTGAACGTAGGTGGATCGACAGCGTTAGCCTAACCCCGGATCTGCGCGGATCGACAGAGTCACTGCTCGGGGCATGAAGTTCTGTTACGGGCAATCTCACACCATGTATTTGGCTTGGAGAATCAGAGAACATGCGGCAAGCTACGCTTGTCCCTTTGAAGTGTGTCCTGCCCCACGGATAGTCCACGACGTTGGAATTGGTATTGCCTGCTGGACAGCGGCCTGTTCACCTTGCTCGTCGCCTTTTTGATGATGCTTAGGAGTTTCCGGGCGGGAATGACCCCTAGGTCCTCTTGCGAACGTTCACTAAAACAGACTGTATGGCAGGGATGCTTCTGCGAAGTATTGAGGCTCGAAGATATACCAGCATCAAGAAATACAGATGCCTCCTTGATCATGGGATGGCTGGCAGAGCCATCGAAGATCCTCTGCTTCCTTGCGAGCAAGATAGACACCAACGCCGGAGCATATGAGATAAACCATCCACATGGTGTACCCTGGTCTACCATTACCTTTGTCTTTTTCCTAGGAGTCATGCCATCAAGGCGGACACCTGTTTCAAGCGCACTCCTCTTCAATGAGGACCTTCACCGCGTTTATACCACACCGCCACGCACATTCATCCCATCACGTGGTCGCGATATTCACAGCCTGCGCACTGTGAATATCGCGACATTTAGGCTGCGCGGTCGATGTTCACCTTGTCGACTATCCAAGCCACCTAATCATGACGATGGCAACCTCCTCCCCCTCAAAGATCTCCTTGCTGACGCTCCCGGTGGAGGTCAGTAAGGAGATCTTGAGGAACCTGTTGCTCGTCGAGCGCAACCGCGGCCTGGAGACGGCCGGGGGGCCTTTGAACTGGCCTTACAGTCATTTGGCCAGAGACACCAACCAGTTTCGCGACTGGTGGAGGCGCTTCAACAAGATGGCGGAGCCAAACAATCACACCATGGACCGCAACTCCGAACTCTTCTGGGCCCGAGGCCGTACCAAGAACACCATCACCCTCGATTTGGCCGTTCTGCGCGTGTGCAAGCAGCTGTACGAGCAAGGAATCAAGATTCTCCTGGAGGAGAACAAGTTCATCGCAATCTTCGGGGAGATGGGCGTGTTCCAGGAAGAGATGAAGTGGTCAAAGATATGGGAACCATATTGGCAATGGGACGCGGTGAACGGTTGCTTTGTTGGAGCGTCTGCTGGGTTGCCGATCGAAGTCAAGCCGGTCTTGTCGCTTCTCTTGGACGGAGAAGACTATCATGAGAAGTGGGCGAAGCTCGTGCCGGCCGGAGACCTACCTGTCGTGGCTGCAGTAATGGCGCAGGAACAATGGAGGGATATAGGGGCCCAATTCCCCTTTATTGTTGACCTCAGAATCAAATCCGACGCGCAGCCAAGCGACTTTGGAGGAAACAGCAAACAAGAAGACATTGTCGATTACCTCGCACCGCGCCTCCTGGTTTGGATTGGCGAAAGCATCAGAACTGTCACAGTCAGCTTCGGACGACCAGACACGGTGGGAAGCATCCAAGCATGCGTCGACCTTGCAGAATCACTCATCAGCGTCACCAGAGTCTGGCGCCTCTTACCACGAGACAAACAAACAACTCTTTACCTTTCAAAATTCATGTCATACCTCCAAAAAATAGATCAAGCCATCAAAGATGGCAATCCCGACAGAGCACTCTTCACCTTCTTGCAACTCACGGATGAACTACAATGTTTCCACTGGCATCCAGCCATTCGCCCTCTCCTCGCCGCTCGTCCAGATTTCGACACCTTCGAGCTCACCGACTCAATAAACGCATACTGGACCATCTACTCACTTGCCTGTCACCGCATGGCTGCCATGGCCGCCTCACAGACTGTCCCTTCCAACTTCATCGGACCGACCTCGTTCTTGCATTGGGCCATTATGCGCGCTGAAGTGCCAATGATCCATTTCGCCCACCAGAAAGACTGGCAGCTGCGCACAGTCCTCCAGATCGCTCGTCTTCTCATCCAAGCAGGCTCGACACGCTGGGAGCTCTACGATTGCGTGTACACTGCCGCCGACCACTTCGACCTTCGCCAAGCAAACGCCCGCCATCCTGATGGCAATTCAAAGTTCCGAGACCTCAAAATCAGTCTGCCATCATACAAGCGCCTCTCTCTTCATCCGGAAGAGTATCGATTCCCTCACCCACGCCATCTGACAGCTGGAGATATTGCTGGAATTGATTTTTTGGTTGGAGAGTGGACGGAGGAGGTCCAGACTGTGTACGGAGAGACGGGAATGAGCCTGAAACAAGTTTAGATAGGTCTAGATACTAGCTACCTACATAGTAGGCACAATGAGATGAGTTGAGACCCGTGCCCGTTCCCTAAAGTAGTCATTCCACGCGTCACTTACCCATTGACCACGAGGGACTCCGCGGCTTCATTTGTAGGTTGTTCTTTGTCTTGCTTTCGAAGTCTTCCCAATACTTGTTGAGCCACTGATTTGTCGTTGACAGCGATACCCCCACGAGGCCGCATCAGTTCGCGACAGTGCCCTTGGCTGGGATGGTCTCCCGTATTTCATCTGCTAGTGTTTTGTACTTTTGTCGGCGAGGCTGCCTGAGTTTCAAACATCCCAGTTATGTGCTCGGTTGTGCAGCATGTACTGTGTAACAGTACTCTGCTATAGGGCGCCTGATCGAAGCAGATGTTTCCCCATAAGGCGAAGAAAGCGAGCTATTCGGGTGGCTTGGCCCCCGATCCTCCACCATCCACCATCCTCTAAATAATCTTCATCAAAGCTTAGCCCCTGGATGGCCACCATCCTCACTGTCGATCAGGGACCGAATGTGCTTCAACTTAACGTCGTCGCAGCAATCAACTCAGCTCGTGTGTGACAGACAGAACTAAAAGGCCGCGGAAAGACAGCGAAAGTCGATCAGGTCATGGGCAACAAAGTCCACATATATGAGCACACTAGCTCGTACAATGCAATTTCGCACAAATCCCCCCAAGGACTACAATGTCTCAAGGCTCTATTCAGCGAATATGACAGCTCGAACCCGAGTCGAATCAAGTTGAACGACCTGTTTACAGACGACTTCCACGACAACACCAATGGTAGCGACAGAAATACGGGTCGCGATGAGACCATCGACGCTATCATCTCCTCAAGAGCAAAGTGTACGCGGCACCAAATCGACCTGAAACATGCCTGGTGCCTCGAGAACTCGGGGAGCAGCCAAACTGTCTTCTTCGAGGCCGTCCGCTTCATGTATCTAGATGGCGACTCAGACTGGACGCGAATCCCGCTTTCAGGAAGGATAGAAGTAAGAGTCAAGGAGAACAAATTCTCGCTGAAAGACGCCATTGCCCAGATTTCCAGTCGGAGAATGACATCTGATACCAGTCAGTTGATGAGAAAGGAAATGTGGCGAGCGTCAATGCCCCTGAGCCCAGCCGAGATGTCCACTCCGGGTCTACACCCCTCCAACAGTCAGCTGGCCCAGCCGAAGGTGTCAGAACTCCCAGCTGCCCGTACCTTGTCCTCGATAGACAACGAGCCATTGCCTGATTATCGAAAGTCGCAATCGAGCAAGGATGCATCAACCAGGACGCCGACTGTGACGTCCGGAAGTTCCGTAGATGCGGTCGAGAAGCCATGAGCCAAGGTGATCCATGGTTCCGCTCACAGAGGGGAGTGATTCTGCAAAAGCGAAGCTAGGGACGGCAAATCCTCTCAGCGAGGAGCGAGATTCATGCAGTGACGCTGCATCGAATGTCCGTGTCATGATCTCCAGGGAAGTGTAGTTTTGCTCCTGCGATCGATCCATTCCAGGGAAACGATATTGAGGTCTTTGTGGATTTGCATCATCAGGGCTTTTCGAATTGTAATGCCGTCTTCGGTGGAGGAGCAGTTCTTCCAAGACCTCCCCTCATGATCCTTTCGAATCTGTGTTCCATCTTGCTGAAGAACCCTCTATAGTCTCGACCTGGCATCTCAGGATTTCGCCAACCATCTCTGCACCACACGCTCCAGCTGCCCATCTCACGAGCCACAAGAACATCAGTAGCAAGTCTGTCACCAACAACCACGATCTCTTTGGGATCTTCAGTGACGCCGTGATCTTTAAAGTATCTCAGAATATCTGACCCGCAGAGGGGTTTCTTCCGGTCCGGGTGTTGTCTCAAGACCGGGAGACCAAGCTCGAGTTCCAGCTGCTTTGCCTCTGCTTCATGCTCCGGACCTGATGAACTGCCAGCTGTGTTGGATACTATCAAGATGCTGTGCGCATTTTGGGAGAACTCCGAACTTTCCCTGATCTTCTCGACCTTACTGAGGTACGCTTGATGCACGTTAGCCGTCTCCGGCGGACAGATGGTGTTATCTTTGTCTAGGACAATCGCTCGAATTCTAGGCTTGGTAGGAAGAGAGGGTCCGATCGGGAGTGGAAGAGACAGCAAAGTCGGAATGGTTCTATGAGGCAGAAGAGTGGATGGGTCATGTAGCGCGTAAGCGAGCGTCAAGCGAAGGGCTGGCACATTGGAAAGGAGCGGCATGACAATGCAAAGGAAGAAGATGGTAGTGAAATGGTAGAAGTGGTAGAAAGAGGTTGCAGGCGAGGCCGATGATGGCTCCCTCGATTCCAGTAATGGAGATAAGATCGGATTTAGTCATGCACCTCCAAACCTCCAAACCTCTAAACGGCAAACCTGCGCCGCTTTTTCACTGCACTGCGCATCGCAAAGTCCATCACCACAGTCTTGAATCACAGCGCCAGCAACATATCACGCACCTTCAGCCGACGTCTTGCTCCTCGCAGGTCTTCACACCGACTCTTAGACACGCCTACCTTTCTCCAAGTCCGCCTACTCTACACCCGGTCACGATGGGCAAACTAACATCCACCATCGGCATACCCATCAAGCTGCTCAACGAAGCACAGGTAAGCCTCTGAGACATGCGGCGCGGCATCGAAGCAGTAAAACTAATTTAATGCCTGACCAGGGACATGTTGTCACTTTAGAACTCACCTCCGGCCAAGTTTACCGTGGAAAACTCCTCGAAGGTAGGTGGCCGGAATCCATCGTGCGCCAGTCGACGCACGCCCAACTGTCTTCCTGGGGCTCTTTGCTCGAAACAACTGCGAATATACTGACATTTCTTCTCTTCAGCCGAAGACAATATGAACGTGCAACTCAAAGACATTACCGCGACCGCACGCGACGGCCGAGTATCACATTTGGACCAAGTCTACATTCGAGGCAGCCACGTGCGGTTCTTCATCGTCCCCGATATGTTGCGAAATGCGCCCATGTTCAGATCACGAGGCACGAGAGGTCGTGGTGTTGGTCTGGCTAGAGGAAGGGCTACGGTCAACAGAGCAAGAGCTGGACGGAGAGGCTGAACGAGGCACCAGGGAATTGCTACGTTACCAGGAAAAGACACATATGTCTAAAGAATTCGTTGATAGGCCAAATGGTGCTCGGAAGGTGTTTCTTACGCGAGGAAAAGTACGAAAAGTGCTATATATCTCTCTCGCCCATGGCAATGCCGCGAGACGGTGGGAGAGCAGAGATGGGAAGTTGATGATACCTAAACGAGGGAAGGACGCACGCCCCTTGCGTCAACAAGGGCAACATCTGAATGAGAGGCAGATCAAAAAGTCCGGTGTCTGGGTTTGGATCTGGATAGGAGGTAGTTCGTGACCTTTTGCAGCCTCCTGCCGCCTGCTGACGAGGCTGTGTGGAAGCCTTGCCTGCCAAGGCCCAATATAAAACGATGTTCCGAGCATTTCCTTTATTACTACTAGGTGTTGATCTATAGACAAGGTGCACGAATTTAATCCCGGATTCGCTGCTGCTCTAGACATGAAATGGCGGAGCTCGAGATTGACGTCCTTCCAACTCGATAGCAAAGACGCCACAACAAGTACCTACCTGTAGGTAGGTAGTCAACATGCCCAACGCCCCAGCTAAACCATCCGCCCTACGCCTCCTGATACTCGCGCCATCTTCCGATCATCCAACATCGGTACCTCCCTTCTCAAATCTTCTACGCGCAATCACCGGCTCAAAGCCTTCAGACGAAGTCACTTCGTTTTGTGGGTACACATCCCATCCACCACTCAGCCTGCGGACGAAATACTACAATGCCGACGTGAGTATCTGGTGCGACGAACTGCCACTGCCAGCCATCGGTGTCTCATCAGCGGGTCATGACAAGTCGACGACACCGACTACAAAGGAGTCCGCCGAAGCCGAAGCCGAAGCCGACAATGACAATGACAATGACAATGCCTCCTGCTCGACCCTAGAAGAATGGCAATCCCAGATGCTCTCACCCACAGCCAGTGAGGTCCGCGCTGTGATCGGCGGAATCATTCTCATCTTACCCATATCCTCGTCATCCTCGTCACAGTCCGCTGAGGTACTCTCACAATCATCACACATGTCCCTCGTCGAAGCAGTCCATTCTCTCCGCGAGGCCGCCGAGGACGAAAGCTACGGAAGGGATATCGCTTCCATCGTCGTTCTGCAATCGACATCGTCCGCTAGCGGCGTCACCCACGCCAAACTCTTCCAGATAACGGAGCAGCTCGAAGAATCTTGCCTGTCAGATAAGGGCATTCTAGGCTGGGATTTCGTTGCGTGGGATGGCGGCGAGCCTTCGACGGCGGCCGAGAGCGCTATCGACGAGCGTAATGAATACGGCGAGAAGACTGGCATCCATCGAGTCATCGAAGTCCTCGAGGGTGTCGACTGGTCCGCTGCGCCGAGTTGGGGTGGTGACGACGACGAAGCATTTGACCTCGACCACGAGCTTGAGGTTGACGTGGATGTTGACGACGACGCCGCCGACGATGGAGGCTTAGGCTTTTCTCCAACGAACATTTTACGCAACAATGCCCGGCTGTCCGGCCTTGATCACGAGCTACAGCGCGAGATGATGGAGTTGAAAATGTCACTCGGCGATGACGCCCAAGGCGAAGGCGAAGGCGAAGGCGCAGAAGCTGAGACCAGCGACCAACAAGTCAGCACAGATGTCAGGGAAGAAGATGAAGACGCCCAAGTCGAGCAGCTCCAAGGCCTGATGGAGCGAGTCGTGGCCATCCGCGAAGCCGGCTCTGAGATGCCACGCACAGAGAGGGAGAAATTTGCCAAGAGGGAAATCGGCAGGATCATCCGCGAAATGGGCTAGGATATAGTGCAGTGTGCATTGCATTGCCTGCATTGATACAATGATTTGATTGCTACAAAGACCAACTCGACTTTTCGGCCAGCGGCTTCCCCTACAAGTATAGACCATTGCCTTGCATACCAAAACCATCTTCGTAGTACTAGGACAAATGCAACGCCACGATCGTGAGGCTGTGCTGCTGCCGTGTCTTGGAATAGAAATACTGGCTCATGAAGTCGACAAGGCCGTCGTAGTCAAGTATCCCGAGATGGGTTTCAGCAACGTATACCGCCCGCTCAAGAAACCAGGATTCTTCCGGCTCCCCCTGTGCATTGAAGTGGCCGGTCATCAAGGCCCAGAGGAGGAGAGCATTCTGGTCGTATTGTTTTGATTGTGGATCTCGTAGGGGCCGTCCGAATGGTGCGTTCAGCGGGCTTGGGCTTGAGCTTGAGCTCGACGAGTCCCACGAAGGTGTCGAGGCTGGAGATTCGGGTTGTAACTGGCAGCTACTACCGGTCATCTCGGCTTCTGTACCCCAGGAGGTCGTCTTGTTGGTGGACCAATCCTTGTCGATCCCATGCAATGCGTGCTGCAGACGACGCATGTTCGGCTGAGCCGAGCGAAAAGCCACTCTATTCGTGCAGCGTGTCAGGACAAGCAGAAGTGCAATCCTTAATACTTCGACTTTCCTGGCACTGATAGTTTGCTCGCTGAAGAACGGATTGGCGCGCAACAAAAGTAGCCGGTGAACCAGTGCCCGGGCACGTTTGCACATCCAATCTGCGTCTCGCTCGGTTGCATTCGGGGTGCGCCATACATATTTCGCCACCGTAAGCACATCAAGAATGTCTCGAAGGACAGGTGCCAATAATGGATGAACCGCGTCTGCAGCCAGTCCTCGCTCGAAACCGGATCCCAGAGTGCAAGCCAACGTGGTCGAGGCATCTGCGAGAATGTCGACCTGATGGGGGACGAACGCGCTTGTTGGCCGTGTGGCATCTTGAACAGGACTATGTGGATGAGTCGCGTGGTTGACCTGGCCGACCGCAAGAGCGCCGACTTCGTCTCTGATAAGTGCCATCCTGGACATCTTCAGTGGTCCGGGATCGTGCATGACGGGGAATTCAGGCAGACGGCCTGTCTCGATACAAATCAGGTTGTCAATATTCACGATTCCTTCTCTTGCAAACGCATCGGATGGGTGGCCGAAATTAGCCTGCGGGAACAGCTTCTTGGCTGCTTGCACATGTATTGTTGCAGCGTCATATCGTCGACATATCCATTCTGCTAACGCAAGGCACTGGATAGAGCGAAGGAGTCCTGAATCCACGGGCGTGCCTTGAACTTGACATTCGAGCATTCTTTCTCGGATTTCCTGCAGTGTTAATTCCAAGTAATACTCTGGTGGGGAAAGTTCATCGTTGGTATTCGTGATATGTGGACCATTCTGGCAGCCATAATGACCATAAGCCCCGCGAAGAGAAGCTTTGATTGCATGGCCCCTCGAAGAGCACTGTCTCGGACGGCCGCATATCGATGCACTGGCTGAAGATGAGGCGGAAGGATTTCGGTCTTATCATTGTGAGCTCCAGTCACAGCAAAAATCCAGTAATATCTAATCAGTGCTTGGACATGCCGAGTGATTGGAAGTGGTGTGGCAGAGAAGGGATCAATCCCAGAGCCTGGAAGATAGTTGTATCTTGGTACGCTATCTCCGTTGCAACGGCGTCGCTTAAGCCAGTCGTTTACCTGCTTAGGGATTGAAGAACGCCCAGTTGGAGGGTCTTGGGGCTGGGCATGGGTATCATCGTTTCCTTCCCAAGACGTAGAAGGACTCTGCTGAGGAAGGGCGCAATGATTGGGACTCGTAGAGCTGCAACATAGGGCTATTAGCGCCTTTGAAGTGGGAAGAGTTCAAGTATTCCAAAGTTGAAAGACCGGTCTCCATGGCGGCCTCGACCAGGCTGGATCCCGTCACTTGGGCTCTATCCCGAGCAGCATCACTCTGCAGTTACACACTGTACCATGCATGATTAGAAGATAGCTTACCTAATGCTCAAAGCCCTATGGCGACGTGAAACTGCAAGATTGAGCGGAGGCGGATGTCTCCCTTTCTTCTCTGCATTAGTATCGGATCTTTGACGCTGCACGAAGGAAAAGATCCGTTGACTTTCTCTGTGATCGCTCGACGATAGAGATAGTGATGCTTCGTCTTTGTTCACCCAAAGAAACGTTCTGGTTTTCTTCTTCCTTTCCGGCATAGTTTCAGCGTGACCATATCCCGGCGAGTTCGACAGACAAACTGACTTCTTCCGCCGGGGACGCAAAGGCAGGACGTTATTAACGATAGCAAATAGCCAGGCAGAGCCCGCGTTGGTAAGAGCAAAGCCGGGCTCGGGCGAAATAGGTCACATCTTACTGTAAGATGCAGGCTCTCCCAAGGTGTCCTAGAGACTCGGACTTAGGATGGCCACTGCAGGCCATTCGACCAAACATGCAGCATCGCTGATCGTAGCGGCAGGGAACTGAAAGGGAAGGATGGAGGTTGAATATGCAACACGCTGACAAGCCTTGCTATCAAGTGTCCAATCACCAGCTAAATCTGACTAAGCAGGAGAACTGGTCTTCTTTTTGCCGATTTTTAACCGATGTAAAGAATATTCTCCCTGCATTTTATTTGCACCGCCTCTACGCACACACAGAGCCTCAATGAGAAGAATGATCAATCTCAATCCATAGCGACTTCAAGGCCCGAGTTTCGTCAGATCCACCACCACTGGTAGGCCGCTGCACACATTCCTTGTCTCGCGTGACTTCGAGTCCTCCCCTTCTTCCACGAATCTAACAATCCAGCCTTCCAAATCGCCCAAGATGACCACGCTCGTCGTCCCCGGCCAAGTCCTAGCCAGCACATCCACCCATCAACCTGGTCCAGGCACCCACATCCACGAAACCAACATCCTCGCCTCGATCGTCGGCCAAACCTCAACCACTCCCGCCGCGAAAAAGACCAGCAAACCTACCATCTCAGTGCCCCGTCAAGGCCCGACGCCAACGAGTCTCAACTCGGCAACGGCCCTGCCAAAAGTCGGCTCGACCGTCCTCTGCCGCGTGACGCGTGTCCAACAACGCCAACTCGCCGCATCAATCCTCCTCGTCGACCCATCGGCCCAAAACGTCGTGTCATACACCCAAATCACGAACGATGACCTGCAATTCCAAGCCGTGTTACGCCGCGAAGATGTGCGCACCCACGAGAAAGACAAGGTCGTCATGAACGACATGTACAGGGTCGGAGACATCGTGCGAGCCACTGTCATCAGCCTGGGCGACGAGAGAAATTACTACATCAGCACGGCGGGCAATGACTTCGGCGTAGTGGTTGCGACCAGCGCAACTGGCAATGCCATGGTTCCGGCAAGTTGGAAAGAGATGAGGGACGTTGTGACCGGGCAAGGCGAGAGTAGGAAAGTCGCAAAACCGGTGTGATCAACCCGTAGGTTTTCCGCTACTTTGATATGGACATGCCGGTCTCTAGAGATACAGCAGGTGTCGACCTTCATCTACCCACGCTACAATATCTCCAAGCAATAACGGGCACCAACGTCGGATCTACTATGCACCCGCATTCATGTGAAGACGGTGAACATTGTGGTATGCCGTCAGGTTTGCAAAGGTCAACCCCAACAGCGATCAATGTCTCTCTGCAAACAGAGCATGCCGCAACTCTTTCTTACGCCTGAATCCGCATCGAAAGGCCACCATAGGTGGTTCATGTACTAGAAGCTCTCGACTTCCCGAAAGATCAGCATCACATTGAGAAACCATCGGCAGTACGACCGGCCCCAGTCGCTCTCCGGGTTACATGTTCCCTGTCCTGTTGGTTTTTCAACCATACCTCTCCAGTATCCATGGTCACGACCTTTGCAATGTCAGGCTGTGTTCGTCACGGGAGGAAGAAGAACGATTGCCCTCAAGTCATCGGAATCATTCACTTGGTTCTTTTGAACTTGAAGGCTTCCCCTGTCCAGGTCTGGCATCGCTTCATCTCTAAATGAGATGTCAGAAAGCATTTACGGGAGGAGACAATGATGAATGTTCGTGCCCCATACTGGTTGTACTTGTAAAATGTATAATTAATGCAATCAGGTAAAGAGAAAAGCTATATTCGAGCACCAGCGTCTCTTTCCTCGTAGAAAAGAGTTTGCACAAGCCATTCTTTAGCACGGGATGGTCATTTCCTCGCCAACCTATCCTTGTTTACCATGTAACCAGCCCCCTGTGCAGCCAAACAGTGACGCGCCACAACGCCTCGCTATGCCGCTGCACCATCCTGTACGCATATTCAATCTCCATGCCAGGGTATATAATGAACGGAAAACAATATTGTCTCTTTCACGAGACCCAAAACAGCC
Source organism: Vermiconidia calcicola (assembly GCA_035928285.1). NCBI lineage: Eukaryota > Fungi > Ascomycota > Dothideomycetes > Mycosphaerellales > Extremaceae > Vermiconidia > Vermiconidia calcicola. The sequence goes on from JAXLQG010000015.1 coordinate 489,435, forward strand.
GTTTCAATCAACCTCATCCCTCCACCAGTGTCTGCTTCGGGCCTTTCCCAAGCAATTCAAGCGATCTTTGGGCAAGAGCAATCACTTCACCCTCACCTTCTTCACCCTCTTCATCATCAGATTCGACATGCTTGTCGGCAATCGTCTTCACCATCTGGATAATGTCTTCAGATTGGGCGACCAGGTTGACAAGCTTCTTATCATCCGATTCCAAGAGTTGTAGCAATGTCCAGATTGCAATGTGTTGGAAAGTAGGATCACCGCTGGCCAAGAAACGCTTCAAATAGCCATGGATGCCGCCGTTTGGTTCGTTCCAGTCCCGAACAAAGATCGAATAGTCACCAACTTTGGACGATAAATTGCCCAGAGCAGCCGCACTATTGCCTTGGACCTCGATACTTTCAGAGTCGGTCAAAGGAATGAGAACGTCGAAAACGCCCAAGTTGAGAAGGTGGGGCTTGAGCTCGTCACTCAGAGCCAAGACCGCAATAGCAGCCGTCATCTCAGACTGGACACTCAGGGGAACATGCAAGACCAATTCCTTGCATTTCTGAACGGCTCCAGCTTCCAAGACAAGCTGTTTGTTTCGATCTGAGCTTGCTGCAAGGTTGCGAAGAGTCGAAATGGCGTGACATTGAATCTCTTCGTTATCGGTTGAGCCAAGAAGGTCGACCAGGGGTTTGAGGAAACCTGCATCGATGATAGGTGATTCGTTCAAGGGATGAATAGAGATGTTGCGGATACAGGCGACAGCAGAGAGTATGAGTGGGAGATAGGAGGACTGCAAAAGTCGGAGAAGCGGTTGCAAGCCTCTAGCTCGGACGATTTCCAATTGGTACTTCTCGTCAGAAGCCAGGTTTCGTAGAGCCAGAGCCGCTTGACATTGCACCTTCGGTGTTCCAGAGTCCATCAGTTGTACCAGAGACTGTACAAGGCGAGACTCGGTCTGAGCTAGCTTCTTTCTGTTGGAAGCGTCAACCGCAATGTTGCTCAAAGCTGTGGTACAGTAGTATTGCACATCCATGTCTGGAGAAGAAAGAAGTTGAACGAGGACGGGAATGGCTCCAGCATTGACGAGCTGCTGTCTGTTGTCGTCTGGAGAATGTTAGAGGATGCGCCTTAACAAAAGATAGCTGGTCTTACCAGAATGTGTCATATTGAGTAATGCGCCAGTAGCGTTCCTTTGGACTCGCATGTCTTTCGACTTTGCCAGCCTCGTCAGCGGTCCCAGAGCTCCTGACCTCGCAATTTTGGCCTTGTTGTCTTCGTGTGTAGCGAGATTAGTAATGCAGCCGACGGCATTGCATTGAACCTCGACGTTTGGCGACATCATTTGGCGGATAAGCGGAGGCAGACCTCCCAACTGAACAATGGCAACCTTGTTTTCAGCTACATTTTGTCAGCGTGGCCATTATTCTTGATGCATGCGACGTACTGTTGACTGCCAAGTTGCCCAATGCAGCACTTGCTGCTCTCTGAACCTCGATGTCAGGATTTTGTAGAAGGAACAATATCGGCTCCAGCACATCCCGGTCGACTTCTCTCACATCTGGGGCATCGTCAGAATTCCACGTCTCCAGTCTCTTTTCAACCTTCATACCTCTCTCTGTGATCTCGGCAAATGTAAGACTGGCACTTCGTTGAAGGTCAACATTGTCGGAGTAAACCAGTGTGCATAGAGCTCGTAACGGCTCGCCCGAAAAGAAATCTGTCTCGCCGCGCTGTCTTCATTAGACCCTGTTGCCAACACATGTTTCAGAAGTAGCGTACATTTTCAAGATATTGTAAAAGGTCAGCGACGGCTTCCCGTTCACTGTCTGCTAGGGCGGGTTCGTAGAGGTTATCTTTTGGCCGACCTAAAGAGATGACCGTCAGTACGCAGTGTGCCAGGTAGAGTAACAGAGCACTAACCTCTGCAGGACGAGCAGAGAGAGGAAACTGTATTCCCCATTCCGAGGCAGAGGGCCCCGGAGGGACGAAGTCGAAGGTGTTGGTCTTGGCGATCAGTACTCGTGAGGGCTTAGGCGAAGGTCGCAGCCAGGGATAGAAGACCGAATTGTAAGCAGCTCATCTGACGCGGGATGCCACTGGAGATGCAGAGTAATTTATGCTCGAGGCTGTTGAGGAGAGGATGAAGAAAGCTCAAGGCTTCGAAATGCCTGCGTTGGACCGCTGATCACAGAGGCCGCAGGCACGACCACAATCCAGTGGGTGGAATCAGCAAGCACCACGATTGGGCTGGTTATCGATGAAGTGATGGCACCTGCAGTCGGCAGAGGAAATGGTTGTCGTCGACGGTCGACGTGATGATGTGTGGAAGCTGCAATCGACCAAGTCTGGAGCAAGCCGAAGTCACGGCACGGAAATACACGTGTGGAGTTGGAATCTTGCAGACGCGGGCGTCAGTTTACAGTGTGAGTACTAGTAGTTCCCTTTAGTTTAGGCGCACATGTTGTTTAGGCTGCACCTGGAACCAACTGGGAACGGAAAATCGGTACACCTAACTGGCTGACATCAGGTACGGCTTTACACGACGGGTCTCGCTTACTGGAGGGTAGCAGCCGAATATCACCTAGCACCCACCTAGTATGTAGGTACCTAGGTAGGCAACTCCCGCGATCCGGCAGCCATCATTCTCACTAAAACATTTCTTTAAAGAAGCAGCTCGTCGCCAGCATGCTCTCGAAATATTGCTCAGAAACGTTTCGTTCACGGAACCGCTCCTGCAGATAGCTACTGCGTGTATGCCGCATCTCTTCGAGCTAATGCCCGCAAGCTACAATTGATGGTGCTACTGCGAGAAATCAAACAGCTGCGATCCCAGATGCATCTTTCACATGCATCCAACGTCATCACACCATTTGGGCATCGAAGCCCATCGCCAGGGCCGCTCAGGCACGCGATTGCACGAGAAAATGGGGGCTGTCAAAAGAACCAGAGCCTCATTTAAAGTAAGATGATCGATGATCGATGATCGACTATTCCTGAACGTCCTATGTATCCACCAGGGGGTATCGTCTCTCAAACTCAAGGCAGGAATATGCTAATGGTGGTCGTCCCATTTCCAACGGCACAGTTTGCGGTGCTACGCAATGTTCAATTACTCCTTTCAAACGCCAATTGCTGATTGCTCAATGTTTCGATCACAAATTCAAAAGAAAACCGTGGCTACCACGCAGATATTCAGGCTCTAGTCGATGATTTCCGGCTGCCGAACAGTGGACCTTGCTTGGTGATGGGTGAATAGATCCCAGCTGGTGTCAATGGCTCCTGAGTTGGTCGGAGTTGCTCAAGAACACGCTTGAGATAAGACTTTCTCTTGATTGAGGAGCAGGAGTCATCAGACTCATGGGATTCGCGTCGAGATGATGTCTTTGCCGAGTGCTTCTCAGCCTCGACAATGTTGAAGTATGAGAGGTAGGTTGCCGGCATGTTGATTGATTGCGTAAAGAGATGGATTGAATGGGCTAGGGTGGTATGGCTTATGAAGGATATGTATGTATAGTTTGAGATGGAGGCCGAAACGAGGAGCCAGTATTGGGCTGTTTGCTGGAGAATGAAGATCCTCTCCTACAGCATCCGAAGGCACGGTATATATACTCCTGACTTACCATGGATTTTCTCAGACCATGTTGTCCCCTGCGCAAAGTGGACAGAACTCATACCACGCCCTGTAGCAGTGTTGCAATGCTATGACATTGTCGAAATCACCAGTGTTTGAGAAGTATAAACGGCCCTTACCAATCAGGAGTCAACATACACCCGCCCTCTCGCCCCAGAGCGTGTATAACTGTACTTAGCGGAATCAATGTGTCAAAGCACGTGTCGACCTGCTTTTAGCGATCGTCGTGGATCAGGGCCACTCAAGAGTCGTGGAAAATTTTCTCAATTTTTTCCTGACTAAGACCTCTAACGGCAACGTGCCGTGGCACCATCATCATCACAGGAAATGTCACGAATCCCTAGTCCAAGAAAATCTCAGTTGATGGCATCCTATGGGGTAAGAGAAAGTAGGGAAAGCAGATGTCACCTGCGCAAAGAAAGACAGGCCAGAGGTTATGTCTCCAAAGTCTGCTATTCTCAGCCTTGTGACCTGAGCATGTATACCCCCAGGGGCATAGCATTGGCCTTTTGTCGTCCTGAACTCAGCACTCAACCTCGAGTTGTTATCGATATCACTCTACCATAGACGACATTCTGTCTGTTTGAAGGCCATACCCTCACGATACCTCGAGTGTAAACGAAACTTTCTTCTGGGGGTTACGAACTATGTTACAGTACTTATCTCTTACCGGTCACCTACCGGTCCCGGTCATGGCCAGGTATGTTCAGCAATACATTGTCCAAGGCGAAGCACACAGCATTCTCAAGATTGCCGAGAGCCCGCATTTACCGGGAGTGAGCATTCCTTCAGGCTTTCTGAGGACCCCAGATTCCATTCCGAACCAGCAATTAGAATTGAAGGCTCAATCATGAGAGCTCTTTGTGACTCACGACGCAGTTGCATCGTGACTGTTGCAGGAACCGAAGAGTTTGTTGTACGCATGTTGCTTCTGTATGCACCTGGCTGTTTTATTGTGCATCGCCGGCGACTCGATGGCTTCTTACCATGGCGTAGGAAGCAAAGGGGTAGACCCGAAAATATGGTTTGCATACAAGCAGCATAGAATACCCACCAACCAACCGTGATGAGAATGTTGCAACAACCGCCGAACACGCATGGGTGAGTTGTGTTCAATATCTCCGTCTTTGTCTGGGGTCGTCGTTCCCATCGTTTTCGTGGTACCGCTTTCTCGAGCCATGGTCGTCTTCGCGTCTGCCTCCGCCATGTCGGTCACGATCACGATCTCGGTTTCGATCTCGGTCGCGGTCGCGGTCATAGCCCCGGTCTCGTCCTCCAAGAGGATCTTGATTGCTTCCTGAGCCACCTCCTCGATCACCTCCATAACCGTTGCGTCGGTCGTCGTGACCTCCGCCATACCCACCTCTACCTCCCGGTCCGCTAGGTGCATTTGGCGGCGGAGGACCACTTTGATAGCCTCCTTGCCGGCCACCGAAGCCACCACCTCCTTGGTAGCCAATGCCACCCCGTCCACCAAAGCCGCCTCGATCACCGAAGCCACCTCGATCACCAAAGCCGCCTCGATCACCAAAGCCACCTCGATCACCAAAGCCACCTCGATCACCAAAGCCACCTCGATCACCGCGGAAGCCTCCACGGAAACCTCCACGGCCACCGAAGCCTCCTCTGAAGCCGCCACCAAAGCCGGTCTGAGGAGCTCCAAATGTAGGTTTCGCAGGAGCTTGTTTTGTGTATCCACGTCCGCCCAGGCCACCACCAAATCTTCTAGGTCTCCAGCCAGGCACCATACGGCCACGTTCGACATCCACAACGATTCTTCGATCCTTGATTCGCATACCTTCTGATTCTTTGTAGGCGGCTAGAGAGAGCGACGAGGCGTCCGGGTCAGTCTGAGGAATTCTTACCATGAAGTCTGAGGGTGCAGCAAGAATGGGTGGTTGGGAGGGGGAGAGAAGTGCACGGAGAGAATTACCTCGCATATCCTTTTCACGTTCGTAGACGATAAACGCATAGCCTCGATGTGGCTTCTTGGACTTGGGGTTCGTCTCATCCTTGACAAGTCGTATTCTTTCGATGGGACCAAACCTTCCAAACTCACGTTCCAAGTCTGATTCCCTGACATCGTAGCTCAGACGGCTGATGAACAAAGTCTTGGCCGCTTCGCCTTTGATTTTGGGGTCTTCGTTAGGCTTGTATCCTTGGAAATCATCCTTCTTGATATCTTCTAGCCATTTGGTCTTCTCCAGTCGCTTTCGATCACGCTTCTGCAGCCATGATTCTGTGGGATGATACACATCTGTTTCTTTGTACTCGTCGAGCTTGGGAAGGAATGCAGCTATTCCAGAGAGCTGCGATACTTTGGTAGCTCGCTCGTCGGGTGCAGAGTCTTGAGGCGGGATGTATTTAAGAGGAGGTCGCGGTTGAAATAGGGCGAGAAGGTTGTGAGGGAGTTTGTCTGTCATCTTGATTTTTTATGACAGCTCGCTTGCTTTGAGTGGAATGAAGCGACCATGAAGATAAGATCAACGAGAGAAGATGATGCTATTAATACAGATCCATGGGCAAGGTGAAGGCGAAGGTAAGTTGAGGAACTGCCTGACACGCGCGTGCCGAAGTTCAGCGTTGCTTCAGAATTCCTGCGCAGCTTGGCTGTAGTCCGAAACGGTTTAGCGTGTATTTCGCTGTTGATGCTTCATTTCAACTTGACTGCCATTAACCGCACAACTTCTAGTATGGCTCAGGCCAACAAGCACGAGTAACTGCATCTGGTTGCAGATACCGTCTCTTACCCAGGTAACCGGCGCTTTATGGCCGTCACGAGGTCCCTTGGTCGATGTTGCCAGCCTAGGAGAGACCTTACAGCTCGCCGAATGGCCTAGCAACCTGCCTCGCTTTACCCATGTTCGGACCATTATCAAGCAAATCAAAGGCTTCATACCTGGCGTATTCGTATTATGCCAACATCTCAAAATAACTGCTTGTCATTAACAGCCTCCCAGCAGCTTGGAAGTCGAGATAGCCTCGTGGCCGCCTTGCTTCTCCGCTTTCTTCGTATTCACCTCTTCTCCAGTCAGGCATCCACCAATCTCCAGCTACTTTCAAGGCAATGGCTCCTGACATGCGCAGAATCTTCTTGTCTGGGAGTAGCCAATTCCTATTTATTCTGCTAGCACGGAGAATTGATAGAATCATTGGTTCACCACGGTAGGGCAGATTTTCAAGACTCGTACGGTTGTCAATGTTGTCCGGAAGTGACCATTCGGAAAATACGCGAGTACGACTTCATGGATATGCTGCTATATATTCTGCAACGTGGCCGTGCCCAGCTTAGAGAATCGGTCTCTACATTACAGATTCCAGTGATAAACTTTACTGCAACGCAGATCATGGCGGGCAAAGTCCTGAGCCTTGTCACCAGTATCGCCTCGCTCGTCCTAGGGATTAGCGCTACTCCTCAACCATACTGCAAACCCATTCCAGGTTCTTCCGACTGGCCTTCACTGTCAGAATGGCAAACATTGAACTCTACGGTCTCAGGCCGGCTTATCGCTCCCGTGCCACCTGGCCTGGTCTGCCAAAAGAATAGCTCCTTATACAATGTCCAAGCCTGTGGAAATGTGTATCAACAGTGGGCCAACTCTTCATGGCATGCCTCGGATCCTTTCACTGGCGACTACAACGACGAAGCTTGCCTCCCTAGCAATCTAGCTCCTTGCTCTGCTACAGCATACCCTGCCTACATCGTCAATGCGAGTGATGCCAGCCACGTTCAAGCCGCTGTCAAGTTTGCCAAAAGAACAGGCGTCAGGCTCATCGTGAAAGGAACGGGCCATGATATTCCCGCACGGTGAGTCCGTGGTCCTATCACCTAGCGCAGATACACTGATGAAATTACTACTAGCTCCTCGGGTCCGCATGCACTTTCGATCTGGACGCACAATATTCGTGGCGTCAATGTTACTATGGGAGACGCACGTGCACAAAAGTACGGCGGCGTGGCTGCCGTCAAGGTTGGCGCAGGTATGCGCATGCGAGAGATATACACCGAAGCCGCTAAACACAACATCACTGTCGTGGGCGGAGGCGATGTTGATGTCGGAATTGGCGGGTGGATCACAGGAGCTGGTCACAGCCCGATAAGCAGCAAGTATGGTCTCGGTGCAGACCAGGTACTCGAGATGGAAGTCGTTACCGCCAACGGCACACTTTTGACCATCAACGAGAATTCCTATCCTGGTCTTTTCTGGGCCATGAGAGGCGTGAGTGTCCGTTCCTTTTGTTGACTGTGGCTGTGCTGACATCTTCCAGGGAGGCGGCTCTACCTTTGCGGTCATGATTTCCGTGACCGTTCGAGCTTACCCTAGCCTCGCATCGACCTGGTACGTATACAGCTACAACACGACGGCCGACTCAGATACCTACTGGTCGTTGGCCACGTACTTCCACGGTCAACTTCCGACTCTTTCGGACAAGGGTGTTATGGGCTACTACTACGCGTTTGCCTCTCTCGCCTCACCACCAGCTGCTCCCAAGAGTACCATCTTTGGCGTCTGGGTCCTGCCTGAGAAGTCTGTGGACGACACAGAAGAGATCATGGCTACAATGGAGGAAGCGATCAGCAACAACACTTTTGGGTGGAAGGATCCAGTTATTCTATCCAACTATTCACTATATGTCCCCGATTTCATGTCCGCCTGGGCCCTCAACACACCAGAAACGGTTGGAGTCAATGTTCGTCTCGGTTCTCGACTCCTTGGCCGCCAAGCGCTGGAGACCGATCCTCAGCGATTGGAAATGCTTTTGAAGAAGTCTGTTGCGGATCCGCAGAATGCCATATTGGGTAACCTTGTCGCTGGTAAGGGCGTGAAAGACGTCAAAATCCCCGGTGGGAGCAATGCGGTCGTGCCTGCATGGCGTGATGCTTATGTTCATTACAGTACGTTCTGAATTACGATCTTTCCAGGGGGGGCGTAAAGTGGGCACTAATATTAACCTAGTCCTCCCGCGATCATGGCCGTTCCTAAATGAGACGGCGAAAATTGCTACGACCACAGAGTTGCGAAACGTACAAGTCGAAGCCCTCCGGCAGCTTGCGCCAAACTCGGGAGCGTACGTCAACGAGGCGGATCCCACAGAGCCCCATTGGCAACAAGCCTTCTGGGGCTCCAATTATCCACGCTTACTGCAGCTGAAGAGATACTGGGATCCGACTGGTGTCTTTTGGTGCATTCCATGCGTTGGACACGAACTTTGGACTGTTCATAGTGACTATGGCATCGAAGGTGGGATCGGGCAAACGCCTGGACGGATATGTAAGGCTTAATCAGGACATCTTCGAGCAGTGAGATTCGAATTCAGGAGTGGTGCGATCAGGACAGCGCTCGATATTGTCAATGGTTGGAGGTCCCGCAGGGTACCCAGCATATATGTCTCCGTGAGGCGGGTAACAGAGATAGTCTTTAATGGGGTTAATGCTGAATATTTTCCAAGGTTGAACGTCAGATTATTACCCGAAAAGTCAGATTCTGCTTATATATCCATCGCAAAGCCGCCTGATGCCGTGGTCTAACAGGAGTGTTCCAACCTGACGAGGCTGCCTTGGCTGGCAAGGCTGGCTCACCACTTCAAATGACCATAATCATCAGGAATTCAAGGTCATTAAACCCACGCCTTCCCCAATTTGTCTTAGCACAGCCTTGCGCAATATTTCCCATCCACTCCATCCTACTCCGTACGTACTCGTAGCTCGCTCGCTCACCCATCTGCGGTGGCTCTTCAATTCTTGTCTTAAACCATCAACCAAACCCGACTAGCCCTCGCTCTTGTCGCGCAGCCTCTACACCCTCCCTTGGGAATCCTCCCGCCCGCGCCCACCATGGTCGTCCAAGCCGTCAAAACCGCATCAACCTCACGAGTAAGCCCTACCTCGTAAAACCACAACCACAAACACCTCATGCATTTTGACCCGTGCCTTTGATCTTTGCCCTTTCCCTGCCTGCCTGCCCGCCCTTTCAATTGCTGACTTTCGGTCAATAGAACGGCCTAGCATCCTTCATCCTCCAATGCAAACGCCTGGACTTCCACTACTGCGACTGGGCCGGTTCGAGCCGGGGCATGAAATCGTTCCTGACCTCCCCGATGCTCGCCAATTTCACCTCCAAATACCCCGGCACGGAATTTCGTATCTCGCCCCGACCCAACAAACACCCCGTCGTGAAAGCGTACTACATCAACGGCCGCGAAAAGGCCGTCTGCCTGCGCAATCTCGAGAAAGAGCAGATCCTCAAGAAAGTCGAGTTCCTCATTACGAATTCGGGCAAGAAGAATGAATTGATCAGAGGGAAAACCGTGGTCAGCACGAATGAGAGTGTCCGAGGGATTTGGAGTCCTATGCATGGCGGGATCAAGGATATCTGATTTTGATTTTGATTGGGTTAGGCCATGTGGAGAGGATACTTGTCGGATTTATATTTGGTGCATCCAGATGAGCGAGCGCGAGGAGCGGGACAGGACGAGATAGAAGCGGCGGCGGCTTCTGGGAAGGATGATGATGATGATTTTCTGGGGTTGGGCGGGAGAAAGAAGTCAGAAGTGCGACTGCAACAGGCCGCGGCATATCGCTCAAATACGCGGAGCAGTCTATCTCAGCCAGGAAGAAACCGTCAGCGCATCGGTTGATGGCATCATATTCGAGGGCATCGTGCCCTCCATGATGCCGCCGAGCTCACAGGACGCGGCCTCGCCCAGGGTCACTTCGGCAAGCGCCAATGCCAGAGGCTATCATAAAAGGTGTGGGAGGGAATCAGGACTTGTGAACCAAGAAACGCGTTGAAATCTCCAGCCTGAGATCGCAAGCATTAAAGCGGGCTATTCGGCAGGAAGGTACCACCATAAGGCCCCAACGCCACGCTCAGTATGTACAATACAATAGAACGCAAGTCATTCCAAACGTCATAAAAATCATTCCTCGCCGTTCACGAGTCGTCTGAAACCCATTGAAATGGTGTGTCATTCATATCGTGAAGGTTCCACTTCCCTCGACGATACAGGCACTTTTCAGATGCTTCAACTCCCATCCCAGAAACGCACCAACACCAGTCTATCACAGATAGACTGGAAACATGGCCAATTTGCCGGTCAGTTTGCTATTGCAATCATCCACCACGCACTCTTTGAACAGCGAAGGTGGCTTGACGTTGGTTTTCCTCCTAGCTCCTTTGATGGGAGGTCGATTTGCCGCACATTCTCCGCAGTACACCTGTGTCCCAAGTCAGCATCAGCAGTAGGATAGGGGAGGATAGCTCGACTTACATGGCCACATTGCTTGACGACCCAGACTTGCGACTTTGTGTCGTCTTTCCCGGTCGCCAGCTCGTCACCACAACGAGGACATAACACTATATCGTCCTCGGCAAACGACCGGATGAAGCCATCTTTGGGCGCCGGCGGAGCTTTGTATGGTTCTTGTATCACCTGCGGCGTCTCTGAACTGCGATCAAATATTTCTAGGCCCCCAAGTGCAAACGCAGGCCGTCTGTAATCCATGTGAATAAGTAACTCTGGGCCCGGCTCGTTTGCTGGCGCAACCTCATTCCGCCTAACACCCACCTCTCCAGGCCTGGCCCCGTCGAACCGCTCTGCTGCAAAGATATCGTCGTAGGCATTCTGCATGTTCCCAAACATGAATTGCGTCCCTCTTCTGAAGAGGTCCGGCAGATAGCCAAAAGGTCCTCCTCTATCCGGATGTGGAGGCGTCAGACGATGGTGAGGAGGTCTCAGAGGCTCTGGTCGTCGGTTGCCCGGATGGGCAGGTCTTTCATGGAGGAACTGGACTTCTGGACTAGAGCCGAGACTGTGGGGGGCAAACCGCTCTGATTCTGTGTCGCTGTCCACCTCATACTCTTCGATCTGTAAATCGGAGTTCTCTGACAGATCTATCACCTCATGATCGTGGTGGTCTTGTCTTCTTGTAAACGGAGGAGCACGAGGTCGTCTGTTCTCGCTCGATTGTGGCTGCACATGTCGTCTGGCAGAAGGTCGAGGAGAAGCGTCTGTGACAGTGGTGGCATCGCTATCCTCGCCGGTCAGGTCGATTGTACCCTCGTCGGGCGCCTGTGAGAGTCGGTTGACTGCTGTAGACATAATTGGTCTTCGATAGTCGTAGCCGTCTCGTTCTGATCGTGATACCGCAGGCTCGGGTGGAGGTGACCCCGAAAAGAGGCTTGATGGAGAGTTCGACATCGGACGGAGGCGTCGTCGTTTAGAAGGCAAATCTGGGCTCACACTCCGACTTTCTGAACGGGTAATTTCAGCGTGCGACCTCTGAGAGTCAGTCAGCATTTAACCTCCTCCCTAGATGGCTCGGGACCGGTAGAGTGGGCGTACCTTTCGACTGGAGGACGATGACGCCGAGTTGAGGAAGTTGCTCAAGGAGACAGTAGGACCTGAAGGCATGTTACAATTGCTGATAGCGGCAGTCGATACCCAATGGATGAATATCCCTCATGTGAGAGTTCTGGCCCGGTCGTTAAAGTAGAAGGAAAGGTGTAAGTGAAGACGTCGGGACTGCGGTTATGGTTGTTGGTTTGGCTTCCGGACTGAGTCGGTGGCTTCGATTATCGCCGTTAACTTACCTCGCTTAGTGCGGGCAAATCGACACGTAGTATGCGGAATTCCCCAGTGAATACGGTAACTCGCCACCACCCGAAACATGACCCTTTTCTGCGCCTGATGATCAATCCAACTGACCACAACTGACCAGCCTCAGGGCCAATCGACGGAAAGTAGGGGGAGAAGCAAATGCAAACGAGACCTGAAACATAAAGTCAAGCTGCTGTTCGAGCACTGGGACTGCTTTGTGCAGCATTGTTCTTCTATCTCACAACCGATCCAAGCGTGAAAATGTATGTGCCTCCATGCAATATCAAAGCCAGCCAGCAGTCAATCACCCGTACCGGAGTAATATCACTTTCAATGACTGGGTATCAAAGCAACTTTTTGCATATCATGTTGTACAATCCAGCCCAGATATCTTCATTCCTGCTTGACTGTGCCGAAGCTGGTAAGAACTCCTTCCTTGTTCAGACCGAACAACTGCTGAGCATCTTTGCCCCATGCAATCCGTGTCGCAGGAGTTGCGGACTTGAACACCTCCGACCATTCCTTCGTGGCCTTTGAATATTGCTCCACACTGATACCACCCGCCCCTGCCGAGGCCAAAAATTGGCCAGTGTAGTCCCAACTAATGGAGTTGACCTGACTGCCAGTCTCGATACTCTTGATCTCAGCGGCCTTTCTCAAGTCCCAGATTGAGATTGATGTTGAACCCTCCGTCACGCCAGCCAGCCAAGTGCCGTTCTCCGAAAAGTAAAGGCATTTCACGGGCGCTCCAAGGTCGAATGTTGCTGCTTGTGTGCCGGCTTTGACGTCAAAGATCTTGATCTGACCGTCCACTGCGCCTGCAGCCAACAAATGGCCATCAGGGTGGAATTGCGCGCATGTCAGGGCTGGATCATGTTAGCAAAGACCCAATCTCTTGGATGTAATCGGCATACCTGAGTCAGTCTGGACTTGTGTAAGTAGCTGGTTTGATTCCAGATCGTAAAGTGCGTATGTCTTGTCGTCGCCAACTGATGCAAGAATAGTGCTGCTGGCATGCAAGGCGACCGCATTGACTCGACCACCGTGCGCCGAAAACGAAGACACCTCCTTTTCTGCCTCAAAGACCTTGACCACTCCCGTGGAGGTGGCAATAACTGCTTTGTCCTGCGCCCAGACACCGCTGGTAATTGATCCTTGTCCGCCTTTCAGCGGCTGCAGTAATCGGTTCTGGGACAGGGAAAACACTCCGGCTGTTGCATCCCGACCTCCAACAAGAGCCAAATCTCCAGACTCGTGGAGAGCCAACACTGTTCCCCCAGGATACAGGGCTTCAGAAGACGACAGTGGTACGTATGTCGAGATCGACTCTGCGGTGGCCCATTCTTCCGGGACTGGTCGCTTCCGTCGGGTCTTTGACAGTCTGTATGGCATATGTTAGAGAAGATAAAAAAGCAAATTCCAGTTCTCATACCTTTGTTGTTCATTGTCAATCTTTTCCAGGATGCGCGCCGGCAGTGGTGTACTGTCCACCTGCATAGCATCGCCATTTGTACCAGCTGGACCTCCGCGACCAACGCTGACATTCGCCAGAGCCTTCCTTGCTTCATCACGTTCTGAGGCTACTTGTGCGATAACCCTCACGGCGCCATCATGCTGATACAAGGCAACACTGAGTTCCTGCCGAGCTTGTTTGAGATCTTGTTGAAGTTTGTACACTTGCAGAGCCATAGAATCCCACTCGTTCTGGAACATAGAGAGCATGGCGGGTATCGAGGTCATTTGGGGAGGCCGAGGAATGACATTTGGCTGTGTTCTGATTTCGAGGAGGTCTTCCGCAGAGAGAGCCTCTCCGGTAGTTGGCTCTGTGCCATTCTCGTTGATGTAGGCTTCGATGAGGCGCTTCTCATATATATTGCCTGCTTCCGTAAGTCCCGAACGCGACAGCTTCAGGGTCTGGTAACTCACCACTCTTTCGTGATACGACGGGCACCTCGGGTGGTGTCCCAGAAACTGCGCGACAACGGTCAGTCTGGTCCGTTATGGACACAATATAAGCAGACTTACTTGCGCACAGCATTTTTGCAACCGGTACACAAGCACCCTTCTTGTCGGCCCACTCTATCAACGGTTTGGATGTCTCGCGGCAGTGAGTGAGGAGACCCAGAATGCGCGTCTACAAAAAGTCGAAGCAAACTTCACCCGTCCTGCCTGCGATCTGCTCGCAGCCAATAGAAATCATTCAGCGGCCAGAATCTTGGCAGCATAGAGCTCGGCTGAGTTTCCTTCTAGGACTGTTCATCTTTGAGAAGCACGACCTGCTACTTCTGTGTACCTTACATGGTGTGCACATAGGATAACAGAACGTACAGCTTCGCGAGAAGCCGCCTTGCTGGCTGGTTTTGGCACTGTCGATCTCCGTTGAGGGCCATGGCAGAAGCTGCTATTCGGTATGAAGAACCTGGCACCGATACGATCTTGGTTCAGTCATCTTTTCTTTTACTTTCCAATATTGTGAACTCCGTTCTTGACAATGTTTTTTACTGCGGACTCGTGGGACAGGTCCTTCTTGGGATGGCCTGGGGAACACCTGGCGCAAAGCTACTGTCTCACGCTTTCGAAGAGTCGGCAACACAGCTGGGATACCTGGGCTTAATAGCCATCGTGTTCGAGGGCGGCCTCGCAACTTCAGTCAAGTCAGTCCAGACCAACCTGTTTCTGTCGGTGTGCGTTGCTGCCACAGGCATTTTACTACCCATGGCCTTCTCATTGTCCTTACTTGCCGTCGCCCATGCCACCCATCTTCAAGCTTTCGCCGCCGGAGCAGCTTTATGTCCCACCAGTTTGGGAACCACTTTCAGCCTTCTGAAGACCACCGATCTAACGTCAAGCCGTCTGGGCACGGTACTAACGAGTGCTGCTATGCTTGATGACGTGGTAGGACTGATCATGGTACAAGTGATAGCTAATCTGGGTTCTGGATCCGACAATTTTGAAGCGTCTACACTTTTACGACCAATATTTGTATCTCTGGGTTTTGCGGTCTGCTTACCAGCCCTTTGCAAATTCGTGGTCAGGCCGATTTTCCGACATTCAAGAAACAGCACGCTTCACCTTCCGAGCCCACTCAGAAAAGCGCGTGGTGCTTTCTCATCTTACTTCCTGCTTTCGACTGCATTGCTCGTGGGCTTGGTCTCCGCTGCGAGCTATGCAGGTACATCAGCACTGTTTGCAGCTTATCTTGCAGGAGCAGTTCTCTCCTGGATGGATGAGGAAATATTCAGCGCCAATGAAACTCAGACAGTCCACTCGGATCCGCAAAGATCAATGTCAGAAACAGTTCGGCCATGTCAGACGGCAGACGGTGACAGTCCCAGTCCAGAATGCAGTGCAGAATCAAGCGGCCAGACTTGCGATGCAGATGCACAATCTGCAAACGATGGAGGCAGTCCGCAAATCCCGCCCGCAAAGGCTTCTCGTCTGCCCACTCCGCCCCCAGAGCCGGAGAATTTTGTGGTCGAGTCTCACGTTACGGAGCAGACACCAGAGGCTACCGCCAGTGAGCGACAGAGTATGCGCATGTATAACCAATACTACGGTCCGGTAGTCGAGCGCATCTTGAAACCTCTCTTCTTCGTAAGTATCCACTTTTCTTACTCAAAATCCTCCCAAATCATTAATTTGAACCGCATAGGCTTCAGTGGGCTTCTCCATTCCAATCACGAAAATGTTCCGAGGCTCTATAGTCTGGCGTGGGATAGTCTATACGATTCTAATGGCCGTTGGAAAATTGTGCTGTGGCCTCTGGCTCGTTCGCTTCACGACTAGCGATTCGGGGACAAACCGGTCTACACACTCGTCGGACCGAAAGAGATGCGAAGGCAAAAAGCAGGAGCGGACCCCATCGTTCCCCCGACCGAAGTCTCTGTATCCTGCCTCCATACTCGGTTGTGCAATGGTGGCCCGTGGAGAGATTGGCTTCTTGATTTCCGCCGTTGCTGCCAGCAATGGGATCTTCACTGCAAACGGCAATGGTGACCAGGCCTCGTCAGATATTTACCTTGTTGTCACATGGGCGGTATTGCTATGCACGATTGTCGGACCACTGGGTTTAGGCTTTCTGGCGAAGAGAGTAAAGCGGCTGCAGATGGAAAGGGCGCAAAGTCGACAAGGCGGAGCGGAAGATCCCTTGGGCATATGGGGTGTAACTTGAATGACCGACTACTGTACGACACTCGACGTTGCAACCTCAAGCAAACAGACCTCAAGCAGCGGGTAAAGTCGAGTCATTGCAAGTTGAAAGTTTATTTTCTAATCAAACGCCAAACGAACACCATCCTGCAAACCATTGAGCGCAAAAGACTGTGATTGTTCCAGCATACACCAAATCTCCACTCACTGGCCTTGCCGAACGTCTTCCACATCGGAAGTAACCCAAATCGTCATGGTGAGGATTACCTGGAAAACATCTTCATCATGTCCTTTCCTTTATCTTTACTTTTACTATCGCCTCCCAAGAATTGTTGCGCCAGGTTGTTCAGTAGCGCGGCACCGCCTCCCTCGCGGCGGGCGCTCTGACTGTGGAAGTCCGACTGGGAGATCTCGTCGGGTTCGACGAAGCCTGAGTGCTTCTCCCGAGGGGCATTGGTATAGCTATTTTGATATTGAGGTGGAGCCCCGGCATGATTGGGCGCGTACAGGTGCTCGTTGTTGTTCTGGCCGAATGGCAGCGGTGACGAAGGGTTATTTTGGAGGTAAAGAGCCTGGCCATGTGGCTCTGAGGCGCGGCGGTCATCAAATTGGAGTCCTTGACTTTGCCCTCTCTGCTGTGGTTGATCTCGCCCTTGCGGAATGTAATTGTATTCCTGACCGTCTGGGCCGTCAAGATACTGGGGTTGGGCGTCACGGTATCCGTTTCGGGATGGTGAAGACTGCTGCTGACGACGTTCCGATGCTTTTGACAGCTTGTTGACGCCGTAGATGGCGACTCCGGAGAGCATGGCTGTCTTGATAAGGCCCATTGTGGATATTGGATGCGGGAATGTGCTAACTGGTGTTGTAGCTTGTTGGATTCGTCTGGTAATAGTTTGCTTGAGGATGTCCTTTGAGGATGTGGATGTTCGATCTGTGGTACAAATGGTCTCTGTCTTTCGGGCAGATGAGCTCCTTTATACCTTTTGATACTCACGAAGAGGTTGCTGTGAAGGGCACGTCATCTATTCAAGCCATAGCGAAGCCACCGCCATTATTACTGTGTACTACCCACTGACGAAGAGCGAGCCTGAGTTGGCTAGTCAAGACCGAGACCGAGATGTTACAACAGTATCTTGCTCATAACGACTAGACTCATTCGTACAGTCAATCAGTCAGTCTATGATTGGTGGTCATGGCAGGCAGACAGATTAATCAAAGGGAGTGGTAAGCCGCAGCAACCGCAGGACGCGTAGCCTCGATACGGAGACAGAGACGGTGAATCTTGAATACGATAGCCACCGCTGACCGTAGGTACCTAGGTAGTAACCTGTTAGGCCTCCGTATGTGGGAGGCTGATGCAAGATACTACTGACGACGATCCAACCCAAATCACCCACCATCATCCATTCCCGCATCTTTCGCATTCGGTTTCGGTTTCCTCCTGTCGTACTCGCACGCACAGGGATAATTGATTTTCCCTTCCGAAGACACCGCCTTGACGCTAATCCTTTGTCGGCATGCACTTCGACGCTAGCCTTGCTACGCCCTGTGGTCCTACTCTGTTGACATCTTTCTACTCCGTACCTAGGTACCGTACTCTACCAGAAACACAATATGCCTCGCACACTATCATCAATCATGGAAGTTGCCCCGTCGTGTCAGCTTGATATGGGTCTTCATCAAAGGGACACTGCAGCTGGCGTGGCTAGGGAAAACCAAACAATCGTGAATACGACAAACGGTCTCAAAACGGTAAGCAGCACGCGAGCAGGGCTCTCGAGCCTGGCCTCAGGGCATTGATGTTTCTCAACGTCGCATGCTATCGACCAGCCAGCACACTGGATCGAACAAGAAATGCAAGCAATGCTAATCTTAGTAGCGTATGATGTCGCTGTTCTCTTTGCCCTGCTTCTTCGGTCTGGGTTGAGGGCCACTCATATAAAGGAGACAGAAGTTCCCAAGAAGCCTCACATCAAGACTTTAAAGCTACGAACAGACATCTCTTTGCGCACATCCTCTTTCACACGAATCCTATCAGGCCACGCCTACTAGCATGACTAATCACTTCACATACGCTGATGGCATTGCAGTTGCCGAAGAAGCCTACTACGCACCAGCACTGCTTTTATCTCTCTATGTCACGTTCAAGCACGGATTCTCAAAAGGCTCGGGCTGGATCTTCCTGACCATATTCTGTATAATCAGAATTGTTGGTGGTGCTGCCCAACTTGCCACTATCAACAAGACAGATCCGCAAACTGCTGAGACCATTGCCCTTGTCTGCGCAGTTCTAGGTCTTTCGCCATTGGTATTATCTACGCTTGGAATACTTGCTCGAGTGTGAGTTGTGCATACCCCAATGAGGATAAATTGGCTGACTGTCGGGCAATACAGGTACTATTCCATGTTGAAGCAGCCATGGAACACGATATTCTCCTTGGTTTTGCTGAGAGCCATCCAGATACCGGCGCTCGTTGCTCTGATTCTCTGCATCATTGGGGCAACAAATACGAATGATCCTGCACAGATATACTCCCAGAGCATTGTACACATCGGCGTTATCCTCTATGCGGTTGTCTTCGCTGCGCTCGCTCTACTCACCGGCGGCGCCATTTTCGGCTGGAGAAAGACCAGTCGTGGCGAGGTGCCATTGATCATTGGTATTTCCATTACATTACCATTTCTGGCTGTGCGAGTGCTTTATGCTCTCCTTGCCGCCTTCTCGAATGACTCAAAATTCAACCCTGCTACGGGATCGAAGACGGTGGCGCTTTTCATGGATATTTTGCAAGAGATGGCTGTTGTCCTCATCTACCTGGTCACCGGAGTCATAGCGCCCGCGGTTCCGAAGGCCGATGATGGTCAATCGCGATCAGGAGGTTCGAGTTTGATGTACAGAGCCGGACGTGGCGATTTCAATGGTGGAAGGCTGGGCCTATTGTCTCTGGCCGTGGCTGCTTGGACTGGGAGGAAGAATGAAGATCGTCATGGTAAACACGGGAATCGTGTTGCAAAAGAGGAAGGCAGCCAATCCGGGTATCCGCACTCTTCGCAGCAGCGGTACGGTTCCTCCGACGTGTAAAAGGCCGGACTATGGCTTTGAAGGACTGGTTTGGATTGTATTGATAGACGGAGTTCTTTGTCAGCTTTGGACGTAATATCATTGATTAAAAGAAGTAAGTGGACGGCCTGACGAGCTGCATGCCGCTTTCGGCTGGTCTTGCTCGACAACTCGGCATCATCACACCACATCTCTCCAACTCTGACTCCGTACACCTCTACAGACCTATAAGCAGACGCTGTGGCTCACTCCACGCTGGCTATTCGGCACCTTAGTGGTCTGTTTCCCATCCACTAAATGATCAGGATAATGTCGGTGCCTGATAACATAGAAATAGATGGCCATCGTGGTTGGTGAGATTCAGAACCCGATGCGTCTCACCAGCTTAGTCACGTTTGACAAGAGACAACAACTCTGGACGCCTTGTGAAGTAAGTCGCAGTTTGCCACTCGCGAAGTATCAGGGCTACCTGAAAGACAAGGCTGTGGATGTCTAGCCGACAATAAAACCGCAACAGGTCGCGATACATCCGAGGCAGCCCAAATGAGCCTTGCTTGAAGACACCAAGCGCAGATTCAAGAGGCTATGGTCTACTGTGGGAAGCCATCCAAGGCTTGTGCGCACTGCCGGCAGAAACGACTGAAGGTACCTATACAGCCTCCGTCCTTGATGCCAATAATGATGCAGGACGAGGCGAGCTAATCGTGATCCAGTGCGATCGAAAGCCGCTCCCATCTGGATGTAGACAATGCCGGAATGCATCTCGTTCCTGTCCTGGCTATCGAAATGAGCTAGATCTCGTGTTCCGGGACGAGAATGACCGAATTCAACAGAAATGTCAGGCACCGTCTTCCAGCGAACGGACTTGGGTCACGAAGCCAGGCACAACTCTTGACTCGAGCACAAAAGCCGTGTCCGCAGTGGCAGTTACTCGCTCCAATCCCAAGAATTCACCATCCGCATTGCTTGCATCGTCTAAGCCTCCCCGATCAAGCCTTCCACCAGAAGATGTTGGTCTGCTTGTTCCGCAACTCATTCAGCCTCTTTTCGACTTTGCGACCAGTTTCTTCTTTACACAGTACGTGCCTGGGAGTCATTTCGACTATTTACCTGTCCTTTATGGGAACGCCACCCCCGATTCTCTTCTATCGACCGTCGTCAAGGCTGTGTCACTCGCCAGCTTTAGCACTGAAGCTCGCAGTACCAGCTGCCTGGCACTTGCCAGATATCAGTACACTTTGGGACTCAAAGAAACCAACGCAGCACTTCAGGCTTCCGAGCCTTGGGCCAATGATGAACTACTGGCGTCCATAATGCTCCTCGCCTACTTTGAAGCTCTTTCTGGCCAAGGGTGGTCCGAATCCCTGGATAAGACCCCCACCAAAACCATTTCCACCCCTTCAATATCTGCTGCGTGGACTCGTCATGTTGAAGGTGCCTATGCATTGCTCACAATGCGACCAGATTGTTCAAACCAGTCACGGGTAAGTGCACGCCTCGGCTACCATGTCAGCAATACCGTTCGTGCTGGTTGTGTGCAACAACACATACGCATAAAGCCGAATATATCCTCACCCAACCCCGTAGCTCGGTCAGTGCTCGGAGAAGAACAAGATCGTCACTTTCTGCTCCTCATCGAAACATATGCGCAGCTCAGGGCCGCCGTGCGTGAAGGCTCACTCAATAATCCTACGGAGATCATTCGCCGTGCCAGACTCATTGACAGCTGGGCGACCTCCATGACAAAAGACCTCGCTGTTTCAGCTTCGAGATTCGACATTGTCACCACGACTCGCGAAGTTGCCGGAGTGTACAGGAACAGATATCATCTCTACACTGACCACCGAGTCGCGCAGAGATGGAACACCATCCGGATGACAAGGCTGAGCCTCAACGAGATCATGTACGAGCATGCCCAACGACACCCGGAGCTATTTGGTGAATGTGGCCGGTTCGCCAGGATAGTTGAACAAATGGCTACCGACATCTGCCAGTCTTCATCACAATTCTTGACAGCATCTGGATCGTTGCCTGGATGCTCGCAGACCAGATTGAGCATTGCATCTTCGTATGTTCTCATATGGCCTCTGTTCAACTCCGCCGCAACTGGATTGTCGCCAGAATCGATAAATACGTTTGTCATTGACAGACTGCACTACCTTCACCGGGAAATGAACATACCGCTGGCGAAGACGGCGGCGCGAATGTTGGAGGAAGGAGATGGAAATGAAGATTGGATGCACATGATGCATCTGTTTTGAGCATTGTGCTGCTGTGTCTGAGCGTCGAAAAGCTGTCGAGCATGGTTACTGTTTGCCTAGTCGAAGTCCATCAGTGTTGATGTCCTTCGAGCCTTGTCTCCTCATGTGGAGAGCCACCCACAATAGTTACCTAGCTAGCTACTTGTAGGTAATAGGTCTTTGGTCCTGTCACGCTTAAGCACCTTAGCCGGCGATCGTAATAAAGCTTGGTTTTGGCTATCCCTCGAACCCTTTTACTACTTACTGTACACTCCGCCTTCTCCTCTGCTTTCCTCTAATAAGCCTCTCACGCAAAGGGGATCGTATCTGCCCACAATCCGTTCACCTGGCGAAGAGCAATCATGCCCTACATCGAGACTTCACGCGGTCTGTACAGGAGACCTCTCAGCCTCTCAGAGAAGGGCATGGTAGCTGCTGTCGAGGCCTTTCGACCCTCCCCTCGTGAACTTATCAAGATCTATGCGTTTGCGGATTTCACGGTCCCTCTTACTAGTACTCCGTCAGTCCAGACAATCGACCAGGTTGTGTCGGCTTTCGCCAGCGCGTGGAAAGCCCTGCGGCTGCTCAAATCACCCGACATAGTCACAAGCTTTGAAGACGGGTACAAATCGTACCATGTCCCTTGTTCACCGGAAGAGCTCGAAGCATGGCTGGCCCGCACCTTCATCGTCTCCGAGGCGGGCACAGGCACATCGGTACGAAGTGCCGTCAGAGCCATGCAGCAACGCATTGAACTGTTGCCTGCGATCCAGCTGATTCCTCGTCATGAGCATGGCACAGAAGATGATGGGACGTTCGAAAAAGGCACCCTCGTTCTTTCCATCAGCCACTGGCGAACCGAGGCCGCCGGTGCCTTCAAGATCCTCAATCAGCTGTTCGACTACGCGGCAGATCTTCTCTTTGGCACAGCGACAACGGAGGCCCTGTCGAGGCACCGTCCGGGCGACGAACTCCATCTCCTAACACCAGCTGTTGAAGACATCCTCATGCCGCACGGGCAAAGCACGCCAGAAGCCAAAGCACGCGTCGAGAAGCGGTTTGACAAGTACTACTCCAGCCTGCCCTGCATCGACTTCCCAACGCAAGGTAGTCCGTCGGACCCTTTCTCAACGGCCAAGGAGATCCGTCACACGTACAACGCGTCCACGACAGCAAACCTTCGAGCCGCCTGTAAGGCCTTGGGGGGCATCACCATCACGTCCGCCGTTCATTCTGCTTACCTTGGCGCCGTGTGGACCATGGCACCGCCGGAGCACCGCAGCCGGAACTACGCATCCATAATGCCGGCGCAAGTCCGCACAAGACTTCCCGCGTCTTCACCGTATCGTGACCAAGGCTGCTGGAGCGCCGCACAGATGCTGATGCTCACCTTACCACCGAACCAAGACTTCCTCACTCGCGCTCGCGATCTCCGAAGTCAGTACAAGCTCGCGGACCAAGAGTCATGGTGGTATGAAGATGCCCTCGAAACCGGCGAGCAGGTCAGCCAGTTGGCGGTCAGGACGCCTCCCGATGGGCAACCCGTTTCATCACCATGGTTCACCGGGCTAGGCCTTCTGGACGGTGACGGCGAGACCGAGACCATTGCCTCCGAGCATGGGCATCCTACTATCATCAAGGTCGACGACGTCGATTTCTTCGCGGACCCTCTCAGTCCCGGCATTGTGCTGAGAGTGTGGACGTTCAGGGGCCGACTGAATATCCATGCGGTCTGGAACGCCGCGTATCATGCAGATGAGCAACTTCGTCGGTTGATGGACACCATTGACAAGTCGCTCGCGGCACATCTTGGCGTTGAAGTCGAGGTCGAGACGACTGAAGAGAAGGAGTACTAGTTCCTACTACTAGTATTGATCTCAAATGTCTGGCATCATGAATATGAATGTCGTCGAGCTCTGACCTGACCTGACCTGACCTGGCCAAAACGAAACTTCGGGAGGAGAAGTACTAGTACCGGTCAACATCGCTCGACTGGAAAGCCTAGAAAGGTTTGAGACACAAACAAAAGGGCAATACTAGTAGTACTGTGGTCGTGGTATGAAGCCAAAAAAAAGGCCTTTCGACTTTAATAAGTTATACCCCAGGCACCCAAGTTTATCACATCTTATTAGCTTTCGTCGCGTCCCCCATCAACAACAATCTCCTTGCGCCAGATGAGATGAGATGAGATGAGGACCCTTTTTCAACAGCTAACTTACAAGCTGCTGTCACAACGCATTGCGATGCTGTCTGATCTGATGGGGGCCACGCGATCGATCAAATAATGCCATGGTAACCGTGCAAAAGGAAAAGGAAAAGAAAAAACAAATCCTCAAGACAGCAGTAGTTACATACTGTAGGACATACTACTCGATAGTATGTCCACAATAAGGGGGAGAGGGGAAATCTTAGGTTGCTAGGTATCTCTCCGTAGAGACGTTGGGAATTGATTGCACTTCATCTCCCCAAGATTGGCGTGGCTCACCCACCCCGTTACTACCTAGGTACAAGCACGACTGTCGGTGGGAATTTCTACACCGTAACTCCATACGCACAAACGAATTTTACCCAGCTTGCCAGCTTGCCAGATAAGAAGGAAGGTACACAGTACACAGCCTCGACTGTAACTACTACGGAGCTATGCCCGCTATGTTACTCCTCCAAGTTCCCACCACTAATCATACGCAGATTTGTAGCTGGACCGGCCACCCTGCCCAATTTCCCAAGAGCAGTCACCACAGGTGGCAACGAGGTGGAGTTATGGGTACAATCCATGGTACATGTACCTAGATACAGAGTAGTGTTAGGTAGTACACACATCAGGCACCGCCACCAACCTCAACCTCTGAGCTCGGCGCAGAGCAAATCTAACTATCTCCGTATGTAAAGTTGCAACTGCAACTGGGGAAACAAGCCAATTTCCAACCAGAACAAAACAAATACTACTAACTACTATGCAGCGAAATTGTTTGTCTCCTCCAAATCAAACGTGGTACTAGCCACAAAGATATAATAATGCCGTTGACAACCTTCGCCCACCTTCAATGAAATCATTCCGTCTCTTGCCTCCTTTTATCTTTTGTTTCCTTTCATGTCCTCTAATTGACCTCGCCAGGATTCTGCGAGGACTCAGGACGAGTATCACCGCCATGCCACCCAACCCATACCTGAACCTCGAGCTTCTCACAGGATCCGTCCACTGCTTGCTTGCTCCGGCCACAGCATACATCGAACTTGCGTCTGCTCTTTACGCCGGCCACACCACACAGCCTCTCAAGAAGAATGCAAAGTCTGTCCATCCAACCGGATTGAGATGAAGAGAAGCAAAGATGTCCATGGACTTGTTTGTGTTTGTATGGAAGAAATTACCTGCCCCGTACCCACCACACAAATTGCATCTTCCACCAGGAAATGGCCTAGAATGGAGAGACAAGTGTGAAAGATCAGATCCCCTTGTTCCATATCAACAGGCTCTCCTTCGATGCTTTTTTGTACTCGCCCACAAATTCCACACCCCAAGAAACAACAAGGAAACCCAACGAGACCCAGACCAAACAAAAAGAGTCGTTTCTGATGCATGACCGCGTAACTAGACAGACTGAGAAAGAGACAGAACAAAACAAGAACAGAGTTGACAGCTATCCACGCTATCAGACAGCAGGCAACCTTGGCCGCGTACACTAACAAGAAATATCAATATATAACAGATTTTCGCGCCGTCCGGACAGTGCTGAATATCGAAATGAGTATTCCAATCGGTGCGGAACAAAAGGTGGTGCAGCATTTAGATTTCTAGGGAAGGCATCAAGGTCGTTCAAACTGTTACAGGAAGGCCTCGTCAACTTCAGTGATGTAGACCACCCTGCAAGCTGTTGGGGTCGATGGTGCCAAAGGGATTCATGTCCATATGTTCCATTGGAGTGTGGAATTCGGACATGTCGTTCATCATCATCATGCCTTTTTCATCAATGCCAGGACTGGGCATGGGCATGTTGAGATTCTGTTTCGAGTACATCTCGCCGAGCATCAAAGTCTCGTCCATCATGCCATGATGGCCGTCATGACCCATGTTGAACATGTGGTCGGCGGAAGCGCTTCTATGCAGACCTGACAATGGTGGCGACTGATCGGCGATGACAGGATCAGGATGACTCATATGTGGCATGGGAGACATTGAAGATGGCATCATGTGGCCGTCGACCATGGGAGAAGGTGAGAGAAACGGCATGTTGAAATGTTGTGGAGTGCCAAACTCCGAAGCTGGCATTTGTCCTTGCGACGAATGTGACGGGAAGAAACCGGGGCTGGCAAACTCTGAAGGTGAAGTGGCTGTCGCTGACATGGGCATCTGACGGAAGTCCATGCCATAACCAGCAGATGTATCGATCTGCAAGGTAGGCCCAATAGAAGACTGCATAGATTGCTGCGGCATTGGCTGGAAGAGGTGGTGATGTTCGGGCATCATCTGCGGCGATGGCTGCTGAACATGGAAAGTCGGCATTGGTCCATGAAGCATGGAGAAGTCGAGCGCGATTGGTACTGATCGACTTCGTTGACGCTTGTGGCCGGGATGCATACGACCAGGGTGGAGGTGATGGTTGACGCCGAATTGCTCCTGGAACATTCCGACGTGAGGAGGATGAGGTCTGGCGAATTGGACTGAAGGCTGAGATGCAGGCCTGACAATGCCCATGGTAGGGGACACAGGTGCAGACGCTGGCATATTATGCAAATCGAAGGGGTTGTGTCGGTTCTGGAATGACTCGAGAGAGACCAATTTAGCAAGCTGTCCACTCAACACCTTGGGATGCCCTCCCAGCTGGTGAGTCAGGATTTGGGATGCCTGTTGATCCTCTGTGAAGTCACCACATTGGTAGAAGCCGCCAGAGTTGGACGAGTCCATGAAAAAGTTGGGAGGCCTGTTCAACTCAATGATAAGCCCGCCCGGTCGTGGTGGAGAGCCGTTGGCCGTTGGCGCCGTATCACCAGCTTCCAACTGAATGCTCTTGATGTAGGCGAAGGGGTATTCGATCTTGTAGCCAGCGGAATCGTTGTTGATGTAGTACGTGATGCAAGCTTTGTCCGGAGAATAGAAGATGACCAAGTCCATGGCATTCTGACCCACCCTCCTCCAAGTACCGATGCTCAGAGATCGACAGGTGAAGTGCTGAATGACTGGAAAAGGTTAGCGGGTGCTAGACCTTCAACTTCTACGAGTTACGTACCAACTTTGCCTTGAGCAGTAGGATCTCCATTCATCAGCATACCACCACTCCCGTATTGAGCCATAGGCCCACCGGGACGGCGCATTAGCTGACCAGGGAAAGGTCTGCCAGTTTCCATGGCCTGCATTGCCAGCAGCTGTCTCAAGGATTCAGGGATACTGTCACAGTCATCGCCATTCTCCAGGGTCTTCTTCGCAATCATCTTTATCTTCGCTCGTCGTCGGCTAGGAACCACAGTTAGCACTGACTCGGCTACTCCAGTTTGACCATGACACGTACCTGTTTTGGAACCAGATCTGAACGGAGCGTTCCGTCATGTTGATTTCTGATGCAATACGTTCGCGAGTGGCAGCAGTGGGAGTGGCATTCTTCACAAATTCCGCTTCCAAAGTGACCAGCTGATCTTGTGTTGCCCTTTGTCTTTTCTGGTTCTTTTGCTGTTGTGTCAACGTACTCTTTCGCGGTGGACGACGGGCCGAGGAAGTAGGGGCCGATGTCGAGCTACTCGAAGTC
Source organism: Vermiconidia calcicola (assembly GCA_035928285.1). Classification (NCBI taxonomy): domain Eukaryota; kingdom Fungi; phylum Ascomycota; class Dothideomycetes; order Mycosphaerellales; family Extremaceae; genus Vermiconidia; species Vermiconidia calcicola. The sequence continues at coordinate 516,849 of JAXLQG010000015.1, forward strand.
TGAGGAGGTGTGCTCTGAGCGTCCATGGGAGAAGGAGTGGACTCAGGGGAGAAGTCGGTTGGGTCGGAGGAGGAAACGGGGTCCATGATGTCCATGGTTGCCCAGTGTCGGTGGGATGGTTTTAACGAATGGATTGCTGGTGAGCAATGCTGAGTAGGTATTTGTGGGTGTATGTTATCGTGCGTGGGCGGCAGAAGGGTTCGATTCGCTGATCCAGGCAGCTGAATATAGAATTACTTCGTGTAGATGCACCGATGGGCAGTGTGTCTGGGTGTGCTCGAAAAAGGGGGTTGCTGTTGGTAAGGACCGTAGATAGTTGAAATGGTAAAACGCAACAAGCTTAATGAATGTGGTCGAGGGCCTTGAAGGAGTGAAAGGCACGCTCGAGGCGAGATGAGGAAAGAACAAGTAAAGAAAGAATGTGATGGGTACAGATGGGAAAAAGATGGAAAGCTGGTAGGACGACAGTGAGGATAGGAAGAAAGGACGGAGAATAGAGGGAACGGGTGCACAATAAGGGAGGGCCGGGGGCACGGTAAGAGGGAAGGTCAGTGAGCGACCCGCAGCAGGAGCCCTGATGAGTGGCGGGCATCTGGCCGCTGGAGTCTTAATGCAGGTACACCGGCAAAGCCTAAAAGCTCCAAGCACAAGCCCCCCAGGTGGAGGCCAAGGAGGCCTGTTTAGCCCGCTCATAACTCCCGTAAGCGTTAGGCTGCTGAGGCCTGGATTCCACCCGTCCAATGATGCCCAACAACCCGGGAGGCCTTCCTGCGCACCAGCCATCCCACCAGAAGCCCTAGAGGAAGCTTGGATCTTAGCCTTGTTCCAGGAGAAGAAGAAGAAGGTCAGCTGTGGCTCGGTGGCCCTTGTCTGACGCGCTCAACACCCTCAGGGAGCAGCAGTCAAAACACCCCATGTCACAACATGGATTCATCTTGTCCGTCTCACCCACCACGCGCTCCAACAACAACACATCCCTGAATTCGTGGGTCTGACCATCTTTAGCGAAAAGCCAAGCACCAGAAAGATAGGAGAGTTGCACTGTCTCGTTGTGGTATAGAGCATGACGTTCCAACAGCAAGAGATGCATAGCACGTTTAGCTGTATCAAACCTACCTGACCGCAGTACTCCGTACTCCATACCTTAGTTACTTCGTGGGACCATGGACTTGGATGTGCAAAGGCCCGGTACACAGGGCGTCTTTGGATTTGACTTTGGACCTTCTTCCTGCAACTGTGTGTGCTCTGTGTGCTGGCACGCGTCCGAGACACCAAGTCACGCTTACCTGCAGCCGCCCGCACCACAAGCCTAAAAAGCCACAACTCCCTTGAGAAGCTCCAAGCTCCCAGCTTCTGCGACTCTGCATCAGTGCTTCAAATGATCGTACTGCGACCTGACTTAAGCCCTCGTGCCCCAGACTGACTGACCATTCAGTAGCATGATCGAGTTCTTCTGGAAGCCAGCCGTGCAAGACCCTGCTGACTCCTCCCATTGTTTGATCATCCCCAATCTACGCTGTTACGACAGCACCAATGATGAAGATGATTTCAGCTTCGTCCGCTGGCATTGCAATGCTCTGTTAAGCCAGAGAAGCAGTACGATTGGACAACCCGCGAAAAGCAACCGTCAGGTGTGAGTAGAAAGCAAGTCATAACAAGCATGACGGCGGTTATGATTCGTCACAGGACACCTTCAACGATTTCTAGGCGCTGTCACCCAAATACAATTCGACGCCGACGAACCGCCTGCGAGTGCCCTTTTCAAGTCGGAACGATCCTTCGAAGCTTCTCATGACGGCTATGATTGGACAGTCTTAACTTGGTGTCTGCAAATGACCAGTTGCGTGTGTAGAGGAATATAGAATTCACCGCTCCTACAATTGTCTCACGATGAGTTGCCCTTCCTTCCTCTTTGGCCGGGATCTGCCCAGCCGAACAGTCGCGGAAAAAGCATTAGGTGTTGCACATGCTGGGAGCCGAGGGGCCTCATGAGACCGTTCTCCTGAAGATCGAACCGAGCGCGGTGCTTCGCCCACTCATGCATGTCGTGCATGGATGGCGCTACCCATGTTCCAGAGAGTCAGACGCATCTCGCCACTTTTTCATGACGGACGAAAGAAACCCGTACGAGTGTGAATAGCATAATAATGCTTCTGCATCACCCGTCGACCTCCACATCAGATCGTATTATTTTTCTCCCCAGTCGCGTTGGCACTTGAAGACAGCTTGTCTGGCATTAAGCACGAGGCATCCTTCAGCCCCAGCGTTTCACGGTCATAGTACTCGGGAGTCGGTAGAAGCCATCCATGATAGGGGACCGATAGGGAGTAGCGGGGATCGTTGGCCGTTGCGTGATGGCAAGTGGCCAGCGGCAAAAGGCCTCGTGGTGGAGGTGTTCGAGGGTGGAAGTGGAGAGCTCTCTGTCGTGGTGACAAGGGTTTGGAAAAGGTGGCTCGGTGGGCATGTCCTCCGCGCCAGGCAGAGTTTGATGTGTGGCACCTTGCTGTCGAATCGAATTGCGAAATGGGCACAAAGGCTGGCGAGGATCTGTTGATGATGCAGGAAAGAAACCGGCGTGGCTTGTTACCCCTGGCTGTTGCACTAGAGCCCTTTAGGGAAAGTGTCAGGTACGAGTTGTTCGTCAGGTCCCGACACGCGTTGATTGGTAGAAGAGTAACCGCCTTCCAAGCTAATGATCGGAGCCATGCCGTTTCAAGCGTAGAGGCCTCTTGGCAAGCATGGGCCTTACAACGACGCGCGAGCTCGATCTTCGCTCATTTTGTGGGTGTTGTGCATCAGGGGTAACGACAGTTCTCGAGGCCTGACTGCCTGACTGTCCACAGTATCTTCGACATCTCACAACGGACCGGCTATACGATGTTGGTCTTGGGCAATGTTGAAAATATTGAATATGCATTCTGAGCTGCGAGGCTCTGCATCAAGCTTCATCTCATCTCCGGGAGATGACCAACATATGTCATCTCAACTGTCATCGACACTGCATCCGATGTGTCTGATCTTGCTGACATGCACATGCCACCTTTGCCGACCTGTCATTTGAAACGAGGCCTTCTGCCATCTGGGCCGTTTGGGCCGTGGACAAAAAGCACTACCATACTCCGTAATATGGCACTTATGGTAGAAATGCCGACCCTCATACAAAGATGACTTCATCGAATTTCCATCGACAGGCACAAGACAGGCTGTCTGCTATTCAAGCACGTTCAGCTGCCTCCGGCATGGTGAATGGCCGAGTAAGAGCAGATCACTGGTCGAAAGATGCGTCGAACAAGAAGGGAAGCTGTATGCATCTTCAGGAGGCATCTTGCGTGGAGAGAGTCTTGGTCGGCCCGGGACCTGGAGCCAGCTTTGTCCATCTCCGTGAAGAATGTGACTCGCCGCTTCAACCGGCGTACTATGTACGGAGTAAGTGGTAGGGAGAAGGTGTGGAGGCACGTGTTTCCTTCTTGAAAACTCTCTCTGCCCTGCCCCAGGGCTCCATGGAGCCTTGTCACGCCTTGTCTCAGAATCTTACTGCAGACCCCAATTGAATTGTTCGCTGTCCCCTGGTGTCCTTGCTCTACACGCATCTCGTCCCGAACTATTGCCCACCTGCAGATATAGCATGATAGCACTGGGAACATCGCTACCGTCTTTTATCCGTGGCTAACAATGCATGTTCCAGACTTATGCATCCCGGAGGAGTAAACAATAAATTCTTCATTTTGTTTTTCATCCAAATGAAAAATATGCCATGCGACGTCGTTTCTAAACTGGGGGTATTCCGTCCTTGTCATCATCATCCTCATCATTCTCATCGTAAATCGCGCATGGTTCCTCTACGCACAGCGCCAAACCCTTTGCTGAAAAGTTCTCCAACGTCAAGCGACTTGAGTGGCACTTGTTCCATTTCTTGCGGCTCCTCCCTCTCCTGTACGTGGACGTGCTTAACGTCCATTGCAGATTTCTCCCGTACAAAGCGTTTCCTCCTATTCATGTCACGTGGTCGATCCAACAATGCTTGGACGTGCGCTTCCCGCTCGGCTTGTATTGCCTCTTCCCTGGCTAACTCCAGGCTTGACTTTTTGGTGCCTCGATCCCAACCTTGCTGGAGCAGGTCTGCGGCCGCTTCTTCGAAGCGCTTGCGTACTTCTATATCTTGCTCAAGCCGTTGGAAGATATCCACATCCGTAGGCCAGATTGCCGCTTTTATCGTCTTGATGGTCACCTCGAACAGGCATATGACAAGGATGATGAGAAGTAAGGTCAGCCACCACAACAGATTGCGGCCGAACCGATTCAAGAGCCCGTGGTTGACATTGTAAACAGGGTCTTCCTGTCGATAAATAAGTCCCAGTATCAGGTTCCATAAGCACCAGCCACCGACCGACAGAAAGATGGCAATAGCTGCTGCCATAGATTTGTTGTGCAGCTCAATACATTGCAACTTGAGCGAGATGATGACGATGCATGCGGTGAACGCCACAGAACCCATTGCGTACAATCCTTGATCCCGCGTGAACAACGCCATGCCATAAATGCTGTACATGATGAAGTAGACAATGACGGCTTCGCAGGAAGCCAAGCCTGCCCACCACAAGTATAACTTGAGATTGAATCCTCGATCGCGTTGACCAATGTTGTAGAGTTCGGGAACCGCCAGCAAGGTGGAAGCAGCGAGGTCCTTTTCGAACACGCCCATGAAGATGACCGGCAAACTGGTGAACAGCGTATTGAACATGGATAAACTCCAAGGCTCGTACAAGCTCGTTCCAGTATATCCGGTCCATCGCTGATAGATCGCTTGAACAAGGTAGAAGATCATTTCCTTCCAGAACGTGCCCAATATATACTTGCAGATGCGGATATAATTCCATCGTCCATGAACCAGGATCAATTTCAACAGGAAGCGGAACTGTGCGATGGAATAGTCGGACGTCCTCGCGGCCTGAAGGCCCTCCTTCCCAGCAATGCCGATCCCAAGGTGTGCTTCTTGAATCATGGCAATATCGTTGGCTCCATCTCCGATGGCCAAAGTGACAGAACCCTTGACCTTCGTCCTGATAGTCTTGACCAGCGACGCTTTCTGACTCGGAGACGCTCGACAACAGATGACCGAATCGGCTCGGATTGCCAGGTCGGTGAACAGTGCTTTCGAGGCACGGTCGGCCTCGATGATGGTGAGTGTCTGGCCATCAACTACCAAAACAGAGTGCGCCGTTTTGTCACTGTCGGTCTCAGCGATTCCTTCGGCCATGCGCGTGTATAACTCCCCAAGCCCATGATCAAGCACAATCAGAGTCGAATAGTCCTTGATCAGTCTGCATGAATGTCCGATGTTGATGGCCGTTTCCCGTTTGTCTCCGGTCAGCATCCACAACTTGATCCCAGCACGTCGCAACCGGTGAATGGCATCCGGCACACCTTTCTGGAGTTTGTCTTCAATAGCAGTTGCCCCAAGAAGTTCCAACTTCGCCTCGACCAGCTCTGCTGCCTGTTCAATCTTGTCTTGTCGATCTACTATGCTGGTAGTGGCAGACATGTAGATCTCCTTCCAAGCCTTGTACTCATCCTCGGTCAAGAATCGGAAGGCATAAAGCAGAGTTCGCAGACCTTCTGTTGCAAAGTCATCAATATGCTGGAAGCAGCGTTCAAATACAGCATTGTCGTTGATGACAAGGCTTTCCTCCACAAGCTCCTCGTTGACGTCGACTTGCGCCGATGTTCCAGGACTCATTTGTGGAGGGAGTTGCGATGTTCCGCCTAAGGACTCGGAAACTCGAGAGCCATATTGAGCCGAGGGTCGCGGCGAATAAAGATGTGAGCTTTGGCGAGGTCGTGACATGCCAGGGCCAAACTCTCGATCTCTCAGCCACTGATCAATGCTCGCCCTAACGGTACCGGACTTGTTGATTGTCAGATCACTAGGCCGCGGCGATAGGTCCATACCGTGTACAGAGTCCGATCGGTGGCTCAACGCAACACTTTTCCGCCGAAGTGCCTCTTGCGCCTCGATACTCTTTCTGTGCGTTGCTCGCTTCTCGACAGCCTGCACACTCGAACTTGCCAAATCTGCCAAACGAAGCAGGTTCCGGAGGGTACTGTCTGCACCTTTGCTGAAAAGACATATCCGTTGGTCGGGGAATCGCACGATGATGGACATGCGTTTCCTGGCACTTGAGAACTCAACGACATCCAAGACCTCGTAAGCCTCGTAGACCGGATTCTCTTCGTCATCTGGAGGGTATGTCTTTACTGTTACGGTGCTTGACCGACGGTCGGTGACAATATAGCCCATGTCTTGTGCCGCAGTGACTAGTGCTAACTCATCAGGAGATGCAGCTTGATATGTGATGTCGCCGTCGTCGTTCTTTTCCGGAATACAAGTATGGCAGAGCGCTAATGACAGGAGGAAAAATCTTGCCTTCCGAGCAAAGACAGTATGAGGCCGTCGTTGGATGTACTCAACCAGATCTTGTGTCTTTCCGGTTCCCAGTGGCATATCAACGCCACTTGAAGCCTTCCACTGCACTTCTCCGTCTTGTTCTGTGGACGACAATGCAGGCTGGTCGACAGTGACAATAGTTGATGCAGCAGATTGCCGAGAAAGCTTTCCATGTGACGGCTTGCTCTTTCCTGCTGAAGCTTCCTTTCCTTTACCGCCACGCTTTTTATGCCTCAACTTCTCCCGACCCGCTTCGTCTGCCGCTTCCTCCTGCAGGTCAAGTTCGTGAAGCCAAGCAGTACCAGCAATGCTCATTTTGCGGAATTTCATGGAATTGGTTGTCAACGTCCCAGTCTTGTCAGAGAAAATGTAGCTAACTTGACCCAGCTCTTCATTGATAGTTGAGGTATGCGGTTCCATCGGGATGTCAGTCTCAGGGTCGTACATGTCAACATCATTCATCAAAAACATTTGTGCCACCTTTACAATTTCGAGAGAAACGTACAAGCTGAGGGGCAGCATCGTATTCATCATGATGATAAACGAGGTCAGAATGTGGCCGAAGGGAACTCTGGCATATTGAAGATACCAGGATTTATCCTCGGTTGTCCGCTGCCAGATTTCATATGCCCCCGACAATATAATGGCCATGAAAACGACGAGCGACGCAACCACGACAACGACTTTGTTGACCTTGGCCTGTAAGGCAGGAGCTTTGACGCGAGGATTTTTGTTTGCGTTCATTCGGATCTTGCACTCCTCTCCAGAATAAATGACAAGCCCTGTGGCAGATGGTGTGTTGCGCAGAATACTGCCGCGGTAAAGGATTTCGGTGTTTGTGAGCGGCAATGTTTGCCCATTGAGGGATACTCTGCCGTCAAACTTGTATAGATCGAGGTTGGGATCCTCCACCACGAATTTCGCATCGAACTTTGCGACAGCGTCTAAATCTTGACAGGCTGCACTCACGTCGGCGGCTGGTGTCTTGGCTTTCAGGTTTGTTTCTCCATCTAAGCTCTTGGTTTCGACATAGGCAGTACCAGTGGGTTCATCGGCATGAAGAAGCACCAAATCCGCAGGCACAGCACTATTCCTCTCCAGAAGCACAACGTCACCGACCCGAACCTGCCGCCATTTCTTCTTTTGCCACCCTACACTCCCTGATTGAAAGCCATCCTCTTGAGACAAGTTGTTAAGGCTGAGAACTTTGGTTGTCCTTTCGTTCTCCTCCTTGTCCAGGCGATGTCGTCTGATATCATCGTAACCCTCCTTGGCCATTGAGATTGCTACGAAAACCAACAAGGGAATGATGGTGGTATATGTACCTGTGGTACTCAGGCCAGGTATCATCTGGAGGATGGAAACGCAGAGGAAGTAGAAGTTGGCCAACTTTCCGAATTGAGCCATCAATTGGCGCGGAACGAAGTTCAACGGCGTATATCGACAAGAACAAATGAGGTTGCTAACATAGGGTTTGCCTGTTCGATCGTCAAGTGTTTCCTCGGGCTGAAGAATACTGACGCGCACGTGTCGGCCATCCACAGTCGGTGGTATTGTGTTCGCTGCAGCAATTCTGTCGCTTAATTTCTTATAGCTCTTCTGAATGCGTCGCAGAAAGGTCGTGCGCGAACTTTGCTTCGACAACCATCGCCGGTAGAGTGGCAGCTCGAGGTCAGGGTCTGATAAGCGGACTGTATTTGCGGCCGGGAACTTTGTCTCCTCTTCCGTCTCTTGGATAGTCACAGAAGTTGATGGTGAGATTCCAGATTCATTGGACTTGAGGGCACGAGCAGCAGAATCGGGAGAGCCCATCTCAAAAGCGCCTCCATTGTCTGAATGTTGTCGTTGGATGTTTTGTGCGAATAGCGAGCGTCTAAGGGAGTACCCCCGATTGCGACCATCCGACGGTGCCTTTAGGATTTTTGTCGGCTTCTGTGCTGAGGGGAGGGCATCTTTTGAACCTGGGCCGTCATGTCCGGCCATGGGTATCTCGACTGAGAAGCGAACTCTAGAAGTATCATTGGGTGTGGTTGCGGGCGTTACCTCCTCCCGGTCTTGCTCAGAATGTCGACCGCCAGGACCATCTTGTCGGGCATCGGATGACCATAGCGTATTTTCGTCGCTATTCTCCCCTCCAGCATTGTCCGACGGGTTCATAGCCATGGCAAGGGTTTCGAGGGATCGCGGAGCAAGGAAGCGAGTGTTTAACAAAGGGCTTCATCGGTGGTAATTCGACCGAGGTCATGCATTTTGCGATGCGCTGGAAAGGACCGAAGGCTCGAAGGTGGAATCTTCGACCTGAGTATGGGTGTCAAGCGAGTGTGATGGTTTAGCAAACATAACGATGAAGATCAGAAATAGCCAAGGTCTTTTCCGTCAGTGTCTCGGGTTGCCGACGCTCGAGGAGGACGCGGCGGATGGTGGCAGTGCATCGAAATGTTGGCGTTGAGTGGAATAAAGTGGGCTGCACCAGAATTTGGCCATATAGAAAACTTGGGTGAAGGGGCACCTACAGTAACTCGTAGAAGGGCCACGTGAGGGGCATTATTGGGGGCATGATGGGGAATGTGGTGACATCAACCGGCATCTAGATTCGCTATCCATCTCCCCTACGGCGGGGGGTTCTTTAACCAACAGCAGCTCTGGATCTGCCTAGTGCTCGCAATGCCTAATTGAGCCTAATCCCTCCACGTCCCTCCCGCGTTCTGTAAGTTAATGCACGACGATCGGTTCCTTTGATTCTCCTTACCTATACGAGCCTCATCGCATCGGCCAATATCGACATCATGCCAAGAACCGGTCCCTATTACCTCTAGAGCGAGTCCGCCGACAGCTACGTATATTAGGATTACAGTACCTTCAATCATTAATCCAAGACGAACAAAGGCTGGAAGAGACATAATATAGTGTCGTTGTCAAACACTGCTTGGATATACAGGGCAATCTCCGTCTCAGCGTGGAACTCCTCTCTTCCACTTTACTCCGAGTCATAGCGGTCTGTGGGCATCTCGAACGGCCGATGTACGTTGGCTGACATGGTGGTCTATGAGCAGCAGGAGAAGAGATAGAATGTTAGCGTGAGGGATCCTCCTGGATACATTCTTACAGAAGCAGATGAACATACCTCACTGTTATCTTGTCCTGAGAGCCAATGCGTGACACTCGAACTGTCACGGTGGCCGTCTGACGACAGCTCGTTCATTCCAACCTTTGTTGGAGACGTCGTTGTGTAGTGCGAAAGACGCTCGGACTGAGCACCAGGCACTGATGAGGGTGCTGGTGTTGTAGTAGCACGCTGTTCGACCTCTGGCATGGTGTTTGCCGGTCCTCCTCCTCTTCTCCTGCGGCTGCGATAGAACAACAACCCCAGCCCCCCAGCGATAAGGAGAAAGCCCAGGACTCCTCCAACAGCGCCGCCAACGATTGCTCCGATGTCACTACTGTGACCGGAGGACTTGACAGGTGTTGGAGCCGAGGATGTCTTTGCACTGGCGGATGTGGTCGATGTAGTGGAAGACTGGGTTGTCGTAGCCTCACAAATCGCCTCAAGCTCGTACCCGCCGCCCTGGTTCTGAAAATCAGTGCGGATGGCGGGCGCCATGAGAAAGTGGTTATTGGCATAGTCGCCGATGATATAGTTCATCGTCAGAAACGGAATACCCCAATCGAGGAGAAACCCATTGTTAGTGAAGTTCAGCACTTCCGCGATGAGCACGGTGTCATTAGATATCTGATACTGTCCCTGTTGGTTGTACAGGCGTGGATACATGAATAGTTCCTCTGAAGGAATTGTCGTCTTGTAGCCATTTTTGAGCGTGACTGTAAGATTGCCCGTCGGAGGACTACCGGGAGAGTACCGCAAGTTACCAAGACTGGCATCCCAGGTACCGTTCGACGCTGTTGCAAAGTTCTCAAACATATCCTGCGGCACGTACAGCACTCTCCCGGATGGATTGAGGGATACCTGCAAGCTTTCTGAGGAGTTTGAAAACAACGTGGTCGATCCATCGACGGTGTCGTAGCTCATGCCCGTCACCACCACGCAGAATTCGCATTTCGAGTTGGACGGGAACGAGGTCGGTGTCCCGACGAATCTTGTGCTATCGTACCCACCGACCACCACAGAGCCGTCCACAGGATGGTCGACGGAACGACTGCCAGTCCAGACGCTGAAGGCCTTCGAGGGCGCGGCTCCGATTTCGAAGGCGGTCTTGAGGAAGTCAGAGTACCATCCCAAAGGAAGCACTCCTTGACCACCTAGACGAAGAAGAAACCACAGTCAGGCTATTGGTACAGAGGAAGATATAGGGGCTCACCATATTGTGGCTCGTCGAAATAGGCAGGGAAGCCGTAGGCGGTGGCATTTCCAAAAGTCAGAACGTCATTGAAATATACCCTGGACAGCTCCGTGGGATTGGGCTCATTGGTACCATTCCATTGGCCTTGAGCAATCTGTCGAAACGTGCTTGATGAAGCAGGATCAAACACCCCTCCATAGCTCCCAATGCAGGTGTCGTTCGTAGACGAGTTGCAGATGGCCTTGTTAACCGCGTACAGGTCATAGTCACTTGTACTTGGCCTCAGTGATATAACTTGGGGTGGTGACCCTATTGATACCCCGATCCCTCTGTTCCAAGCTTTTTGATCAAGGGTGACGGTGACGTTGGTCCACGGAAGGAACATAGGAGGGGCTCCATTGGGACACTGAGACATCTTGTTTGCACTGGACAGCGAGAGTCACACAGTAGAGCTGTAATGGGCAGTTAGAAATCTGTACGCACAACTTCGGGTACAATGAACAAAGAACTTCGAGAGGGGCGGAAACTGACATCTTGTAGCAACCGAAAGAGTTGAGAGGTTTCGGCCCACGCACAGAAACTGGGTGCGGCTAAAAAGCTCAGTCAGGCTGACTAGCACATCCTTCACGTCCATTGCTCGACCTGGACCGGTGTGGTATGCTCCCGTTCGCGTGAGCTTTGGATCATGGCAGAGCTGAAGCTCTGCTTGATCCATGCATGCCGGAAACGCGGGAGACTTTAGGAATGACTAGTTCCTCGTCCCGCTTGTTTGACATGATCTTTCATGTTCGAGGTGATGCGCCACGGAGGGGAAGCGTCGTTCGGCTTCGGATTGAGCAGACAGAAGCAGCCATGGAACAACCATCTGCTCGGCAAAATTAGCAAAATTCCTGGGTGATGTCGTCCTATTGGACGCTTTGTTCCCTCTATTGGTACGCAGGCGTGGTGCGATACCGTGTAGAGCGCATCTAGAAAGTCCGGGGTTGATCAAAAGGATGTTGTGACAGGGTTACGACAACATCACCATTCCACATTGGGACGAGGAAGAGGCAGGCGTTTCCCTTCTTGCCGTTGCATCCGTCACAAAAGTTCCTCTGGCGTATTCATGTTAGCCTGATGAGCGATAGTGTATCGGTCCAAGGAGCAAGCGAGACGGGAAACCTGTGATGGTCGGTTGATAAAGAGTTGAGAAGCTTTTCAGCCTCAAGAGGCATCGTTCTAGCGCAGGAACTAGCCTCACTAACTTAAATAGCCACGCTAGCCTCGCTAGTAGCCGAGGTCGATAGTCGAGACACCTCGACATCCACGACACCCTCCACACCCTCCACTACCTAGGCACTCCATGCGACGTGCTCATATCAGCCTTACTTGACCGAATGCAGAACAGTCAAACTCGCGGCTGAACATTTGGAATCATGGCGGTATGTCGCAGGCCCCAGTCACTCGATGAGGTCAAGGTCAAGGCCGGGGCTCTCCCTAGAACATTGGGGAGGTCCTTTTTCTTTCTCCACCCTTTCTGCAATTAACTAATGTTTTAGACCTCGTATTCAACCGGCCCGGAATTCACGTTCATTAGGAGTATCGATGATGAGCATCCAATGGTGATCTGGCCTCGTTGGGCACAGCTGCAAAGTCACATCATGCCAAACTGTTCGACCGTCTGTGATGGTGTTATCTCTCTCCCAGTCCTTGTCTATAACGGATAAGCGTCGAAGCCTTATGGAATGTTACCAGCATTCCCAGGCAATCGAGAAGGCAAAGTGGTCGCAGCCCCTCCAGTGCTTGCTCCGGAAGCTGAACCTGAGGCCGAGTCCGGAGCAGCCGCACTAGTAGCGAAGGCAATGGCAGACACGCAGCAGAACCATCATGACTTGTGGCGTTGGTCCAGCCGCTACAAGGATGTCCATTGACACTGAACAGGCTAGAGCTTGCAGCTGACCTCAAGTGGTTACAGCGGAGACACCACCAATGAAGTCATAAGAGACCGGAATTGACTAAACTGGCACTGGAGGCGACAGAGCACTCAGCAGCTTTGAGGGACAAGGATGCCGAGGCAGGCGGCATGGAATCGGAAGAATTGACAGATGAGAGGGATCACTATGCGCCATCGCAAGCGACGTGCCATGGTACCTTGACCGAGTTGGGCGAGACTGCTAACATCTGAACCTAAGAGCCCTGTCAGCCTCACCAGCCTGGGGTGAGCTCCGCATCCCATGGCTGTGAACAATGCCATCATCAAGCTGAACTTCACAAATGGAGGCTGAGACATCTGGCCTGCAACTTTCCCGGAAGAGGGTAACCCGGCCCTCCTCGTGAGTTCTGCAGCTTGTCCCGTGAATGCGACTTTGGGCACCCCGCGGCACTGTGCCAGCCCGTCTCGTCAACGGGCAAGAGTATTTATATGCTCACCCAAGGCTTTGCATCGCCCTGGTTTATACCGAGATTTTCATCAGAGACTGAGCAGGCCCGAAGGTGGAAACATTGCTACTCAACTTCATGCCAAATATGCTCTTTATCACACTTTTATATCTTTTCGCCAGCTTCGCAGCACTGGGGGAAGCCAGGCCAAGCCTCCAACTCTTCTCCCGTCGCTCTCCGACGAATGATGTCGTGAAACTCCCATTCAACAAGCGACTGTCCCAGAGAGGGAGTGTCAAAAGAGACGGCCTTCTCCCTGTTACTCTAACGAACGATGCCATTTCTTACGACATCGAGGTCGAGGTCGGCACCCCTCCACAGACTCTGTTTTTGCAGTTGGACACTGGCAGCAGCGACTTATGGGTTCTGACTCCGGGTTCCTGCGATACAACTACTTGTAAATGCCCTACAGGCGGTTGTACCTACTGTGAGTCCAACTATGCACCGGAGCTCCGAAAGTATCTGTTTGCTGATTGAGGTTGTTATCCAGTCGATGCCGAATCCTCAACTACAGCTGAACTGCTCGACAACAGCGAAGTTCAGTTCAATTTTACTTACGGGTCGGGACAGGTGTCGGGCAAATATGTCACTGACAACATTGAGGTAGGAGGAGCGCAGCTCTCGGACGCCATCATAGCACTTGCCGTGGACGACATACAGGAATCAAGGGGAATATTGGGTGTCGGACTACCCACGGGCGAATCTCATGATATCCCGACGCATGCCGGTATCCTCGAACTCTTGGTCGAACAGGGGTTCATCTCGTCCACCTCATACAGTTTATATCTTGACGATTATGGTACACTATCCTAGTCCCTGTTGGTCATTGTTGCAGTTCGTAACTAATTGTGCGCAATCTCTAGCACTCCAAACCGGACAGGTCATCTTTGGTGGATTTGATACGAGCCTGTACACTGGCCAGCTTGTGGCTTTGCCGATAGTTCCTTCTTCAGATGGAGATTCGAGACTTACGGTGGAATGGACTGGACTGAGTATCTACGTAGAAGGATCCATGAAGTACTCGTCCGGCGGCTCTTCTCTCGATGCGGCACCAGCCACATTGCTCGACTCGGGAACTACTCTTGCTTATGTCCCTAACGACATCTTCCAGGCATTCGCGGAAATCTTCTCCCTTGAGCAAGACCCAGACACTGGAGTGTGGCTGGGCCTATGCACCATCCAATCCTGGAACGTGCGGCTTGAATTCGCCTTTGGCATGGCGGTAACCATCTCGGTACCGGCTTCGCAGATACTGAGAGCCTGGGATTCCAGCGGAACCTACTGCCAGTTCGGCTTTCAGCCTGCTGGTGACTCGACTCTATATATCCTCGGAGACGCCTTCCTTACCTCCGCTTACGTCTACTACGACTTCAACGCCATGCAGATTGGTCTTGCTCAGGCAGGATGGACTGCCTGAAGCAGTCCTATGGGACAGTCGTGTGTTTTCAGACGAAGGTCAAGCAACATTAGCTGTATAGCGTAGTTGGTCAGTGGACGCCAAAAGCAGGCGTGCATGAACCTACGCCTACGCCTATGCCATGTACTTGAACTTAAACCCATGAGGAGGCCAGTAATCTGATGCATAATAACATCAAGACCGACTGGCTGGGGCTCGATGCTAGATTTGTCGAGCAATGTTTTCCCCATAAAGCCTAGGTCTTTGCTGTCAATTCTTTTATATATCCGCCAACGTAGTGGGAGAGGGCTAGCATATCTCCCCGTATATCGAGGTATGCACGCCTTATCAATTCTCTCCAGACTCGATGCCGTCACGAGACCTCACTCTTCGCCGCATAATTCTGGTCCAACCACTTCTGCCCTGCTCCGTCCATCACGCTCCACATCCTCGCCATCTTGCCCTTTTCGACCCTGTACATACAGTGTTCGTAGAACGTCTCTTCAGTCGTCGGTGTCGGCTTGTACGTCAACTTGATCCTCGATGCGATACTGCCAGCTTCCCGATCGGTATCATTCTCCACAACGAGCATTCCAACGTCAAAGTGCAACCCGGGAAGATCTTTCTGACTCTGCCTTATCATCTGCGCAAACGCGGCCACCGACATGGGCGCGTCGTCGTCATGACTGTGTATCAGACCTTCTTTGACGAATTGGGCCAGATCGCTGACGAGATCTTCAGCGTTGTTGATCGTGGAGATGTAGTCGAGATAGAATTGTCTGAGATCCATCTTTGTGCTCGGTGTCTGTTTCAGGGTTGTGCATCATATACCAGCGTGGATAGTTCCTAGAAAGTGAGGCTGAATGTATATGGAGATGAGAGTGTCGGATGTCACGTTTGAAGGTACGCCGTATTTCTAAGCGGATACGCATCGATGCTACATGGCCCAGGTTCCTTCGCGAGCGCTGATCATCATTGATGTCCAACCTGCGTCCGTCGTTTCGACGTATTTTGTCTCAGCTGGCCATTCAAGCGCACTCGTAAAAGGACAAAATAAGGATTTCTTGCTCTGACAGCGAAGATTTGCACGTAGAAATACTGTTGTTGTAGAGATGATGGGTCGTAGGGCACTAGGGCACTAGGGATGGGGGGGTCCAGCTTTGAAGACGATGTGATACCTGCCATATGCTCCGACGTACCATAAAGAATAGGGTGAATCATAAGTCTAGTACAATGCCGCCTTCCTGCGCAGTTCTAACAGCACGATCCCCCGGTCCACACCAATGAGCACTATGACACCTGTGGTTCATTGGAACCAACAACATATCTGAATGTTCAACTCCAGAGCCTATTGTCATGCTGAGTGATCTGAAACGACCAAACCGTGTTATCCTTACCCATGCGACGTCAAAGGACAGCCTCCCTCAAACATCATCAGTGACCAACGCTGTCCATGAACTCGCCCAGTGATGGAGACCCTCTTCAATCGCCGGAGATACCACCTTCAATCCCAGTCCTCGAAGTATCGAAGACGAGATCAACCCCCAGAGACGAATCACCCGACGCATCCACCACAAGCCTCCCAATCCGTACCTCGAGTCCTCCAGCCCTAGGTTCACGAACCAGCACATTTTCCAGCGTTCTCTCACGTTCTAGTTCTCCCAATGGAAGATTGTCGTTATCATTTGCGAAGTTTGGTCGATCTCAAGTCAACAGTCCGCTGGGTAATCCGTCGGAGAGTTACGATGACACCAGATCTCTAATCGTCCGGGCATTCTCCCCCACTGTCGCAATCTGCGCCGCGCCGGAAGTTGACGAATTGGCCGCACGAAAGGGAGTGAAGGATGGCTTCACTGGACTGATGCGCCCGTTTGGAGACAAGATCAGCGGCAAAGTTGTCGTGAGAGACAGTACGGGAGCCAGCAGAGCATGGGAAGACTTTGGCGTCCACTTCGCTAACCTTGACCAATTGGTGGAGAAAGGGACAAACCCTTCAGCGGAAGCCGAGCATCTTGAAAAGGTGGAAGAACTCATGGAACAGTTTGTCGGAGAGGGCTTCGATGAAACAGCAGATGTGCCTGCCCGAGGCGAAGTCTCACACTTCTATAAGTTGTTTCTGGCTCGATTGCTCTGCTCCCACGCCATGAGCCCGCATGAATCCTTTCGACATCCAGTCGGTGCAATCATCGCTATCAGCTCTTCAACGAGCCAACCAATCGAGACATTACGAAACCTTTACCAGCAGACGTCTCAAGGTTCCAAGGCGTTGCCAGCATATGCCAATCCGGAATACCTCCGGTACTATGTTCTTGTCCACGACGAGGATAAGGATGATTTCAGCAAATCTTCGGCGCTGTTCGATCAAATGAAGAGGCATTTTGGTCTTCACTGCCATTTGCTGAGATTGAGGTCGGCCTCATGCACGCAATCAGATGATGACACTGAAGAACTGCCTGTCTGCGAATGGCTATCCCCGTCCGAGCAGCTATCCATCTTAGAAGACACGGCCCATCTCATTGACCTCAACGCTTCAACTTCGCCTTATATCTTTGCCTCCGATGCCTCAGCACTCCGCGCGTTTGTCCGTGAGCTCATTGCACAATCAATAGTGTATCACATGGAGCAGAGAATTGCTCTATGGAATGAACAGATCGCTTCGCGCCGACGTGGGATCTCTGGCCGATTCATGTCTCTTTCCAAAAGGTGGACCGGTATTGGAAGCTCTCGAAACTCGTCAGCCACGAGTCTGGGAACCTCTGGAGCTAGCGGCAACTACGACAGTCTGCAGGGCACCTATCGGTATGATGCGCCTGAAAGTCTCCTGCGCAAGTTAGCAGACTATGCATTCATGCTAAGAGACTATAAGCTGGCAGCTTCGACTTATGAGCTCCTGCGGTCGGATTATTCGAATGACAAAGCATGGAAACATCTGGCTGGGGCCAACGAAATGTGCTGTGTTGCCACACTACTAAATCCGCTGACCAGCAGCGGAAGCTCCAAATTCAAGATCGAAAACTTCGACCTCATGCTCGAAACCGCGAGTTATTCATACTTGTCTCGTTGCTCGGATCCTGCTCTAACGCTGCGCTCTGTCCTTCTGGGCGTAGAGCTGCTCAAGGTTCGAGGCCGCGTCGCAAGCGAGCTCGCCGCCAAATGGGCTATTCGTGGCCTGGAACTTGATCTGGTTGGAAGTATCGGACACGTCCTGATCAGTGAGCGTGTAGCTTCCTGCTTTGCCGACCGTATCGGCATTGGCAACACCAGCTGGGGAATGCGTAAGCGGAAAGCTGCGTTCTGGAACATCATGGCTGCCGACGAGTGGATGAAGCTGGGTAGAGCAGAAGTTGCTGCTGAAAAGCTGGACGAAGCGCAGGAACTGTATAACGAATCGAAGAACAGCCAATCCATCAAGCAGTATCACGAACTAGCCGAATATTTGGAGCAGTTACGCCTGGCAGTCAGGATGAAGCTCGGAGAAGCCAGAAAGAGAGGTTTCAGCGGCGCCACACGACAATTAGAGCTGGATGTTGAGGGTCAAGAGCAAGGAGAAGTCGAAGACGAAACTCTGGAAGATATGAACCCTCTAGAGAGACTTGACAGCGCGGTAAATCGGAGGAGTTTAATGGTGGGCGTTGGGGGAATCAATCCTCTCGAGCCGACGCCGTTGAGTCCGGTTCGTCTGAATAGACGGGATCCTCTCTCAACAGGGGACGATGATTTTGAATGAATGCATTGAACTTCTTGATGGGTTTATTGACCGCCATCGGTGCAATGAGTACGTAGTACTATGTAAGTGTTAGGTATTCTGCACTGCTTTGGTAAGGCTACTTGTACATAGTGACTGGCTGCTGCACCTGCCTTGCTACTTTTGCGGTCCACTTAACGCGTGTGGAAAGCGCGTTTTTGTTAGCGCAATTCCGAACACACCTAATGATGTATTTCCACGCCGCCGCCGACCATTGACAACAAGACCGGCATTTGAGTCGCTAGCGACTGCGGCCTCCCTCTCCCTCCTCCCCTCTAGCCTGTCGTCGCCATCATGTTTGACCATGAAGAAGTCACAGACAGTACAGACTGGCTACTCACACCTCTCGCTGCTCTTGCGCCACTTGAGTCTTCACTACGGTGTCAAGTCTGCAAGGACTTCTTCACCACTCCGATGATGACCAGCTGCTCTCACACGTTTTGCAGTCTGTGCATACGAAGATACTTGTCTCAGGAAGGCAGATGCCCAGCTTGTCGAGAGACCGACCAGGAAATCAAGTTGCGCCGGAATTGGGTGGTGGAAGAATTGGTTACCAACTTTACTGCCTCTCGGAAAGACCTCTTCACCCTTGCAAAGACCTTCGCGGCGAAACCAGAACAGGCTGATGAGTCACCGCGTCCGAAGAAGAGGAGGAAGGTTGCCGCAGAACCCACACCGAACGGAGTTGAGAGACGGAGTACCCGAAGTCAAAGCAGGAAGAATGCGGAAGACACGAGCCAACAGAGCGCGCCGTCTACGCAGATCACGATCGAGGATAGCGAGGAAGGGAGTGTTTACGAGGACGATAACAACGAGAGTCCACATTTCACGAACGGTAAATTGGAACCGAACGATGGCCTGGTCGCGTGCCCATGCTGCCACCGAAGAATGAAAGAGACATTAATAAACTCACACCTGGATAAATGCATCGCTGGAGAGAACACTACACCTGTTGATGGCAAATCATCACCATCTCCGTCCAGGCCACAAATCGCCGCACCAGGGACAATCGCATATGCACAGCGCAGACCCACGAAACAGAACGAACGCCTTCCCTTTATCAACTACAACCTGTTGAATGAAAACGCCTTACGAAAGAAGCTGCGAGATTTGGGTATACCGAGCCATGGGTCAAAAGAGCTTATGCGTCGACGACATACGGAGTGGGTAAATCTATGGAACGCCAATTGTGATGCAATCAACCCTGTCGCCAAAAGGCAACTCCTGCAAGATTTGAGAGTATGGGAAGATACACTTGGGCGACAGATGGAGAAGCCTCCGAATATAGGGTTCATGGCGAAAGACTTTGATGGAAATCTCCATGTGAAGAACCAGAAGAACAACTTCGATGAGCTGATCAAGCAAGCCAGACAGAGAAAGGTTGTGGTAACACAGGAGGCACCTGAAGCGGAAGGAGATGGAACAGCGACCTCGAGGGAAGATGGGAGGATGACTTCTGCACAAGTATCTGTAGCAGATGTACCACGAGAAGATACCACAACGGCCCTGTCCGATGGTCAGCAGGCTCCTGTGACAACGACAGACTCATTACAACCCTCAACAGCAGAGATAGGAGCGTCACCGTCGAAGAAGAATCTCGGGTTGCAAAACGATCCTTTCTCGACCGGCGAGCCGGTTACTGGTCGCTTCTTTGTATGATCCGGCTCTTGTGCTTCGTCTGTCAGAGCAGGCTGTCGGAGGATTGAGGGACCGGATCGTATGGGAAGAGGTAGCCAAAGGGGGTCAACCTCTGCATGTTATGGAATCACGATTATGATACATGGGTCGATACATATCTGAGGTTTAGCAAAAGTATGGCCAACAAAGAGCTGGCTAGCCTGGCTAATCTGGTATCACAAAGTCGTCTCTGGTCATTAATCTATCCTGTTTTCAGAGCCTGCCCTGCAAATCTCTGCCGTTACTGTGCTTGTAGCTCTTGTCCGTTGATCTCCATCCTCTCCAATCTTTCGATGCTTCTTGATAACTCCTGCTCTGTTGGATCGTCTTCAGCTTGTTTCTCCTTTTCCTTTTCCTTTTCGGCCTGCTCCTTCTCCTTCTCCTTCTCCTTCGCCGCTTGTTGTTGCAGTTGCAGTTGTTCCAACTCTGCCAGTCTCCGTCTCGTGACTTCGGCTTCTCGAGCCTGCTGTCTTTCCTTGTCCGCCTGCTCTGCTTGTTCCCGTTTGACTCTCTCCTCTTGTTCCATGCTCTCCAACTCGTCGTCGACATCTGCCTCGTCAAGCACGACCTTGCCGTCCAGCGGCTCGGCAATGACACCGCTGACCTCGTCGACCTGCGCCATCTCCTCGCGCAACGTCTCGATGACATCCTCGACCTTGTCCACGCCGCCGACTTTTCTGTTCAACGTCTTGAGCACGCCGGCACTGGCTTCCATCGCGGCGACGACTTGCACCTGGTCCACGGCCGCCTCGATCTTGGTGTAGACTTCTTCTAGTTGGTGGAGCGTGTTGGATCGTGACTCGAGCGTTCCTTCGGCGAGTTTCTTCGACCGCAGCGCCGAGAGCGCGGAAGCTTTGTTCCCGGCCTTGACCGAGGTGTGTGCTGTAGCTTGCAATGTCGCTATCTTTGTGGTGAGGCTGGAGATTTGACTGCTCAAATTTGCTATGAGCGTCTTGAGGGAGGCGATGCTCCGATCTTCTTGCGTGATGGGGTCGGGCATGGCAGCTCCGGCGGCCTTCAGCTTGATTGTCGTATCGTCGTAGCTGAGCGCCTGCTTGTCTCGGGATAGGTACCGTAGGAGGACGTTGACGTCTAGCTCTGCTATTGTTGTTGTTGTTGTTGTTGTTGTTCCCGTTGATAGTCCTTGTATGAGCTCACCCACCTCAGTGACGAATTGCTCGCGACTCATGATCCTATCCGTCAGACTTGTAGTGCTGTGGTCTTTTTGTAATGTGGTCGCGTATCGGTTGTACACCTCCTCTAGGGTCGACACGAGCACGAGACTACTGCCGTGTCGCAGGTGGCCATTGACATCGTAACTCCCGCCGGCCCATACGAGCCCTGCTTTGCGCAGACTCCAGTGCAGTATCGACCACGGCGAAGGGATCCACGACTTGTTGTAGATGGATTTCTCGGAGTCCACAAAATCGTGCAGGTCGACCATCTTGCCCGTGCGGACGGCGTCGTCGAGCACGCAGCCCAGGCCCGAGGGCCGGCCGTATTGAGGTGATGCGAGCGCATTGAGCAGGTCATCGGACGTCTGGAGGATGAGGCGTTGTTGGAGAGGGAGTTGGCCGGCCAGAGAGGCGCGTGTGAGGGCGGACGTCCAGGCCGTTACGTTCGCGGCATAGCCCTCGGGATTGGTGGTGCGTTGGACGCTTAGGTCAGAGTACAATGACGGCAGACGCGTGCGCCGGAAGGAGGGTTCGTTTTCGACTAGCCAGTCGAGCAAGGTGGGCATGCTGAGCGGCGACGACGGAGGGAGAGCATGGGGGAGAGGGAAAGGGGACGGTGTAAGATCTGGAGGTACTGAGAGTACCCAAGAGACGGAATGGAGGCAGTGAATGGTAGCGACTTTACTTTTGGGGTTGTCGTTGTGGTTTTTGTTTACGACGTCAGTGGAGAAAAGGCAGGCAAGGCTCCGGACCAGGCCACAAGGCTGGTGGTGAAATGGGCGCGGATGGGCAAGGATTGTTTGCTATCCCGAGACACATCACCTTCAAGGGCTGGAATCTATTGTTTTCTGACGAGCCATGGTTTCAGGCTGCTTCTACAATTTGGAGTTATTTTCCTTGTATTCTGATCACTGCTCATTGCGAATATTGCCACGAATCATGTCTATCATCAGTCTTTTGTCTCTGAACGGACAGGAGCCACCTATTGCGAAAATCTAGACCACTTCCAACGCTGCTCTTTCTTCCGAGTCTCATTACATAGTATATCAGATCTTTCTCTATGCCGTCATTTCCTTCCAGAGTGTCTCTACCAGGCCCCAATATCTCTTCTCATCCAGCATGACGTGGCCCACATGTCTACTAGATACGAAATCTTCCAGCTGTACTCTGTCTTTGCCAATGATTGAAATGGCCTCGTTGGCATGTGCTTCCACGTCGTCTGCCGGAATAAGCGCGTCCGCTTGAGAATAGAAGTACAACCTCTTTAGGCCATCCTGCATGAATGCGCCCTCTGGATCGTTCAGCTTCTTCCGAAGCCATGTCGTGATGTTCTCGCTTCCTGACACGGTCTCTATCGTCTTCGCCATACCAATGTATCCCCATACTGCCACACTGCCGATGGCCCGCAGAGGACCTGATTTGGGCAGTGACTCGGATATCGCGGTGTGAGCACGCCTTGCGGATGGCAAGCTGGGCGTGCTGTCCAGAACCAATGCTGATATCGGAAGTAGCTCGTCCTTGTTCGGTGAAAAGTCTCGGTAGGCAGCCGTAAACTGTGAAGCTGTGTATGAACCACCATTCGAAAATATGTGGACGAGAACTCTGGGTTTGTTCGGCCGTTTCTCGTCCACGAGCTGCTGTATCACCGAGAGAGCAGGCTGTATGGCTGTTCGCTGCAGGAACAGTGGTCGCCAGAATAGGTCTGCTCCGTTTTGTCGGAGTAGAAGGATTGGAGACTGAGGATACATCATCTGATAAGGCTTTGTGTACTTCTTGATGTACCGTGGCTGGGCTCCCATCCAGGAACATAATATAATTAGGTCGGGGTGACCGCCAGACGTTTGTGGCTCCGAAGACGTTCCTGTTGCTGGCTTGTATAGGAAAATCTGCTCTCCCAGCTTGGTGAACTCTGGGAGATAAGGATCTGGCCGCTGCTCCCCTAATTGAGGCTCTGGTTTTGGTCCGGCGATCTCCATGACTGCTTTGTGGGAAGGGATGTGATACCTGGGGATGGAATGGACGCCACGCTTTTCGGAAGCCAGTCTATGTCTTGCAGAGTATGTCGAAAGAATGAGATCGAGCTGAATGCCGCAGAGGATTTTCGCGGATCGATGCGAATGCGCCCGACGCTAATGGCAGTAAGCTACCACAAGTCGCTGCTTCTGCACATGTAGTACCGTGTCCGAGCGATATGTATATATAGATAGCGAATGTAAGGAGATCTGACCGAGTGACTGTTAATATGGAAGCCCACCATGGATAAAAAGCTCACAGTAAGGTCCTCATGCTCGTCTCCATGGGGAATGGGGCAGAAAACAGGTTTCAAGTGACAGCAGACATGAGAACGGTGTGACCTACCTTTACAGCACACCGAGGTGTATTCTTGAGTTTGGCATCATTCCCCGAATGCCAACGGTTCAGTCTTTGTTATATCAATCCAAATCAAACCGAGTCAAACCAACATTTTCTGCCGAGGAAAAGTGGCCGGTACAAATTGCTGTCAGTGACATATACAGAGGCAAGCAAAAGAATGCAAAAACCCTCCTTACAATGAAGTGGAAAAGCTGAAAGTCTAGCGCAGGATGGACAGAGAGAGACGGGGTCGGTGTACAAATCTAGAGATGAAGAAGGTCGAGGCGATGAAGCCGAGGTGGGCGGGTGGCTTGGTGGTAATCAGATCGAGCTGCCATGATGTTTCGGGCACTCCGCCGTATTGAATACTGCCGAGTATTGGAGCAACCAAACCAATCAAATAGACGGCGAGTTTGAAGCTCAAGCCGTTGAGAAGAGAAGACACTGAGGTGCAGCAATCCTGCTTGTTTGCGCAATCCTTATTGATATGATACAAAATGCTTTTCACTCGCAAACTATACATCATTGTTTGCTGAGCGGTTCGTTGACTGATCGTTAATTGACCCATCATGGTCAAAGTGACACTTCACCACATCATGCACAGTGCAAAATGTCATTTCGTCCATAGTTGATCTCGTCGTCAGCTGTGTCGGCCTCGTTGCTTCTTGATGGCTATGGTGTCCTGGGACTGTCTCTGTGGTACTCCTACGGGGAGCTGACCCGAAGCAGACGGGAAAGATTCTGGCGATAATAGGACGAATGGTCGGCATGCTCGCGCAAATGATACCCGTGTTGAGTTCGATGGAAGACCAATAGGCTGCAGCGACATTGTCGTACGTAGGGTCGGTGGATTTGCTGATAACGTAGACGGCATGCAGACGTAGAATCGCCACAATACACACACTGCAACGCCGGTTTAGTAATGTTCATCACTCATACAATGCGGCGACTTACAATCCGCCCACAGCAAAGACGGCGAGCAGGCTATATTTCTGCTTCCGTGGAATGTTCAAAGTCTTCAACATCGGCAGCGGCAGAATGCAAAGTACAAAGTCCGAGGCAATGCAAACCGCCGCGTTAAAGAACCACCATATTTCAAACTTGATGCATTTGCCTCCGGGGATACTTCTATTCCAGAAATACCGAACAGGTGTGCAGGCGAGGGTGGACACCATCAATGTGACAAGGCCGTATGTGGCGAAGAAGCCTATGAGAAACCAAGCCGTAATTCGATACTTCCGTTCCCTGAAAAAGCTCAAAAATTGACAGCTGATGGAGCATTTGGCAAACGTAAGACCAAGGTTGTAAACGATCACACTGGCGTAGAAGGCCTTCATACGTCAGCAAGAATGAGCCCAAATGATTTCGAAGGAGCTGACCTGTAGCATTCGTTCGAAACGCTCCGGAGAAACGGTGGATATGTGCTCCCCCATACCGTTTTGTCGTTCTATCTCGTTAGTGATACTGATTTCTCTGGCTAGAAGCCGAACATACCAACTTCAATGGCGCCTGAAAGCCCGAAAGACCACACCATTGCGACACAGATGAGGATATCCTCCTTGAGCACGCGACCCACAAAAAATATGCGACTCGTGCAGCGTAATAATATAAACACGAGAGCCACGGCCGAAAAGGTCATCGAGATGACCACAGCCTGAGTGCCCGACATCGCGTCGGGCAACTTGCAGAGTTGACAGCTTGTAATGTTCAGTCGACGTCTCAAGGAGAAGCAGGAGGTCGGTCGGGATTTGAGGTTTTGGCGGATATCTGAAGGTTTGGAAGTCTCCGTGGCAAAGTTACTTGGAAATGTTTCGAGGTGGAAACCCTAGACCCCCAAACTCCATGCGCACAAAGTCAACAACAGGCGACAGGACAGCCAAGAGGCGGGAGGCAGATATATTCTCGAAGAATCGGGACAGTGCGTTCAGTCTTGACAGCACGGAAAAGACGCTCGGACAGCTGGCAGACCCAGTTCCACAAGTGGCGAGGAACATTTTGCAAGTTCCAATTTCCTTCCTTCCCCAGGCTGTGGCGAGACTGCGATGACCAAACATTGTTCTTTGGAGTTATACAGTAAGCAATGGTGAGGCTTTGAGTGTTGAGATCAATGGTGTTGATAAAGGGTTTCCGCATCGAATTTCTGACGCGCACACTTCTGATCATCGACAGCGTCCATGCATGTTCAGAATTCGCCTTTGGCTATCTTGAACTGTAACTTTGTGCCTCGAGAGCTTCGAGCAACAGAAAGCGAGCTTTGAGCGTAGCCGTAGTTGACAATTAGGAGGCGACGCCACACTTACGTTCTGGCTGCGTAGGCTGCAAGTTGTCTGAGATACATTGTGCTCGAGCGCACGGCAGGGGTCAATAGTATCAGATTGGGGTACATAATGGAGGTGGAAGCGGCAGAGCAAAGTTACGCGTAACAGAATTCCGAATGCGATTCGCGATCGAAGCCATTACCAATTCGACTTAGTACCGCAGAGATGGTGGCATACCAGTGTCTCAGTGGCATCTGTGCACGGTACTCTTGCCCAACTCAATCGCCATGATCGTCGCACAGTCTGGGAGGAATAACCGGCCATCGAGGGTCTCCATATACTACGATAGTATGTCGAAAAGCAGATCACCCATTTGACCACGTGCACCCCCCCGTAGACATCGACAAATACTGTAACATAGCAGGGTGAAAGGCAGTACACGGCGTTTTAAGATGTGAGGAAGGGTCTGGTATAGTGTCGCGGCGGACATCATGTGTAAGGCCTAGACTGAATGACGATAGCATGGTAGAGGACATCATGCGTAAGGCATGCGCTGGGCGACAGTAGGGTGGCTATGGAACAGAGCATCAAGTGTTGACAATGTCTTTCATTGACCACTAGGTGAACGCCATGCGTTCGTTGCGTCATTCGTCTCTCCTATTGAGAGTAAAGTAGAGTAGTGTACACAAAAAC
Organism: Vermiconidia calcicola; assembly: GCA_035928285.1. NCBI lineage: Eukaryota > Fungi > Ascomycota > Dothideomycetes > Mycosphaerellales > Extremaceae > Vermiconidia > Vermiconidia calcicola. The sequence continues at coordinate 543,306 of JAXLQG010000015.1, forward strand.
CAAGCACAATCAATGGACCAAGACACATTCTTCAGCCAGCGTGTCCGTCCCGCTTTGGAGCCTGTGGCTGCTGCGAAGCCCACTGGGCATAGGCTATTGACGATGGGTGATCTGGGCCAAGCAGTTCATCTAGGTACCGAGGGAGTAGAGCCAGAGTGGCGGGTGTTGCTGTTGATGCCAGGTTTTGTGATCTGGGTGCAACCTCTGGACGTGGTGCGGCGCGAGCAGGTCGCATAGGAAGTACAAATCGAACAGAAGGGTCCATCTGGCGTTGTGAGGCAGTATTGTCAGGTTGCGGACGCTGAGGAGGCATAGCTTGAGCATAAACTGGTGGATTTGGTGCTGCTGGGTATTGTCGGCCATTAAGCAACGCGGCAACCGCTGCGGGATTTGGATAGGCCATTGTACCGTCATCAGGCCAGTCGTTCGGACGCAAACTTGGATGATAAGCTGTAAAATCGTTCCCAGTGGCTGTATAATCTGCTGGAGGCACGTTCCCGTTCATAAGGGCATTGCTGAAGTAAAGGTCGAAAAGATTGGATTCGTTGGCTCGGTTTATTCGAGGATAGGTGGCCAAGTCGGGGTATGTAGTATGATAAGCGGCTTGTTGAACCCATGAGCGCAGGTCAGGGCCCTCACAACTTGAGTAGAGAGGACGGTGCTCGCAGGCTGGGCCGAGGCTTCAGTATGAGTTGTTCCTGGCATGTATCCGGCATGGCTCTGCGTGTCCGCGATCTGCGTTTCGTTACTCCGGCTGCCTTCATTGCTGGCGTTTTTGGCGTATTCTGCCTGGACAGCTAGGTATGAATTGGCTGTGGCATTCGAGGAGGTTGCGGTCGGTGGTGGGTCGAAGCCGTACTCAAGGCCAGCAACACGGCTCTGTGTGTCCGCGATCTGCGTTTCGTTACTCCGGCTGCCTTCATTGCTGGCGTTTCTGGCGTATTCTGCCTGGACAGCTAGGTATGAATTGGCCGTGGCATTCGACGAGGCTGCGATCGGTGGTGGGTCGAAGCCGTACTCAAGGCCAGCACCACGAAGTTCTTGAGTCTGATAAACTGGAGCCAAGATTGATCTCGGATGGAATGCAAGCAGAGCTGGCTGCGGAGGCTGCGAAGGTTGGGACGGCGATGGTCGAGGAGAACGGCGAGAGGGGAGTATGGGAGACGTGACTTTGCGCTTGCGCTTGCGGGAACTCATGCTGGCCAAAGGAGTTCGTAGTAGCTTCTTGTCTACCTCAAAGAAAGGGCGAAGCGATTGTAGAAGGCAATACTGGAAGGTTGACAAAGCCTGTCTGTTGGTGTCTTGTGAAAACACCTGAAAAAGTGGTGTTGTGAAGCATCGAAAATTAGAAGGCTAGACATCAGAACGCACTGGTATCAGAAACGCAAATGCGTCGCGCAGCCTCAATCCATTCAATGCCATCTATTCATTCATGTCGGACACTCAACGGTATCCAGCACGTTCTGGATGGCTTTCTCTGGATCAAGGTCTTCTAGCAGCTCTCGTGCTGTGGCCAGATCAGTGCCATACAGAGTGCTGCGTTCCCGACTTGGAGTGGCTATCACAAGTCGATGTGGATATATCTTTCTTGCTGCCAGCCCAATAAGTGATGGAGTAACATAATCTAACCCGTGAAAAGGTGCAAGGTATCTGCGAACACAATCAGCGTCTGCCTAGCTAATCGCGGAGCAGGGCTTACTTTGCCAGAGCAAGGAACAACGTCGTTGCATAAGGAGTAACACCTCCGTCGATACCTCTCTCCATGCGGAGGAAAGCCACCACATCTTGGAGGTATCTCCGGATCTCGGGGGTAATTGTTGCTGCTTGACCCTGAGTGCGAAGCTCTATGATCAGCTGGCAATTGTGAGCAGCTGTCAACATGGTACACAACATGGTCCTACCTTGGGATTAATGCGGCGACTTGCGACGGCTTTCTGACGTCTTATACTAGGCGACGTGGAGTACGAATACATCGAATGATTGTCGTCCGCATTGTTGGCTTCATACAGCTCCTCAAGGTTCGGAAACCCGTCTTCTGGGTTGTGCTGATGGGACATGAAGATTCGATCATTCTGGAAGGCATCAGCAAGAATACAAAGGGCTTGGACAAAGTGATCCTACGAGGTGCTTGTTCAATCGGATGTGCGAGGAGGTCGAAACGACCGGCAGCAGGAGGAACACCTTTGGAGCAGTGTGTACTGTTGTTCGACTGAATATTCTCCGTCTGCGAATGAGCTGGTCGAGCAATCAGTATGGCTGAGACAAGTTGGACGAATATCCTACCTCGAGGGCCTGGATTTGCACATCCTCATGGGCACGATCAAAATCTTTCGCAATCACGACGTTGACAACTTTTCTACTATCCAGCTTCGATTGTACAGTGTGAGTCGAGGTTGGTCCCCTGAAGTCGACACCAGCAATTCTGGATCGCAGAGCACCGCCCTAGAAAGCTGTCAGCAACCGCCAGCCACAGGCGAATACAAGAGGCCAACATTTTCAATGTCGTTGTCGGACTGCTCGGGCGTATCGCCAAGCTCGCTCGCATCATCCAATATGGCCGACACAAAAGAGTCGACAGATTGCAAAGAACCCTGGTTGATGATGATATACGAAAGGTTGAAGATATCTGTGACAATCTGTACATGTCATCAGCTCTACACGTTGGATTCTGGAGCAAGGTCGTGTACCAGGGCCAGCTCCGAAGCCACATCATCGAGGAACGCCTCAGGAGTCTTGATCAAGCAATGATGCTGTGCAACAAGGCTGAGGAGCACAGCCAACTCCAAGTCAGACAGATCGTTGACATGATCCAGGAAGCCTTGAGTATCCATGGTTCACATGGAAGTTGTTTCACAGGGTTCAGGGATTACTTTGTTGTTCTGTAATAGTCGGAGCTGTGTCCCTAGCATATCGAGAAGGTGCAGGCCAGTTATCTGCCATCGCAGAAAGAATTATGACAATGGTTGACTGTGCTGTCGCGAGTGAAGGTGGGAAGGTGGGAAAACAAGCTGAAGCCGACTTCCGCTTGAACAGATGCCAAGACGGTGCATCATTGGCTTAACGCCAACGACAGTTGATGCCTTTCATCTTCCCTCCATCCATTCATTTTACTCATGCTTTGTTTGTAGTTTGAATGCATCGTCCCTCCGATCTGATGGTCACAGCGGCCCAATGACAAGCAATAATCCCAGAGCTGGCTGGGAAAAGATAGGCGACCAATTCTATCAGAAGGTCCAGCTTTACGAATCGGTCTTTGACGCGGACCTCGAGCTCGAGAACTACTTCGTTGCTGGGGCGCCATATGGAGGAGCTCTAGGTAAGAGTCTCTGCAGGGTTTACGAATTTAATCTAATAGTACCAAAGCATTATGGCGGGATGCATCCAAAGTTGCCCGATATAGGACTGGCCAATCGACCAAGTCAACGATTGACATTTACTCATCTTCGGGCAAATTGATCAGCAACATCAATTGGGAAAAAGGTCCGATTAAAGGCCTAGGGTGGTCGGACGATGAGAAGCTCTTAGTCGTTACTGAAGACGGCATTGTGCATTGCTACTTCGGATTGCACGGCGACTTTCAGCCATTCCTACTGGGGCACGGCGCTGAGGAGTATGGTGTCGTGTCTTGTCGATTCTGGTCTCAAGGCTTCGTCGCCTTGCTCGGAAACAACACCTTGATTGCTGTCTCTTCCTTTGACGAACCGAGGCCGAGAGTGCTTGCTCAGCCGCCAGAAGGCGAAGTACATTCTTGGTCATTAATCCCACCAGCATATACCCTTTCCAGGTCGGTTGAGGTCTTGTTGGCCATCGACAAGACAATCTATGTCGTCGATGCGTCCGAATCCGAAGACCGAGGCCTCTCGGACGGCCCTTTCAAGCATATTAGTGTGTCGCCAAATGGGCGATTTGCAGCCTTGTACACCGAAGACGGCAAAGTTTGGGTGGTCGGCAGCGACTTTCAGAATAAATACAGTGAGTATGACTCCAAAGCGAAGACAACGCCAACGCAGATATGCTGGTGTGGCAACGATTCCGTCATATTGGCCTGGGAAGACGAGGTTCACATGGTCGGTCCAAATGGTGCTGCCGTCAAATATTACTACGATGACCAAGTACACGTCGTTGCAGACATTGACGGTGTCCGATTGATAACGAATGAAGCGTGCGAGTTTCTGCATAAAGTTCCAGACCCATTGGAAGAAATTTTCAAGCTTGGATCTACATCAGCAGCATCTGTTTTGGTGGACTCGATTGAGCTGCTCGAGAAAAAGTCTCCCAAAGCCGACGAAAACATACAGCGCATCAAACCAAACCTTCCGGAAGCTGTCGAGACATGCATTCGCGCTGCTGGCGATGAATTCAACCACAACTTTCAGAAACAGCTATTACGCGCGGCTTCATTCGGCAAGTCGGTTCTGGACCTGTACAGCAGCGACGAATTCGTTGATATGTGCGAAGACCTCAGAGTCCTCAACGCTGTACGAGATTTTCGCATCGGGCTTTTCCTGTCCTATGAGCAGTATTGCCGACTCACACCGGAGCGACTCATTGCTCGGCTGGTGAACCGGCGAAAATACCTCCTTGCGATCAAGTTATCCGATTTCCTGCATCTTCCTTCGAACAAGATCTACGTGCACTGGGCGAGCCAGAAAGTCCGAAGCTCTTCAGGCGATGACGACGCGATTCGAGAGCTGGTAGTTGAACGGCTACGTGGCAAGCATGGGATCTCCTTTGAAACAATTGCACGAGCCGCCTATGATGAGGGCCGGAGCCATCTGGCAACAACGCTGCTCAATCATGAACCGAGAGCAGGAAAACAAGTCCCGCTGCTACTCAACATGGAGGAAGACGAGATTGCTCTGAACAAGGCGATCGAATCTGGTGACAGTGATTTGGTATTCTTTGTCCTGCTCCAACTCAAGAGCAAGCTACCACTGGCCACTTTCCTCCGAACCATCAGCGAGAAACCTGTGGCTGCGGCTCTTGTCGAAAGCTCAGCAAGAGCGCAAGATCAGGACTTATTGAAGGACCTCTATTACCAAGACGACCGACCCGTCGAAGGATCAAATCTCCTGCTCGAAGATGCCATGCATCAGCCCCAAGTTCATGCGGTGATGGACAAGCTGAAGCTCGCGGCCAGATTGCTTACAGACGCCAAAGACCCCACCGCCATCATGCATACTAGAGCTCTGACAGAAGCCACTCAACTGCTTAAGATGCAAGAAGCATTTGACAAGGAGATCACCGATAGTAGTGGCAGCTTCCTCGGCTTAAGTATCAATGAAACGATGTATCGACTCATCAAATCCGGGTACAGCAAGAGAGCTGCCAGTGTTCAGAGCGCTTTCAAAGTGCCAGAGAAGTCTTGGTGGTGGGTTCGACTCCGCGCGTTGACTGCAGCGCGTCTATGGGGCGAAGTCGAGGAGATTGCTAAGAGCAAGAAGTCGCCCATTGGTTGGGAGGTAGGTCTTCCGTTCATCGAAGTAGTGCTGTTCTGACTTGTTGCAGCCCTTCTACAACGAAGTGCTCGGAGCAGGCAATACGCGTCTTGCCTCGTCGTTCATTCCCAAATGTACCAGCCTTCAGCCGGCCGAACGTATTGAGATGTGGGTTAAGTGCGGCATGATCGTCAAAGCTGGTGAAGAGGCTCTGAAGGCAAAAGATTTGGCGTCTTTAGAGTCGCTGCGAGACAAAGCCAATGGACAGCAGCACGTCGAAATCGAAAGGATGCTGACGCAGTTGAGGCCCAAGAAATAGGATCATCGAAAGCAGAAAGCAGTCCTCATGTAATCTTCTCAATCTCGTCCTCCATATCCGTGGTTGGTGCTGATGCTGTACGATCGACGACGACCAATTTTGTCGCAGGTGCCGTGACAGGCAGTTGCACTCCCTCTACAATCTTTACGTTGGGAGCGCTGTCATCCATCTCTTCATCGACCCATTCGTCTCCGTCAATATTTTCTCCCACGACGGCCTTCACCTTGTCGAACTTTGTCGCACCAGTATTCACGTCGTCCCACAACTTCGCCCTGTCGCGTATTTTCTTGAGCTTAGATACGGCCTCGTCGGCCTTCTTTGACAGTCGATCTTGGACCACTTCTGCTCTTGCCAGCCCTTTTTCATGTCGTCGTCGTTGGCCCCTAGTCAGAGGCTTTTGTTTGCTCTTTGACTTGGTAACACCGCTAGCTGGCCGAGCAGCTAGGACTGGGGTAGCGTCTGAGGCACGAGGGGCATTCTTGACGGATTTGTCTACATCTATTGATGGAGATGTGGCTCGCTTCGAGGCTCGAGACCGTGGGTTTGCTGTACGGCAGTCAGCATCGCTGGAGCGCATTCCTTAGGCATAAATCCTCACCTGTAGCATTCTTCTTGACCTTTGCCGTCTTGGCCATTGTGGGAGATCTTTTCTTAAGTCTTGCCAGAGGCGTGCAATTCGAAAAGGGCGGCCTAAGAATTATTGTTTCTGCACGGCGTTCTACACTTTTTTGTGGGTTCGACACGAGCGCATCGTTTGGTCGATCCAAATGACGTCGGTGCCTGTCTTCAACTTCAAGTGTTGATGGTTGACATGCCAGCATCCAGCATCCAGGCTGCAGACTGTTAATCATCTTTCACCTCACCAGACTGCCCTTCTTCGCGGCTCAGTTCGATCTCATTATATTGTAGTTCCTGCCTCCGCTTGATTGCCGTACTGGACTTTCTGATGTTGGGCTCATGGCGCCCCCAAGACCATTGAAACGCCAAAAGACCAACCCGACCGAGGGTGCACCGTCGGTCCAAAACGACCCTGCGGACGTTCCTCTTCCTCCAGACACTCCGGCACGGCCGTTCACTCCAAAGCCTTCGAGCTCACCAGAAGAGGGAAAACGCTCAGTAAGGAGCCTTGTTTGCGGACGACTTGGCCACTGACGGGATCTGACAGTCATGGATTACTCGGACTTGGCCTCGCAAGGCACGACCGCTTGCAGAGATCGCACGTGAAAGCGTCTCATCTGCCTCAAACGCAGCTCAAGAGGTGGCTTCGATAACCAAAAACAAAGCTCGATCCCAGAGATCACCCTCATTAGCCATGGCTTTGGGAAAGACCACCTCCAATCGATCGCTACCAGTTGATGCAACTACGACCACCGTGAACGCGACCGCGGAATCCACGATACCGAACAGCAAGAAAAAACCCGAAGCACAAGCGAATGGGAAGAAGACTGAAGAGGCCGGGGCCGACAAGCCTGTCAAGGGACAAGAGCAGAAGCCTGAAGATACGGATGGGGCCGGAGCTACCGTGCCACCCATACCGCCAGCTACGGCAGCGACAATGCCCGAACAAGGCAACAACATGCAAGGAACTTGGCTCGGTTGGCTAGCGAAGAGAGATGGGACGGCTACAAAGCCGACCGACGTGCAACAGCCTCCAAGTCTGACCACGGAGGCCGAAGAAACTTCACCACCATCGGCAAGTAATGCAGGCGAAAGCCTCCAGCCGCCATCGGAAACACCACGGCAAGACAATGAAGTCCCCGCAAATGCGAGTAACAAGAGAAGCTGGTATCAGATGTGGAGCAGCGATGCACCCTCCGAACCTACGAAGGAGGCACCGTCCATACCAGCCACAAAAGCCACTACGAGTAGTACCTCGGAAGCTACGAAGCAGGTCAAGAACCTAGATATCCCGGCGCCAGAGACACCAAAGTCCAAATCTACGTCTAAAGCCTCTTCTATAGAGACTTCGCCTCCACCGCCTCTTAGTGGAGACGGTTCCAAGTCTTCCGGCTGGGTATTCTGGTCGCGAGATAGGAAGGGGCAGGCATCTGCCCAACCGGAAAATGAGACTCATGTCGGTGAGATTGCCATCTCGGACACGCCTTCACAAGCGAAGCCCAAACGAGCATCAATCAGCCTGCATGACGATGCAGCCAGACCTGTTTTGAAACCCTCACAACAAGAAGAGTTATCCAAAAAGGCTATGGCTGAGAGAACTCCTACGACTAGAACCGCAGCTACCGAACAGCCGCAACCTCAAAACTCGCAAAAGAAGACCACCATGATCAAAGACGGTAAATCCACCAAGGCTGAATCTTCCAATGCTACAGCCGTCGCCAGAGAACCAGTAGAACTTGGGACTTCAAGGCAGGCTTCGCCCGCACCCTCGAAGAAGGAGATGCCCAACTTATTGTTGCCCCCAATCGGAGAAACCTTGACCTACGAGGAACAGCCGTCTATTCTGCAACAGCTGGCAAGGATGCTCTATTATACCAAAGAGCCACATCTCAAACACCTATCTGTCGTCAAAGATCCTCCGCGGATAAAGAATGCTCTGGCCATCGGCGTGCATGGGTATTTTCCTGCGCCTCTTATCCGCACGATGCTTGGTCAACCGACGGGTACGTCCATCAAGTTTGCAGACATGGCGGCGAAATGCATCAGAAAATGGACGCGAAGTCGCGGGTATGACTGCGAGGTCAAGAGTGCAGCCCTTGAAGGGGAAGGCCGAATTGCCGAACGAGTCGAGCTCTTGTGGAAACTGCTCCTCAATTGGATCGATGAAATTCGGAAATCGGACTTTGTAATGATTGCTTGTCATAGCCAAGGTGTACCTGTGGCAATCATGCTGGTCGCAAAATTGATACAGTTTGGCTGCATCAGTGGGGCTCGAGTAGGGATTTGTGCAATGGCGGGTGTCAACATGGGCCCGTTTCCAGAGTACAAGTCTCGTTGGATCAGTGGAACAGCCGGCGAACTCTTCGAATTCTCCGATCCAAACAGCAAAGTGTCCATGAGATACCTGGAAGCAATGGAAGTGGTGTTGAAGTTTGGAGTACGGCTTACCTTTGTTGGCAGCATTGACGACCAACTGGTGTCAATGGAGTCGTCAATCTTTGCTCCTGTCACTCATCCTCACATTTACAGAGCCGTCTTCATCGACTCGCGCGTTCATGCACCAAATTTCTTATCCCACCTTGTGGGCTTCGCGCTGAAGCTGCGCAACGTTGGTGTCCCGGATCATGGTCTTATCAGGGAATTATCGTCACCTTTGGCAGGGAGTTTATATGGTGGCGAGGGACATTCACGCATCTATGAGGAGGATGCGGTCTATGACATTGCAGTCTCTTTCGCATTAGAGACAAGTGCTCTCAAAGATGTGCCCATCTCGAAGAGACAGACCAGCAACACGATGGCGAATCCGTACGTCCTTCCCTTTGCCATGCGTGGAATTTTGGAAGAAGATTATGTGAAGACAGAGCTCCAGAACGAAGCCCAAGAACTCCTCGCGCAGTTTGACGACTGGAAGCCCACAACGAAGGCTCTGAAGGATGTCAAGTTTAGACTTGAAGGAATAAGATCGAAGCTCTAGAGGAAAGGGAAGAAATTATTTAGATCGGGTAGTCAGCAGAGGCGTAGCTGGAAGATACACAGTAGACCGTAATGACTGGAGTGATGGAACTTCCGCAAATATCGATTGGCATCTGTCTTAAGTCATACGTACTGCTAGTATGTACGTCCTCTGGTCGAGCTCAGCCTTACGCAGCGTTACGCAGCATCATGCAGCCTTACGCAGCCTTGCACAGCCTCGTGTTACTCCGAGTTCGTGTTGACAATGACGACCATCGGAACCTCCCCACTCTACTTGTTGGCGCGGTTCACTCAAGTCGACAGCATACTTGTTGTCTACTTCGTATGGGTTGAAACTTAGACCATGTATCTGCGCCCATGGACGCAGATACTCAGCCTCCTCCTGTGCCTGCAGGTGGTGCACGCTGACGCAGCTCTGGAAGATGCTGTCTCCCCCAATGTCTACGACAGCCATCTTTCAGACCAGGAAGTCTTCGCTGGACTGTGTCCAGATTATACGAGCTACGCTCGTCACAAGCAGTACTTCGCGAGGATACATGATGTGTTGCGATCGTGCTGACATTCTCCCAGTAAACCTCTGAGCGAAGGACCACTACAGCTCCCCTACCAACGACCTCACCCGCATTGTCGCAAGTTCTCCTCGCCTGCGGTGGAAAAAGTGATTGAAGATCTATACCCTCGATTCAAAGATCCCGACCTAGCACACATATTTCGCAATGCATTCCCCAACACGCTCGATACCACTGTGCTATGGCACGTCGACGGCGTCAAGACACATGCAGAAAAGTCACGGCTCTTTCGCGACCGAGGCAAATGGGACGGAGCCCATTCCTTCATAGTTACTGGCGACATCAACGCCGAATGGCTACGAGACTCGACGAACCAGCTAGCTCAGTACCAACACCTTGCAAGCTCGGCCCCAGATATCTCCAATCTGCTGCTGGGCGCAATCAACACCCAGGCCGAATTCGTCATCGCCTCGCCCTACTGTAACGCCTTCCAACCTCCCAATCCATCTCGCTTGAGTCCCGTACACTCTGGACAAGAAGACTACGTCCATCCAGCCTACGAGCCTTCCGTGGTCTTTGAATGTAAATACGAACTCGACAGCCTAGCTGCCTTCCTTTCCCTGACGAACCAATACCATACCTCGACGGGCTCGACAGCATTCCTCACACCGCGATGGTACAAAGCCCTCGAAGCGCTTCTTCGCGTGCTTGAAGAGCAGTCTCGGCCTACATTCGATCCTGCCACAGGCGAGTACGAGCGCAATCAATACACCTTCTCCCGCAACACGCGCCTGGGCACAGAAACGCTCAACCTTGAAGGGACAGGTAACCCTCTATCCAACGGGACCGGCCTGGTAAGGTCTGCATTCCGACCATCCGACGACGCTACGATTTTCGGATTTCTCATCCCCGCGAACGCAATGATGTCCGTTGAACTCGCGCGCACCGCTGAGATGCTCAAAAAGGCCTCGACAACGGCCACGGAGAAGGAAGCGGATTGGATGACCAAGGTCGTCAAGAACCTTGCACGGCGGTCCGATATCATCCGCCAAGGGATATACAAGCACGCCGTCATCACGCATCCCGAATTCGGACAGGTCTTTGCGTACGAGGTCGACGGGTACGGATCGTATCTTCTCATGGACGACGCGAACATCCCGTCTCTCTTGTCCCTTCCGCTCCTCGGCTTCGTCGGCAAGGATGACGAGGTCTACCAGAACACGCGGCGGATGGTCCTCACGCAGCGTGGGAACCCCTATTTCTTGGTTGGCGACAAGTTCGCCGGCATAGGGGGTCCGCACATCGGGCTACGCAATGCATGGCCGATGTCTGTCCTCGTGCAGGCCATGACGGCCGTCGACGACGGCGAAATCACCGAGTGCATTGAGAGAGTCAAGAATGTGAGTATCTTCGGGCTGATCAATGAGAGCGTCGATGTGCATCGAGGCGTGAGGCGCGGCGGTGACGGGATGACGAGGAGTTGGTTCGCTTGGGCGAACAGTGTCTTTGCGCAGACGGTGCTGTCTTTGGCGGAACATAAGCCTCACTTGGTGCTGAAAGGTGATGAGTCGAAGGGCGAGGGCGATGGCGAAACCGTGAGCGGATATAGAGTCGGCGCGGGTTGGTTTGGTTAGGTTAGATTACCCCATGGGCAGTCAGTCTCGGCATTAGCTGGCGAGGAGTGATCTGTATTCTACTTGGTTCGATGTGGTTGTTCTGTGGCAATACACCGTACAGTCATAAGATATCATATCGGCTGTCCTAAGGTACCTACGCCATGGTTCGGCAGATATGAAGACATGCATAGCATGCATGGATGATCAATTGTCCTTCTTGCCGAAGAAACTCATGATATTCCCACCCTTCTTCGGCGCCGCCTTGCCGCCTCCTTTCTGACTTGCACTCTGCTGACTTTGAGACTTGTTCGCCCCAAAACTGCTCTTGGGCGGCTGCAGCTCCTTCTTCGCCGGCGCCGGCGTTGGTTCGGGCTCGTCTTCACTATAACTCTCCCACACCGCCTCTTCTTTCGTGACAAGGTACCCATCCTCATCTTTGGTCGTGCGCTTCTTCATCACCTTGCGCTTGCCGCGACGGCGTTTGGGTTCGGGTTCTGACGTGGATGTGGATGTGGATATCTGTTCGTCGTTCTGCTTGGTAGATGCGTCCTTCTTGGGCGCCGTCTGCCGCTGCTTTTCCGTGTCCGAGTCTGACCAGGCGATTCCTTCTCCGTCCTCTTCGTTCTCTTGCTCCTCAACCGCGTCGGTCCCTGCTTGCGCATTGACGGCTTCGCCTTTGACGTCTGTGGCTTTCTCTACGGCCGGGACTTCGGGTTCGGCTTCATCGTCCGAGTCCATCATCTTGCGTAATTTGGCGGCCTTGTCTTCTCGCTCTTTCTTCGCGTCGCTCGGGCGTTTCTTCGAGGTGCGCTTTCCTGTGTCGAGGAATAGTGCCTCATCTTCTGACTCGCCCTCATCCTCGTCGTCCTTCATAGGTGTGTCTGAATCTTGTTTTTTAAGGGCAGATTTCGGCTTCTGCTGACCCTGCTTTGCAAAAGCCCGAAACAGGTCGGAACCACCGCGTTTAAGTGCGGGTTGCTTGCCCGGGCCATTGGTCGTTGTGCTGTCGCGAGAGCTGGGCCTGGATGCTTCTTCGCTCTTCGCCTCGGCGGCAGGTTTGGACTGTGTGGCTGCACCTGTAGACGTGCGGGAGGGCTTTGACTCTTCCTTGACGGCTTGAAATTTCGGTGCAGGGCCTTGTGGGATGACGGGCCGCTTGCCCTTACGTCTCCTGACTTGCGGGTTTTGGATGATGCCGTATATTTTGTTATATTCCAGTGGATCTTCCTTTGCAAATACATCTGTGAACAGTCCTCTTCCAATATCGGTCAGAGCGACAAGGTCTTGTATTCGTGCTGGTGAAAGGCTGTAGATGTGGATGGAGGTGATGGTCTCATATTGTTCCCTCATCTCTGCACAACGATTAGTGACTAGTACGTTTCATGCTCGGAGTGACACACCTTCCAGGTTCTCCTCCCTCACCAGCGTAACGGTGCGTACGGTGACCTGTGGAGTTTGGTCTTCCGCCCCGTGACTGCTTTGCTGGCTGGGTTCTAGCATGGAACTGGTGAAGGGAGGTGGACTGGAGGGGATCGGCTCGTCTTCATAAAGGTCGTGCTTGTGTCCGTTGGTGTCTGCTTTTGTCACGGGTGCTAGCTGTTTTTTCAGTCCGGACAACAGGTATGTAGCGTAGACCGAGCCGGGCTTCTTTCCATTTTGAAATTCGTAGAACTCGTACAGCATGCATTTGGCGGCATTGACGTGGGCTCTTAGAGCACGAGAGACATTGCGATAGGAGACTGTATGCTGTTCCGAGAGGATTTGCGCCGCCAGATATTTTTTGAAGTCATTAGACATTACGCCGGCCGTGGGAGACGTATACCAAACTGTTGTTCAAGTAGGTTGTGAGATGAATCGCAAACTGCACGACCGTCGACTTAAAGTGGTTGTGAACTTGTGACGCGAGCGCGTTCTTTGGCGTTTGCGCTCATTTGAGCGTACACTCCTCCGGAGAGCCACAACGGCAAAGCAAGCGCATCTATTAGGGCAAGGCTTCGCGACTGTCACCATTCTTCGACGCATACTGTGACCACCAGCCTACAACAGATTTCACTGGAACTTCACGCGGTCTTGTTAAGTCCAAGCAAATATGTTTTCATGATTCGTCAAACAAACGCTGAATATGCACTATCACCAGCAGCACCGCCAGGCCTTGCTATTGTCGAGGAGATGCCAGAACCCGTAGTGCTGAACCATGCTTCCATGAACGCTAAAATACTTCGCTTTTGTCCGAATGACGCCTCCCGGTAATGTCAATTGCCGCCTTATGCACAATCTGTTGTCCAGGGCTCTTTGATACTGAACCATCCACCATCCACAGGTGATCACAGAACCTCGTCCCGAGTATTAACAGAGTCATAATAACGCAGGATTATTCTCATTGGTGACTTCCGGAATCCCAGGAACAGCCAGCTGCCCGGCATCCGATCTGCCCGCACTACCATCAAACACAAAAGGTCCAGCGTTGTTTCTTGGGGTGAGTGGGCCTTCTCCTGCTATAATATGCTCAGGATCTGGAGTTTGCGTTCTTGTTCGCTGATGCTCAAGATGAGTGTGCATTTCGTCTTCTTCTGGTCGTTCTGGCATGTCGATGTTGCCATTGATCGAATTCACTTCAGGTGAAGCAGGGTTTGTAGCTTGCCTCCTCGCTAATAGTCCGGGGGTGCGTGGTGTCATGGTAGAGCCACCGTGGTTTGGAATGTCAACTGGATCAGACACAGACAATGTTGGCTGGTCGCCAGAGTCTTCCGAGGTATCCGGAGTTTCATGGGCAGCGCCTGAATCTGTAGTGTCTGCCTCATTGGCTTCTTGGTCAGGACTGGTACTGGCATGGTTACCAGCATCACCATTAGCATCTGCGCGTATATTCTCTCGGTCGTCCGAAATTTCCATCCATTCGTCGATGTCAGATTGCGCGATGTCCACGTCGGCCGTCAGGTCGAAATAAGCTCGACAGTTGGGGCATTGGAATTGCGGATAAGAGCTGTTTTTGCCTTCCAGCATAGGGCGAATACACTTGTAGTGCCAGACGTGAGCACACGGGGCGACAAATAACGCTTGACAAGGCTAGAATTAATTAGTATAGACATCCTAGCTGGACGAGGGCAACATACCAGCACAGAACCGAGACAAATGGAGCATTCACCACTATTAGAATCCGCCGATGGCTGGTCTCTGGCCAGACTTTGTAACTGTTGATGTCTGCTCTTGCTGTAAACTAGTTAGCTCCAGCATGATCAGGGTCAGGGTCAGGAAGTGAGACGAACTTGAAATTATTAGGCTTCTTTTGCCAGGCTCGATTGCATTCGATCCTTATCTTGACACAGCGGAAGATCATCTCTTCTCCGCCCCTAAAGTCGATGCCCAGTTGGATAATGTCTCCATCTTTAATCGGAAACAGTCTTGACTCAGTATTTGGTTGGCTCAGCCTGATGTGGTTGAGAAACGTGCCCGAAGAGCTGGCGACATCCTTGATCTGCCATTGGCCATCCACAAAACTGAATTCACAATGTTTTCGACTGACCACCTTGGACTTGAAACCCACGGGAGCATCGGAGGGAGTGTTAGGATTCGCGGAAGGTACACCTTCACGCTCGGAATATCGACCGACTCGGATGATGGAATGGTCGCTTGGAAGGGTACGGGAGATGGGAGTGAAAGTGAGCGAAGGTCGGCCGTTTCGCACTTCTTGATGAGGAAACAAACGTATGGTCGGTAGTTGTGGCTTGGATTCTCCTTCATGGCCATCTTTAGCTTTCGAGACCGTCCTGGCATTAGCAGGTCTCGCAGCTGGACTGTCAACCATTGGAGTGTCGGCCTGCTGATGACTGCTCGTATGCCTCCGCCCGGTTGAACTTCTGTGTCTAGCCATGTCGTCGGTATCTTGTTCTTCGGTTGTGACGGGCGCAGCACCGGGGATGATTGCAGTGCGGATTGGAATGGATTGTCCGGTAGGTGGAGTAGAGGGTCTTGGATTCTGTGGTGATGAGTGAATCTGGGGAGGCTCCGTTGCCAGTTGGCTGGTAGGTTCGTCGGGACGTGAGGCACTTCTTCTTCTGCCGCTTATTGAAGGGTCTGGTCGAATGTCGTTGTTGTAACTGAGTGATCGCTGGAAATATTGGCGAGGAGAGCGGGAGGGTTCGTTAGGGCTGGTCTGGCCAGAGGAACGACTATGTGACAGTGCACGAAGGTAACTCAAGCCTCGACGTCTTGAAGAAGTTCTGGTGAGATCCAGACCTGTACCTGCTGTACCACCAGAGGTGATGGGCGTAGGCGACGATATCATGGGAAATGACGTTGAAGGTGGAGAGAAGGGAGGAGGATATGCAGGAGGTGTTTGGATAAAAGGGTCGCGGCCAGGATCGTGAGATGTGGCAGGTGCGGCAGGCGACGAAGCACAGCGCAGGCAGGAATCCGGCTTGGGAATCTGGATGGATTGTTTGATGACCGCCCTTCGCCTAAGATGCTTGGGCAGAGCTCGGTGGGTGATCCCTTGTGTGCCTGTGTGTGCCGTGTCTTGTGCAGCACGAGCTTGCACGTCAGTGTTGTTTGTGCCTGTGGTGAATGTGCTGTTGTAGTGCAGACAGCAGCCACAATCTCCAGAGTTACGAATGGGGGCGGATGCAGGGGGCCAGTTCAGTGAATCCAGGCCTAGATGCTGACGATTAGGGCTGCAGTTGGCCAAGGCACAGCCTAGAACTGCGGATAATGACGGCAGTTGCTCGAGGTCATGTACTCGTAGGTGATTTCTCCAGGTTACGAAGGATGTGATAGAAGAGCAAGTCGGATATACGAGGTCTATGTTCATAGGTAGTATTGCTGCTCACACTATACTTCTTATTGCCTTCCTACTCCCCCTCCAGCATCAACTCCTCATGCCCATCGACATCAGCGGCGTCAGAGGCGGCTGAATGTAATGCTTGGCTCGAAGAAGTCGAACCTACCTGAAGTTAGTGCTCGATTATCTGACAGCGATTCCCCATACGTACTACCATACACAATACGCCCGAAGAGCTGGATCGTCCTTCGATATCATCTTGCATTAGACCGTACCTCTCTTCTACCGCTTGCTGAGTCAATCTTATACACTTGGCTGCGAGGCTGCTACCACAACCTCCTTTCGTGGCAAAGATTGTTGATGAATGATAACCTATCAACTCGACTCCACTGCGCTCTAAAACCTCTCACTTTTGCGCAGCCTCCATTCTAGAGATCTCCAGCATCACGTTTGACTGCTTGGGACGGCTTCACATCTCAAATCAGCATGCGGACTACAGCTGTCAGAGCCCTGCGGAATGCCAGGTTGGCCGCAAGGCAACCTGGATTGTTGGCGAGACATTATGCCACCGTCAGAGACCCTTTGCACAAGGTGAGTTCGTCTATTCGATAAGCCCGCGTGATCAATCTGACCACCTGCAACCACCAGGATCCTGTCGAGTTAGATCATATCACAGAATTGCCCAACGGAATCCGAGTTGCGACCGAGTCCTTACCGGGTCCTTTTGCTGGCGTGGGAGTGTACATTGATGCCGGATCAAGATATGAAGATGAGTCGCTGCGCGGAGTCAGCCATATTGTGGATCGGCTAGCTTTCAAGTCGACAAAGACGAGATCCTCTGATCAGATGCTGGAAGGCCTGGAGTCGCTGGGCGGAAACATCCAATGTGCATCCTCAAGAGAGGCCTTGATGTACCAGTCTGCAACCTTCAACTCCGCTGTGCCTGATACGATCGGCCTCCTTGCAGATACGATCCGAAATCCTCAAATAACCGAGGAAGAGGTGCTCCAACAATTGGAGACAGCCCAGTATGAAATACAGGAAATATGGTCAAAGCCGGACTTGATAATCCCGGAGCTGATGCATATGGCTGCATACAAGGACAACACACTGGGCAATCCCCTATTATGTCCACGAGAAAGACTGGATTACATCAACAGAGATTTGATCATGAAGTATCGGAGTACGTTTTACAAACCGGAGCGGATCGTCGTCGCTTTCGCCGGTATTGAACACGACCTGGCCGTCAGATTGACGGAAAAGTACTTTGGAGACATCCCTCGAACCGAAAGCTCTTCATCGACTCTAGACCAGCAACCCACCACCCCAGCCGACGTACCACCGTCCAACTCGCAGTATCAAAATTCTCAGTCATCTTCAGCAAGCAAATTCTTTTCGAAACTCCCTGGTTTTAGCAATTTCTCGACATCCGCACCTCATCAAGCCACCGTCTCACCTCTAGATCCTTCACTAATTCAACCCGCTCCTACCTCGATACTTACTCAACCATCTCACTACACGGGTGGCTATTTGGCACTCCCCCCCTTACCGGCACCCCAGAACAATCTGTCGATACCTCTTTCACACGTCCATGTAGCCTTCGAGGCACTCCCGATATCCTCAGATGACATATATGCTCAGGCTACGCTGCAGACTTTACTCGGCGGAGGCGGATCGTTCTCCGCAGGCGGTCCTGGTAAAGGCATGTATTCGCGACTCTACACCAATGTTCTGAATCAGCACGGATGGGTGGAGAGTTGCGTGGCTTTCAACCACAGTTATACAGATAGTGGTCTTTTCGGCATTGCTGCAGCTTGCGAACCTGGTCGAGTCGGACACATGGTCGATGTCATGTGCCGAGAGTTGCAAGCTTTGACGCTTGATTCTGGCTTTCCTAGCCTTCAGGTCGCCGAAGTCAATCGGGCCAAGAATCAGTTGCGCTTCAGCCTTTTGATGAACTTAGAATCGCGGTTGGTGGAGCTGGAAGACTTGGGCAGGCAAGTCCAAGTCCACGGACGCAAAGTTGGCGTCAAGGAGATGTGTGACAAAATCGAAGCTCTTACTGTGGCTGATCTGAGGCGGGTTGCTAGACAGATCTTCACAGGCAAAGTCGACAACAAAGGCCATGGCACTGGCGCTCCGACCGTGGTCATTCAAGAGGGAGAAGATCCTAGCGGCAGAAGGATCAAGCAGATACCGTGGGAGGATGTTCAATCGCGCATAGCAAGGTGGAAATTGGGAAGAATGTAAATCTAGGGACACGATTCTCAGGTATGTAAGGCATACCTCTATATTGTACTATAATCCTCTCCATCTGTCCGTGTCTTCAATCAGGCAAGCTTCGGCACGTACATGATACCACTGCGAATACGCTATCAGAGACCATCTTCGTTTGTTCCTTCCTCGATGGGTGCCAATGCACCGCAACTGCAGGTTGTTCTGTAGGATAAAAACCTACCCTCGTGAGTATCCCCGGACCCTTCACTCATCCGACTTCACCCATTATAATGCGCATATCTTCCTGGCGATAATTGTCCATGCCACTTTCATTTTGTTATATTTCAGACTGTACTCAGCAGTACCTCTATCACATATTCCAGATCGCTGGACCAACCCAATCCCGCTGCACCCAAGTTCGGTCACCTCTCCAAGGTTGCTCTGGACAGACTCGACACTATTACATGCCAGACCCGGAGAGGCATTTCCAGCTTATCAGAACGACCCCGAGCATGATGACTTTCATGGCATCAATGCAGCCGCTCAATAGTCCGGCGGCCCTCAAACATCCGCTTCTTGATCAATATCAAAGCAACCCCGCCTCGGCACTGTCCAACGCAACGCCATGCCAGACGCCTTCATCGGGCGACTCACGCCACAAGTCTTCGAGTACCCCAATATGCGATTTGCTGGTCAACAGAGGCGTTTTGCCTGACAGAAAAGCGATACCGTAGGGCGGTCCATCACATAATGACGCAGGTCGGCAACAGTTTGCAGAATGGCCTAAAAGATCACGTCGACCTGAGACAGCACCATGGCCTGACATACCACAATGGCTGGAAAATGTCCCGTGGCCCGAAAGTATTGAGTGGCCAGACCATGAGCTGTGGCCGGAAATGCCATGGCCGGACATGCGACAATGGCTAGAAAACGTCCTGTACCCGGACTCGCCGGAATGGTCGGCGTTGGAGTCCACTACATTGGTAGAAGAAGACTTGTGCCCGACAACCACGGCATTGGACGATATGTCACAATGGCCGGAAGATGTCCCGCGGCTCGGAAATGTTCTATGGTCAGGAACGTTGGAGTTTCGTCATGTCCGCAATGAAGACGGCGTACTCCCAAATATCGGAAACATGCAAGCTCCGCCTGGTATTTACACTCGATCCCAGGTCACTTTAGAAGCAGACAAGCAATCTGGCCTCAAGTAGGACTTGGCTCAGGTGGATGATGCAGAAATGATTGATGCGCTTGGAGTCATGTCGGAGCCGCATCTTCCTGCCGCATGGAGGTCTTCCTGGTGCTCTCGAAATGATCGACGAGTATGCACGAGAACGTCCTGTCTTGGGACAATGGCATCAATGGTAAGATCGAAGAGATGCATTTGCATCTAAAGCGCATTCGGTGTCTGGCTATTGGTTATATCCTGTATCTTCCACCAAGGCAGCTTCACAGCAGGACACTGTTACCTATCTTGCGGCACTCGTTCTAATTCAGAAAGGGGTTTCACATTCAATCTGTCCAATATTCGCTTTCTGCTCTGAACCATTGTGTGATTTGCCGTGTATGCCTCGCTTTTTGGGGAAACCCCCATGGGGCAAGATGGGGTTTGGACCCTCTTGACGAACGACTTGATCCGCATTTCACTGGCTGTTTCGTACGGAGTACTGAGCACTTCCGAGCCTCCCAAGGGGACACCGGAAGTGTACAGCGACGGTCCATCATGGCCAGCACAACCACAACCACCACCGAAGCCCTCATCCTCGCATCCATCAACGCGCCCCTCGAACTGCGTCGAGCTCGGCTCTCTGGGCCCCGAGATGATGAAGTCCTTGTCAAAATTCACGCCACAGGGATCTGTCACAACGATCTCTCCTGCATGGATGGCGTCCTGGGTATAACCACCCCTGCCGTACTAGGCCATGAGGGCGCCGGCGTCGTGCTAGCCACTGGTGTCGACGTCACGCATATTGTACCGGGAGATAAAGTCCTACTCAGCATCAACCACTGCCAACGATGCGACAACTGCACGTCCGGACATCCGAACTATTGCGCCGAGGGAATGCCGCGAAACTTCGGCGGACGGAGGCCCAGTGACGGCAGCACTCCGATTTCACTTCTCGACAACGACGACGAGGGCAAGAAGAAGACGCCCACGCCTTGTTTCGGCAATTTCTTCGGGCAGAGCTCGTTCGCGCGGCACGCCATTGTCAATCGGTCGTGTGTCGTCAAGGTCGCGACGAACACGAATCTGGCCTTGTTCGCGCCATTGGGATGCGGGATATCAACCGGTGTCGGAAGCGTGCTGAACACTCTGAACGTCGGGCAGGGATCGAGTTTGGCCGTCTTCGGCACAGGGAGTGTAGGCTTGGCCGCTATCATGGCGGGCAAGATGAGGAAGGCCCGTGTCATTGTCGCCGTGGACTTGAATCAGGCCAGGCTCGAAATGGCCCGGAAGCTGGGCGCCACTCATCTCGTGCATGGAGGGGATGAAGATGTACTACTGCGCGTGAGGCAGGCCTGCCCCCAGGGAGTGGCGTATGCCGTGGACTGCACGGGGAATCCTAAGGTCATCGAGACAATGATGGATTGTCTGGCAACCAGAGGGCGTGCGGCACAGGTCGGGATACCAACTCCTGACAAGACTGTGCCCATCAACATTTTGCAGCATCTGTTGAATGGACGCGAATACGTTGGCTGTGCGGGCGGCGATTGTGTAACGAGTGAAATGTTGCCGTTCCTCATGCAGCAGCAGAAGGCCGGCAATTTTCCCCTGGAGGATATCGTGTCATATTATGAGGTGAAGGACTATGCGCAAGCATTCGAAGATGCGAGGTCAGGCAAGGTCGTCAAGGCCGTGCTGAAGTGGACTTGATATCATAGCAGACACCGACACGCACTCATATCTTCCTGGCGTGAAGCGTTGTCAATATTGACTGCCGGCCACAAAACATACCCCGTGACAAATTGAGGCACGGTCGTGTTAGAAGGCCACCAGTACATAGCAGGGCAAAAAGGTGCATGAGGACTATCTCACTTGTAAACCTCAGCATAATATCAAAGCTAGTGGTATGTCCACAAAATAAAGACATCAACCGAACCCACTGATCAATCCGCCACTGCGTCCTTTACATCACAAACAGAGACCGTCTCAGTGCATTGCCATGGATAACTCCTCTCGGAACTTCTTTGTACCAATGTCGCTTGTGTTTGTAGCCGTGTTCCTCAAGATACGCCTTGAATCTCTCATCCTCCTCTTCAATCACGTCCTGCCCACCACTGGGAAGTCCGAAGAATGACACAGCCGCGCTGAAGATGCACAAGCTGCTGCTGACCCAGAATGGGTATTGACCCCGTTTGACTTTGTCATCCCCGGCTGCATCAATCAGGATAGGGAAGATGTAAGTCCCGACGAAGGCCCCGACTTTGCACCAAGCCGCAGCAATACCGTATAATTGCCTCGTATTGCCGTCGACGTGAGCTTGGATGCGAGCAGACCAATGTTGTCACCTGGGCAGACCTCTACTAAAGCCAACCTGTAGCAATGAATGCAGATTTTGTAGATGGAAACAAGAGTTGTCTAGACGTGTCTGAACTCTGGAGAAGCTTGGGTGTCACGGAGTCACAGCCTTGTGCAAGGGCGAGGCTGAAGTCCACGTGACTTAGAGCTTGGCATCGGATCGTAGTTCGCAGCTCCGAATCAACTTGATCAACCTTCAGGTCCAATGTCCATAAAATTGTAGCAGACAACGACGGCGACATCATCTCAGCGCAATCATGGCGCACACATCAGCGTCGCAGAATCTGCTATGCCTTGTGCGAGGCGTCAAGCGACTCAACATTGCAGATCCGCTGATGGTACGTTTGCCTCGAAGATTTTATTCTCTAGACTGACCCATCGCAGCAATGCCTCGCACCTCGATTAACTCGTCCATTCGCTGCTCAGGCCGACCTCCCTGTCTCTGATATTGTCAAAGAGATCAACGCTGGACTTGACACCTCCTCACCTACAATCTCGACATCGACGCAGTCAACTTCCTCACCGACGAACTCCCACATTCTCGAAACACCAGTTCTAAAGACACTCTACTCCTGGCCCGACCTCGAGCCTCAGAAATTCGCCTGGTACAAGCCTGAATACCTCGATGTCCCAATGCGACGAGATATCCTGCATCGGGCCGTCATATACGAAGCCGATGCCACACGACAAGGCACAGCAAGCACGAAATGGCGCTTCGACGTGCACGGCAGCAACCGAAAGCTCTACGCACAAAAAGGCACTGGCAGAGCTCGTGTCCGCGACAAGAAATCGCCCATCAGAAGAGGTGGTGGCGTCGCGTTCGGTCCGAAACCCAGAGATTTCTCCTCGGAGCTCCAGCGCAAGGTCTACTCCCAAGCGTTCCGGATCGCCTTGAGCTACCGCCAACGAAAAGGCGAGCTGGTCGTTCTCAACAACGGAATCAAGCTGCCGTCAGAAGATATCGGTGCAAGATGGTTGAATAACGTCTTTGAAGCGAACAATTGGGGCAAAGAGCACGGAAGGAGTTTGTTGGTCACCAACACGCTCGAATCAGAAGAGCCCAGAATCTTCGAGGAAATGGATCAGGTCGGCGAGCATGGAGTCATCAAAGATATCGACGATGTCGACGTCAAGGACCTCCTCGAGACGGGTCGTGTCGTGATTGAGAAGCAGGCGCTCTTCCGATTACTGACCAAGTATCTGGGCATACGATACGCGGACCGAGATCTCGTTGGTCTTGAAGACCGGCCTGCAACTTATGTATAGGTGGCGCTTAAGCATTTGTACTATGCTGTTACAATATATTTCTTTGACGCTACCCGGGGCGACGCATTGATCGTTGGATGAGATTTTGTTGAGTTATCGAGAGTCTGTTCCGAGCCGCGGAAACCCAGGAAAGCCATCAATCCCCCTGATAGGTGCAAGTCACAACGGAGCTTCGAATGTAAACGGAGTCCCGCTACTTTTTTGACGAAGACGAATCCGTTCAGTTTCACGGACATACTGGCCTATCTCACAGACATTGCAGATTCACCAGCGTCATTACCCTGGCCTCGAAAACTTTCAACACCTGACACAGAGATAGGACCGACTAACTTAGTCTGCATGCGACTGTCACCGAGGAGTAGCGAGCCTTTTCAGACAGAGTACAGCCTACTCCGTAGTGAGCCTGTGTTTGCCACTCAGGCTGCCTAGCTAACGATGCTCAGCCGCTCCTGCCCTGCGCAGCGGCATATGCAAAGGGGCGGCAAGTCTCCCCAAAACTTCGAGCCATCTTCCAAAGCCGAGTGAGTCCAGATCTTGCCCATCTCTGGGAGTGGGGTCATCGGCTGCTGCATTGTGGCTTGCATTGATTGGGGCTTTCAATAGTCGCTTGGCTATGCATGGTCAATACTTCTTCAGCCTGATGGATATGACGAAGGCTTATGACTTATGTGCTGGTCACGGCTGATACAGTTGCTTCAAGGTGAGTCTTGCTTCAAGGTGAGTCTTGCTTCAAGGTGAGTCTTGCTGTTCTCCAAGGCCTCGCAGTTATTGTCGTCGATCAGTCTGCGCGCTACCGACATGAAACAGGCATTGAATATTCGTTCAGTACGGCTCCCAACAGGGCTGCACCTCAAACGGCACAGTTTCATGCTGAGCTGCATACCTTGATCACGTCCTCCAGCCAACCGAGTCCTCTCCCTTTATCAACCAATGCTACGCCTACGCAGGAGACACAGACACAATGGGGAAGCCAATCTCAAGGTGCTCGCTGAGATCAGGACTGCCCTCGCAAAAAAGTACCTTCGGCCTGCCAACGACGGGCCATCTTCATACATCCCGATGATGCTAGGAGGGTTCTCAAAAGGGAGCACATAAGGAGCCTCTTGAGCCACTTCCCGTGGTACAGAGAGTGTGGTCGAGATCAAGTCTGGAAGCAAATGACACTCATCATCTGCATCCTGGTCGCAACAGACTGGCTGGACTGGGTCCATTTCAAAGACTATTTCTACACGGTGCTATTATACCCCAATTTCGATGACTCGAACCTACTACTGGACGATGCCACCGAGCCATTTCTACCCGAGGCTTTGTGGACGAGCTTCCTGCGGGATCAGTATATATATATATATATATATATACTCCGATTCTCATTCATGAGGACAGCCATGAGAATATTTATAGTGCCAAATTTCGTCTACCCATACTGGAATCGACGCTCCTGGACGAAGAAGGCGTACAAGGCAAGGGCTATAAGGTTCATGTTGATGGCCGTCTTGTCACGTATGGCGGAGGCAGGATTAACATCAACGTCCAGTTGATGGCTACTATGAAGCGCATAGCTGCTAAGAAACAACGAGATTTTCGGGCGGAGACGAAGGCTCTGATGCATTTCACTCGCTGTCTACTACAATCTCGCAACAGCATGAACAGCATAACTTCATTGTCCTTGGAACCCGACTTTGTCATTCTTTCACCCTGGGCGGAAGAGGCAGCCGCAGCCACCAAGCTCACCGATTCACCTTTCACTTTCCTTTTCACTTCCTTCACCTCTTTCTTCATCTCATCCAGACAGTATGGCTCAGTTTGTCCATGATTTCCTACCCTCAATCATTGCTTCAAGTATAATTGTGGCTAGAAGCTGTCTAACAAATGTTTGGACGATCCGAGACGCAAGATCAAGACAGGCATCAACAGATTTACAACTCACCGCTCAGTTTAAGAAACGACTTGACAGGATCTGCAACAGTCTTGACGCTTTAGACGTCAGAGTCACGAATGTCGAGACTCGACTTGAGCCACTTAACAGTATACGCAATAACGTTGCCCTGATCCCCGACATTGTGGATACGCTCGAAGCCTTCGAGCGTCGAATGGGGGAATAGGATTCCAAGTAGGCATACGACAAAAGGACCCGAGCGCCGTTGTTCAACCACCAGAAGTCCAGATTAGAGAGAAGGCAAAGGTTCGCACCCGAAGGGACGTCTGGTCTTTCGGCTGCGTACTTGCCATGGTGTTGGCTTACGCACTCGGAGGACCAGAAGAGGTCGCCAAACAGCATCAATCTTGCACGAGGCTAGTGGTGCAACATCGTTTCGTCCCGCGAGGTCGGCTACGGCCGCAACTGTGAGTGAAGACGGAGGCGCGCCCTTGACCTGGACCACAGCCTCACTAGCCGGGCCATGACATTCAGAGACATTGGGGACCTGCTTGTATTATGCTGACACCACACCTATCAGGCATGCCTGATAAAGCGACGATGGAAGGAAATTTTCAGTTAATGCTGGCATATATAATCATCATGTTCATCCTCGTTCACTTCGTCACTTGTTTAGAGTCGTCACTGTTTAGAGTCGTCACTGTTTAGAGTCGTCACTGTTTAGAGTCGTCACTGTTTACAGGCGTCACCGTCTGGGGGCTTCACTGGCTGAAGGCTTCCTTGCAATGTGTGACCATTAAGCCAAATCATCCTCATCCAGCCGCACACAATCGTCGCAGCGTTCTGCGGTTCATTCATACACAGACTCTGCCCGGCTCCAATGACCTTGTTGGGTGCATAGAGTAACGCAGGAATCATGACCAGGGTCCCCTACTTACAGTAGAGGGTAGGTCGTTCAGACCATCATGGGACCATGCCCACAATCGGTCACTTCATACTCCTCATGCAGCCCACAGGCTTTCTGTAGGCTCATAGGCACTTCCTTCTCGTCGTTTCACGATCTCAGGGACACACAATCCTGCTGCGAACCATCCGAAGCTGCGCAAGTCGACATTAGAATTGCTCGGTTCCTGCACAGCGACATCTAGACAGGCAGCAGCGAGACTCTCAAAGCCGTCATCCCCATCATCGGCTGTTTGATCCTCCATCCAAGTTTTGATCTGTCGAAGCTCGCCATTGAATTGGGTCTTCATGTAATCCGACTGTTCTCGTTGATGTTTGCTGCCGGCACCAGACCGACCCATGATGGTGCCGATGAAGACTTCTTTCTCGGTGAGGTGCTCGGTCCGGTGCACAGCGTAGAGAGACATCATCTCCAGCATATTTGACTCATAGCTGTGTGGATATTGGTTAGCTTGCATCTGCACTGCATCTCCACGGTCGGCACGCCAACAGAGGGACTTACTAATCTCGGACCTCACTCGCCATGGTATGGTAGGCTTGAACTTGCGAGTAATTGATCGAAGACACCACCCAGTCGCGGATGTCTTCCAACACGTTGTTGCTAGCTTCCATGCTGAACAGCGACGAAGTTTCATCCTCGAGGTCTTGGAAGAATGTGTCCTCATCCACGGCCCGATATAGGCGACCCAATACTCGGTCGGACTCGTAGTAACGATAGCCCCGGCCACGGTTAGGAGTTACATCAACGTCAACGGCTGCGGGTCTCTTGATTCCCTTTTCAACCTTTGTGCTTGCAGTCGGGGCCATGAAATCCGGCCGGTAAGCGGGAGATCTGGGGATTTTCTTAGGGTCGACGGGAACACCACTCTTGGAGAAGTCCACCGCGGTCGAGTGCAGGTCCGCGAGCGAGAGACAATTGGATGAAAATGTGCTGTCAAGATCGGCGAAAACCTGATGGACAATGGCAATCCTGCCCAGTTGGTCATTCCGCATGAAGTCCACAAAGAAGCCTGCCATATCATTCGCAGTGACGGGACGGCCAATGTCAATGGGCTGTGCTGGTAGGTATGCTGCAGGAGCTACAGTTTTGCTGGGCATGAGCGCCTCGTCGTAGATGATATTGTAGAGATCACCGTCAAGGTCGCCTCCGCTCAACATGCTTGGTAGATCACGAGAACCTTTCTGGCTGAAGACGATGCAGTTGCGAAGGTCCCAGAGGGGAGAGTCCGGAGGCGGTGCTACAGCGTCAACAACCTGCACATCCCCGGGATGCAGAGCAGGGGATCGAGTCACGGTCACACGGCCACCCAGGTAGGAGATTTTCCGGGTTTCCTCGTTCACTGATGTGACGAAGACCTGTCCCTCTTCCAAGCAACCTGTTTCGTCGCTGATCCCGTAAAGGGTCAGGGCATTAGGGACCAGAATGCGAGATCGATATTTGATTTCCCGAAGTTGGACCTGCAGTAATGCTCCGAGTATCTCGCGCAGGAAAATGTCCTCTGTGGCGTCGACACCAATGCGTCCTAGATGTCTGAGCAGCGTAGGCAAGCCACTGCTACTGTCGGATAAATTTTGTATGATGAAGTTGAGGGCGACGGATCTTGAGGATGCGCTGAGGCGTAGTCGCTGTATAGCCTGCTCTTGTAGGGTTTCGAACGCTGAAGCCGGGACCCCTAGGTCTTCGAGTATCTTGATAATTTGACGATTTAGTTTGAACGGGAGTGGGCGAAGATTTGTACCACAGATTTCGACCTCATCGGATGGACTACCACTGAACTTGACCATCGAGTGGCGCAATCGGATCTGGTCTCCTTCAAGTCGTGTGTCGAGGGTAAGCATACCTTTGGCGCCTGCAACACAGTCATAAAACAGTCATAAAGCAGTCAGCGGCATCCCCTGTTGCAACGCCTGCTCACCTTTTTAGCGAATCTGGTAAGAAGTGGGCTGGTTCTTTGCCGGCACGTTGCCTTTGAGACGTCTCCACATTGACTTTGAGATCGTGCCACAACCATCCGTAAACACGTAACGTCCTACCTTGACATCGGCGTGTACTTGGACAGCACTAGGATCCACGCGTACGGCAGAAGTAGTCTCAGAAAATGCCTGCCCGATCCGCGCCGCACATTTGGCCGGACATCTGATCTCGCTGAAGTCACCAAGTTTGCTGATGAGATTGCTCGCGAACAATACTGTACCATCCTGAATGAAAGGCCGCATGAACCAACAAGTTTGTGATCTTAAGGACGAATGGGAGAACCCGAGGAAGTCAAAGTGTTCGCCGGCGATATCCACGCCATTGCGCAGAATCTCCAGGAAGCGATCCTCGTAGACGCAGTCGTTAGAAATGTCTCTATCGAACTCTATTCGCGTCTCGTTCTCGTCGGAAAAAAGAACTCGCAAAAAGCAATCAGAATGTGCGCTGTATTGCCGCAAGATTCTGTTGGACGCGATGAGTTCTGGTCCATAGAGATACACACCAGTGGGAGTGACTGTGACACGGTGGATATAGGCCTGATCGCGTGTCGAAGTCCGCTGGACGTCATCGTCGAACAGAAGGGCCGTTTTCTGGGTTAAGGCGTTCAATGCACCTCCAAAGCCAGCCTCCTGGGGATTGGTGGTAGCATCATGACGAGGCAACTGGAGGTTAAGCCTTCGTAAGACTGTGATGAGGGTTGTCTCGCCCGACCGAATTCGCAGGTCTGACATGAGTGGCAAGAGACGTTCGACTTCTCCTGGACATAGAAGGCCGTTGGCCCATAAACCATGTATCTGAAATCTCCACGCAAAGGAGCATCCTAGCCTGGCAACCTGTTTTTGCAGCCTCGACAGTTGTTGTAAATAATTACCTGTTCGCACAGGGGACGACATGGCCGGCATTATCTTGATGGGGATTCTGTGAGGGAGTATGGACTTAATACGATGCTCCAGGTCATCAAGGCCCAGAGAGACAACCATGCTGTACGTCAAGCAGCTGCCGACAATGGCGTGGTGCAGGCCTGGTAATGTGCCAACACGAAATTTCGCCCTGGCCATTTGCCGACCCAGCTGAAGACTCTCCAACATTTCGACAAGTGAATCTTCGGGATCAGGGCTATGTTCTTCGTAAATTCTTGGTGCAAGCGACAGAGTGATCATCAAGGTACTGGACGCCCCAGATTTCCCCGACACGGCGAAGGCTAGTATGCTCGACAAGTCAATGACGAGGTCGTAGCGCTTAGAGGAAACAGCGTTCATTCGTATGACTAGTGTTCGCCCATCTCTTACTAGCCTGCCCTCAGTCCGCAGTTCGAAGTAGGCTGCGAATTCGGTCTTGTCCATCACTCTCAGGCGTCCGAGTTGTAGCGCTGTAAACTTCAGCCCTGCTTCTTGTCCGACGCTCTGGGATGCTCCGGCCACCTTCGAAGACTTCTGCCATGCTCGGAGGCTCTGTCGGTCCTTCTCTTCCTTGCGAAGCACGCGCAGCCAGTGAGGATCAACTGCTTTTTGACTGATCCTGAACGTTGCTTGACGTCCGGAGGGGGACAAGAGGAGTTTTGGATCCGCGCGAGCTTGAGCCAGGAGATTGTGAGCTTTTGAAGTATCTGCGATTGTTAGTGTAGCAAAGGTCTTGCCCACGGCTTTTCGAACTTCGAACACATGGATCTGGAATCCGAGGAGGATAGGGGCTAGG
This sequence comes from Vermiconidia calcicola, assembly GCA_035928285.1. Taxonomy (NCBI): domain Eukaryota; kingdom Fungi; phylum Ascomycota; class Dothideomycetes; order Mycosphaerellales; family Extremaceae; genus Vermiconidia; species Vermiconidia calcicola. The sequence goes on from JAXLQG010000015.1 coordinate 573,068, forward strand.
GAGTCTCTGAGGCTTTCTCTGGTCCACCTCGAATCGAGGTTCGAAATGAATACGTCCATAGTACAGACTGCGCGCAGGCCGATAAGCAACGACAGCGGTTCTTGTGAGGACAACGGTGCCGCAGCTCGGTGATGGAGTCCTTGTTCAAGACTCCTCGGCATCTCAGAAGTAGATGTTCCGTCCGTGAAGGCATGCTCTCCGTGCAAAGGTACAAATTCATGTTCGATAGATATTCGAGGAGGATGAATGGACAGTACACAGTGATTGAGGTTGAGCCGAGGTTATGCCGGTCTTGATATAGTGATATACTCCACGTGGTTAGACTAAGTCTGTATTGTCACATTGGGAAATGACAGACTATCTAATCGGGTTAGTGGTATAGAAACGACCTCAACTCTCGAATCAACTACAATCCCAAGTGCCAGCATCGAGAGATGGTGTCAACCTAGCCCTTCCATGTCGTTTGTACAAGCCACTGTGTTCGTCGCTTGGCACTGCTGTACTTCCGGTCCTCAAATCCAGCTTCGCGCGTTCAAAACGTGATGCCTACCAGGCAGTACAAAAACAGAAAGGTGACCGCCTGTTCAGAGTGCCGTCGTCGAAAGCAAAAGGTGCACTCTACGATCCACCCCTCTCTCCTCTCGAGATAGGCTGACTGGACCAAGTGTGACCGGTTGAAACCGTGCAATATTTGCTCGGCTCGGAAGATTGCCGAGAGCTGTACCTATGCTGATCAGATTCAAAGGTAGGCAACAGGTGCGTTGGCCTGTGGATATACCAGGATCGCTGTATGGCTGACCTCTTGTCATCACACAAAGCTCGACTCCTTCTGCCACCATCGATAACGCAGAAATCCAGGAACCCGGACCCCTCGGATCAGAAACCGAGCAGTCCACAGACTTGGCCTATCAATTTGGCTATTCGTCTGTCAATGGGAACCATGCCTTCAATGCTTTGCGAAAGTCCCTTCAACCTGACCGAAGCACCCCGTTGCCAAACGCTCCTTCGAACAAAGCGTTGCTTCATGATTTCTTCAAGGTCCGATATTGTCAACTCGCTTCTCAATTGCCACCGCGTTCCGTGGTATCAGAGCTGATTGACGTCTACTTCACCCACGCCGATTGGTATTTCATGGCTCTGGACCGATACTGTGTGGAAGATCAACTCACATCTTGGGTCAGCATCTCTGATGCGGTTTGCGAACATCAGAATCTCCATCGGCTTTCTCGCGCACTGTGCTATGCTCCTGCCCTGCTTCTCCAGGTCCTCGCGGTCGCCTTACAGTTTCTCCCACCGGGCACAGAATGCGCTTCTTCGTTGCATCTTACCGATTCCACGAGTGTCGAGAAACTGTCGCAGAGTTATAGCAGGAGTGCACTCGAGATCATGACTCTTCTGGGACGCCATCAACCCACAGTCACCTCTGTGGAGCATGATCTGATGCGATTGACATGGCTAAAGAACCGGAGCCGCGGTAGCGAGTCATGGCAGTTCCTCAGCCTTGCCGTCAGACAAGCTCAGCTTTTAGGCCTGCACCTCGAGCCTAACATCGAGCAGAATCCCGATGAAAGCGTCGAATCTGTCCTCTCACGTATCTGGGATGGGGAACACAAGAGGAGGGTTTGGGCAAGGATATTCATCCTAGATGCGTTTATGTCTCTGATACTTGGAAGGCCTCGTCAAATCCATCCGGACGATTGCACGGTCGATACACCCCTAGACAGGGACTTCCCACAGAACCCTCCTAGAACGGTGGCTTATCCCACGGCGAAAAACATCAGACCCTCTCCAATGACTTTTGTCCGGTTCCTCTGCGCTCTCGCCTACAAAGTCCATGAACTACAATCGTTAGGGCGTGCTGTAAAACGAGACTTGAGTCAGATCCAGGCATTACACGACGATATAATTAAAATCGTGGATGCTTTACCACCTCAGCTCCGGCCGGTAACCCCTGACACCTCCTGGGACACCAGATACACCCATTTCCCAAAGATTCGCCTGCAAATGATCAGCACCGCCAACTCGTTCATCATGAACCTGCATCGGCCGTACGTCGGTGTGCACGAATCCAGCCGACAAGCTGCGACGGAAGCAGCGCTGAAGGTGCTCGATTCGCAGCAGCGCATGTTCGAACTGGTCAGTGAATACCAGTATGGGATCTATGGATTCAGTTTCTACACCATCGATGCGGGGATTTTGTTGTCGTCACTGTCCATTGATCATCCAGCAAGTTCGAAACAGATGCTCGATCGCATTCTTCTGGCATTGCAGCAAGCCATTTCACGACTGGAAGTGTTGAGCCCTCGAAGTGCCATTGCGCGCACCGGCCAGGTCATTCTCAGGCAATGCTACCCAAAGATTGGCGCACCTTTGTACCAGACTGCTGATGATAGCGATGCATGGCCCACCAACCACCCGCTGCCTCTCACGCCATTGACGGCATCTTTGCCCTCAGGTCCTGCGGCAATATCTCATCAACAGTTTCCGGTGTTCACGCCTCAGGGAGCTATTGAGGACCCGTTTGAGATGGGAGGCCAACCACAATATCCGCTGTCTGAATATTTCGACACTAGTATCTATAACTACCTCGACAGCATCAATGGCTTCTCATGGTCCAATGGTGCGACCGGGGAAGATTCTTTACGAGCCAATGCATCTGCGGATTTGGATGGCATGCACTTGTTCTCATACAACTTTGATGAGAATCCTTATTTGCTCTTTTCTGGAGAGCTGCCTGACCAATGCGATTTCTTTCACGGATAGGGTTGGCTGGCTGTAGCCAGCCTCAATCCAGCCCTCTGACTTTGATAACGATACTCTCCGCACATGAAGGTAAGACAGTGGTTCTCGCTCAAAGGACATGGGGCAAAATTGTTTACATGGACTGTCTATAGGGATAGAGTATTGCGCGGCGAGTGCCGACGCCACTCCGTTGGCAATCTTGACGACAAAGTGACCGGGGCACCGATTGTACGTCGAGTAGCCGGCGTAGGATTTGCCGCCGTCGAGAAACACGCCCTTGTAAGGTGTCGGCCCGACCTTTGTTGAAGCATGAGTTCTCGTTGTCCGTCGCACAATCACGGCACTTGGTCTCGGTTCGATTGAGACACAAGGCAAATCGGCGGAGATACTGAATATCTCGTCCGTACGAGAGCGACCCATGCAGCTCTTTGTGGCCATGTGTATCGAGTGGGCCGGGCCCACGCGACGGGGCAACACCTTCTGTTGATTTCGGCCGATTCATGTTTGTATTTCGCCCGATCGGCTATTCAACGTCGCTCCGACTTTCGCCAGGTCGACGTCACCTTTTGTTTTGCTGCCGAAGGGAAAGTGTACATATGCCCGCACTCTTTCGACGCATGTCTGTTCGTACGGACTTTGGGAGATTTTATAAAGGCTGCTTGCTTGCCTGCTTCCCGTAAGTGTCGATCAGCAACACTTCTGCCGGGTTCTCGGAATAGCTGTCAGCCACAATGTCTTTCTTCAATCCACCTCCCAAACCCTCGACGCCTCTGGCCTACCATCGAATCCTGTCACAGACGGCGTCGGTCAAGGTCTCCCCGATATGCTTGGGCGGCATCAGCATCGGCAGTGGGTGGAACGAGATCTTCGGGAACAACGAGGAACCCTTTAAGTTGCTCGACGAGTACTACAGTCTGGGCGGGAACTTCATCGATACCTCCAGCATCTACAACTTTGAGGAATCCGAGAAATTGATTGGTGAGTGGATGGAGAAACGGGGTGTCAGAGATCAGATGGTGATTGCCACCAAATACTCTTCGGGTTACAAGGGGTACAGTCGGAAAGAACTGCCGTTGCAGAGTAACTACACAGGCAACTCGGCCAAGAGCATGCACATCTCGGTCAGGGATAGCCTGAAAAAGCTGAGGACGGACTACATTGACATTCTCTATGTCCATTGGTATGTTCCGCCCTACTAGAGCCTAAATCCCTTACTTGGTGGCAGGCTGATAGAAATTACTCTCGGCTGACAGAAGAGATAGGTGGGATTTCGGTACCTCGGTGGAAGAGGTCATGACCCGTTTGAACACCTATGTCGCGTCCAAGCAGGTCTTGTATCTGGGAGTCTCCGATACGCCTGCTTGGATCGTCGTCAAAGCAAATGAATGTACGTCATGACAATTTCCTCGGCACGGGCTCCCCATCCAGGTGGACTAGCCTCCGAGAGTTGAACGTCCGAAATGGTACTGTCATCAAGGCTGACTGACCCTACAGTCGCTCGCAGGAACGGGCTCGTCCCTTTCTCCGTCTACCAGGGCCGGTGGAACGCCGCGTGCAGGGACATGGAAGCCGAAATCATCCCCATGTGCGAGGACCAGGGAATGGCCATCGTCTCCTGGGCGTCTCTCGGTGGCGGAGCATTGCTCACGGCCGAGCAGCGAAAGAAGAACGAGCAGGACCCAGACGCCCGCAAAGTGAAGACGCCGAGCGAGGCCGACGTGAAAGTGTGCGAGGTTTTGGAGGGGATGGCTAAAAGCAAGAACACGACGTTGCAAGCCATAGTAAGTTCTCTCGACGACAAAAATTCCCTGCTCTCAGTTATGACACACATATTGACGAGTGATACCAATCAAGGCTCTAGCATACCTTTTCCACCAATCCGCCTACGTGTTCCCTATCGTCGGTGTCCAGACGGTCGAACACGTCCATGCAATGCCGGACGCTCTGCGTGTGAGACTCTCCAAGGAAGACATCGCGGCGATCCATGCCGCCAAACCGTCCGACCCTCTTTTCCCCATGAACTTCCTCTTCAATTACAGGCAGGACCAGCCGTACACCCTCGACCTCACGGCGGCCAATAACGAACAGTACCAGATGGGTGCCTGGATCGATGCTCCTCCAAAACAACCGGTAAGTCAGAGCCCTAAAGGCGACATGACTATGACTGTGACCCCCTTTTGGGAGCATGACTAATCCTTTCACGAGAAAAAGCCTTACGCGCCAAGATTTTGACGAACAATGGAACTCTTGAGGCCAATGCCCTGAGTTTTGACTCTGACGGAACAAATTGCCTTATGCTTGATGCCCGATACTGCTCAATGCTCGATACTGCTCAATGCTCGATACTGCTTAGTGCCCGAATCTTCTGCCAAAAGGCGTTATGCTCAATGACAAAGTGGATGGGCCAATAATGGGCCCATGGTGGCCGGCAGATTGTCTGTCGAGTCGCTGACGCAGATGGGTGGGTTTAGTGAGTGCGTTTGACCTGGGAAACCTGGCTCTGCCTGAGGTGGCATGATAGGTACGCTCGTAGCATGTATCGGAGTCGGAAATCGGATCTCTCTGATCTACTGTCGGGGTTCTCGAGAGAGTTGTCGGCCGAAATTCGAGTTCCTCTCACCCCCTCTTCCACACTGTTGTCATGATCGAGCACAGGAGCTGACGTGCTCTAACCTACGACAATCATGGCCACGTATTTCACCATTGCTGCAGGACTAGAACTACTAGGTTAAATCTATGTGCCCTTGATCAGTCTTCTTCCACCTTCAAGTCCTCGTCAAGGCGAGAAGTGACATCCCCCATCCACTCACCAGTACCAAAACAGACCAACGTTCACATATCGTCTCGCCCACCCATCCCAACCATACCCCAAAAATGTCGACCTCCACCGAACAGTCCAAGCCGACCATGACCATCTCCCGGCAATCGCGGGCCGGCGTACCCAGCATCAACGGAACGGAGAGCATGAAGACCTTCACCGGCGGCACGGTCTGGGTCGACCTCGTAGTGTCGGCGCCGGGTGGCGAGCTGTCCGTCGCGAACGTCAACTTCGCACCCTGCGCGCGCACGAACTGGCACCGGCACGAGAACGGGCAGGTCCTGCGCGTCACCGCGGGTAGCGGCTGGATTTGCGACCGGGGCGGGCAACCCGTGAGGATCGATGTCGGCGATGTTATTTGGTGCCCCCCTGGGACGGTGCATTGGCACGGGGCCGACGACGACAGTTACATGGTCCACCAGGCGACCAGTCTGGGCAAGGCGGAATGGTTGGAGCCCGTGACGGACGACGTGTACAAGGCGAAGAAGAGGTCCTGAACAGGGGGGGAGATATGGCAGTTAGCATACTGGGACTTTTGGATCTGGTTGGACGCTTCTCTCATTTGCTTGACCGGTAGAACCTCGTGTCCAACGTCATGAGAGTGGAATGAGTGCACTCGTGCCAGAAAGCTAGGAAAATCGATTCCCATTTCGCCGAAATGACGCTCGTTCAACTTCTATTCCGAGATGTGCGATCGATTGTGGATCTGTGGTTTCGGCCGAAAAAAAAGAAATCAGAACAGTATTACCTACTCGCGGTGAGGGCCCTTGGACAAGGGCGTAAGCATGTTGCATCAGCATGAATGATGCATTGCTTGCTAGTATCCGCAAAGCTTCTGCCTCGGAATCCATCCCCCTTAACACCGGTTTGTGTTATCTTGGATCAAAAGCAACCTCCAATGACGCTTTCCCACTCCCTGTGAACTTGTCCACATGCGATGAAGGACCCCTGGGTCCAGCGGGAAGGTAGCTTATAAATATAGTCTTCCTGCATTATCAGTCGGTTCAAAGGCAAGGAACAGCAAAACCTCCTCTGTCGTCTTTAGTGTCTCGTCTACCACCTCATCACCGGCCTCAAGACAAGACTTGAAAAATAACAATAGAACCATCGAGATGGCCACAAATTACACATTCCAAGGCTGGCTTGGCTTAGATCCTGATTCCGTCAAAGGGGAGATGAAATGGGGTGATTTCACACCCAAAGTGTGGGAGGAGGACGACGTCGATATCCAAGTCACTCACTGTGGTGTCTGCGCCTCCGATCTCCACACCATGAGCTCCGGCTGGGGTCCAATATCGTATCGTAAGTCTGCGCAGCATAGCGTAAAGTCGCCCAGCATAACGTAAAATCACCCAGCATATTGCTAACTCCTGACTCCTTGACCAGCTTGTTGTGTCGGTCACGAGATTGTGGGGAAAGCCGTGCGGGTTGGCAACTACGTACAGCATATCAAGGTCGGTGACCGAGTTGGTGTCGGTGCCCAAGCCTTGTCTTGCTTGAAGCCCAGCTGCCCAGAGTGTAGCAGCGGTCTCAAACAGCACTGCGCCGGATTCGTTAATACTTACGCTCAGCCATACCCGGACGGCAAAGGAGTTTCTTATGGCGGGTATTCTGACTACAATCGGACAAACGCCAACTTCGTCTTCAAGATTCCCAAAGGACTCGCCTCAGAGATCGCTGCTCCCATGCTCTGCGGTGGTCTCACTGTCTACTCACCGCTCAAGCAATACGCTGCCGGGCCGGGCAAGTCTGTTGGCATTGTCGGAATTGGTGGCTTAGGCCACTTCGGTATCCTGTTCGCAAAGGCGCTTGGAGTCGACAAAGTGGTTGCGATTTCGCGATCGTCCAGTAAAAAAGAAGATGCCCTTCAAATGGGGGCGGACGCTTTCGTTGCGACTCAGGAAGATGACCAATGGGTCAATCGAAACCGACGAACGCTGGACCTGATCATCTGCACTGTTGGGAACGAGGACCAGCCCCTGGGCGACTATCTGTGGCTCCTCAACACGAGAGGCACTCTCGTGCAGGTTGGGTTCGTGACTTTCCCTCCTTTGTCACTCCATGCCTCTATTGTGTTATTTCGCCTTGCCACCTTCTCCGAGCCTACCTTCTACAGTTCCAGTGCCACTAACCTCAGAGCATAGAAACCCGGACGGCGGCAACCTGCCGAAAGTCAATGCCTTCCCACTCATCGTCCAAGGGGCAAAGATCTCTGGCAGCTGCATTGGGTCACCCGCCGAGGCGAATGAGATGCTTCAGTTGGCCGCAGAAAAGAATATTAAGCCCTGGGTCATTTCGCGACCAATGACCGATGCGAATCAGACTATCGTCGATATGGGTGCTGGAAAGGCCAAGTATCGCTATGTGTTGGTCAATGAGAAGCACATCTAAGCTTCGGAGGTGTAGGCCAGCCGTCATCCTCATTTGTTTGAAGTATGCGAGCGAGTTGGGCCAAGGACTGCGAATACTCTCATCGATACTTGCGTCAACCTAAACCTGCCGTTGGGTGGCCGTAGTATTGTAGTAAAATAGGGTGCGACTAATAAATTCATTGGGCTATTGACTTCATTGGGGCTAGTCCGTAGGGAGTATAGCCACAATAGATTACTAGCGCGGTACTGAGTGACCACCAGGTTCCCACCAGCCGAGAAGAGCACAGGGCGGCATCACCCTCTTTCCCTATCGGAGTGGAGCGCGATAAGATTTATCAATACCTTGGCGCGAATTTCAACTGCGCCGAAGTTTTCCAGCATCGTCGAGGCGCCGAGGGCTCTCAATACTCCCTCCAACCCGCTGCATCTGTTACTGCTGTCCTGTAGGTGGGACATTTGAGGCCTCGTAGTCTCTTTCGAGACATTCGTTCGCCATGGCGATCCAAAAGAAGCATGGCAAAGGACGTCTAGGTAAGAGATCTCCGCAACTGGTCATCTCTGCCAGCCAACTGACTTTCCCCAGACAAATGGTACAAGCTCGCCAAAGAGAAAGGTTACCGAGCCCGCGCTGCATTCAAGTTGATCCAGTTGAACAAGAAATATGGCTTCCTCGAAAAGAGTAGGGTCCTGCTCGATCTTTGTGCTGCACCAGGATCATGGTGTCAAGTCGCCGCAGAGACAATGCCCGCGCAGAGTTTGATCGTTGGTGTGGATTTGGCTCCCATCAAAGCCATCCCTCGAGTAATCAGCTTCCAAAGCGACATTACCACAGACAAATGCAGGGCGACCATACGACAGCACTTCAAACACTTGAAGGCCGACACGGTTTTACACGACGGAGCGCCCAATGTGGGTGTGGCTTGGGTACAGGATGCCTTTTCACAAGCAGAACTGGTCCTGCAGTCGATGAAGCTGGCCACAGAATTCTTGAAAGAAGGAGGCACGTTCGTCACAAAGGTGTTCCGATCAAAGGATTACAATGCTTTGCTATGGGTGTTCAAACAGCTATTCACATCGGTCGAGGCTACCAAACCCCCGTCGTCACGAAACGTCTCTGCAGAGATCTTCGTTGTTTGTAGAGGTTTTAAAGCGCCCAAAAGGATGGACCCGAAATTTTTGGATCCGAAGCACGTTTTTGCTGAAGTGCAAGAAGCAACTCCGAACAATGAGGCCAAAGTTTTCAACCCGGAAAAGAAGAAGAGAAAGAGGGAAGGATACGAAGAAGGGGAATATACTCAGCATAAGGAGATCCCGGTCACTGAGTTTATTCACACCACCGACCCCATCGCCATCCTCGGCTCAGTCAACAAGCTGAGTTTTGACCAGTCACCTAACGGAGATCTTGCCATGGCGACCCTGGACAGGTTGGAGGAGACGACTCCGGAAATAAGAAAATGCTGCGAAGACCTGAAAGTTCTTGGAAAGAAGGAATTTCGGACTCTTCTTCGTTGGCGGTTGAAAGTGCGAGACAAATTTGGCATGTCCACCAAAGCCAAAAAGCAACAGGAGGCCGAGAAGGAAACGAAGGAAGAGGGCGAAGAAGTTGCTGAGGTCGAGCCGATGGATGAAGAGCTCAAGATTCAGGAAGAGTTGCAACGATTAAAGGACCAAGGTTCAAAGGAGAAACGAAAGTCGCGGCGAAAGGACAACGAGCGGAAGCGGAAAGAGATAGTCAGGATGCAAATGCACATGACCACACCACAGGAAATTGGTTTGGAGCAGAATGGTCCGATGGGAGAAGGTGCAATGTTCAACATCAAGACTTCAGACAGGGCTCAAGAAGCTGCAAAGATTGCTGGTGCTGAAATTAAGGACAGAGAAGACCTCGAATCCGAAGCGACAGAGGATGAGTCGGACGAAGAGGAATCTGATGAGGATGGGGACCAGCTGGAACAAGAACTCGACACGCTATATGACTCTTACCGGGAACGTCGAGAACAAAACGATGCCAAAGCTCGCGCCAAGAGAGCAAGGAAAGAGAAGGAGACTGACGAATGGACTGGCTTATCTGACGACGAAAAGACTGGCGACGCACTCACAGACGGAGAATCCGACGCGGAAGGAGACTATCACATGCGACAAATCCCCAAGACAGAAGGTCTTTCTACCAAGGCAGCCATGTTTTTCGACCAGGATATTTTCCAGGATCTAGGGATCGAGGACGACCAAGAAGATGACGAAGACAAGGACAGCGCGATTGAACTCGAAGACGAATCATCGGACCAAGCGAAGCATCCATCGTCTCAAAAACAAACACAGGCATCTGACCAACAGGCTGGGCCGCTCCTGAAGTCCGCGCTGAAAAAGACGCTAAAAGTTGTGCCTAAGCCCGCCGACGACTTTGACTCCGACTCTGAATCGGAGCCTGTACAAAAAGCTTCCTCGTCATCGCAGTCCTCACGACCCGAGGACCCCCTGCTCCCCAACGGCCAACTAGACGTGGACATCATCACGGCCGAAGCCATGACCCTGGCGCAAGATCTCGCCACAAGACGCACCAAGCCCTCCGACCTCATCGACGACAGCTTCAACAAGTTCTCCTTCCGTGACGTCGATGGCCTGCCCGATTGGTTTCTCGACGACGAGTCGCACCACTCCAAGCCCCAACGTCCGATCACCGCAGCTGCCGCCGCCGCGATCAAAGAGAAACTGCGCGCCCTAAACGCTAGGCCAATCAAGAAAGTCCTCGAGGCCAAGGGGCGGAAGAAGTTCAAGGCTGCGCAACAGCTGGAGAAGTTGCGTAGGAAATCCGCCATGTTGCTCGAAGACGAGGGCATGAGCGAGAAGGACAAGGCCGCCGGGATTGCAAGGATGATGTCTCGCGCGGCCAAGAAAGGCCGGCCGAAAGAGAAGGTCAAGCTTGTCGTTGCACGTGGCGGGAACAGGGGCATAGCCGGAAGGCCCAGGGGCGTCAAGGGCAAGTACAAGATCGTGGATCCAAGGCTGAAGAAAGATGTCCGCGCTGAGAAGCGATTGAAGAAGAGGCTGAAGAAGTGAGGTACTTTGAACAAAATATAACTTAGGCCTGCCGAAACGGTAGCAATGCAATGTTCAAGTCGAATGATGAATGACAAGCACACTTTACTACCTTATATGTAAACCCCTTTCCTTGCTTCCTATGTAATTGTTGCCCCCCCCCCTTTTCCGAATTTCCAAGTTCGAAAGAAGTCTGCACCAGACGCCCATTTTCCCTGCTGTACAGAATCCAGAATGCGTCTCTCGAGATATATACACCTAGATCTTCCTTCGCCCAACGAACTCCCATCTGCCAGAAAGCAGTGACCGTGAAGGGCATCCTCGCCTATCTCGACGCCCCTTTCGTTCGCGCCCCTACCCCTGCTGTGCATCTAGCCGGCATTGGTGGCTCAGGGGGAATGAAACGAGGCTTGCCATTAGACTGTTGAGACCCGGGCTGACAGGCTGCTCGCATCGTCAGGTTCATTGCTGGCGCCACCTCGGCATTCTTCAGACGGGTCATCACCACCTCCGTCAGGGCAGGGGGTTGTCTGCCGATGTGGAATGGATCTTCGTATGTGGATTGCCTGACCGGATCGACATGGCTTGTCGAAGCGATGGCGGAGCATGCGATGCTGACTTGTTCAGTGCTGACGTGTAATCGAACGACAAATATCTTCGATTTCCAACTTCAACATCGTGACCGGCCTCAGTCTTTCCAGCCACCAATTCCCCATCTCCCAGGCTTCTTCTCCTCGCCTGCATCGAATTTGTCCAGTTCACTCCCGTCACCCGAATATCCAATGTAATCGCGATTGTCATCAATAAGCCTTCCGTACTCCAAAAGTAACCTGAATGTGTAAACCTCGATATCTTCCCTCCGAAGGACTTTATTCGCCCACTCGCGCCCCTGCCTCGCAAGCTTTTGTGCCTCTATGGAGTGTGGCGCAATGTACACCTCCGGATTCAAATCGTCGCTCTCAATTGCGTGCTCCATGTTCGGCTCCCCATAGCCGATGAAGTATGATAGCAGTGCGTACAGGTCATCGTACCTGTTATCGACGGGGACGAAATGGCGCCAGGCCAACAGCCGGCTATCGTGCCACTCGCGGAAGATGGTTGCTTTCAGGCCGAGACTCTTGCTCTGCAGGAAGGCGTGCCAGCGGCCCGAGAAAGAGTGCCCGTCCACATCGATTAGGTATTTCGACTTGAATTGCGATGTCAGAGACACTTGGGGTTTCCACGAGAAGACGTTGTCGTAAAAACTGCAATCAGGTACACAGCCCCAGGCCTCGACGAAGCCGACATCACTGTGACGATCGGCGAATGGTGAAGGCTGGAAATGATCATGGACTTCATATGTGGTGTTCTCCTTGTCCAAGTCTTCTCGCTTTGCGGTGAGGACTTTGGCATGGGTATCTGATTGCAAGAGGTGCGTGCCATTCATGAGCCGAACCAATCTTTGCCGGTGCATGGTCTCCCAGTTCTCTTCGATCTGAACGCCTCCGGATGTCACTCCGCGCCATAGGATCGTGTCTTGCTTCTCTCGCCAGTCTACGTCCTCTTCGCTATTGTAGTCATACCGGTCGTCGTGGCGGTAGTACATGTTTGCCGGGAAGAGGATGTCGCTGTTCACGTTGACCTTACATTCTCCAAAGATAGGGACAAGTTTGTGAGAAGCGATTATGCTGCTGGCCGAGTATAGCATGCCGTGCAGGTCCTGAATAGCAGGACCAACGGTACAGAGGTCGGAGGATAGATTGAAATTGCTGACAATCCCGGCCAGAGGTTCCTTGTACAATTTATCGGCCTCGGCGATAGACATATTCGAGCGTGCTGGTGATTCAGGCGGACACGCCTTGGAAGCGATCTTCATGTATTGCTGGCCAGGAGCAAAGAACCATCCGTCATCAAGCCTGGTTGAGTTGTCATCTTCCTTGTTCTCGAAGCTCATATCCAATAAATCGCTCTGATGCAACGTAAAGTTGTCCATGACTTCTGGAGGCACCACACGAGTATCGTACTCGTATTGCAGCATGTTTTGCATGTCTTCCCAAGGCACCACAACACGAGGCTGGTCGAGCCGATTCATTGCAATATCCATGTCCGGAATGAATTCAATGAACTTCTCGATGACGTTGACCATGGTATCGGACCGCCAGCTGGGAAAATCGACGCGCACAACCTTGTGATCTCGAATATGTATGACGGCAACCCCAAACTGATCTTGTTCCCACATATGTGCAGCCCGCGTTCGAATCTCGGATGCATTGATAGCCCAAAACGGTCGCAGGTCGTCCATGATCTGCTCGAAGTCGTCGATGTTGAACACATTTCTCTTGCGCGCAAACTTGTACCACTCGCTAAAGCCGGGTGGAGGGTGTCTGCCATATTGACTTCTGTACTTTTCCACGGTCTGTCTGAACGAGGTCGAAATTTCTGACTCGTAAGACCTCCACCGAGCGTCTGCCTCTTCCATCAGCCGTGCGATCGGATGCATATCAACATGCTCGACAGGACCCGGCGCCGTGGCCTCCATGGATGGGGAGTCCACCTGAGGATCTGGGGCGGGAGAGGGAAGAGGATCTAGATCCCATATCTCGTCTGGGTCGGTGGCAGGAGGCTGCTTGTGTTCGCTGGGGCGCAAACTATCCGGGAGGGGGATATGAGCAGTAGCATCCCTCAGGCTGTCTCCTGAGATTGTAATGCCATGGAAGACGATGTAGAATGCTATTACGGCAGCGAACAGTATGAAGATGCGCCGCTTGTTGAACTCGATGGGCCCCATGTTGAGGATCTTTCTAGGTCTTAGTGATGCATCACAGGTAATGAGGAGATGGGTAAAGGTGTATATGATACTGGCACTCGGCTACAGCAGTATTAATTGCATAGTTCCAAAGAAATGACGGGATGCAGAGAAGTGAATGGCCTCGGGACCTTCGACAGGAGGTGACACAGGCACGTTGTACTGGCCGCAATTCCTGACTCGCCATTGGTTGGAAACGTCTTGGCACTTCTTCGAAGCCTTCTGGAACAAGCCTCCGAGAAGCGGCGTGACCATATTAAAGCGGCGGATTTTAGATGCCTGAAACGGTCCCCAATTTTCGTCTAGCAAAAGAAACTGCGACTTATTGAACGTACAGACACTTGAGCTTCACTACCACGCCGTTGTGGTCATCAACACACTCCGTCCAAGGCAATGCCACCACGACTGCCGCTGCGGCTGGTGCAGGCCAAAGCCCCCACCCTCGATCGCCTCTACCCAACCTCAACAACTACACCCATTGCATCCTTCCTCCTCCCGTTCCTTCATACTCAATCCCGAAATGCCTCGATCCTAAGCTCTCTCTCAGACCGGCCAGGCGCCTACAACCGCCGCATCAGACGAGGACGAGGCCCAGCTTCTGGCAATGGTGGCAAATCAGGTCGTGGTTCGGATGGTCAGAAACAGCATGGCAAAGTCCCGGCAGGATTCAATGGAGGTCAAACCCCTGAACACATTGTGCACGGGAAATATGGCTTTGTGAACCTGTCAGTACTGACCCCGAGACCGTTTTGAGGCTCCAAAAGCTAACATTGTGCAAAAAATAGACACGCGACCGAAATGGCTCCTGTAAACTTGGACAAGATCCAAAACTGGATTGATCAGGGACGACTCAACCCCAGTAAGCCGATCACGCTGGTCGAACTCTGCCGCTCCGGCCTAGTAGGCCGTACCAAAGACGGCATCAAGCTTTTAGCGAATGGCGCTGCCCAACTGAAGACACCAATCCACGTGGTCGTCTCGAGAGCATCACAAGCGGCCATTGCGGCGGTTGAGGCCATTGGCGGTACCGTCACTACACGTTTCTATACACAGCAGGCCATCCGGCGAATAAAGGCCCACGAAATGCACCCGTTCATCTCGATGCGCTGGGATCCCGTGGCGATCGAGAAGCCGGCTCTCGCCGCGGCTGGAGGAATGTCCCTCGAAGAGCGCGTTGCGGCCATGGGATTCAAGTACAGACTTCCGGACCCGGCGAACAGAAGCGATATCGAGTACTACCGCAACGCGAAGAACCGGGGATACTTGAGTCACACGGTCAAGGAGGGCGAGGGTCCCAGCTTATATTTCAAGCCACCAATCAGTGAGGAGGAGTTGAAGGCATTGAAGAAGGCGCGCGCGAAAAGTGGCGTCGCCAAAGCCAAGGAGGAAAACAAGCTGTGGTGAGAGTGAGAGAGAGAGAGAGTATACAAACCATCTGGGCAAGGTATCCGTGTTCGTTGCCACTTGAACGAGAGCGGCAGTTGTGAGAAGTCACAAATGGGCTAGGCTCTGCAAGACCAGCGGCAAAAGTCCCGCCAGACAGGAGGAACCATGCTTCGAGACCAAGACCTCTGATCGTCTCCCCTATATGGGATCTTCAGCAGCGCATTAGTATCGATCGTACCTGTACTTGACTTATCCTTTAGTATATCAATGAATGTACAAACTTACAATATATCCGAACAACGCACCGGGGAGCGCTGTCGATCGTAGATCAAATTACGCTGAATGCCGAGGCATGATCACAATACCGGAAATCTTGGAGCGGTCGTTCTAGGTTTGAACATGAATGTGAATGTACGAGTCCGTTGGCAGTGAGTAAACGCGTAGGACAGGCGACGGGCCCAAGATAGCGTAATAACGACTTACAGCTGACACCCTCCTGAACGAGAAAGGAGGACATTCAAGAGCAAGGAGAGATGATTACTAGTAACATCATCGAAGAAACAAAAGACAAAGACCAGACATCGACTTTTAGAAAACCGTCTATCGTTGCATGCTTCTCTAGATTCAAACCATCCTATGTAGACATATCTCTCCACAGATGGTCGACTCAGCGTCCATATGAGCCTGACGGGGAGCATGGTACCCTTGGGTATTACTATAGCTCCTTACGTCTTCGGCATCCATAGAAAACGAGCAATTTGTTACATACGTAGTACACAAACAAGCCCAAGCTCCGGTGAAGTGATTCCTCCCAATTCCAGCCAGACTCAACGCTTGATTTCAAAAGACAAATTATGGCGGAGTCCATGGCTCTTTTTTCCCGGATAGCAGAGTATCTACTCTCTCGACACGTCACGGCCGAAGAACTTGGCCTTGACCCAATCGAACATAACGAGGACACGGTTTCGTGCTATCAAAACGTTAGCACATCCCCATCATTACAGTGGAAAAGGGGCAGAACTCACTGCTGAAGCACATGCTCAGGTATGCGCTCTTCCAGAACAAATAGGTCATGGTACCGCCCGAGGCAATGTTGCCGCTGAACCAAGAAACATCAGCCACGGCCTTTTCAGCACCGATGTACGCCAGCGAGCCCTGGTGCGAGTACTGGAAGGGACCGATCTGCTTCACGCGACGAAGTTGTCGTTGACGTTCGTTGATCTCGTTCAAAACGGCCTTACGATCGTCTGGTTTGGCGGTAGCTTGCTTTTGTGACAGCTGTCGGAGCTCGCTCTCTAGAGCGTCCGTCTTGGCCATGGTGTTGAACAATCGAGCGAGGAAAGCACCTTCTTGTGCAGCCACTTGTGCGGTGGGCGCGTAATTGGCGACGGCGCAGTCACCAACAGCCCAGATGTTCTCAGTACCGTTGACAACCAGATACTCATTGACCTCCAGGCCACGGCGAGCATTCTTCTGTGCAGGAATCTGCGACATGAGATCCTTGACAAGAGGACGCAAAGCATTGCCAGTGGCCCACACGAGGAGGCCATATGGGATTTTTTCGACAGCCTTGGTTCCATCAGGCCTTTGAATTTCGGCCTCAATGTACTTGTCCGTGACGTTCTTGACCATTGTCTTGGTGCGGATATCGATGTGCTCTTCCTTGAAGGATGACTCGGTATATTCGATCAATTGCTTACTGAACATGGGAAGGACGTTGGGTAGAGCTTCGACCAAGGTCACATGGAAGTCATCTTTGATTTGAGGCACCCATTTGAGCAAGTCTTCCTGGAAAAAGTCCTGCAGTTCACCGGCAAATTCGACACCGGTAGGGCCACCACCAACAACAACCATGTTCAAAAGACGCTTGATTTCCTCGGGCGATTGGTCTTTGAAAGTAGCGGTCTCGACACAGTCCATGATTTGTTTCCGGATTCTTTGAGCATCACCAACTTCCTTCAAGAAGCAAGCATGTTCACGGACACCAGGAATACCGAAGGTAGCATTTTCCGCGCCAACGCCGACGACAAGCATATCGAAAGGAACTTCGGTCGTCATGGTATCGCCCTTGATATCGGAGTCATCTTTGGCATAAACAATCTTCTTCTCATAGTCGATCTTGGTAGCTTCGGCTTCGTAGAACTTGACTCTTGTCTTCTTGTGTCGAAGGATGTTCCGGATGGGTTCCATGATAGAGCGGTGTTCAATAGTACCGGTCGTGCACGAGGGTAGCAAGGGAGTGAAGAGGAAATAGTTTCGAGGCGAGATGACGACGACATTGTAGTTTTCAGTATCCAAGTTCTTGAGCAAAGAGACAGATCCCCAACCAGTACCTGAGCTTGTCAGCATTGCGCATTGGTCCATTGGGATAAGCACAAACCGAGAACAACGAGCGTCTTCTTGCTTGGGTCGGGTTCATCCTGATCGGCAGGATTTCGAAGTTCCCAAATTTGATACCCAATGTAACCGAGACCAGCAAAAGTTGAGAGGTATGTTACCCGCCAGATAAAGCGGAAGAATCTGAAGCGCTTCTTTGGCTTGGGCTCCGGGGAGAGCTTGACTGAAGGGGCCGCATTTTCGGCGTACGTCCGGCGGAACGATTGTTGTAGGAGAGGGCGAGGGAGGAATTGCGATTGCTTGGGGGCAAGAAGAGGTTGAGGCTTTGCCTTGCGAAATGAGGTTGCGGCGAGGGAGGACAAGGGCCTGCGTGACGCAATTGAAAAGCCGATGGGCTTCATGCGCAGGGAGATTTTGCTCGCCATTGCGGCAGAGGGTGTTGAGATTGCAGGCTCAAGGAGAAAGCATCAGGAAGAAAGAGAGTCTCCGATGACAATCGCCAGGAGGCGTGTTGATGAGAATGATCGTGGCACAGAAACAATGTACAGATAATTTTTTCTATGGGCACGAGTCACAGCAGCAATGACAGCAGCAAGAAGCACGGAAGGACCCAGTCGTCCGGTGGAGTCAGCAGTTGATATCCGTCGAGGCCGTATGCCAAAAATGAATGGAATCCTGATAAGCGGCGACCAGCTCGATACTCGTAGTCATTTCCTGTCGACTAAGGGCGTGGGATTTGCTAAGCAGCTCGAGTGGGGGCCATCATGGGCTATTGGGCTGCCTTTATTCCAATAGAAGCGCCTAAACTGGCCCTTGTCCGGCTTAAACGGCCCGCCTAAATGACCACCGCTAGGGGCCTCACTAAGCTAGGCTGATGGGCCTGTGCAGCCACCGGGTAATGGATAAGAGGAACAATCAAGCTCGTCTCGAGGTAGCCTTCTCTGCGAACGGGACAAGGGAAGATAACACCGGCTCCTCGACGTACTCTTGATAGGATCAATGGAGCTCAGGACATGCCCTCGTGTTCCTTTTTCCCATTCTAGTCTTGAGATGGAGCTGCTGCGAAATGGCTACCTACCTGGTAGGTATACGAGATGCGGTATAGTCACCATTCGCCCGAGAAGACGAGCCTCGCAGCCTCGTTGACATGTTCAAGGCGTACTGTGGTACCCATTTATGCGGAAAAAGACTCCAACGCAAGATCGACTAGAGCTTTCGTTCATTCCGTACTGTGTACTATGCGTGATCATGGCTTCTCTGCTCCATCACTTCTCGAACAGACCTATCATGCATTTCAAACAACCATTAGTCAGACGTGGGTGCCTTTTATTCAACCGCATCCACGAATGACCAGAGGAGTCTAAGAGCTCCAAACCTAGGGGAGCATCTCGCATCCTGAACAGTCCAAGCCTGAGCAAGCATCCAACTGAGCACAGTATCGGAGACTCGGAGGTCTCTTCACGATCTGCGAAGCTGTCAATATGCCTCACTTCACGGTGGGGATGTGCTGCGTCCAAGCTCCTTCTCTAAACAAGCCGATCCTCTTCAGATGCCTCCCTTGAACAGTAACATCAGCTTCCTTCGGTCTTCATCTCCGTGTCTTCCTGCTTTGAAGACAATATCTTCTCCGCCTCTCCCTTTCCATCTGGCGTCAACTCCGGACCTGGCTCCTGTTCCTCGGTTTCTGCCTCCCTAATCACCATTTGTCTCAAATCTTCCGAATCCTGATCAGAAACAGCTGCCTCCTCTTCAATGCCAGAATGTCGTCGTGCTTCTGACACTATCATTTCGACTTCACTGATGGCACCCTTGTCCTTGTCGCCTTCCGCCTCGACACCAATACCAATCTTAGTGTTTTGTTGCAACTTGTTCGGGTCGAAACGAACGATCATCACGGATAGGTTGTCGGTCGAGAATCGGGCCAGTGCATAGTCTACCAAAGCCTTGGAGGCTTGTTGAGGATCATGCACATTACGGACCAAATCGACGGCTTCTTGGTCAGAACAGACATCCCACAACTAGACGCATGTCAGCAGCAAATTCCCATGGTCCTAGATATGTACTTACCCCGTCGCAAGCCAGAATCAGAAACTCATCTTGGTCGGGTTGAATGACGGTTTCTGTGGTATAAGGATGTCCAGTAACCAGGTCTTTCAGGTAAGAATCGCCCAAGGCTCGAGTTACGGCCAAAACTCCATTGACACGGTTGTTCAATATCAGTCCGCCTGCTTTCGTGATTCGTTTACCCTCATTCTCATCCATGCCCTTGTGGTCGTATGAAAGACGAAGAGCCTTTCCATTTCGACATAACACAATCCGGGCATCACCAACATTAGCAGTATACAATACTCGTTGCCGTGTAGCCTTGGTTTTGGCCTCTTGAATTGCCGCCGCTGCCGCTTCTGCCGTGGAATTTGAGCGTGGTGTAGCCTCGTTGGTCTCGTCCTTCTTTTCATTCTTCTCCGCCTCTTTCGCGGCTGCAACGGCCAATGCTGCGATGGCCTGAGAACCTGTGGCAGAGTTGTTGGTCGGCACGCGGTCCTCCCATCTCAAGACAGCTGTGATGGCAGTGCAGCCACTGTTCTTCAAGGGTAGCTTCTCGAGTTGATTATCCGCCGAGGTGTATGCCTGGTCAAGCAGTTCGGGCACGGGTGTATTGGGAAATTTGCGCATCAAATCCTCGAGAAGGATGTGCAACTTTTTCCCGCACCACTCGGCAGCAAATGTGCCCGCATGACCGTCGAAGATGGCAAAATAGCCGTTATCAGTCTCTACGACATGATGTCCAGGCTCTGAAGGTACCGTGCTCAAGCTGTTGCGGTCTTCCAATGACTTCTTCTGGGTGAGAGCGTTGTCTGTGAGGACAGGCGCAGGGGTTCCGAGGAAGTTGTAGAGGTAGGAATGGGTGTCCTCCATAGTCCGACGACATTTCTTGTTCTTGTCTTCCGTCACTCCGACCAAAAAGGAGGAATTGGGTGTAGGGCGGGACTCACCAGCCGAGTTGTTGAGAGAGCCTTGCGGCACGCTCAAGGCGGCGTCCGTTTTTGAGAGTTTTTGCATGGGCGTTTGAGGGCCGTCCTTGTCTCCGTGCATCAGTGAATTTTTGGCTTGGGTGAATATCTCCTTGGCTTTGGCGCTACTACTCCTGCGAGCTTTCTTCTGATCGTCTTTGGGAGAGGGAGCGTTGTCTTCAGAAGGTTTCTGGCCCGGTGTTTCTGACTTGGGGCTAAGGTCGTTGGTCTTGATGGCGGTGGGACTGTTTGGTGAGCCTGCAAGATTTGGGTTGCCGTCGTTGCTTGTTCGAGAAGGTATAGGATCTGAATCTACATCCTTGTCTTTCTTTCCAAACATGCGATTGAGAAATCCTCCATGCGTGGAGGTTCTCCGCTCGGTGGTGCCCGCCAGCTTGAAAGGCTCGACGAGGCGAAGCACGGAGTCGTGGCAAGAAGAGCGAAAGGTAAGGGGATCGATCTGCACAGAGTAGGGCAGGTTCTCGTAGGATCGGCTCGTTTCAGTGGTGGAAAGCGAGGCGTCGGCGGCTAGAGAGGAAGGCCTGGTGCAGGAGAGTCGTCGAGTCCCAAGGCGTTGAGATGATCACACAGAATAAGCGGTGGTTGGGAGAGAAGAAATAAAGAGGGCAAGTCTGAGGATGATCGATGTTGAGTTGTTTGGGTCACGAGCAGTTGAGAGATCAAAAGCGTCCAGTCAGTCCAGCACCACAAAGAGAAGTGAATACTGTGGTAGACAGGGTGGTGAAGATGTATGACGAGGATTGTGTTCGCAGGCAAAGAGGGGAGCCTAGACAGTTGAGTGGCTCGGTACTCGTAGTAATGGAATGGAATGGAGATTCTCGATCGAGTTCCGTACGAGTAACAAAGCTGATGGCTGATGATGGAAGAGGCACAAGGCACAAGAGGGAGGCAGCAGTGCGAGGGAGACGAATGTGTGGGGGAGGATAATGGAGGGGAAATGGAATGAGATCTCTTTCTCGACTCGTACGACGGACTCACCACCATAGCCCCCGAGGCCTCTAAAATACCCTGCCAACTGATGGACCCCTATGATGGCATACCACCTGTACCTGGCTTGCTGTAACTACCTAGGTACCTACCTAGAGTACCTTAGTACCATAAACAGCTACGAGATAATGCTCATGCAAAGGACGGAGTATTATTGTTATTGCCACTGATGCCACCGATTTTATTATTTTATTATTTTACTCTGTTCTTTTCCTAGGCTGCCATCTCGTATCCCCTGTACTCTCAGCCATCGCAGTCCTCGTACGATATTAACGAGGTTGGCGTACAACGAGGCCCCTCGGCCGATGGGCGGTACCGAATGACGAAGGCGGCGATGTTTAGGGCTGGTGGGCACAATTTTAGGCACCGTCTTATCCTCCGGGTGCCGGCATGGCATCCACAGGCATCTCATTGCTTACTAACCCGCGACAGCATTATGAGGCCGACATGCAATCAATTACACCTTGTATGATCATGCAAGAGTCCAGCGCTCTATGCGATGTTACATACGTAAAGGCTTATCACCTATAAGGTATGAAATGGATATGTCGCTTCGTGCATGGTCGGAAAATGGCGGATAGCACTGGAAAGGCCGTGGAAAATGCCCTGAATATATTTTCCAAAACCAGGCATCATCTCCGTCTACAACCGTTCGTTCTTCACCAGAGACATTTAGTTACCAAGAATCGCGGCACGTATATAATAGTTCATAATCGCTAATTATCTTCATGAATCCCGCGTCCGAGGATAACCTAGGTATATTGCTATGTGAGAGCAAGTGGAGAAATTTAAAACAAGCCAACACAGGCAGGCAGCACTCAGGCCCGTTTCCATTGGAATTCATACGACATGCCAGCTCAGTCTTCCTTCCCTTCCATTCAAGCATAAGCACCAGCCGCACCCGGCAAACCTTCGAGATCAATGCCAGAAACCCTGCGTCGAGTCTCTGAAGAATCTCGGACGAGGTTGCCGAAGTACTTCTTCGCCACCTCGCTTTCGCGCTTGACCTTAGTCACGTCTTCCTTTTTCTGCCTCAGCTCCTCAACTCCTTGAGCGAGGTCGGTCGTAAGCCGTGACGCTGGGTAGCGCAGTACCCGCCGCACCTCCGCCGCAATGCGATTGGCGTTGCTGTGTGTGTAATCCATCTGTGCAAGTGTGACGGAGAGTTTCGATGCGAGTCGTGGTGGTAGGGTCTGTGGAATGGTCGACAGGATATAGGCGACAGTGAAAACGGCTGCAGAGTCTGTTAGCATTTCAATTCACTCGTCGGGCTGTAAAAAGACCACTCACCAGCAGCAACAACACCAGGCACAAACAGCCTCCTGATATTCCGACTTCCGAGAATCTTTGCGGCGCCAAAAGCACCATCGATCCAGCCAACACCGCCGACAGCTCTAGAGCCAACCGTACCCACGAGTGTGAGCGCCAAACCGGTGCCGACTGTCTTCTCCTGGCGCTCCCACAGCCCCGCAACATCGAAAAAGTCCCAGATCTCAACATCCGTGTCGACGGATCGCACAAGGGCATCCTTCCGCCGCTGGAACATTTTGTCCGCCTGGAAGTTGAGGTTCTCGTAGCCTTCACCAACGTGCAGCAATCCCAGAGATTTGATCATGCTAACACCTTGGACAGTTCTTGCCCGACCGTAAGATTCACAATCCGCGACGGCCGCCGAGATCTGGTCGAGCATAGCAACCCGAAGATCCTCTGCATACTGGAATGCTGAGAATAGACCGGGGTATACGACACCGTGATCTTCCTTGCCGACGTTCGCGATCGTAGATGACAACGTCGACCTGGTGTGATTGTACACTTCTGATGCAGTCGAGTCGACATCCTTCTCGACCTGTTCCGAAACTGCAGTCCGCTGTTTCTGTTTATCTTCATATTCGGGCTCAATCTCTGACAACTCTTTTGATACTCGGTCCAGTTCAGCTTGTGCGACATCCCTGTTCACTGTAGCCAGGACATTCATATCGCCCAGGCAGTTCATCAGGTATGTCTTTGCTGGTGCCAACTTTGACCGAGCTCTCTTCTCCAGGACAAACCTACGAAGTGCTCCTTCTAGGATATCAAAATCACGGAGTTTCTCCTTGTCTTTGCCTTTGCCCTTTCCTGCCTCGTCATCGCCATCATCACCGTCAGGAGAGTTGGAAGGACCTGGTCCGCCGCCACCTCCGTCGCTTCCGTCGCCTCCATTAGGTGGCAGCGCTGGCTGTGTTGGAACGGCATTGCTCGAAACAAAATGTACCAGCTCTTGCGCCTCTTTAAATGTCTGTGGACTGAGTTTGGCGAGCTGTTCGAGGATCATCTTCTGGCATCGCTCCTTGTCGCGAATATTGTCGAAGCCGTTGACCACCATGAAGATGTAGGCCTTCTCGTGCGCGGCTTGCCATATAAACTCCTTGGCCGAGAGGGTGAAATGGTTGGCCGCAGAAACCACAAAGACGACAACATCAATTTCTTCTTGTCGAGCAAATACTGCTGTCGTCTTGACCGAGTCTGAGTTCAAACCAGGTGCATCTATCAGTGCGATGTCGACCACACCGTTGTTCAGTAATGATTGATCAATGCTCCGGACATCCTTAACGTAGACCTTGCACTGCATATACCGGTCGTTGTCGATAACGATCTTTTCAAGATCCTGGAGAGAGTAAGCGTCGTAAGTACTCTCATCGTTTCGGTTGTACACCGAATCCTTGTGGACGGCATGCACTTCTTCGTGTCCCCCATTCTCTTTGGCATCGAGTACTTCGCAGAATATGCTTGTACAGGGTTGTTGGTCTTCTGGTAGAATCTTCCGCCGTAATAGTGCATTGCAGAAGGTTGATTTGCCAGCATTGAGATCACCCGTCACCAACACTTTGCTTGAAGTGTCCTCTATCCGATCACGAAGGGCGAGCAGGTGGCGTACGCTTTGGCCGATCTTTCCGTCCAGTAACGAGGCGATCGATTTCTTCTCCAGCGAATGAACCAACTCGGTCTGTGACAATGCGCCGACCTTCAGATCCAGCTTGAGGATTGAGAACTCCTGAGCGATCTGCGGTGTGATCAACCGTGGTTCGGGGGTCTTCCTCTGCTGCGCCTGAGCACTGGATTCTCCTGTGGTATCTTCTCCTAGAGACGTGCCTGCCCGTCTTAGACCTCCAGGCCGGTTCTTGAGAAACGGTTCCCTCGACAGGTCAGCCTGGTCTATTGTAGATTGTGCTTGCATCAGACCGGGTCTGTGTGGCTGTTTCTCCTCCTGCTTCTTCTGCACTGACGGGTAATGCGCCGGCCATTGTGCATTCATGTCCTGCAGTTGTTTTAACAGTTCGACGGTTTGGCTGATGGCCTTGGCCAGGGCGACTCGATTCTGGTTGTAGTAGAGTTGATGGACATGGCTTGCAAGGGCACGCTTCTCGTTGTCGGACATCTTGGCGGGTTGTCCATCGACCTGGGGAGTGTGTGCAGGTGTCGGTCTATCTCGTAGGAGTTCGTCTTGCCATGCGCTCATCTCGCCACCATTTTGCTGCACGTCTCCGGGCATACTACCGTATCCCGAATCTCGCTCCAGCTGTTCCATCAGCGCCGCAGCATGTGACGACTGCCCTCCTGAGCCTACAGTCATGTATTGTGGTCGATAAGAGGGAGGGTGGATGGGTGCGGGCGATGTCATTTCGTTGTTGTGGTCTGATTCATCCTGGTCCTGGGGATTGCGCGAGGAGCCTTCGCCGGGGAAATACGACTGGCTCATTGTTTCGCCTGTATTGAGAGTCCTTAATCAGCAATTGCGGCAGTCGACGGGACGGAAAGCGCAGATGCGCCCATAATAATGTGACTGTGTTCGTAGGGAGAAATGATTTAGGTGCAGTGGATTGATGGTGCAACAAGCTTACACAATAGAGAGGCAAATTCCTTGATGAAATCAATTCGGTAGCGCAGGCCGGAGTTTGGCTGTTTGGCCTCCAGCTAGCAACGTCACTGGCTGCGAAGTGAGGGACCCAAGTAAACCGAAGGCTTCCACCAACAACATCTCCAAACACACGGCAATACAAGCAGCATTTTGAATACCCACTGTGTCTCTACGCTCTCTCACAGCTTAACCTGCCATTCCTTGCTTCATTACCAAATTCAACTTGTCTCCAGGCACGCAGCAGTCATGAATGTAAGCCGGATCACCGCGTTCGAACTGCGACACCCCCACTGACTCTGGTCTACAAGATAATAGAATGGGCCTTTGGGAAGCGAATGACGCCCGCCGAGCGCCTCCGCAAGCACCAGCGCGCCCTTGAAAAGACCCAGCGCGAACTTGACCGGGAACGAGTCAAGCTGGAGAACCAAGAGAAGAAGCTCGTCGCCGATATCAAGAAGAGCGCGAAGAATGGGCAGATTGGCGCCTGCAAGATCCAAGCGAAAGACCTGGTCCGGACGAGGCGGTATATCCAGAAATTCTACCAGATGAGAACACAACTACAAGCCATATCGCTGAGAATACAGGTAGGCGTCTTGTCCCCTTGTTGCTCGCCATATTATGCGATGCTGATCAACGGGTCTCGTGTTCCAGACAGTACGAAGTAATGAGCAAATGATGCAGTCCATGAAAGGCGCGACGAAGCTCCTGGGTAGTATGAACAGACAAATGAACCTCCCCGCATTGCAGAGGATAGCCATGGAATTCGAACGGGAGAACGATATCATGGACCAAAGACAGGAGATGATGGATGATGCCATCGACGATGTGACAGGCCTCGAGGATGAAGAGGAGGGCGAGGAGGTTGTGAACCAGGTTCTCGATGAGATTGGTGTCGACCTCAACAATGCTGTAAGTCATGACTTATCCAGAGATTTGGGCGGGAAGCAGCTAATCCTCTTGCAGCTCGGCGAGACGCCAACAGGTATACAGAAGGCCGCCGTACCCGAAGGACGAGTGGCACAAGCAATCGGTGGCGCTGGAGGGGAAGATGATGATCTGCAAGCTCGTCTTGATAGTCTGCGACGGTGACCATCTACCTCGAGGGCGAGCCAGGTTGTGTGCGGAATGAGCATGGTGTTCGGAGTATGGCAGATGGAACTTGTTACCTGGTTGTCGACGTGCATGTCATACAGAGCATCCAGTCAAATTCTATGAGCGGAAAACCGAACCAGATATGGATTTAGAGATCTTCATTATGACGATGATATGTCTCGTCATGTCGATTGACATTTGCTATAAACTACATAAAACCAGTAAAGTCGTTTTCCAGCGTCATCCTTCCTTGAATCCTCATATAGGGAGAACGCGGCTCCTGTGTTTCCCATCCAACACCTTGACGTTTCTGACCAGGTGGGATCCAAATACCACGCCGATGCCATGTCAATGCCAATTCTACCCATCCCGGTTGTCTACATTACAACATTCCCTCAAATCCAACACCACAGAAGCGAAATAAAGCCATAAGCATCATTTAGTTGGTCAA